>CM043113.1:3281769-4481769 GCA_023701765.1 Hylyphantes graminicola
TAGACTGAATTTGAGCTGTTTGTTTGTAAAACGTAGCTCTTTTAGTGATAGCCGCTACGCTACAATAAGCTTGGTGAAATATAGATTTGTGACCGACAACTTTCATTTGTCTAGGTGCAGTTTCCTGCTGTTCAACATCATGTGGACCAATGTACGTTGGTGTCGGTCCAACTCTGGTGTCGGCTCATCAATTGACTGTGGTTCGAAATTGCGACGCCTGTCGACAGCAGCCCTCCTGACGCTCTAGTGCGGCCATAATTCATCGTAGCGGGGTAAAGACGGTTCCTGAACCTGTCCTACAACCGATTGAAAAGATGTATCTTGTTGGTAAGTTTACCATTTTTTATACCACTTGCCCATGGGATGGGCCTAGTGGCCCATCCCACATGGGCAAATGGTTGACAAGACTAGCCATTGGGCTAGTCTTGTCAACCATTTGTCTAGTTTAATAGTTCCTGGTAAATAGTTTTAAGGAATATGTAAATAGTTATTGAGTTGGTGTCTTTTAGTTGATTTAAACGGCAATAGTTTATTGTTTGACTAGCTTGACTATTTTAGATTGTAGTAACCAAAATGTACGATTGTCAACTTTGCCACTGCTTTACCATAAAATTATTTTTAGAGTAAATTATATTTAACGGCTATGTGCAATTGAGTATCTAAATATTTGTTACTTCTTTCAAACTCGGCGTTTTCCGTAATTTAAAAGTTGTCTGTAGCAATTAGTAATTTCTCAAAACTTCATAAATAAGGAATGTTTGGTTATTTTGCCTTTTTCCAATGAAAAATTATCTTAAAGGAACTCTTCAAAAATTTAATTTTGTTATCCTACACAACTGTATTTTTAAAAATAACTTGTAAATAAAGTTTACGTAAAAACTATTTATTTCTACAGGTTTCCAAGCCCTTAGGTGGGCGTAAACTAAGTGCGTTTTCCTTCTCTGAACCTCTGTAACGCTCAATTTGCCGTCCTCTGTATCAAACTCTAGCCAGTCTATTTTCTTGCAACTCTTTATCATATTTGGGAATAGTAATTTATACTTTAGAGGACTTATTGTTCTTATTGAATAACCCAATTGAGTCTAAAGTTTTTTCTGAATCCGTGAAACTATTGCCTAACGCAAATTCTAATCTTCTATCGAATTCCGTCTTGGTTTGTTTACACTTCCCTAGCCTACAAGTAAAAAAAATTACTAATTTGAGATTACTGGGAAACAAAATATGCCTCTAAGGTCGCTGCAAACTTTTGACCATATATTAGTGGTAAGATATAAAGTCTTCACGTTTCTTTCTAAGGCAAATTGTAATGATCTAATCTAAAGTTTATCTTTGTTACTAGCCTAAATAGTAGCGAAGCAAGTCCTTGAAGAATACTATTCAGAAGATCATTCCCTAAATGGATCCCTCTCCAGCAATCGGCAGGCTCTAGTGCGACATGAATTCAACAGTTGATCAAGGAGTTGAAACGTCAAGTCGAAGACTAAAGGGAATAAAACATACAAATCTAATCTTCAGACTCCGCAATTGATGTATTCCAAGCTTCTCTTGCTACTCTATCGAAGCTCTCATCGTTTTCTGTCCTCGTGTAGCGCCAGTACGACATTATTCTCAACAAATTAAGACCGTCTTGTATCTCTAATTGAAATGGAACAGTCTTGTGGTGGTTCTGGATTGAAATAAAATGGATGTTTGGGTTTTATGCGAATGGCTTTTAGGTCGTAAATGCGACAACTGGATTGAAGCAAAGTGTATATCGTTTTGTGTACAATCTTTTTTAATTACGTGACTCCTTATGGTTTATTTTTGAAAATTATAATGAACTCTGCCACTCTGATTCTGTTCTTGTTCAAAATTAAAATTTCCCTTTTTGGTAATAATACATACGCACCTTGACATAACTACTGGCTAATTTGTGAAAACTTGGTAAAATCCCTTATTCAGCTTTAAGTGACTTATCTTGGAAACCCTTTGAAACACATTTGTCTTTTGTATAAACAAATACAGGGGTAACATAATCAAACATCGTCTGACCTAAGCTATTAGTCAAAAGAAAATTAAAATGCCACTAATTAAAAGTGTTTCCTGTGGTTTAAATCTCATTTCGGGTATTTAATCTTGAAATTTCGGGAAATAACAGCAGTAAAATAAGATTTTTGGTCTGAAAAATGTCACGCTTAGTCGTGGCTCGTCCATCTTTTAACGCGGACTGTAAACGTTAGTTTTAATTGAAAGTCCAAAGTAATGTGTACATTTAACAACCACAACGTCAGCCGATTTTTACACTGACTTCCTCTCATCTAGTAGAAGCTATCCTGACAATCTGATTGTTGTCCTGGTCCATTAAATTTAAAATCCAACATGTGCTATTGACTGGACATTTTGTGTTCACTAATTCACTGGTAAAAATACTGTTCATTCACTGGTTTTTCCTGTACCACTTTTTATTTGGAACCCCACAAGAGACCCAAAACAATGCAATATAGTCATTTTTTTTGTAGAATTTTACATATAATGGCAGATGTGTTCACATTGTAATAAACCCACAAGCTATATTTTCTTAAAATGTATGAATTTTCTTAAAAACACTTGTGCTTAAGCGTTCATTCACTGGTTTGTCTACCCTATGACGTAGATGTTTTCGTTAAGATTTGTTAAAAATTGAGTTTGAATTAAAAATAAAAGTTTAATTCGTCCTCATTTTTAAAACAAAATTGTTTTGAAAATTGAACAAATCGATTGTTTCCAACGCTTAAATATTGAAGTTTTGAGTTTAAACTAATGCAAATCATGTTTTGTTTGCGTCTTATTATGTTAAAAATTCTAATTGGGCTTCAAAGAAAGGATTTTTTTTCACAAAATGTGTTCGAAAACACCTCCATACATTTTTAAATTTTCAGATTAGTATCCTCATTAAGATACTTTAGATTTTCCTGAATGTCTAACTACCTAGTACTTAGGTATCTTCCTGAAACTGATACCCAATTAAATAGATAGTGTACTTGCATGTAACTACACATTTTATTTCCAAATTAACACTAAAATGATTGGATCTAAAAATCACTTTTCAGTCTTCGTTTTAACTTAACCCTCTAAGGCATGAATTTTTTTCATCCCGAAAAATATATATATCTTAATACTTTTACATTATGCGAAAAAATTCTGAGTTCTTTTTAACTGCATTAAAATTTAAATAGTAAATTTAAAATTTTAAAAATTTTTTTCTTTCACCCTGTGAGAAGATAAAACCAATCTACCAAATTCCAATTTTGATATTAATTGATAGAAAAACTATCTATAATATATTTCCAAAATAACCCTCCTTGATTCTATAATTAATTTTTCAAAACAATTTTAAATTTTGTATTTAGTACTATTATTATTAAACTTTGAATACTGCCAAAGATGTCATTTCGCAACAGTTAATATCCTCCACTCTTTAATTTTGAATGACCTTTTTACAACTGTCATCTTTGAGGATTATTAGTAACTTAAAACGTAACTTCAAAATGGGAATGTTAATAGAGTGGAAAAAACAACAAATTTGTCGTTAGGGAGCTTCTACTCTTTTAATAGATTAAAGTGGATTTGTACTTGTTGGCCAAACGGCAACAGTTCTGTCTATTAGGATGGGTTAACACTAACAAAAAGGTGCGCTCTATACGGGAATAATGTTGGTCTAAGTAGCCCCCCCTGTACCTTAGAGTGAAAAATAATAACACTTTTAATAGTTCCATTTACTCGACTTGCTAATCCAGAAGAAGGTGATGATGGTATAGGAGGGTGTCTCTTCAATATAAGATAACTAGCAGCTATACGTTCACGCCTTACTGAAAACCCGTTAACTTCGCATTGCTTCCTTTTATAGGCATGCTTTCTTGTGAAAATACACTCAAAATCAAAACAAAACTAAATTCGTGTTGGCGCATACGAACTTAAAAAAATCAAACACTTAATAGAGAATGAAGCAGCCTTAGAGCGAGTGCATATCTCAACCAAACTCAATCAATCAAACTAATAGAGGATGGCGTCAAGCCCTTCGTTTCGGTCCGGTCCATGTATTTTTAAGCCCTGCTATGGTCCCGCAATCCCACGTGGATGATGATTTTTTAAAAACTAATTATATTAATTAAAAATCACAATCAAATATGAAAAAAAACTAAGCCTCAGGTGCACACGTAGGTATTAAAAGGCATCTATATTAAAAATTTCGAATTTTTTAGAGCAGTCTAAGTAGGTCTTTTGTGATCACGGACATACACACAGACAGACCGACAGACCGACAGACATACAGACTCTTTCTTTTATTATTATAGATAGACTAGGCAAAGGTAAGTGAGGTGCTATCCGTCACTCTATTGCAGTTCCACTGGGCAGGCAAAATCAACATCCTTCTGCCGCAATTGACAAAGCAGGCAGTGTTGGGAATTAATCAAGTAATTTGTCAATTATCTTGTTAATTGGTTAAAAAAGCAATTGCAATTAAATTGATTACAAATAAACTAATACAATGAAATTGAATTAATGTTTTGGCACCTATAACTAATGTGTATTTTCAGGAATTATTCAATTTCACGAAATTGACGTTCCCTGAGGAAACGGAAAACATTTTTTTTTTTCAAAATTATTTTCCACCTTACATTTTATTAAATTTTTGCTTAAAAATTTGATTAAAAAGAATACACGCGTATTTTTTTTCTAACGGACTCGGAGGTTGGAATATATGCATAACAAATCTTATTCAAAGTTAGCTTCACATTTAAGAATCACGTGTTTACACCCCCAAGCAGTATATTTCGTTCTTAGTTGTTGTTTTTTAAATGTAATAAGGATAATTAAAGGGAAACCGGAAAATCTTAAACACAAAAACATTTCATTATTCGTTTTCTAATGAAAACTAATCCTTTAAAATCCGATAAACTAGTTATAAATTGCCAAAGGCTGTATAGTATATGTTTAAATAGTCTTTTTTTCCTAAAATATTTAATATTATTTACCGTTTATTTATAGTTAAAAATAACAGATATCTTTATATTTTGCAAACAATTTCTTTTGAGATATATTCTCTGTTTTTTCTGTGTCTATCCTATTAGGAGAAATTATTTATGAAGTTATTGAGAAAATGCATAGCAGCATTGATATGTTGTTGCTTGTGATGCATTATACAGAGTTAGTCACATGAATCGGACAATAGTTGTTAGATTGATAGTTTATCTGTCCATACGTAGCTGTAGTTTGGGACAGATAAACTATCAACCTACCAACTATTGTCTTATTCATTTTGACTAACCCTGTATAGGGTAGACTAACCAGTGAATGAACTTTTAAGGCACTGCGTTCGCCAGTAAATAAACACCAGGACATAATGACCAAGACAAACCAACCATAGATAGCTTCAGATAGCTTCCTACTAGATGGGAGGAAGTCTGTGTTGCCAATCCATCTAGTGGAATGATTTTTCAATATTTATTTTTTTAATTATATTTACTAAATGTTCATTCACTGGGACCTGTTCACTCACTAGTCAGTCTACCCTATACAGGGTTAGTCAAAATGATTAGGACAATAGTTGGTAGATTGATAGTTTATCTGTTCATATGTAACTGTAGTTTGACAAATAAACTATCAACCTACCAACTATTGTCTTATTCATTCTGTATATTTAACCCCTGAGGTATTTCGCCAGCAGATTTGATTTTCTTTCAACAAACATAACCGTACATTTAAGTAAAAAAACAATTATTTTTAATTCTACAGTTTCTGTCGACCGCTGAAATATAATTTACCTTTCAATTATGAAAACAGCATTTAATTAGATTATATAAATCTGCCGAAGGCAGGTAAACTGCAGAAGTCGCAACAATGAGTTGCATCATTTTTGATCTTAAAAAAAAAATACAGTATGTTTTCTTAACTTTCAGTTGAGTGCTTGCAACAATGGTCGAAGTCCTTATGGAAGTTACTCAGTTTGCCTGCCCACGGTAGAAGTTGAAAACATGTTTGTTTTCTCTTATTTGCTATTACTTCATAGAGTTAATTTGCAATTAAAAACATAGATTTTTTGTTACTCTTTTTAGCTAAGGTGTTTCCGTTTTCATAATTTTCCGCCATCTGTTTCCTAGCTGAAACTTGGGACCTAGCTGGGGAGCCCAGTCGGTGAGGCACTCGCCTAGCATGCAAAAGGTCCCAGGTTCGGGTCCGGGCATCGCCACAAATAACTGGCGTTCTATAAACGGTTACTTATTGCAGCCAAAAATGTCCGACGAATTCCCCTGTGTAAGGAAGTGCATGTTAAATATCCTTCAAAGTCCTAACGCTGCGTACGATGTCGCCCCTAACGGTAGCGTTGGGTGCCTATTCAGGTGTCGGCTCGTCACTTGACTGTGATTCTAAAACACGACGCCCGTCGCAATAGCCCTCGTGTAGCTCTAGTGCGACGATAATTCAAACCTAACCTACCAGAAACTAGGGGAAATACTGAGTATTTCAGTTAGGAATAAAACAGGAATTATTTTAGAACAGTTATTTTTATACAATTCTCAAAAGAATTAAGGGAATGCATGGTTTAAACTCTTTCACACCTCATGATTCGGAATCATCAGCTTGTGAATTTTTTCTCACTTAGTTTATCTAGTACTTATTTATCGTTAGATGGAAGAATCATGTATTTGGAAGAATTGAATAATGTTTGTTTCAATAAAATGAGAAAATATGAAAAACATGGTACACTAAAATCAATCCCAAAATTTTTTTATGAAATAATTGACCTCAAATTATTCATGCTTGCAATCTTAGATTTTTAACTTGTTTTTAACAAATGAAGTTTTGATAAAATTGTGGTTATAATTAATTAAAAAGTTATGATTCCAATTAGGCATTTTCCTTTTAAATTTTAGCTAAAAAAATTAAGAATTTTTCCCCTGTTTTGTACATTTCATTCTGGAAGCATAATGAATTTATTTCACAAATTTAAGATTTTTAGAATAAAAAAAGAAATAAAACGTTGGAACTGAGAGGGTTAACAAAGGGAAGCAAAGTGCTCTCCTGAAAGTGCTTGTTTTGAGCAGTGTATTTATAATTATTTAATATTAACTTTACAATAGACATATCTCCAGCGTCATTTAACCCTTTCAGTCCCAAAAATTTACTACACTACAGAAACATCTGATATTAACAAAATAAGCTTATTTTAGGTCAAATATATGATTTCCATAAGAAAAAAAATAATTTTAATTTTTTATATGGTTTTTGAAATAATGCCAAAATTTTTTAACTGTGGAAAACAACAAAATAAATATATATATATTACCTAAAAACCCTTCGAGTTATATATTTTGAGGTATCTAACCATATAATTAAAAAAAACTTAATAATTATTTTAACCGAAATAGTTTAAATTGTGTTTTAAATATGAGGAACTGAAGTGAACTTTTCAAAAATCAGGTGAAACGCTTGTTAGCTATTTTCTGAATAAAAATAATAGTAGTTCTGATTTCTATTGAGATTAATGTAAAATATTGTTATTAGAACAGAGTGTGTAGAATCGAATGATGTGTATTTGGATGTCATAACAGGGCATAAACATTTAGAAAAAAAAAATATTGAAAGTGATGATGCCAAATGGCATCACTGAGACTGAAAAGGTTAAATTGCTAATTAGCTCTTTTCCGGTGACGTTATACCTTCCAGCTTTCGATCTTTCACTTAATTTCAATCGGTGCTCTGTATTCAACAATCGAGGCTAAAGATAAAATTTACTTATATTCAGCAGTACTCTAGTCACTAAAACTTGCCCATTAATCAATCTTATTTTGTTATTCATTTTGTATATACATTTAGATGCGCGTTTGAATCAAATGAAGAGTTTGGCGGAAGAACGTTCTAATTGTGACAACAACTTGAAAACGAGAAAGTGAGGTTTAATCTTTTCCGTTTGCACTCTTAAACACGTTAAAAGATACTTGCAAATAGTAAAAAATGTACTTAACTTTGAGTTTATGAAAGAGATTAAACTTAAAGGAGATAATAACATGTTCATTTACGCAAAAAATTTCAATATTTTCAAAAATGTCCCTTAGCATGTGTTCTTCCACCAATTTCTTCAAATGTCCTATACATTATTTGTTGCTTACTTTAGTGAGCTACCATATTCCTTTTTAAATTTCGTTGTTTGCTTTGCAATGCAAAGAGTCATGCTCCAGTGCATTGAATCTTTGTCTATTTATAAATATAAGTGCTGTCACCTGTCTCATGACTAGAGAGACCTTTTGAAGTTGATTCGCAAAGACAAAGTGAGTCTCTTTGATCATGTTAATCCCACAGGCGCGCTTTCGCTTGCTTTCTACAGGGTGAGGCAAACAAAAGTGGAGTGGCCCCGGTCCAGAGATAAGAATACGACAGAAATGTTGCCAAGTCTAAAACCAATATAAAAACAGGTATGCTAACTGAAGCTATTGATAGCTTCAATATTAAGCCCAAACAAACGCTTGGCGACTTATTTGCCGGCAACTACGCCACGGTTTTAGAAGCTTGTTGAAATGAAATATAAACAAGGTTTGTAGAGTTGATCAAGAAAAGTTCCCACTAGTGATTATTTGATTGTTTCGGTCGTTATTTATCCTAGAGAATCGGACCTTTTTGTTTTTGGCAATCTATAAAACATTCTAAATTGATTGCAAGACACAAAATTTGCAGTATGGGACGTCTTTATACAATACGCGAATAAGATCTGAACTCGCCACTAGTCTATCCCAGCTAAAAATTTTCTACAAAAAATCTGCAGAAAAGTGAAGATCTTCAGATTTTCTTCAAAAATCTTCAAATAATCTACAGAATAAAACTTCAGATTTGAATAACTGCAAATTTCTTCAGATATTTTGAAGATTTTTGGACTTAGACTTTTTTTCAACTTCAAAGCATTGTTAAATTCTGCAGATATCTGTAAATTTTTCAAAATGTTAAAAAAAATATTTTTTTATCATGAAATAATTCGGTTCAAGTCTGGGTAAAGAATAAAACATTTTTTCACAAAATCGGAATTATTGAAAAAAAAAATTTGTTTTGTCATTAAAATTTTTACTTCAAAAATCTGTAGATTTTTTGAAGAAAATAGTACTTATGTATTTTTTTTTATAATTTTACAAAATCGAAATTATTGAAACTTTTATTTTGTTTTAAAAATCTTACCCTCAAATATCTTTGCAGATTTTTGAAGAAAAATATAACTTAGATTTTTTTTTCAGTTTTGATTTATTTTTAAAGCTTAAGAATTGCGGACATTTTATTTTTATCAATAAATGAAGAGCTCTGATTTTAAAAACGAATAAAAAAAGGTAAATATAGGAAGCGGAATCTATGATTTTCATAAAATCGGACAAATCGGTTTTTGTTTTCCTTCATTAATAAATCTTATTTGAATGCAAAAATTCGTTTTAAAGACTTAATTTAAAATAAGTTTCATTGAAAAATTTGTGGAAATTCCTTCCCAAAAAGTAAACACTAACCTTAAAAAAGTTACAGAGAAGCAGAATCATAATTGCAAAAAAAGTATTGAAATACTTTTTATCTAATTGTTTAAAAATTAAAACTATATTTTTTCTGTAAAACTGATTGATGATAAAAAAAATAACAATAAATTAAATAAATTAATCAGTTAAACATTTTTTTAAAAAATAATGTCTCAAATAAATTAAAGAGCGACAAATGGGCGACCTAACATGGCATAGTGGTTAGGGTTATAGGCCCGTGTGCTGGAGCTCCTGGTTCGATTCCCGGACTAAGAAATTCAAATATTCTTTTTTTTAATTATAACTTTCTTCTTGATAGTTAATGAATTAATTAAATTAATTATTTTTTTTATCTTTTTTCTAATTTTAAATTGTAACACAAACAAAAAGCATAGTTTATAAATTTTTTTTCTAGCTGGCGTCACTATTAAAAACTTTGAAAAATGGCTTGGCAATTTCCTGCAATTTTGTTAATTAAACTCCTGCTTAAATAAATAAACCACTGCATTAGAAAAAATATATATTATCACTTTGAAAAAATAACATTATAATGATTAATACATTGAAGTTTTGTGTTGATTTGATTTCGAGAATTGAAATTATTATTTCCTTGTAAAAATTTATATTTACTCCTTCAAATCCTTTTAGCATGTAAATGCTTAATAAAAAAAAGTTTTATTCTTTGTATTATATACTCTTAAAATATAGATTTTTAGGTGGTATAAAAAGATTTTGGAAGAAACACTTCCATATCTAACTGGAAAAAACTCGAACGTATTAAATGCTATTCTGACTGTTGTACTGATGTTAACTTTTTTTTGGCCTTTGAAGATTCTAATATGTTTAACAATTTATATTCTAAACTAAAATTTGCATTTAAACCAGGCGCGCAACCACGGGGGGGGGTTTTAGGGTCAAAACCCCCCCCAGAACCCATATTATAGTCAAATTTTATTTTGTTAACAATAAAAACATTCCAAAGTGATAAAAAAATTCCTTAGAGAAACCCCAATTCGCAGTTACTATACTCGCCGCCAACCAAATAAGTAACGATAGGGATAGCGGTTTTTCAGAAAAAAAAACCGCTCTTTCAAAAACCGGTTTTTTGGTTATACTGAACCTTAAGACTGGCTTTATGAAAAACCGGTTTTTGGTCCAAACCGAGGACGAAAAAAAAACCGGTTTCAGTTTTCCATCCCTAAAGTGTTTCAAATAAGGGTGGCGGGAAGTATATATCTGTGAAAAACAAAATATTTTAAACGAAACTCTTCCAATGTGAGGGGGGGGGGGGTAGAAAAAAAGCTCCAGTTCAGATAAAATGACATGTCTTCACTATTTTATTCATTTTATGTCGTTTTTTACGAGTTGCTTTAATATTGAGCATTCATTAAATCAGTAAAGGTCACGGTATTACGCAATGATTAAGAGAAGATATAACAGAAACTGCCCCCAGGCGCGCAACCCTGGGGGACCCCCCCCCCCTCGGAATAGTACGAAACGACCACGTACAGCAATTTAGGAGTACATGGTAGCGAAGCTACTTCCACCTCCGGTATGGCAAGAATGTTCACATGGCATGATAGTACTGAATGGCCGCAGGAAAGCGAGTAGGGGCGGGGAATAGGACAAGGTTAGGTTAGGTTTGAATTATCGTCGCAATAGAGCAACACGAGGGCTATTGGCGGTGGGCGTCGTATTTTAGAACCACAGTCAAGTGACGAGCGATGGATGCCTGAATAGGCATCCAACGCAACCGTTAAGGGCGACATTTGGTACACGTACTCCTGGTTCCTGTGAGATGCCGTTAGAAGATACTCGAAGAAATTGAACATGCAAGAGGTATCTGCGATAGACCATTTTTGGTTTTAAAGTTATTGAAATTACCTTATAGCATATATTATTACCTCTAAATGTGTGCGTTTTTTTTATTTGTAATTGAAAGTCGAAAAGTTTTACACACTCCAACTAACTAAACTCCACTTAACTAGGTTCCAAAAGATAAACGATTTTTTTTTTAAAAAATTTTTATAGCAAAATGAATTGCTCCATTGAATCGCGTGTTTATAATTATTTGGTATATAATTAATAATATACATGAAATGATAATCTTTTTTATTTTTAACGGTTTCAAAAAATAATTATATAGCTTTACTTTTTAAAAAAATATTATTTCTTATGTTGATACTAATGAAAAGGTCCATCTACTTTTTAAAAAAGTTCCATAAAGGCAGACGATTTTTTCCTTCATTTTACAATAAATGTTCGAATGACTAATTTGTTCTATTTGTTAGATCTTCTACTGATGCGTCACTCAAGCTCCAATTCTGGTATAATAATACTTTGGCGGGCGCCACATTTTCGTTGCTCACAAATCAAAAGTCTGTAAAGGTCATGATATTGCACAACTTCCTTACCCCTTCGGAATAGTTTTTATATCCAATAGAAAATTAGCGCGGGATTATGGATTTTTTTTAATTATTATTTATTGGGATTTCTGTTTTTCTGCAGGCGTAATCGGGTGGTTTTTTTTCTTTGAGAAAAAAGATTGGCACCAGCGATTATAACAAAACTCTCAACAGGAAATGTCAAGAAAAACTAAAATATGGACCGATTTATTTGAAGGCACTTATAAGGCACGTGCTACCTTAGGATAAGGATCGATTATTATCGAAGTAAAATATGAAACCTGTGTACTCGGGGAGTTTTTTACTGCCTGTTCTCTCGTCAAAAAAAAGCAAGATTTTAGATCTTAATGGCAAGATGATTAGTTTCTTCATACAAATAAGTAAGTTCAAATTCATAATATTTTCTGCTTAGTTTTATGTGTATATGTTTTTAAAAAAATAGATACCTTTGTTTTCAGTTTCACGACATAAATCCAAACACTTATTACATTACTTCTCATCAGCAATTCGAGCCTTTACAATGTTGTAAGTTTATTTAAAAGTATTAATCAGCTTGGGTGAAGTTTGAAATAGACTAAACTCCTCGACGCAACAGTCCATTAGTAGGCCAAGGCCTGATGCGCCCATTTCAGTTTACGTGACCAAGGGCTCGGGGGTGCTATGCTTATGCCCAGGTTAAGTGGTCAATCTCAAGTGTTAAGTTCCCAAGCATGTTTGGTGCTTGGTCCTCATTTTTTCGACTCTCTTAGGGGGTGAAAGGTTGAGTCAACCTCTCCCAATCCGGTATATTGGTATGCGAAGCACTACCACTAAGCCACTGGACCTGGGAATTTTGAAAAAATAATACAATTGTTTTATTGTTGAGCTTTAACTTGTTTTGGCATCGTCGAAAATTTGTGTGAATCAACAATTTGTGAAATCATCGTTTTTTTTTTACTTTAATTAAAAATTTGCGTATATTCGTTTCGAAATTTATTACATAAAAACTATTTTTTTTAAATTTAAAAAAAATGAAATTTAATATAAAAACTTACTCTCGTTAAAGGACGAAATAATTACATGATTTCGTCATCAAATATTATCATAATGTTACGTATTTAATTATTTAGAAAACTTTTTAAATGACATTGACATTGAGGTATACCCATCATACCAACATTTTGATCCTAGGTAAAAATAAGTTACATTGTAAAAAACTCAGAAACAGACGAAAATTACGCTCATTTTGAAAATAAAATTGAAACAGCCAATGAAATGGCAGTACGTAGAAAACTAAAGACAAGAGCGTTACATCAGCTTAAACATTCCCATCATCAATAATAAAGTAGTAAAAGTTGATTAACTATGGGAAATTAAATTGAAAAATTATTAATTAAAAATAATTTTAATATGAATATTTCTTATGTTGTCATGCTCTCTAACTTGCGATTTCACTGGTTGTTTTGCTTTCGTTGAAAAAGTGTTGAAAAGCTCTTAGGTTTAAAAAAAAAAGTCGCGCGATCCGAACTGCGATGTCATTGGTTGTTTTGTTTTTGTGGCTAAGTGTTGAAACCAGCCCATTAAATGTTTTTAATTAAAAATAATTTTTTTACAAATAACTTTAATTATAATAATTAGAATTTTAATTTGAAAAAAAAAATATGTGTATGAAAAATTTTGAAACCCCCCCCCAGAAATTTTTTCTAGTTGCGCCCCAGATTTAAACTAAGGTTTTCCTATACTTGTAAATATTTTATGGTCTGTAAAAGTTTTAAAAACATATTCTTTGCAATGTGAATGTGTTGCACGTGCTGCATTGCTAATAAGATGAAAGAAAATTATTTTCTGCTACGACTTATCGCTATATACACTTAGTTTTATAATAATAATGTTCAGAAACTGATTTCAAAAAATATTTTATAATAATACTAAGTTAAACTTTTAATTTTGTGAACATTTAGTTTAGAAAGTGGATTACCAACTCATGTGTTGTCTTGATTACTTGGTATAAATCTATGAAAATTATTTAGCGAGAAATGAAAACGAGAGATACATAGCATTCATTAGTGTTTATTAGAAGTTAAAAGGTTATTGAATAATTAATAATAATAAAAAGAATTATCTTCGAGTTAAAACTTCGAGTACATTAATTGACGAAGCGATAATTCTCAAGCATCCAAGTTTCACACTCGACTGTAGCGCCATCTGATCTATGCTAAATTCTGAAGAAAATGTCAACATTGTCAACAAATAGATTTAGATTCCGTCCTAACTAAATAACGTGATGTGTATTTAATTGATTGTTGTTTGAATTGTTGTTTTATCATGGATTCTACAAAAACGTTTTACAAAGCATGTAACGAGTGTCAATTAGAGTTTAAAAACAAAAGAACTTATTATAATCACAGAAAAACATGTGAAAATATTGAAATTCCGAAAGGCGATTTTAAGTGTGAATGCGAAAAAACATTTACCAGTCGTAGTTCATATACTACAGTCATGTAAAAGTATGTGAACAGGCTAAAAACAAAAAAACTGGAATAGGTAGATCAGAGAACTTTTTGTGTCTAGAAGAAAACTGTTAGTTTTCTTGTACATATCATGTTGATTTTGTAATCCATTTGAAAATAATCACAGAGTATAATGTTTTATTCATTTATTCAAGACATTTAAAATAAGTTATGTTTGATTTAATTGGTGGAAGCTTTGTATTTTTATGTCAGTATATTTGCACCATCTTACTCTATCATCAAAAAGGGCTGAGTTTAGATTTAAGCTTTGCCAATTTTCAATATGTCCACAATTCCAACTTTGTTTTTTTCTTTGTCTAACCAGCATGATAAATTAGATACATATTAGATTACCATACATAATAAATAAATTAGATTACCATACATAATAAATAAATTAGATTACCATACATAATAAATAAATTAGATTACCATACATAATAAATAGAGCATGAAAACTTGGAGTTCATTTAAGATACCTAAAAGCATACACTCGTGCATAAAAAAAATTGCATTTGAGACAGAAAACAATATAATGTGTTGTAATTTGTTTCGTCTATAAAGAATTTACCCTAATTTATAAAATGCTAATAATATGTGCAACTGATTATGTTACTGAATGCAATTGTTTTAAACAAACCTTATAATAAAATTAGTTTTCTCTTGTACTTATGAAATTTGTGTTTGTGTATAGTTTATTTTTTTTTTTAATTCTAGTAAATGAAATGAGATTTTCCAGACATATAAAGAACTAATTCTTTTATTAAATACAAATTTCATTAATATTTCTTTAACCTCTTATTGATACAAATTATTAAGTTAACATTTTGGAGTGTATAAAATAGCATAGGTCTTAGAGTAATTCATGTAAGGTAAGACATTCGTTTTGAGTAGACCCAAATTAAAACAAATGAGACTACAATAGTATGAAATAGATTTTTTTTAAAAAATCTCCAATAATACTAAGCACTCAAAGTTCGGCCAGATTAATTAGTTAAAAAAAAAAAGAATTCGAAACCAAACCGATATTCCATTAATTGGTTTCCATTATTTTCAACAGATGGCGCTATTATCAGAATTTAGCATAGATCAGATGGCGCTACTGTTGAGTGTGAAACTTGGATGCTTGAGAATTATCCTACGTCATAAATTGTTACCATGCAAATTATTCCTACTTTAACTTCACGCTGTAACTGTAATGTTCTGCTCTTGCTTTGTTTACTTTTTTTTTTCCGCCGGCGTGGTGCGGTGCCTACCTAAATGTGTAAAGCAGGCGTTTTTAATCAATAAATATTAAATATATATTTTAAATTTAAGGTTAACAAGATTTCATTTACAAGGTAAGTTATATTCATGTTATTTTTAAAATTTTGAACTTAATATTGTTTACGTAGTAAGCGTATGAATTTTTAGTCGACTGCACGTTTTGATTCTCGCATACCTGGTTATGTGTTATGTGGTAATCGTTTACATTTGTATTCTTATTTCAAATATTTAGTACCTACTAGATACATAATTTATGAATTAGTGTAAGCATTGCGCTTATTTAGATTTTACCATTGATTAAATCAATGCATATTGTTGAATAAAGCTGTTTCTACTTTCTTATCATTAAATTTAAGAAGAAAAAAATTATTGTTATTAAGTAAACTAATAGAAATGTATTTGTCTCCTGTAAAAACGTACTATTATTGTATTTGAATTCCTAATTGCTTACATAAATCTCAGTTATTATTGAAACCTATACAATGACAGTGGTATTAATTCAGTTATTAAAACTAAACTATCTAGAATTTTGGGTTAATAGAAAATTTCCTCGTTGAACCTCGTTAACACAAATTGGAAAGGACCACTGAAACATTTAGTTTTAAGCGATTTTCATGTTAACCATAAGAATTGTTTTTCTTTACATTTAAACAGTGAATAGTTTTAAAAAACCAATGTTCTACACTGATAATACAAGCATACAATTAGTATTATTCAATTAATATAGTTCATTTCAGTAGTACATAACTAAATTAAACTCCTCGGTGCCACAGCCTGTTAGTGGGTCAAGACCTGTCGTGCCTATTTCAACTTACTTGATCGATGGCTCTGGGGTGCTAGATATGTCCCAGTTAGGTGGTCAACCGCACATAGAACATCCAGTGTTAAGTTAACCAGCATTTTCTGTTCTGAATTTATCGACTTAAGGAATAAAAGGATTAGACAACCTTGCCCGATCCATGACTCGAACCTGTGGCATGGTAATCTGAAATCGGTTGGTCAATATCATATAAAATGTTTTGTTTTTTAAAGAAATAGACTCCTGCTGTCGATAAACTACGCTTATCATGACGTATTGGATCCGCCAATACCTGTCGATTAAAATTGACGAATCCTGGAAGATCTTGGGACTTTCTCTGAAGTAGAAGGACAATTTATTTTTTGAATGTTAGTTGCTTTATTTTTTTTAATGCTTTGCTTCATTTATGATTCAAAACTAGGGGGGGGGGGGACCCAAATTCTGATTTTTATTTCTGGTTAAGCGGGATTTTGCACTAAGGGATTTTTTAAGCATAAGCTTAACCCTTTCAGTCCCAGTGATGCAATTTGGCATCATCATGTTTTCAAAAAATAGGGCTGACAGCTATCGGGATTGATAAAAAATGTTTTCTAATAGAAAATTTTTCGAAGAATCAAACAATGTCCTTTTTGATATCATAAATGAGCTTAGACGATCCGAATTTTTTTTCGAAAATTATGCAAAATTGTCATTGAGACTGAAAGGGTTAAAGATTTTTGGCCTGTGGAAATAATTTTGGATCATGGTCAAGTGAAATTTCGTGTTAACGAGGTTCGACTACAGTTAGTTTTAACTATGAATATTTTGTATTGTTTAACTTAAATAACTTTAAATGCTTTTTCTCCCTTATAATTGAAGGTTGTTGATAGATATCTTGTTTTGCGACTTTAGCCATTAATGGCAAATGGGTGTGCAGTACATAAAACTGTCCTCATTCGACATTTTGTGTTAAAGTTGCAGTTTCTTCAAACTAGTCAATTGGTTCCCAACTCTTGGATCACCATCAAAGCAAGAATGGGTAATAGATAATATTTTTTAATACTACGTACTTTTGTTTATTTTTTAGCCATTTTATTGGCAAAATAAAGATTTTTTTTTATTTAAAAAAAATATAAATAAACTATAATATGAAACCTGTTATCATGCAATAAGGCTTAAACTAAAAAGAAATAGTAATTTCTTATTTTATCTTAAAAATATATACCTCCACATTAGTTAGTCGCATTTTCTTCAAAGTTTAACAAAATCATTTATTTCAGCAGTTGTCCATTGACGAAGGTCAGTGGGTAGGTATTTGTAAACATTTATTTACCTTCAAACTGGGTAAATACTTAAAATTAGGCAGTTTATTACTTAAAATTATTTCTATACATGTAATTCTGTTTTTAAAATTTAATAATCTTAGACTCTTACACACATAATTCACCACGTAAATTCATTATTAACTTATTTTAAGTGTTCAAAATGTACACATTTAAATTTTTAATTACCATGTCAGAAGCAAGTGCCAAGCTGAATTCTACAAAAAAAATCAAATAGTTGTAGATTACATATGTTAGAATAGTGATGCTATATATTGCTATACACTTTTCTTGAGATTCTTTTGAAAAATACAAATACAAAACTGGAAGAAAAGAAAGTTAAGACTAAAGAACTTTTTGAAATGTGGAAAAAAATAATTTAAATTGTTTTAAATTTAAGGGATAAGGATAAATCTACAAAAATTTTATAACAAAATTATTGTTAAACATATGTGTCCTAAACTGTCTTTTAAAAGTCCTAAGTGATGGTTGATGTAAAAGAAATAATGAATAAGCGGTGTCGTCTCTATATAGCGACTATCTCATTTTTATGCATACTAGTAGCAAATAAAAGAACTTACTCTTAAATTTAAAAAATATTTATATATTTAAAAATATAAATAAAGGAAAATAGATTTTATTGTTAATTTTTTGGTAAATCTCTTCACTCCAGTTTTTTAGTTTTTTCCATCCATAATATTTTAAGTTTTAAGATGTTTAAAATTCTGTAAAACAGGATAAATTGGGAAATTTGTAGACAATTTTTTTTGATAGGATATTCAATATTGTTATATTTTTTTTAGATAAATACCTGGTTATTTTACTTGGCTATTTAAGACACAGAGATCGTTTAGATGTTGATAGATATTCGTTGTTATTAATACTGTAGCGAAGTAAGACTGGAACAGTTATGAAGACGTAGCTCAGTGGTACAGAACAAAGCTGCGGAACAGTAGATTGCGAGATCGAGCACTAGCATGGCCTAAATTTATAATTTAGTTGGTGTAAATAGTTTCTTGTTATTTCTTAAAATTCTTAATTTATGTAAATTAGTTAATTTCTAGAACCTTCTAGGCTAGAAGGTTCTTATGCCCTATATAAGGGATTGTAACCATCCAGTTGGGTTATTAAAGATTCTCAAGTTGTGATATAGCTAATTTGTCGTTTCTTGAATTCAACCCATTACATCTGTTACCGTATTCCCCTCTCGTCTACGCGACAATTTGGTGGAAGCGCTGGGTACGTAAGCCTTTACAACGGCAGAGCCACGCCGAAGCCTCCGGCTACAAGGACTATCCCCCGAATTCGGTTCGTTGCCAAACCCAGCAAGGATTCCGAAGAAGATGGCCGACGGAAACGAAGATGAACAGAAGACAACAGAGAAAACGGAAGAACAATCTTCTGCAAGCTGGAATCCATATACAGTTCCTATCCTAGCTTACCAGCTGCCCAGGAACCCCGTCCTTTTCTCTGGACATGGCCAACAAGATGCCTCAGCATGGCTTAAAGACTTTGAGCGTATTGCCTCTTTTAACCACTGGGATGAGCAGATGCGCCTAGCTAATGTTGTGTTTTACCTTGCCGACACCGCACGCCAGTGGTTTGACAACAATGAAGATCTTTTTGCCAACTGGAAGGCTTTTTGCGAAAATCTTACGAACACCTTCAGTCGGAATGATGAAGCAAAACGTCAGGCCGAAAGATTCTTACAAACCAGAGCTCAACAAGTTGGTGAGACATCCGAGGCTTATATCCAGGACGTTCTTGCACTGTGTCGTAAAGTTGATAACTCTATGTCGGAAGAAGGAAAAATATCACATTTAATGAAAGGGATAAGTGAAGATCTATACCAGATACTACTGGTTCAGGAGTACGATTCAGCCGAAGCATTAGTGAAGAAGTGCCGTCAAATTGAAAGCTTGCGACGAGGACGCATAGCCAAACCAAGATACCAAAGACTGTCAAACATCGCCACTCTTGGTACCGGAGCGGGTGAAGATCTTAGCGACATTAAATCCATCGTTCGCCAAATCGTCCGAGAAGAAATTCAGAAAGTCCTGCCTGAAATTCAGAGTCAGCAATACGAACCCGATGGCCCCATCGATGTTGCGTCCTTAGTGCGGGAGGAAGTCATGGAAGCTCTAGCACCATTGACGTCTCGAAGAAAGAGTGCTGCTATCCCTCCAAGACGCTCCCCTTCCAGTAGGCCACAGACCAGACGACCTACAAGAATCGAAGCCACACCCCCACGGAAGACAGACGTATGGAGAACTAATGATAATGTGCCTCTCTGCTACCATTGCGGACGTCCTGGCCACGTGCTGAGGTACTGTCGAGAAAGGCGCCAAGTGTTCTCCACTGCAAGGGCAGCCCGCACACCATATACAAGACGAGACTTTGATACAGAATCTATTCGCAGTTACGACGACAACAACTATACCACACCATCCGCGTTTAGAAGCGGTTCTCCTTATCCTCGCCGATCATCAAATCGAAGACAGTCACTTTCACCAGTACGTCGACCCAGCCGTTCTCCACGCCGATCCGATGAGGAAAACTAAGCCAGGCGACCTGTGTAGGAGGTGAGGCCGCTTTCGACGGAAATCCTCCAACGTATTTCACGAGCAAGC
The DNA here is from genome assembly GCA_023701765.1 of Hylyphantes graminicola. Classification (NCBI taxonomy): domain Eukaryota; kingdom Metazoa; phylum Arthropoda; class Arachnida; order Araneae; family Linyphiidae; genus Hylyphantes; species Hylyphantes graminicola. Next base: position 3,302,163 of record CM043113.1, read on the forward strand.
TGAAAAAGAATATCATACTTGTCAACGTAAATGGACATTGTGTTAAAGCCCTCATAGATTCGGGAGCAGACTATTCCGTTGTATCTGAAGAATTACGACGGCATCTTAACGCTCCTATGTTTTCTGAGAATGGTCCTATACTTAAAACAGCAGACGGGACACCTATAGCAGCCACTGGACGTTGTGTTTTAAAAGTCAACTTAAACGGAACTATAGGCGCCTTTGAATTTTTGGTGTTTCCCAAGTGCAGTCACCAAATGATTCTGGGATGGGGCTTCTTCCGTGAAACTGATGCAGTTATCGATTGTGGGAAGGAGGAAATTCAATTAGCAGAGATACTTCCAGACGATACGATATCAAATCAATCCAATTTTTCCTTATTCGCAGTTAAAGATTACATCATTGACGGAAATACAGCAAAACAAATATGCGCTGTTAGCCCAAGCATACCAGATGCAGATAAAGCCCTGATTTCCAGTAACAAAATTCTTATGGGTGAAAAAGAACTCTCCATACCAGCCTCACTTATCGACGTTGAAAATAGTTATTGCAAAGTTTGGGTTACAAATTTCTCCCGACGGGTTCAAATGATACCAAAAGGAATGAACATAGCTAGTATCGCTAGTATAGGCGACGCCGACAATGCGATTTGTTGCCTGAATGATGAGGACCAAGTGGCTAAGAAACACCAATCTAGGAAGCGTGTTACCCGTGAAAAATTAAAAGAAATAATTGATGATGGTCTAACCCCTGTCGAAAAGGACGCTCTTCTCCAAATGCTGGAAGAATTTAATGAAATTTTCGACTTCAACCAAACAGCGAAGAAATCGGGATGCACTATAGTAAAACACAAGATCAACACTGGTGATAGTTCCCCAATTAAGCAAAGACCTTATCGAATATCTTCAGCTGAACGGCATGTAATTGAGGAGGAAGTACACAAGATGCTTAAAGCGGACGTGATACAACAATCCGAAAGTCCGTGGTCTTCTCCAGTCGTTCTTGTGAAGAAGAAGAATGGAGAATGGCGGTTTTGCGTCGACTACCGTAGATTAAACAGAGTGACGAAGAAAGACGTTTATCCTCTTCCACGAATTGACGATGCTTTGGACTCCCTTGCCGGTGCACGAATATTTTCTTTGATGGATCTGAAGTCAGGATATTGGCAAATAGAAGTGGATGATAAAGACCGTGAAAAGACGGCCTTTGTAACTCCGGATGGTCTCTTTGAATTCAAGGTTATGCCTTTTGGGCTATGTAATGCGCCAGCTACGTTTGAACGCATGATGGACACAGTTTTACGAGGTCTCAAATGGAATATATGCCTTTGTTATCTTGACGACGTTATTGTGTATGCACCAGATTTCCGAGAACATCAAGAGAGGCTGAGAAAAGTCTTAGGATGCATTCAAAGCGCAGGGCTAACATTAAACTCGAAGAAATGCTGTTTTGGTAAAAAGAAATTGACAATATTAGGACACTTGGTAGACGAACATGGAATTTATCCTGATCCGGAAAAGGTGGTTGCCGTTGAAAAATTCCCGATTCCCCAGAATGTAACAGACGTCCGCGCCTTTTTAGGGCTCTGCTCGTACTATCGACGCTTCATTAGAGACTTTGCGGATATAGCTAAGCCCTTACATGATTTGCTCAAGAAGGATGTAAAATTTTCATGGAACCCATCACAGGCGATGTCGTTCACAACTCTTAAGAAATTACTGACTGGAGATCCTGTTCTGGGACATTTTTTACCGCTTGCAAAGACCCTTATACATTCGGATGCCAGCGGCTACGGCATCGGTGCAGTCTTAGTTCAAGAACAGAACGGTACAGAAAGACCAATAGCCTATGCCTCAAGATCTCTAACGTCAGCTGAAAAGAACTATTCTACTACCGAGAAAGAGTGCCTGGCAGTTATCTGGGCAATTAGTAAATTCCGCCCGTATGTCTTTGGGAGACCATTTACTGTAGTGACAGATCACCATTCTTTATGCTGGCTTGCTAACGTTAAGGATCCATCAGGCCGACTTGCACGATGGGCATTGAGGCTGCAAGAGTATGACATCGACATTGTTTACAAAAGTGGTCGCAAACATTCTGACGCCGATTCTTTGTCAAGGAAACCTCTTACAGAGTCATCCGTTGAAGCCAGCGACGACATGCCATTCCTTGCAACCATAACTGACTACAAAAAGGAACAGTTAAAAGACGAAAGGCTGAAATCTATAATCAAAATTCTCAAAAGCGGTGAAGAATATCAAAATTTCCTTCTAAAGGAAGGTGTGTTATACAAGAGAAATTTCGATCCGATGGAACAACCATGGCTTCTAGTCGTGCCTAAACAACTTCGTGGCGATATCTTGAAAAGTTTTCATGATGCACCCACCGCCGGTCACTTGGGATTTGCTAAGACCTACGACAGAATAAGACGGAAATACTATTGGCCTGGGTTGTACGGCAGCACTCGTCGATATGTATCACACTGTAGAGACTGCCAGAGACGCAAAACACCACCCCAGTTACCTCCAGGACAACTTCATCCTATTGAACCCCCCGATCTTCCCTTTGCTAAGATTGGCATCGATCTTCTTGGACGTTTCCCAGTCAGCCAAAGTGGAAACCGATGGATAATTGTTTGCACGGATTATCTAACAAGATTTACGGTGACTAAAGCTTTGCCAACGGCTGAAGCGACAGAAGTTGCCAAATTTATTGTTGAGGAAGTCATTCTGAAGCATGGTGCACCAAGGAAACTGATTAGCGATCGGGGACGGTCTTTCTTGTCCAACCTTGTGAAGGACATAAATCACTTGTGCCAAACTTCTCACCTACTTACGACTGCTTATCACCCACAAACCAATGGACTGACTGAGAGATTCAACAAAACACTCGCCGATATGTTGTCTATGTACGTCGATGTTGAACAAAGAAACTGGGATACCATTCTCCCCTTTGTGACATTTGCCTACAATTCTGCCAAGCAAGACACCACAGGGTTCAGCCCCTTCTTCCTAGTACATGGGCGAGACATCATGACTCCCCTCGACGTCATTCTGCCACACACTAATGATGGTCATGACGACAAATACGTTCAACAACTTGTCACTCGAGCTGAAGAAGCCAGGCAGCTAGCCAAACTCCATATACTCGATGCCCAAACTTCGGATAAACGACGATACGACACTAAGCATAGGCATGTGTCCTATGCCATCGGAGATTTAGTCTGGGTTTACACACCAATTAGGAAAGTTGGACTATCAGAGAAGCTGTTGCGGCGCTACTTCGGACCTTACAAAGTAACACGACGTATTTCCGATGTAACCTACGAAGTAGAAAGCTTGGAAAAAGATAGAAAAAGGCGTAATAACAAAGATGTCGTCCACGTCCTCAGGATGAAACCCTACAACGAACCCGAAGAACAGTTAATAGAGGAAAAAGTCAAGATAGTTTCTAGGGGACCGGTGACTAGGAGTCAAACAAAGCTGCAGCGGGACGCTGCACTCTCAGGGGGGAGAAATGTAGCGAAGTAAGACTGGAACAGTTATGAAGACGTAGCTCAGTGGTACAGAACAAAGCTGCGGAACAGTAGATTGCGAGATCGAGCACTAGCATGGCCTAAATTTATAATTTAGTTGGTGTAAATAGTTTCTTGTTATTTCTTAAAATTCTTAATTTATGTAAATTAGTTAATTTCTAGAACCTTCTAGGCTAGAAGGTTCTTATGCCCTATATAAGGGATTGTAACCATCCAGTTGGGTTATTAAAGATTCTCAAGTTGTGATATAGCTAATTTGTCGTTTCTTGAATTCAACCCATTACATCTGTTACCGTATTCCCCTCTCGTCTACGCGACAACTAAATGCAAGAAATTATTTAAAAATACCAGCGCACAAATGAATGAGATAGGTTGGCAAAGTTTTTTTTTTCTTTCAGGCAAGTTTTACCAAGAAATAAAGAAGCTAGATGCATCCAATTTTTTTTTAAACAGATATTCAAGAAAAAAGTCAAAAGGAATTGCCAAACATTTCAAGGAAAACACAGTTCAAGAAAAATTAACACATATTTCATTATTTGCATGAAGTATTTATTTTAGAACAATTTTTTTTTTAGGGAAATAAAATTTTTCTCTTCAGATACAAAGAATTTCAAAAGGAGAAAAAAAATTGTAGAAAAGGTTGTAGATTTTTTTCTACAAAAGATTTTTTCATTCCCAAATGCCCTGTAGAAAATATCTGTAGAAATTTGCAGGTATTTGGGACTGAAGAAAATAATCTGTAGATTTTTGAAGAAAAGATCTTCAAATTTTCTGTAGAAAATATCTGCAGAAATTTGCAGGTATTTGGGACTGAAGAAAATAATCTGTAGATTTTTGAAGAAAAGATCTTCAAATTTTCTGTAGAAAATATCTGCAGAAATTTGCAGGTATTTGGGACTGAAGAAAATAATCTTTAGATTTCTGAAGAAAAAAATCTTCAGATTTTCTGTAGAATTTAATCTGCAGATTTTTTCTTCAGTCCCAAATACCTGCAAATTTCTGCAGATTTTTTTTGTAGAATTTTTGAAGAAAATTTTTAGCTGGGATGAGTAGCTCTAATGTGAAACTAATCCGATCGAACCAATGCAAAAACAGGTTTCAGGCTGCTTCAAGAGTTTTTCTCGCCAAGCATTTCAACGTATTCCTATCTCTAGACCGGGGCCACTTTTGGTTGCCTCACCTTGTAGAGGGGACATGGAATGTTAAAAATCTGTTTCCTGTCTCCCGCCATGTTGAGGTAAGCTCAAAGAGCTGGGTGTGGAATAAAAGAGTTAAAATTTCTTTTTTTTCTTGGAAGCTTATAATATCAGACTTTGTCAAGTACATTTTCGAAAAATTCTTTTCAATGATAGTACTTTCGTGTTTTCTAAGCCATGATTTTGTTTCAAATAGTTAATCTATTTCTATCAGCAAATTTTTGTGTGTGCTTTAAATCATTTTTTTAATAAACATTTATAAATGACCCACAGTTCAACTCTACCATTGTTTTTTTTTTTATGTGTTGTAAGTCTGTATGTATATGCACAATATCCACATATATAATGTTTATTACTTTTACACTGTGCTCGTGATCAAAGACTTAGAATTGATGAGTTTATAAAATCTATTTTATCAATAGACACCTTTTAATAGAAAAATAATTTTATTAACTCCTCATTTATAAATCTTTCAGCCTGAGCACACTGTCAAACTAATAATTTTTGTAATTAATTAACGATTTACAGGAATTAAATAAAGTTTGTTTAAAGTAATACTAAAATAGTTTTCTATTTTTAGTACGTTATGATTAACAAAAGATTTTTTAATTTTTTTTTTATCATTATTACAAGACTATTATAATAACAGTTTTGATGTTTCCTTTGTATTTAACTCAGTTCTATTTTAATGTTGCACGTAAATGAGATTAATCTATTATATGGCAAATTTTTGTCCAAGCCAAGTCAAATCTGTTCATTAATCCAAACAATTCATTCTAAAAACCCAAGTTAGAATCTGTATATTTCATATAATTTGTTTTTCTTTAGCCTAGATTTAATCTCTCTTGAGAGAGCAATGGTCAGATAAAATCAATATGGGATAGAGTCGTCATGCATTAGTAAAGATTGACTTGTTACTTTGGTCAGCGATACGAAAGCTTATTTACTTCTATTTTATGTCTACTTACTTGGTTTATGTCTTTATATATTTATTTATGCCTGCTTCTCTTTATCCTTAGTACGATAAAATTGTTGAAATCCGGGCCGGGCAAGAAATTACGTGTTCGGGACGAAGTCTTACCTTATGTGTCTGCTTGGCGGACATTGGCGACATGAAAGCGGTTTTTCTTTCTGTTATTTATTTGCGGTACATACGTGTAACTTGTGTCCACTGATCTCTGGCGTGTATCAGGGTTGCCGCGAAAGAAAACAAAGCGAGTAACCTGTTTCCCTTACACCAGTTTAGGCGTTTTTTCGCTATCATCCCCAAAGTGGCTATTAAGGAAAGCCTTCTACGAAATCAAGTGGTTCTTTCCGTGTATTCTTCATATGAAGAGTACACGGGAATAACCGATTGATTTATTAGGCGGACGCCCGCAATTGTTTGCTTTGCGGCAGAAAACCGGTTTCTCTCTTTCTTCTTCTCTTAGTCCACGCGTTGGGATCGCCAATCGCCTGAATCTTGGTAGCTATGAACCACAGAGATTGTAGTTAAAGTATTAGCGTGGCATATCACGTGACCTACAGCACTGAATTCATTGGGGCTCTTCTGGGAGCTCCTTGCGCGTCCCGTCGTTAGCATTGGATGTCACGTGATCTGCCACTCTATTACTTTAACTATGATATCTATGGTAGAAACTGGTTTCCTTACACAAGTTTAGGCGATCACTCGCTATCATCGCCAAAGTGGCCTGCCAAGGAAACTTCTCTGCCAAATCAATCGGATTTTCCCGTGTACTCTTCATATGTGTTGTGGCAGTTTTTGCATTCTAGTTCCATCCGGATGAATCTTCATTCCCCCAAGGTGTCCAGTTCTCGGTCTTATTGGTATTTTTAGTATGTACTCTGCTTGTTGTTGATTCACAGATCCTATTACTGCAGAGAGACGTCTTATTTTTTCTAGCAGAATTTATATTGATCACGCATTTCATACAAATCCCAATTGGAATTTATTACGTAAATATTTTGAAAAAATTTCTTAAAAATCAAGGGAAGCTTTTAAGTTGTTGACATTTTGTTACGGTTGTTATGACACTACATTTTCTCTGTTATTTCAAATTGTATAGATAATTTTATGTTTTATGTTGTTGTTAACTTATTTCCTATTTGCATGTACTAACGTAACGTAAAAGTAGAAAAGTTTTTTAGTCATTAATACGCTAAAATTGGTTAAAAAATTTAAAATACGTTAAAGTTGGTCACCATGTAATGATTCTTTTAAAGCTTAACAATAAATTTTATAACAGCCAATGAGATAAATATTTCGTGTACTAAAATGGAGTACCTCTTACAGTTATGTTTAGTACGTTGTTGTGTTATTCCACTTCATTGTATTCATTTAAACCGACAGATGACGCTTCAATACCGAGTGTTGGCTGTGTGAAAGAACTAGACATGTGTGTACACCAAAAAGGACACGTGGTCAGAACTGAACATTTCTGACCAATTGACCTTCTTTTCAGTGTTAATATCTCTATCCATTTATTTTTTGTCAACTTTTAAAAACAGGTAGTCTATTTTGGGACACCCGGTAAATAAATCACTTGTCACACATACTTATTTGTTGTCTTTTATTTTGTAGTTAAAATCAAAATGTTACACAGCACCGTATTATATTTGTTACATTAAAAACAGAGAGCATTCATGTATTTCGGGGGAGATGAAAAATAGTCTTCAATCGTAAGAAATAGTAAACGGAGTTATATACATTGTTACATCACAAAATAATGGAATTGATTATGTATAGGGAAAATGAATGAGAATATATCGTATCAATGTTTAAAAATATCCAAAAGTTTATTGTTGGACCTTTATATCGTAAGATATTCAATTCAAAACCACTTAAAATATGTAGAAACATTCATTAGATGATAGATACATCAAACAACTTAGATAAGATTAAGATATTTGTACAATTATAAAAGTTTCCACAAATAGTACGACAAGTGAAAATAATAAATATTCATTGTCTTAGTCTCTCAGTAATACGGCTCGAAGTTACTTAGTATGAGTACCTAATTTTCGATTTGTGAATACTGTAAATATTGAGAATTATTTTAGATATCTCGTCTATTTATTCATTCATCGAATTTTTTTTCTCGAAAGGGGCTGCAACATTTGCATACTCGGCATATTCTCCAGAAGCGAGAGCCATTTTTTTTTTGTGGCACCGTCTAGGCAACTCTCGCTACTAATTTTGACACTCTGATTTCAATGAATCTGAGATCTCTGTGGAAGTTAAAATATGCCGAAATTTAATTGCTGAGAGAACCCAAGCCAAATGGGCCTGCCAGCAATCTTTTACATGCCACATATTCACATGACATGCATGGCCAAGATTTTCCCATCCAGAAAATCCGACGACTCAGTCGGGGCTATACAATAATGTGGATAGTTTCATACATGGATTTGTAGGATATAGTTTCTTTTTAAAATGTTTGTGTTTTGAAGCTCATTTCAAATTGTATCCCTTTCCTTCTTGATACAAATTTACCTAAAGTCGATAAAGGTATATGATTATTAATGTTCATAATTCATTTGACACATAGCTGTTTGGACCAAAAGCCAAGCATCCGACTTTCGTGGCTCTAGGTTGAAGGCCTAAAGAAAAAACTACAAATTTGAGTTTTTACCAACTTTGATTTAGCTTGTCTGTTTCGGTATTCATGAGTAAACCTTTCAAAATCATCAGCTAGTTTTAGTATGGTAAACTTAAACTGCCATGCCTACAGTGAAGGCACAGTTCAGTCAACCGTTGTCTTATACCCCACAAATAAATCTCTCACTTTTGATTCATTCGTCTAAACAAGAACAGTTACGCCTACAGTGACGCAAGCATTGACCGCTCCTCCTAGTCCCTATTGTCTATTTGTCCATATTATGCATAAGACGAAACACTGATAAAGAAAATGTCTGGAGTTAAAGCAACTTATATAATGTCCAGCAATAATATATAAACCTCTCATGATTTTTTCTGATAAGATGCTTAATTCCAATTAAAATGTTAATTATATTACACTAATTTCTCCAAAAATAAAGTATGTCTTTCAGTTATAGTAATAGTAATTTTTTTACAATGATAAGCTCTGATTTAATTGTGCTGAAACGCAGATTTGACATACATTTTCATTCAATGGAGCTTTTTGTAAAAGTCTCATCAAATATAGAGCATAAAAAGATGTAACTGCTTTGCAGTAAGTAAGGTCAACTAGAAGTATAAGTAGAATTAGTACGAATTATCAATTTTGACGGGAACAGATATAAAAAGGATATTTTTAATTTCGCTCGCATCGGACAATGTCTGGGGCAAACGATCAAAGCCACAGACAAACATCTAAAAATACCAGCAAACTGCAGAAACTAAAATATAGAGCATACGTTCTCATTACACATATTAGAATAAAACTTTCGATCAATCAAATGAGACATCTTTAAATATGATCTCTTTGTTGTCCATAGCCTCGGTTCAATTATTAAGGATAATTAACATTCGAGTATAATTCAATTAGAATGAATTAAATAACGCAATGTTTGCTGAAATATTCTCATCGGCGATTAAGATAAAAGATAAGTAAAGGTAAGAAACGAAAGATAAGTTAACAATTTTCTCTACGAAATTGTTATTTTAAAGGAAAACGAATAAAAGTTTAAGGACAAAAATTTCTTTCAGAAAAAGTAGATTAAGTTTATCTATAACATATACAGTTCAGGTATTTTTGAAGCTTTGACTTAGGTATGTAAAGCGATCTTGAAATATGGGATACCATTTCCTTAAGCATCACATTTCTAACTCGCCAATTTAAAATATTTTTTTTTATTTCAAATTCAATGAAAATTCATCACTAAATTCACATCAGTCAAAAGCTCTTCATTTCAAAAATATGTAATTGTACATTCTCTTTATCAGAAAGTGATATTCTAATACAGGCAAACGGAATAGTGTTTTTGTAAAATGCAAAAACAATACTTTAAGTATGTAATCAAATTAAATCTTTAATAATCTTTTGAAATTCTGGATAATTTTTGACTTTAAAACCCTTCTTAGACATAAAGTATCCGTCTGTCTGGGAAAAAACCCGACTTCTGGTAAGCCAAATCAGATAGCGTCTGAGCTAGTGGTTGTGGGCCTTCCATTAGAGACGCTCTGTGACTCTTCCTCCGTTAGATGGCGCTCCAATTTGCCCAGTACGATGTCTGCTATACGCTGTCGCTGGGTGGACTTTGGCGGCACTGAGAAGGGGACGGTGTCTGAGTCGAATGTCGGCCGCTGGGGGCGCTGCCGGTGACACTGGGTTTTGAACTCGCGCCGGAAGCGCTCCTGGTGGAGAGAAAGGGAAACGAGTCATTGAATGATATGGTACTTCAGTAAACACAAGGTATCTTATGGTGACCGAATCATATGACATGTCATATGACCCACAATATCGAATTGATATTGTGGGTCACATGACATAACCACCATTTTGCAAAAACATACAGATCGAAAACTTAGACCCCACAGTGTAGTTTTTTTTATATAAATGATCCAACACAGAAGCACATGTATTTCACCACAGTATTTGCCATATTATATCTTAATCTTCTATGATATGTTATCTACCTAAAACTATAGTCTAATTCATAGAACGTTTTTATTTAAAACTTAAAAATTGAAAAAAAAATTTACACTTTTAACTATGGATTCTCCAAAACAACAATTCTTCTCTCCACTTCAACCCATGCTTTTAATGGCCCATCTTTGGGTGTTAAAATGTGAAGTCTAACTGTTACAATGCTGTAGTATAGAAATGTTCGTAAAAATATATATTTTCCCCGATTTAGGCCCCTTATCCCTTTACCCCAGCGTCCCTCAGCAGTCAGCACCCACTCTCCCCTCAGAGATATTCTCAACGCTTATCATATGAGTTTTTTTTTTCATTTTATCAGATGGTTGTGAACGTGCGATGTCCATAAGAGCGTATAATTTAAGAAAAGCAAAAGATATTTTAAAACATGTTAGTTTCAAAAAAGTATTTTTGGATACCCATTCGGGTTTTCTTATTCCCTCACGGTGGTTTTATTGATGAACTTCTAAAAAAAATATGGTAGCTACGTGTCGGTGTTGAATGGTTGAGGGAGCCAGATATTTCAAACTTTACTCCACACAACTCTACGTCCATGCCTTTTTCGCTGATTTCATAAGTATGGTTTCTACAATAGGGTATTTCAAATATCTTTCACATAATATGCTTGGGAATCTAAAACTTTCTTAACGCATATGAAAATTTTCAATTTATAAGATTGTTGCATGCGACATTCGTACAAGCGAAAACAATTTAAGGGCAAAAGATATTTTAAAAGAAAACTGTTACTTTTGGATGCCCACTCTTTTATTCTTGCAGAATGGTTTTTAAAAATAAAATTCTTAAATATTCAATAATTTATTATGCATGACGAGTGGTTGAGAGCTCGAAATTTTATACTTCATTTTAAACAATTCTGTCTCTATGTTGCATATTTCTCCTTCTTGGGCCAGATAGAATTTTCAAAAATTAGCAAGTTGACTATCAATTTTTTTTTTAAATTGCCCCATCGAGTATTTTATTGCGTCACTTTCGGTGATGGCAGTACTTCGAGTATGCCACTTCTCCGGCATAATTAACAAAATATAAGTGTATTTTAAATGGAGAAATACAACACTGAGTACACATTTGAAAGCATAACACGATAAAAAAAAATCCAAACATTTTTTTTCATTTTACAAAATGATAGAAAAAAATTCAAATTTCCATCAAAAGGAACATTCCTAGTGCAAATCAATATCAGCTATCAAAATATTGTTTGGTTATTGCTTAAATTTTTAAAAAGGCAAGCGAATAAAAAAAATTAGCCGGAATAGCTAACATTAGCCAAATGTGGCAGCCTTGCTGACTTCGAAAGTATATAACTCCTTAGTCGGCTAGCTGTCTTCGAAATTAATAAGATTTCAGTTTGTCACTCCCATGAGTATGACACTAACACGCATGGACACATTGCTATTTCAACAGGATATATTGCTATTTTAGCAGCTAACTCTCGTTTTATTTGGTTCAGATTTCTATTTGTCACTTTATAAAGAAATACATAGAAATCAGTCGGGGAAATGTAGTTTAAACGATTTTCGCTACATTGTTTCAACATTTCGTAAAGTGCTTGGAGGCAATTTTAGTCTAACTTATCATAAACTGCAAAAATATTGCGTAAAAATAAAGATTATTTGCCGCATATTCACAGCGCATTCTGTGTAGCTATTGGAATCGGTCTGGAGTTGAAGTTTAACGATTTGTGCTATTTTGTGTTGCGACATTTGCATAAGGTATTTCGAGGTATTTTTGAATTTCATTTTGTCTATAGCTTCCGTAAACTGTAAAAAAAAAAGGATTTGTAAAAAAATCAGAGGATTATTTTCTGCATATCACAGAGCATATTCTGATGTATTTTTGCACATAGTGCAGTAGACAAACTTATAATTGAAAAGTCGACGATCATTACGGTTATTCATATCTTATGCATTTGCTTAGTTATTAACGTTTAACAGGTTGCGTCAGAATTTATGATTGTAGATTTTCATGTAATAAATTCTTTCAAAATCTCCAATTTATCTGCAAAGTTTTATCGGGGCTGGGGAGCCCAGTCGGATAAGCACTCGCCTAGCATGCGGAAGGTTCAAGGTTCGGGTCCCGGCATCGCCAAAATAACTGCTGACCTTTAAACGGTCCGTGCAGCCAAAATTATCCGACGAATAATACCCCGCGTAAGGGAGTGCATAGTTAAATAGCCTAGTCCCCTAAGTCCCAGCGCTGCGTACGATGTCGCCCTTAACGGTTGCGTTAGGTTCTTAATTAAGTGGTGGCTTATCACTTGACTGTGGTTTTGAAATACGACGCCCGTCGCCAATAGCCCTCGCGTAGCTCTAGTGCGACGATACTTCTAGCCTAACAAAGTTTTATCAAAATTTACATTTTCGTGCGATATACGATCATGAGATAATATGGCTTAAAACTTATGAAAACAGTGCTGTCAAAAATATGGATATAATTGAGATATTGATTTCGCAATACAAAAGAGTGTGTTGTTCAAGAAGTTCAAATTCGAAATATATTTTCCCCCGAGTTATCACAGATATAATACACGCCTACTCATTACTATTGTTCGAAAAAATCAATACTAGAAATCAAATTTAATCTTTTAATGTGCAATAGGTTTTTTGTACATAAAAGTACTGAAATGTTGACGCCCACAGAGAAAGAAATTCGTAGTCGTTATAAAACATAATTTTTACCATTACGACTTCAAAAGATTTTTATAATAAGTTTTCGAAAAGAGAAAACCTGCGCTGTTGCCGCCAGCCCTATTTGTCACAGTTGAGAGGAGTAAAAAGGCTGCAGGAAAAACTCGATTTCTCCTCACAGAAAAAATAACAAAAATTCTTTAATCTAAGAAAAAAGGTGATATAAGGTAAAAATCTGAATTACAATTTAAAGTTAATGTTTTTTATTAAATAGTCACTAATTAATGGGCCCGCAACACAATCAACTGTAAACCATGAATGTTTCGCACGTTTTTTAGTTACAACCTAAAATAAAAAGAAAACTCAATTCCTCAAATAATAGACAAATCAAGTACTTTCTGTTATATTGTAAGAAATCTCTTTCAAACTCGTCTCTAAAAAGTTAAATAAACTATTTGTGTTCACCTTTCTTTTTCAATTCGTATAGGAATCCTCAAAAAATTCCCCAAAGACAAGCAGAAGGATGTCATGTGATTTTTGTAGGGGTAGTGAAACACTTGAAAGAGAAGTTACACTTTTCCCATTGGCCTATCGCTCGCATTAAAGGTCAATTGCTAGATACGAACTATTTAGGGGTCTGGACTACGAAAAAAAAAATTCCTTGCCCACCTAAGTGAGGTAAATAGAAATATGCTATGGAGAAGATCCTTTCGCGGTTGTAAAGAGTTCCATAAACTATTTGTGAATCAATCCAGAAAACATGTTTTTAAAACATTAATTTCATTGAAGGTCTAACATATATAAATATTATTTGAGAAAATATCGCAATTTTATCAGAATGAACATTTTATTTCGGTTAAACTGCATTTAGATAATTTTGTTCGTAAATATTACCTTACAGGAGTTTCCAACTAACGGACCAAACTCGCTTTTCCCTCTGCCTTTTTACTCTTTGTTTTTACCCAAGTTAGGTTTGCACAGAGTGTATACCCACCACGACTGCAATAACAGCGTTGGAATATGCGAAACAGTGTTGAATTTTCAAACTTTTTAACACTATATGCACTGAATTAAAACTCAAATTTGATTACTTGCCGTTAACTATTTTAGAGCTATTGCAATTAACAATACATGATATATTACTGTAAAAAAAGTAAGTGGAACATAAAATGCACTTTATGATCAATTTGTTTTCGTTTTCCCTCCTTTTTACTTGAATAACTGAATTGCAATGACCGACAATGATATTCTGTTGAAAGAATGTGATTTACATTTTTACCATTTAGTCGTTTTAATGCTTTAAAACTGAACACTGCATTAATAAAAACCCCACTACATTTGTTTTGACTTAAACGAACAATAAAAAAATACATGAACAGTTTTTAAAGTGGGACTTGTTAGTAACGAATTGACTCGGGTAACTAAAATAGTAGCAACTCAGTAAACCTAGTTATTTTTTAAGAATGTACTTTAACTTTTCAGATTTTAATGAGCTAAAGACGTACAATTCGATCAAACAATTTCAGGGCCGGATTTAAAGATTTGCCGCCTGTAGGCTACGATTGATTTGCCGTCCCTGGTTAGCTGCAAAATAGGGTGGTATGTGCTGTTTAAAATAGATACACATATTAAAATCATCTATGTACCTTTGCACACTAAGTCGAAAGTGAAAGAGGTGATTTCTTTTAACTTATATTTTCTTTCAACTTCGAAATCCGGGAAGAAGAGAGTGCAATTACAGCGACTATGTTTCTACTCTACGTAATATTACTATATATACGTTACGGTTTACGCATTAATGTAAATTATTTGTTTTCTTTTTTTAAAAATATTCGTATCCTCATAGGCATTTATTGGCATTAAAAAAGGTACCATTTTATTGGTCATAAAATTTGCCACCCCCAAAAATTTGCCGCTCTAGGCTACAGCCTATTTAGCCTATTCAGAAATCCGGCCTTGAACAGCCCCTATTTTTCTCAAAATGAAAAATGCGAAGTATAAAACAGCGGCATTGTAATTGATATGAAGGATTCTGCTTTACCTAATAAAATTTTTCCGATTTCCAATCCAACAAACATATTAAAAAAAAAACCAGTACCTAGTTTGTTAAGTTATCCCTACAAAATTCAACAGTTTTACCGATGGGGAGAAGTTGCCTTACCCGAAAGTAGGGTTTCAGCCCCCTGCTGTCGCCTCTCCTGCGAACAAAATGGCTGACACTCGAAGAATGCGCGCACTAGGGTAACCACAGTAACCCTAGCGCGCACTCGAGACGTTTGTTTTCTTTTACGAACCCCGAAATTTATGATCTTTGGGACTTGGTAAGAGTGTAGAAAGAATTGTGCGCTTCAAAAGAAAACCGATTAAATTCGTAATCAGACTAGCTCCGCTTTTTCTTTTAAAAAAATTGTATAATGCAAAACTTTTAATTTCTTTCTTACATTCTATGTAGTGATTAAAGGATACAGTGTGAGCCAAAAGTTTTGACAATGACGTTTTTTAGCTGTAAAATTTAGAATTGTGTTAGTGGAATTACAAAACACCCCGAAATATATTAAATAAATATTTCAAAATACTAGAAATGAAACATAATTGCTTGATTTGCTATAGCAATTTTTTTTCGTAAAATAAAATTTTTCATGATCTAAAAGTATTGACACAAATACGAGATTATGCTAATTTAAAGTAGATAATGGCCTAATTTCGCACTTTTATTGATGAATTATATTTTTATATGATAAATTAAAACAAAACAAAAACGATATCCTGTGAACTTAACACATTTAATAACAATATTGGTTCAATTTTACACCAAACAGACAATATAGCAGCCACTTTAAATATTTATTAAATGCGAAATTATGCCATTATCTACTTTAAATTAGCATGATCTCGTATTTGTGTTTATACTTTTGGATTATACAAAATTTTATTTTATGAAAAAAAATTATAGCAAAAAAATATTTCCAAGCAATTATGTTTCAATTACAGCATTTCAAAATATTTAATATATTTTGGGGTGTTTTGTAGTTCTGCTATCACAATTCTAAATTTTACAAGTAAAAAACGCCATTGTCTAAACTATTGGATCGCAGTGTAGAAGTGGATCAAATCAGTTATTCTTCAACTACCTGTGTTCTAGAAAACATTCCTCAGTAAGCCGAGGCGCAAAGAAAATGTGGTATACATGAAGAGAAGACGGAAAACGAAAAGAGATGCTGCGAACTTGAAAGATGAAATAATTTTTTAATAAGTAGCAAACATGTTCTGGACTATTCTGTGACAAAATAAAATAATAATCTAAAAAACGATGAGAAATTAGAAGCTTTTGTTTTTATTTTAAATCGAATTGACAGAAACTTTCTAAATGTCACGAAAATGAAGCTTATATCTGTCATTAATCAAGCACCTAGAGGACAAATACCCCGACCAATTTGTTTTCCACGAAGGGTAAATATGATTAGACAGACTGGGATTATATGTGTCACGTAAAAATATTCCTTGGGCAGTTATTTGGTTAGTATTCTCAAGGGAAATTTAATCTTCGTCGAACTTAACACCCAAAGGAGGTTCATATTACGCCATAGATAACGCTATAAAAATGGCTCCCAGTTTTTGGAGAATTCTCCCCAGTCTGCAACAGAGGCCCAATTCGCCAGCAAAAAAAAAAGCAGACATTGGTTAAAAGCAAAACAAGTGTGTAAAACCTCTCGATTGCAAGTTGCCACCTAATATCCAACTCATCGCAATACTCTTTCATAACCTTATATTCCATGTTAAAAAAACATGAAAGTAATAACCTATTGCAATAGGCAAAAGAAGCACTAGAATACAGAGCCAAAGAAATAAAGCATGAAGTAAGTACTCTCCACACGCGTATAAAAGCACAAATTCCTCATTTCTGGATTCCGACCCCATTGCAATACTCTTTCATTACTTACATATCAAGTGAAAGCAATAAATTATACTGCAATAAGAGCAAAAGAAGCACTAGAAAAGAAACAGAAGCACGAGCAAAGAGATAAAGTGTGAATCTGCACTCTCCAAACGCGACTAGATACACAATATCTTCTTCTTTGAGAAATCTTAGATGGACCGATGTTCAAAAACCACTTTTTCGGAATTAGTTCCCTCTACAGTGTGTAGACAACACAAAATCTCCAAACTCTAGCAAATCGCAATCTTTTAATTACCTTCTATTTCATGTTAAAAGGTAAGTGAAAGTGACAACCTATAGTGCAATAAGCAAAAGAAGAAGAAGCACTAGACTACAGAGCCAAAAGAAATAAAAGTGTATTGTCCTACCTCGCCTCCTCTCGGTTTATCTAAAGCAACTGAGTCGCCGTCCAGTGTCGACATCACGTCCCTCTGACGTATGAGGCCGACGAATCTGCACACACACAAAAAAAAATCGAGCTGTAGTCTAGCCCCACTAACACAACAAAACTAAGAAATCTGATTAGAAATGAAATGATTATAGCACCATAAAGAAGTTGTCCTGCCCGCAACTATCGAGCGAAAACAAAAAGTTAATTACCTCAGGAGCGGGTAGCTTTGGCAATAGCGTGGAAAAAGATTTGTTTCGTAATTTCTCTAGATTAAATTATCAAATCTTTAAATTGTTGTACATTTTTAGAAAAGCGTAAACATTGCCTTTTATTTTCATGTAAACAAATTCTCATTCTAATTTGGCATCAATTCCACAAATGACGCTTGTATTCTTACTAGCATTTGATGAAAAAAAATATTCCACTAGCATTAAAGAACTAATTTTTGTTATAGTAGTATCATAAATCTGCCCTTCTATATCCACCACTATCAAACAAACATCAATTTAATTTTAATTATTCATCGTATAAATTATCTGTGATGCTTTGCGGATGGTGAAGGACGCCATCTTTGACGTCGTCGGAGACCATTCTATGTCTACACTCTAAAAAAATATCTGTAAGGTTACTAAGAATTATCTAGGAAACTCAGCTTCCATAAGTTTTTTTAGTAATGTTACATAAGAAATATGTGTATATATTACTAATTAAAGCTTAGTAAGTTATACTAAGAAAACTGTAGTAGATTTGCAAGGGATTTTCTTGTATGTTTACAAAGAGACTGGTAGTAAACTGGTTACAAAAGTTTAAAACCAGAGGGCACCACTATTTTTCTGTTAGTCAGGTCTTATATCGAATTTCCAGAGAAGGAGTAAGGACCGAACCCATGATCCTCGGTATCCGCATGTCTCGCTACGTAGAACTGCGCGTTAGTCCTCGCTGCTATCGGGGACTTGCATTTTGATTGCGTGTAAATAAAGAGATTAAAATCTTGATCGTTAAAGGAGTTTTATGTTATTGATTAAGAAATTTAAGATTCATTTTTTGGGGGGGGATGTGAAGTTTTCGAAATAATTTAACATAATTTTTGTATATTAAAATAAAAAAAACCACGTTTTTAGGTTTTTTATTGTTGCGATATCGATTCGTCATAATCTCTAGAAAAGATAGCCAGGGAGCGCTGTAAGCGTTACATCAATTTACTTAGAATTGCTTAGTATTACTACAGTAGTTTCTTTAGGTTACAGATGATTTTCTAGTAAATGGTGAAAATCTGTAAAGTTACTAAGTAATCGTTAGTAAATTCAAGCCAGATTTTTTTACAGTGTATGAAAAACCCGTAATGCAATAACTGGTCATGCAGCTAGACAAAATAACACCAATGGTAGATGGCGCTGATTTACTATTGTAATACTCTACTAGTTATCTAGATTACAACTAATATTGTAATATAAAAGCCGAAGCAACGTGGTCTTCACATTAAGGTACCTTTTCATGGACATGGGTTCTACAAAAGCTTTTGGTCTAGGTCTATTTAAATAAACAAAATGCAAGACAGATACATATCAAAGTGGCACATCCTCACAACCACTTGCACACAAAGCTAATTTTTTATTAATATTATCATAAACCTTCTCTTCTATCCACCACCCTCAAACAAACATATATTTATTTTTAATTTTAAACATATAAACTCGATGTGACATTCAGCCGTTCTCCCAGCCTCACACAAATACAGCATGTCCCTTCAGAATGGCACCTTTGACTAACTTAGGCAGATGGCAGACTACGAACCTGTTGTTGAACAGTTTGTTACCGACCATGCATTACTGCAATTATGTTTTTATATTATCCCAACGTAATAGTTTATGAAAAAATTTTATGCACTCTCAACCCTTTATTGATTGTCTCTTATTTTTTTATATGATAACTAACTGTTTGTTTCTTTTCAGAAGTTTTTAGATCCTGCTGTGCAGCATTTTGTCTAGCATTATGGCCAGTCAAAGTTTACCCTTTTTGAGGAGGTTTTCGATGAAAGAGTAAAGACTCTTCGCGTAATCGTCAATTTTCGATTTCAGTTTTCCGAAAGAGGATGGAAACGAATGTGAATTATAAAAAAGCAATGATGTGGATTAAAATTTTTATCCTAAATGTATCTTAGCACGTTCTTTCACTAAGCGAAAGACTAAATTTGAAGCACTACAGTGGAAAGACATGTCATAGATGACGTAGTGTTGGCATAAGTCAATTAATTTTTCAAAAATTCTCTTGTTAATTGACTAAAAAAGTAATTGCAATTAAATTAATTACAATTAAATTAAAAGAGCAATTGAACTTTGCAATTAAAATAATTTGATTAACGTATGTCAATTGTAACTCACAATTAAAATAATTGCAATTGATTTTTTTAGTTGTTTTATGAAACAATTAAAACTAACAATTAACTTTATGTATTAAAACGAAATGAGTAAAGATTTAGGAAAATTAGGCTGTTAGCCTTAGACTTAAGACGAATAAAAAACTGGTTAAATGTTATTTTTAATTAAAATTAACAAAACAATTGAAATTAATTAATTGTTTATTGATACTAGTACAGTTAACATTTAAATAATTGTTAATTGTAATTTTCCACAATTACAATTGATAAATTTTTAATCTTTCATTGTCTTGCAATTAAAATTTGCCCATCACTGGGGTACAGGTAATCGAGGTGGCCGTTGATTGGATTTCTAACAGATCTTAAATTGATTAATTATCATGTTTTAGGTCTTGTGTGATAACTTACTTGAGTGATATGCTGAATAAAAGAAGTATTTTTTCTTATTCAGCATGTTAATTGTAATTTTCCACAATTACAATTGATTAATTGTTAGCTGTTGTGGTTACATTTACCAAATAATTAATTGTTAATTTCAATTGTTCTTGCAATTAAAATTTGTCCATCACTGGGGTACAGGTAATCGAGGTGGCCGTTGATTGGATTTCTCGTATGTGACCGAATGGCCACGAAACTGTGTACACATGTTTTAATCATGCGTCTAAACAATGTTCTGTGCTAATATTATGGGGATTGTCTAAAACATTCATTACCATTTAGGACCAATAGACCAGACACATTAAGTAAGCAGCAGTAGCTGAGCCACGATTATTGCAAGGGATTAAAGGGGAGTGAGTTGCATTGAGAAAGTTCGAAATTTTTAACTATACAGTAACATTAACTTAGCATTAATGTTACTGTATACCAGTAACATATTTGCTGCAAAAAAATGGAATATTTTGATCAAGCAGTTTTATTATGTTTTAGTTATTTATTACTATGCTTTTATTTCCAAATATTGGGGTCCGGATGTCAGAGTGGTCTCTACCATTACGCCAGCAGTTTGTGCACTGCAACGGGTGCGGGCTCGATTCCCAGCTTGGCCCAGGGCGTACTTTCTTATCTCTGTGATAGTAAAAATTCTTTCTGTGTCTGTCATATTGACGAAAGCTTGTATAAGCGGGTCTTTGATCAAACACACAAACCGGAATATATATGTACCTACCCCTAACCCACTTTCCAAATATTTTTTTAAAATAATAAACTAAAATTTTGCTATTAACTGTCTTTTGCATTAAAACGATGTTTTGCACGATTTATAATTAAAAATACAATGTGAATTGTAATTTTTCTCAGAAATCCAGCAAAATCTTACAATCAGAATAAAAAATGAACTATTTAATTTTTTTTAGCTGTGATGAATTTCGAACAATTATTTTCTCATGACGTAAACAGAGTGTTAATTGCAGATAACAATAACAAATAATTAAATTTTGATTTGAAAAAGATATAAAATAAAAACTGTTGGTTAAGAAATTTTTAAAATATTAAAAAATAATTATTTTTGTTGTTTCTTTTTCCTCCAGATAGATTCTAGAGAAATAAGAAACAAGAGTCTACGGACCATGAGTCTTGACCAGGGGTTCCCAACCGGTGGTACGCGTACCACTGGTGGTAAGCCGTAAAGTTTCAGGCTGTACGCGTAGAGATGTGAGCATTATGATCTTATTAATAGCTTCTGTACGCATGAGCACTGAGCAGTGAGAACGCAAACATATTACTCATTATTTGAAAGGTTAAAATTATTTTAAAGATAAATCTTTATTAACCTCTGGATCAATTGTAAAACCTCGTATCCTCTTTGAACTTTTTGCTGAGTTGGTACTATTTTTATTTGTATGTCTTTAGACCTGTTGGTAATAAATAAAACTGTAAATTAATACCATTTTAATCTTTTTATTTTTCCTTCATTAAAGGAATTTTAAAAATAAACAAATATTTAAAAATTAAATATGATGTTTTCTCGGGAATTTAATTGCAAAAGCCCTCAAGCTCTTTTGGAAGAGTATATATTATCCGTTTATTAAAATAAAATTATTATTAAAATATTTAGATCAATTGGTACGCCAAAATTTCTCAAAAAAGTCAAGTGATACAAGTACAAAAAGGTTGGGAACCCCTGGTCTGGACCAAGTCCAAAAAACACAAGAAATCTCGAACCAGCACATGGCTTTCAAAGAGGGTCACCCTTCTCCAAATCTAAAAACCCAGGAATTTTTAGCAAGGTTCAATGGAATTATATTTATCACAAATAAATAAAACAAAGGAAAGATAGCAATGTTGAAATCTGAAAATTGCAATAAAGATATTTGTGAATTCAAAGATACAATCTATCCAAGAAGACCCGAAGAAATGTACACGATTCCTAATTTTAATAAAGAAATCTTAAGAAAATATTTTTATTATTTAGCTCCTTAATACTTTAATCTAGTTTACCAATTTCTATTCAAAATATTGACTATTATTCAAATTTTTCGCTCGCTATTTAAATCAATTATACTCATAGACGACAAAGTCATTTATTTTTAATTTTGTATACACAAAGCATACGTAATTTAAAAAGTCAGTCTCGAGCCAGATACTGTGATGCTGTAATGTATTATTATTTGTACTTTGTTGAAGTTTATTTAATTTAAATTTGTAGTCTGCTTGAACAGAAATGTTCTTAAGCTGCTAATATGATTTGTTTTTGTATTTATTCATATATTTTCTTAGTTGATATTAATAATGTTATTATTATAACTTACTGAACTTGTGGACATGGTAAATGAGATTTAAAAAAAAGTCAAAATCATTGGCTCTTAGGTAAACAATGCCAGCTCAATCACAAAGAAATTTTCAAATCGCTAAAAAAAAGTTGATTAATTAAAATATACGTGAATGATAGATAATTAAAATAAAATTTTTAAGGCTGATAAACTGAGTAATGGCTAAACCACTTTTTTATGAAAATAATTATGAGATTTCTGTCAAGTAAAATTGAAAAGAAAAAGTTTACCCAAGGAATACTTTATTAACAATTAAAGAGTTTATCAGGAATAATTGCTTAGTATTTGATATACTTTTTTGTAAGTCGTGTATTTTGATGACGCTAATATGCAATCAAATTGGATAAACTATATTTTAAGTTGAATTTATATTCGTTTTATTTGTTAATTTATATACACATTTGGGATTTGTATTTAGGTAGAAAAAAAATCAAAACTTATTTTATTGAAAAATGGGGTTAAAAAATTATCGAAATGGTTTAAATCAATTCAAAGCAATTTTTTTTTCCAAAAGTGGAGAAAAATAACACAGCATTTGATTTCGTAAATATAAATCTCAATTGCTGAAAAGTTTGACGAAAATATTAATTACATATTTATTCTATTAGACAAAGTATAACATACCGTAGCCATTTTACAAAATTTCCTTGTGTTTCCAGATACACTTTTTCAGTAATTTTGATTAAAAAAAATCATTGTTCATTTCATGGTTTTCATAGAAATTTCACTATTTTAAAATAAAAGAAAAAATTTCATCAGTAAAATACAAAATATAAAGGAATCTTTTAAAATGAGAAATCGCTATATTGCTACAGCTAGAGTAAAATTAGTAAAAAAATCCTGTCGCTCTCGATTTTTTTTCCACGTTTTGCTCTCTAGTTATTTTCACGTAGTTTTTTTACTTGTGACGTTACTCCGGTTTTAAGAGAACCTTTAAATTGAAACGCTTTTAATTTTTTTTTATTTGAAAATGTGCTGAATAAAAAAAAGTTGTTCATTTGCAAGACTCTTTAGCATTTAGTTCTTTTTTTTTTAAAATTTCCATTAGTTTTTTTCAATACATTTAAAACATGGTTTTATACGGAAAAAAAGTATCCTATGAAGAGATATGCAATTCAGTTGAAGTGTAATATTAATTGATATTAATTTCACTCCATGTGATAAAACTGTAACTAAACATTTTATTCAGTAAAACTGTTAATTTTTTTTTCTGTAGCAGATGATTATAAATGAGAACTTTACGAGGAAACTTGAACGAAATTTTATAAACTATTAAATTTTATAAACTATAAACTATTGGTGATTTTTGTAAACCCTGATAGTAGGTGACGTGTGGTGCCGCTGCCTGTAAACTTCTGGCAGCTGCAAGAAGAAATTTACAGCACGAAAGAAACAAAAATATCACCAGCTTACTTACGAAAAACAAAATAATAAAAGCAGATAAGTTCGCATTAAATCTCGTTTCATCTTGAACATCCCTTAACCCTCTTAATGCATGAATTTTTATTTTCATCACAAAAAAATATCGTTATTACTCATACATTATGAAAAAAATACTGAAAAAACTTTAACTGCATTACAATTTAAATATTTTCAATTTTTTCAATTTTTTCCATATGATAAAAACCAACTGCAAAATTCCGATTTTGATAATAATGACTAGAAAACGACACAGATTTAAAAAAAAAAAACCTTTTTAAATATGATTAATTTTTCAAAACAATTTATTTGTATTTAGTAGTTTTATTATTATGCTTTGAATACAGCCAAAAACGTAATTTCACAACAGTTAATAGCCTCACTCTTTAATTTTGAATATACTTTTACTATTGTCATATATGAGGATTATTAGTAACTCAAACTTCAAAATGGAATGCAATAGATGAAAAAAAAACACATTTGTCGAAAGGGAGCTCTAATTTAATAGAATAAAGTGGATTATATTACTTGTTGTCAAACGGCAACAGTATGCATTAAAGGGTTAAACTCCTGTAATAGAGGCTGTATAGCCCAGTAGGTAGGGCGCCTGCCTTGCATGAGGTAGGTCACTCTTTCGGATACGGGCGTTGTTAAAATGTTTGACGAGTAATACACGTGCATAGGTGCCAATGCCACCGCGTACCCTTCTATTGCATTGGGTGCCTCCTGAGCTGTCGGTTCGTCACTTGACTGTGGTCCTAAATTATAGGGACCCAATAAGCGCCCCTCGTGCCGATCTAGATCGACTTTAATTCAATTCAAAGTAACACCCTTGTTCTAAAGTACTAAAAAAATTCTAACAAAAGTTCCACTACGTTAGATAATAGTCAAAAGAAAACGTGAACTTCATTCAAATAGTGCGGTAGGAAAATTAGATTTTAGCTTCCCTCAAAAGTTGCAAAGGTTCGGTTACGAAGTTCTGAGGTTCTTTGATATGTTCCTCATTCCTGTTCTATCATTCCATGTACTTTGATCATCTATTCGAAGTCAGCCGTCCAACCTTGTTCGGTTACGATTGAATTAAATTGAACCGAAAGTTGTCTACGGTGATATCATTATTAACTAAGTTAGTTTGATGACCTAAGAAGCCAACGAGATACAAGTAACTGCACATTTATATTAAGTAACTGGTGGGTTTGATACAGAATCAGTCTAAAACTCTTCCATACAACATTTGCGCTAAACAGGGAACAAAAGCTTCAAACAAGGTATAACATATTAAAAATTTACAAGCAAATTTGACTAGTTTCAATTGTCCCGTTTATCCGAATCGCGGTTATCCGAAAATCGGTTTATCAAAACGAATTCCCGAGACTTTCGGTTAAAATAAGAAATGCATGCTCATAAATAAATACACAACAAATAAATACGTACTTAACAAAGTTGGATTAAATTCTAAAAATATACATTCATTTTTATGTTTGCTGCTCAATTTTGGTTCCGTACCTTTCGGATAAGCGAGAATCTACCGTATTTCGAAAATTCGATAATTATTTCTTATCGTTTGCTAAATTTATTTCTATTTCGAAGAATAAATATAAAATATTGCTCTCTCTTAAATAGAAGCAAAACATTTAGCGGACAGATGGACATAACCTTCATAATAGCTGCCACTTTTTACGTTACAAACTTAATGCTGTAGAAGCTGAAATAGAACGCCCTTATGCATCTTTCTAAACAAATAATATGAACAATTAAAGAATCTCTTTGTGACATATATTAGGGCGCCATTTCAAACTGATTTATGTCACAAAATAAATTTAATTTAATTTTTTTTTATTTTATAGATTTAAAGTGGGTAGCTATATACCTACCGAGTTGAATGAAATGGAATGTCTACCACAATTAGGCATTTTCGTTGCTTGGCAACGTAACGCAAAACGCCAAAACAAAAACGGCCATTTTATCATTTATCTTAAAGCGAAATAAAAATTAGAAAAATACTATAAATTTATTTAGTAATTATTTAATGGCTGTCTTAACTGGATTTTTACTTTTATCGCTGATGACGTCAAGCTTGCGAATGACGCAAAATCTTAATATTAATTAAAAAATTAATTGTGAAATATGAAAAAATAAGTCTCAGGTGCATGCGTAGGTATTAAAGGGAATTTATCTTAAAAATATCAAATTTTTCTGGGCAGTATTAAGTAGGTCTTTCACTATCCACATACATAGAGACTCTTTCTTTTATTATTATAGATTAATTGACGGAAAGTAAATAACTGCACTTGGCTTCTAGGCTCCTCATTTAATTAATTTTATTACAATATCAATGTTTTTAAGAAAGAATTTGGAATTAGAGTCACAATTGGGGATTATGCTAATACAAAATCTCTTTAAAACGGGCAGAATTTATCATATTTCACTCACAATTAAAAGATAAAACTGAAGGATTATTGAAAGCTTTTTAATATTTTTTCTTTTGGATTTTAATTAAATAAAGGAAAAAGTAACTTAATTTGAAGTTTAGTAATTTGGCAATTAAATCATAGCATGACATCAAATGAAAATGAAAAGTTTTTGAATCAAAATTAATTCTTCTAGAAAATTCTTCAAATCTCAAATTAATTCTAATTATGCATTTTTTAAGATATTTTATCTGTTTAGTTTAAATATCTTCCTCAATTTAAGTGATTAAACTGAAGAATAATTATTTTTCAATATATTTCATATTTGCTTCTGGATTTTAATTAAATAAAAAATTAATCAATTAAGTTTAAAGATTTTTTAATTTAGCAATTAAATAATATATTTCATTTTTCAAATTTATATATTTCATTTTAAATAAAAAGTATCAGAAATATCTTTTTTACGTGAGTAAAGAAAAGAAAATAGGAAAGTTGCAGAATATATATATATTTCAAAATTCAAACGTTTGTTTGAAATTGCTCTTAAAAATATTTACAATTGAAAAAGGCAACTAATGAAATGCAATAGATGCAAAAATTACTAAATAAAAGTAGCAAATACCTTCGCAGATGGAGCAAAAAAACTAATACAACTATTATTTTTTTTTTCAATATATTTGCCTAAATAATGCTTTTTATTTACTTTTTGAATACTTTTGATGAGATCATTAAAGTGTTAAAGTTACTATGTACATGTTTGAAACTTACAAAATAACATTTTATTTATTTCCTAATATGTTTTCAATTATTAAAAAAACATTTTTTTATTATTACAAAAAATGAAGATTGTGAAAAATTGGTTTGGGTGAATGAAAGCAAACTACATGATTTATTCATTGACGCCTAGTCCAAGAAGCTTTATTCATTGAATACTAGCATTATGGTCCCGCCTTACTGGGAACCCGTTAACTTCGCATTGCTTCCTTTTAGAGGCATGCTTACTTTTGAAAATGCACTCAAAATCAAAACAAAATTAAATTCGTGTTGGCGCATGGGCACTTAAAAAAGCAAACACTAATAGAGGATGAAGCAGCCTTCGGGCGAGCGCATATCTCAACCAAACTCAATCAATCAAACTAATAGAGGATGGCGTCAAGCCCCCGTTTCGGCCCGGTCCATGTATTTTCAAGCTGTGTTATGGTCCCGCAATCCCACGTGGATGACGTTTTTTTAAAACTAATTATATTAATTAAAAATCAAAATCAAATATGAAAAAACTAAGCCTCAGGTGCACACGTAGGTATTAAAAGGAATCTATATTAAAATTTTCGAATTCTTTAGGGCACTCTAAGTAGGTCTTTTGCGATCCACAGACATATACACAGACAGACAGACGACAGACCGACTCTTTCTTTTATTATTATAGATTAAAGGAAATCCAGGAGTACCACTGGATATCACGCATGGCATAGAGATGTATACAGTAAGGAAAAATACCCTAAATAATAAACAACACCAAATAAGGTAAACTTGGAACTAAAAAAGAATAGGGAAGACAGAAGGACGGACATTTTAGGAATAAAAATAAACTTTACTTAGAATTATTTATTGACAAAAAGTTTGAGAAGTTTTTTTATTGAGTATTAAGAGGACTCCCTTGGGAATTTTACATCTTGAAAATTGTAATGTTATTCCTAAAGAAAACATTTGCATGTCAATTACCGAAACAATTATAATAAAAGGTTACTAGTGTTTTGTATCATTGTAAAGAACGAAAGGAGTAGATCTCATAAAATTTATTTGTTTTGTTAAAATCACATATTTAGTATTTTTAACAATTTTTTGAAGTTAGAACTTAATGCGTACTCCATTTTTTACTAACTTAAACAAAAAAATATTAAAAATACTAAATATGTGATTTTCACAAAACAGATTAATCTTTTTGAAATCTACTCCTTTCGCTCTTTACATTGATACAAAACACTAATAACCTTTTAATAAAATTGTGGCGGTAATTGACTTGTGAATGTTTTCCATAGGAATAGCATTACGATTTCAAGACGTGACGATTTCAAGACGTGAAATTCCCAAGGGAGTCCTCTTAAAACTTATGAGTACCACTGAATATCACGCAGGGATTACAGTAAATAAGAAATTTATATATATAAATCACATATAAATTACTCCGAGACATTCAGCGAATATCCACAACTTTGAGCATGATACATTACGACATTGATACATGCGAATACAAAAATCTCCATTAAATGAGGTAACCGTAGGACTAAATATTTT
Organism: Hylyphantes graminicola; assembly: GCA_023701765.1. NCBI lineage: Eukaryota > Metazoa > Arthropoda > Arachnida > Araneae > Linyphiidae > Hylyphantes > Hylyphantes graminicola. Next base: position 3,330,740 of record CM043113.1, read on the forward strand.
AATTTCAAGGAATCAAAGCAAACTATAGTTAGATTTATTTAATGACACAAAGTCTGCGAAGTTTTTATGGAATATCAAAGAAAATCCATATATGTACCACTGAATACCACGCATGGCAAATAAAAGTAAGTAAAAAAAGCCTAAATACTAAACCACATCAAATAAGGTACACTTGGAACTAATGTTAGTTTTGGAGAATGAAAGCAACCTATACCTGGATTTATTTATTGACACTAAGTCTAGGAAGACTTACTGAAACTTACTGTCTCTTACTGAATATTAAAGAAAAGAGTTTTTTTTTTTGCCACTGAATATCACTTAATAATATGGGCACACAGAAGCAAATGAAAAAAACACCTACATTATTCAGAGAAGATTAACAGCTTTGCGCATGACAGACGAAGATACAAAAAATGAAAACGGCGCTGATTCTTGGCGCAAATTGTTTTATTATGTAGAAATTGGCTGGCTTCGGAAATAGCGTGAAGGTAGGCGTAATGTGATATCCGGAAAAGGGTGGTTTTGCTGGGGGAAAGGAATAAGAGGGTGGGAAACTGAAAGTGTAAACGTAAGTCAACCAAAAATGCAAATTCAAAGTATCCACTTTCCAATTCCCCAATATCAATCAATCATAGATAAATAAAACGCAATTAATTCAAAAATAAAAATATATTAGTTAATATTAATATATTATTAATAAATAATATAAATATTTATGTAACAAACATATGTTACTAGTAAAAAAAATAAGTTATATTTATTATTTTCATTAATAAGATTTATCCGTTATAGACCCATTTGGGAATACTATTAGCAAGTCTGCCTTACTCATTAAAAACATTATTTGTAAGTTTTTAAAATTTATTTTCCTTGTATAACGTAATGTGTCCAACAAAAAGTGTTTGTTACTATGATCTTCATTTATCCCGCATTTTATATAGATAAACTTGAGTAGAAATGCTATTTCGCATGACAAGTTCTTTTTACCAACCGTTGTTGGCGATTTAATAAAAAGAACAATAGGAAATTCTTTTGAAAATAAAAGTGTAAAAAGTTGGAGGCCAGTAAACGTTAAATTTCTTCAAAGCTACACTCTTAAAACGAACGAGCGATTTTAACTCAGTCTGATTAATTTTCACTCCTCCAGTCTGGAAAATGCACTTCTCCTTTTGGAGTGGATCCCTTGTGTGTTAAACCTCCGACAGGATCACTCCAAACGAGTGATTTTAACTCAGTCTGAGTTAATATTCATTCCTTTCCAGTGTCGAAAATGCACTTCTCCAACTGGAGTGGATTTCGCTCTTTTGTTTTAAGAGTGTATTTTTGAAATATTTCTCTCTGTAGAAAATATTTATCAGACAAATAGAATGTTCTCAATATCCTCCTCACCTTCTACATTGCATTCCCAAACTAAATTTGAACACATAAATTAAATCTAATAAGGTATTTTTCAAATTCCTGATGTGACCTTATTTTGTGTCATTTTCTGCTTAGGATCTCCAGTTTCAAGTGCCTCAGTGTTAATCCAATGTGAATAAAAATATTTTCTCTGCCACATTTCTCCGGCTGTATTGAATATTTTTACAAACCGTGTTTTTTTTTTTTTTTTTTTTTTTTTTTTTTTTTTTTGTAAACAATAAATGCAGATAACTTACAGGTCTTTTTATCCCACTTTCTGAAATTGCTTCAATTTTTTTTGTAAAATTATTTATTGAAAGTTTAAAAAAAAATATTCGAAACAGTTTCAAATAATGGACCTGTAAGTCAGCGACATTTAGCACAAAAAAAATCCGCTTGTAAAAATATTCAATACACCCGGAGAAATGTGGCAGAGAAAATATTTTTTTTCCATTGGATTAACACTGATGCACTTTGTTTTGGAGACCCGCGGTCCAGTGCAACCATTCCCCCTAAACGACGACTTTGTTAATACCATTAACACTTCATTTTTGAATTAAAATTTTAACTTTCAGTTTTTTTTTAGATTCGTATTTCTTGTAATTATAAATTTGTTGTACATAAATTTTGTCTGCTGGAGTGCTGGACTATGGTCATCATTTGTCTTAAATTTTGTTTATATATGTTACAATTATAACCCGGAATCAGCGAAAACTAGAATTAACTAGTGAGAACTAGTTTTAACTGAAGCCATTGGTGAAAACTAGTTTCCTCTATCTAAAACTAGATCCCACTAGTTAATACCAGTTTTGAACAATTGCTTTGGTTAAAACTAGTTGTAATTAGCAAAAACTAGAATTATCTAACACGTTTTAGACAAAATTAGAATTAATAGCGAATGCTTGACTTTTTATTTATTATTAACGTTAATTTTATGATCTTATTAAGGACCTTTCGTGTTTAGTTTATATACCGTTAAAACCCGAAATCAGCTAGAACTAGTACCAAGTAAAACCAAGTACTAGTAAACTAGTACTAGTAAAACCAAGAATTTTAAGCAACCAATTCCAAATGCTCTTTAATTTTCTTTCATGTTCCCTCTGCCGTGGAGTCCTTAAAAATGCCAATGCCAATGGAGTCCTTAAAAACTCGATGTACGGTTCTTAATGGAGTGTTTTTTAATATATCCAAACGCTTTCATTGCATTTTAGCCCAATAATTAACGAAACTAATCCAAACCTATAATCCTAAATCGTACTATTTTCCGTTAGTTCTAATTGTATCTAATTATAAGCGTGTTATAGTTAAAACTAAATTAAACCAATCTATATCATCACAACTAGTACTAACTGGCAATAACTGTTTTTAGCTTGTGCGAACTAGTTTTAACTAATGGCATCAGTTAAAAGCTAGTTTTCACTAGTTAATTCCAGTTCTAGCTGATTTCGGGTTTTAACGGTATATAAACTAAACACGAAAGGTCCTTTTCACGAAGCAATTTTTCTTTCAAGCTGTCGTTATTGGGTTAAGACTAAAGTTTGGAAATTGAAAACCAAGAATTTTAAGCAACCAATTCCAAATGCTCTTTAATTTTCTTTCATGTTCCCTCTGCCGTACTCTAACTTTTCTTTCTAAGTTCCATTTAAGTCCCCCATTGTTAAACACAAATTGAATTAAAGTGAAGTTAAAGCCGTCTTCAAAACCATCCTATTAAACTTGTAAGAACACTATTTTCTTTCCTTAGATTTACGTTTTTCTTTCAAATTGTTCAAAAATAGAATTGTAATCGAGTATTTTTGTGTACAATATACAATACTTACATAAAATGAAGGAACTCAGGACTCTAAAATTTTAGTCTTGATTTAGAAATTCAAACTATACTTAATAAAGTAAATCATTTGTTTGCGAGGGATTGGGGTGGGGTACGGTGTATGGGATTTTTAAGAAACTTTGGCTACAGCATTTAAAACAGTACACATTTTTTAAAATTCTTTATGATTGTGATTACGTGGCACGTAAAAGATCGTTGGAGTGCCCGTTTGGCTTGGGTTCTCTCGGAAAAATTAAATCTGGGCATACTTTAACATCCACAGAGTGCTCAGACTCATAGTGAGCTGCACGTCAAAATTGATAGCGAGTAGCCTATATGGTGCCACAAAAAAAAATTCTCAGTTCTGTTGAATATTAAAATTATTTAAAAAAAACAATATTATTTTGCTGTTTAATTTTTTAGAAAAACTTGCTGTAAAACAAATGAAAAATGGTGATACTTATGTTTCCAGCCTATTTTGCTGTAAATTTATCCTGGTTTTTCTTACTGTATTGTTAAAGCTAACCGAAACACATTTTTTTTCACACTTTTCAAGTTCTTATTAACTATTCAATGTGCTTGTTTCGAAACCTAATTTGAAAAACTTCTTTCCAACATAGTAAAAAAAGACACAAGAGATATAGCTTCTCCTATTTCTATCCAAAGGCAAAGTCAGGAAAATTTGCATGCGTTTCCTTTTTTCCTCCTTTTCCTACCCTTCGTTATCCCTTTCAAAGACGGACGTTCTTTGAGTTTTGGTGCAATAAACTTTAAAAAAAAACGAATTTTATCTCAAAAGACAAATTCGTGAGACGGTTTTTCTTAAGCAGAAACTTTTTAGTATTAGTAATGTACCCTTTGAGACATTCGGTATCGACTTGTTGAAATGCAGACTTCGAAATAAAAATTTACGGCAGCACAGCATAAATTATCTGTAAAATTTCAGCGCCCTTTGAGATAAATTTTTACATTCTAGTGCTGTATTATTTGTTTTACAGCATATTGAGACTTTCACGACCTACCAAGTCAAATAAACAACTAACTATAATAGAGTTTAGACCCGGAATTCGTATAATTATTTTATTTCGTTTGTATAATTCTTTTATATACGATCTTGATATTTTTTATGCGTCACCAAATGTTTCTAAATCTACTGTTTTTGTCTCAGTTTTAACTTATTTTTGTATGTGTCCCCTATATTTGGGATATTCTAATGTTGTTGTAACACAATAATTTTTTTATTCAAATTTATATTTTCAATAGACGATATTGATGTATTTTTTTAATTTATAGAAGCGAAATGTTTTTTTTTATATTTATTCCCCGCTGACCAGAATTTTGGGCATTTGTTTTGATTATATAGCATTAGCATTGCCACATTTCTGCTTTTTAATTTAGGGTACATTCATGTATTTAAATTTATTATTTTTTATCGTTTTTGTTAACTTATATTGTGTCTTAGTAATTAATATTATTTAGTCACATATACGTTTTTTAAACTCGATGACATAAATTCCAAATTCGTACTCTCTAAACCTATAGAGAGATCCAGTATTCATTCCCCCGAAAAATCTGGGTGAAAATTCGATTGCTCTTACATTTATCCATTGATAGATATATGACACAAAATAACAAAAAAATCTCCCCTTACAATTTTATATTTTTAACCCCAATTAAACTTAATAACTTAAATTACCTTTTCCACATATCCTTAACCCTTTCAGTCCCAAAAATTTACTACACTACCGAAACATCTGATTTTCACAAAATAAGCTTATTTTAGGTCAAATATACGAATTTCATAAGGGAAAAAAATCCATTTCAATTTTTTATATGGTTTTTGAAACAATGCCAAAATTCTTTAACTGTGGAAAGCAACAAAATAAAAAAATATAGATTACCTAAAAAACACTTCGAGTTATACATTTTAAGGTGTCTGACCATATTATTAAAAAAAATTAGCAATTATTTTAACCGAAATAGTTTAAATTGTGTTTTAAATATGTGGAACTGAAGTGAACTTATAAAAAATCAGGAGAAACGCTTGTTGACTATTTTCTAAATAAAAAAAATTGGTAGTTCTGACTTCTATTGAGATTAAAGTAAAATTTTGTCTGATAAAACAAAGTGTGAAGAATCGAATGATTTGTGTTTGGATGTCATAGCGGGACATAAACATTTTGAAAAAAATATTGAAAGTGATGATGCCAAATGGCATCACTGGGACTGAAAGGGTTAATATCACTTTGTACTTTAACATCACAACCACACTCTATCGGCAACATACAGTCGCCTAAACAATCGTTCCCACACAAATTGCCTGAGGTCATCCGCCTACACGTTGACCTTTAAAAACCTTTCTTATAACAAAATCTTTACTTTTGATTGGTCGGTCAAGGAGCGCTGGACATACCTCGAAATTTTTGTGGGCATTCCGTCCTCATCTACACCCTTAAAACAAAAGAGTGAAATCCACTCCAGGAGGAGAAGTGCATTTTCGGCACTTTAAAGGAGTGAATATTAACTCAGACTGAGTTAAAATCACTCGTTTGGAGTGATCCTGTCGGAGGTTTAACACACAAAGGATCCACTCCTTTCGGGGAAGTGCTTTCAAGACTGGAGGTGTGAAAATTAACTCAGACTGAGTTAAAATCGCTCGTTTGTTTTAAGAGTGTATCGTCGAATTCAGACGACCAATTTATCATTTACCAATGTCTAACAACTAAATAAAAAAGGCTAAATTTAATCTTCACTCCGTGCCAACCTAACTTGGGTAAAAACAAACATTAAACAAGCAGAGGGAACAGCGCGATTGGTCCGTTGGTTAGAAACTCTTGTAAGTTAATATTTACATATAAAATGATCTGAATACAATTTAACCAAATTACACTTTTCATTCTGAAAAAATTGCGTAATTTTCTCAAATAATATTCAAATCAGTTGGATCTTAAATGAAATTAATGTTTAACATGTTTTCGAGATGGATTCTCAAATAATTTATGGAACTCTTTACATCCGCGGAAGGATCTTCTCCATAGCATATTTCTATTTACCCAACTTAGATTGGCAAGGAGTATAAGTCTCCCTGTCGACTTATTTTACATGTATATTTATGATTGTCTGAAATAATAAGATTCCAAGTGTCTTTGTTTGCAAAAAAAAATCCTATCACTAGAACGCATTGTTTTTTCATTCATAATTTCACTAAAGAGGTTTCTGTCTAGACATTGCTTTATAAGTTTACATCCCAATTAACCCACTTACTCCAAGTATAGGGGCGGAAGTTAATTAATAGTCAGCATTTCACAATACCCATCTACTCTTTGTTCAATAAGATATGTTGATTTGTTTGAAAAGCTAATGACACCATCATAAGCATTATTTTCAAGTAAAATTTTAAACTAAATTACGACCATGCGATTCTTTGTTGTGGTTACCATTAAGTTAATGATCTTTGTGAATGTTGTCGATAATTGAAGATTACAGGGGAAGAACCGATTGATTTATTTGACGGACGCCAGCAATTGTCTGCTTGGCGGACATTGGCGGGAGAAAACCGGTTTCTCTCTTTCTTCTTTGCTTGGTCCATGAGTCGGGATCGCCAATCGCCTGAATCTTGGTAGCTAGGAACCACATAGATAGTAGTTAAAGTATTAGAGTGGCAGATCACGTGACCTACAACACTGGCTTCATTGGGGCTCTTCTGGGAGCTCCTTGCGCGTCCCATCGTTAGCATTGGAGGTCACGTGATCTGCCACTCTATTACTTTAACTATGATGTCTGTGGTAGGAACTGATATAATTACACACGTTTAGGCGATCACTCGCTATCATCGCCAAAGTGGCCTGCTAAGGAAACTACTTCTCTACAAAAGCAATCGGTTTTTCCCGTGTACTCTTCAATTGTCTATAATTTAACTACAATACGTTTAATTATAAAAAGTCGATCAACTACAAAAGTTTGTACAATTAAAAATATGTAGCACTGTAATTGGATATTTGCTGAGATTTTAAATTATCTTATCGCATTGAAATCGCAAACTATAAATAACCTGAAGCTAGTTTTTTCGTTATATTAATGCCAATGACAAAATTATTTAACGAACCAAATTTTATTTGGAAAGTCAAAACATATGTTTAGTAATTTTAAAAATTAATTTGAAAATCATAATTATAAGCCAATTATTCAAATTATTCAAATTATTAATTATTCAAATTAGAATTCCTTGAATTCATTTAATTGCTCCGTGACCTAATTTTGCAATATTACTAAAGCTTGACTACTGTCATTCAATTTGCTAGCTAGTTAATACAAGGCGAGACAAATAAAAGTGGCCCCAACGTAGAGATAAGAATACGACAGAAATGTTGCCAAGTCAAATACCAATACAAAAACGGGTTTGCTAACTGAAGCTATTGATCTCTTCAATATTAAGATCATACAAACTCTTGGCAACTAATTTGCCAGCAACTACGCTATGGTTTGTGAAGCTGGTTGAAATGAAATATAAACAAGAGAACGTATAGAGCTGATCAAAAATGATGACAAAATACAACATATAGAGCTGATCAAAAAAAATTCCCACCAGTGACTATTTCGGTCGTTATTTATCCTAGAGAATCGGACCTTTTTGTTTTTGTTAATACAAATCACTATAAATTGATTGCAAGACACAAAATTTTCATTATGTGACGTCATCATACAATACGAACTAAACTCGTAAGTAGTCTATGAGTAGCTCTAATGTGAAGCGAATCCGATCCAACCAATGCAAAAACAGGTTTCAGACGGCTTCAAGAGTATTTCTCGCCAGGCATTTTATTGTATTCCTATCTCTAGACCGGGGCCACTTTTATTTGCCTCACCTGGTATAAAGTGCAAATATCAATAAATATCCAAAGTTTTACCGTTAGAAATATTTGACAACTATATTTAAGGTATTCGATCATACTTGCAGGTATATCCCCTTTCAAAAAGTATTGAAAACACTAAAAATTGTTAAATGAATATTTTGAAAAGATGCTCAAAATGGTTTACAAATGTAACATGCCTGCGAAAATGTCGTAAATTCTGTTGTAATTTGAAACTTGTCAATACTTGCTAGGATTCTACAGAAGGAACTTAGAACCAAAGTTCCAAGTATACTTTGGTGTCCGGTCCCTGTGACAGACACAATTATTTTAAAGGCTGCTTTTATTTTTCAGTATCAATATCATGTTTCCAGACGTAGTCTCATATTCACCAAGTATTGCTTCAGACAGTCTGATTAAAAAAATACACTAGCTAAACTTAGAAATTCGTAACAAAAATAAATCACCTAAACTGGTATCCTGTTAAATACTTATTTTTCGCATTTTCTTTTTTAAAAATGTTGGCAACTGCTTGAAAATAAGGTGAAGAGTTTTTGCACTTTTGTGGTTAGAAATACGAACTTTAATGTGTTATGCATCAAAATTTCTTTAAAACTTCCTTAAGCCGATTACACCTCACAGAATACAAAGATATTCATTAATTTCAAAATTAATATATATTTGTTTATTCTTAAATTATATTCGTAATTATATTTAAAATTTGTATTTATTTATTGTAAGCAATTTTCTTGGTATTTTTATTTCTAAATTATTAGCTACTACTTTCTGAAATTTTATTATCTATTTACATTGTAATTGTATTGATTTAATTTTTAGCTATTTTCTCTGTAACTGTATTTATCAAAAAATATTCGTATTATATTTGTTAATTATCGTTGGAAGTTTTTTTTTTCAAATACTGTAAACGTCGCGAAAAAATAAAGGAACTCAAAACTCACGTTGTAAATGGTGTAGAAATGGTCTATTTAGAATCTATGTTTAATGGTTGTGAGAAGAGTGGATCAGAAGTCAAAACAAATTCTGCTGCGTCTGCAATTTCTCTGGGAAAGAATGTATCGGCACCTATTAAAACGTGGGAACTCTTCGATGGATCGGCAAGACATTAAATGTGAGTTATTAAGAACGAACTGAATATTAGAATATTACTGAGATTTGTGCGGTTAATATTATAACTTTTTAGATTTGTACGATATATCACACGAATCTGTTTATTCGTAAAATATATCTGTAAACCATATTTATTAATTATTAGCTATTACACTATTCGTAATTATTTATCAAATGTTCGTATTATATTTGTAAATAGTCTTAGGAAGTTTTTCCCTTACTGTAAATGTTGTGAAAAAATAAAAGGAAATCGACACTCACGTTGTAAATGGCGTAGATGAATGGGGTTGTAAATGGTGTAGAAATGGTCTATTTAGAAACTGAATCTATGTTTAATGGTTGTGAGAAGAGTGTATCAGAAGTCTAAACAAATTCTGCTGCGTCTGCAATTTCTCTGGGAAAGAATGTATCGACACCTATTAAAACGTGGGAACTGTTCGATGGATCGGCAAGACATTAAATGTGAGTTATTAAGAACGAACTGAATATTAGAATATTACTGAGATTTGTGCGGTTAATATTATAACTTTTTAGATTTGTACGATATATCACACGAATCTGTTTATTCGTAAAATATATCTGTAAACCATATTTATTAATTATTAGCTATTACACTATTCGTAATTATTTATCAAATGTTCGTATTATATTTGTAAATAGTCTTAGGAAGTTTTTCCCTTACTGTAAATGTTGTGAAAAAATAAAAGGAAATCGACACTCACGTTGTAAATGGCGTAGATGAATGGGGTTGTAAATGGTGTAGAAATGGTCTATTTAGAAACTGAATCTATGTTTAATGGTTGTGAGAAGAGTGTATCAGAAGTCTAAACAAATTCTGCTGCGTCTGCAATTTCTCTGGGAAAGAATGTATCGACACCTATTAAAACGTGGGAACTGTTCGATGGATCGGCAAGACATTAAATGTGAGTTATTAAGAACGAACTGAATATTAGAATATTACTGAGATTTGTGCGGTTAATATTATAACTTTTTAGATTTGTACGATATATCACACGAATCTGTTTATTCGTAAAATATATCTGTAAACCATATTTATTAATTATTAGCTATTACACTATTCGTAATTATTTATCAAATGTTCGTATTATATTTGTAAATAGTCTTAGGAAGTTTTTCCCTTACTGTAAATGTTGTGAAAAAATAAAAGGAACTCGACACTCACGTTGTAAATGGCGTAGATGAAGGGGTTGTAACATGAATTGCTCATGGCGAGCCAGTGGGCACAGAACCAAATGACGTTGATGTACTTGTACCTGGAATGGGAAAAAATATGTCGTTAAGGGGGTTCGGGATGCAAAAATTTAGCAATGTACCTACATCCTTAAAACAAACGAGCCATTTTGACAATGACAAATGACAATGATTGCGCCCTCTAGAAGGGAAGGGCGTAGACTATATAGCCCATTACCCCGCTAGCCAGAAAAGACAGTCACAAGAGACACACAAAGAAGGGCGCAAATAACAAATAGACAAATAACAACATTTATTGGCAAGCACAAACATCCATGCCTTTTTCGGGATTCGAACCCGAGCCCAGCAGCTCTAAAGGCTAGTACACTAACCATTGCGCCAGTGGACCAGAAACGAGCCATTTTAACTCAGTCTGAGTTAATTTTCACTCTTTTCGGCGGCGAAAATGCACTTCCCCTGTAGTGGATTTAACTCTTTTAGTTTGTTAAGCCTCCAACAATCTTAACAACAAACGAGCGTATCTAGTCAATTAGAAGCGATTTGAGAATTAATTTCCACTCCTTTTCAGTGTCGAAAATGCACTTCTCTTATAGGAGTGGATGTCACTCTCTTGTTTTAAGAGTGTTTGTAATTAAGAAGTGTACACTCGTAAAACAAAAGAGTGACATCCACTCCAGTAGGAGAAGTGCATTTTCGACACTGAAAAGTAGTGGAAATTAACTCAGACTGAATTAAAATCACTCGTTTGGAGTGATCCTGTTGGAGGTTTAACACACAAAGGATTCACTCCAGTAGGAGAAGTGCATTTTCTAGACTGGAGGAGTGAAAATTAACTCACACTGTGTTTAAATCGCTCGTTCGTTTTAAGAGTGTAGCAATGAACAGAGTGTCCGTAAAATAATGTTTGAGTTTCAAATTTCAATAGTATCAGCTGCAATCGTTCGACAGTTGTGGTAGAAGGTGACGAAAAAAGAATAACTCCAACAGTTTCAGATAAGCGCATGCGCTTGTATCGCTACACATTTTTCACAGTTGCAGTGTCATCCATTCCAGTACTCCAGACTTGCTGCAGACAGTATGGGAAGAATTGCATTTTCGTTTGGATGTGTGCCGTATCACTGGTGTCGCATACATTGAGCACTTATTAGAAATACTAGGTTGATTTTCCTTCAATTTCATGTATGATTTGAAAAAATAAACTCCCGTAATATATCATTGAAACTCGGACATTCTTTTGCGGACACCCTGTATCATGGTGTTATCTGTAAGATTTTATTCAAGTCCCGTGTTGATTCTAATTTATATAAAATAATAAAATAGCTTATCTGGTATAGGACAATAAAATATATCTTAGTATTTCAATAACATTGAGCAATAAGGCAATGCTTTATGGTGTAATCAGTAATGTTTTGTGACATTTTATTCCAGTCATGCATTGATTGTGTCTGGTGTGGGATAATAAAAATGGTAACGACCATTGAGACCGTATCCATTTTTATTTTTTTATTTTCATACATTACATAATTTGTTTTGAGTTACAAACTTCAATGGTTTTATAGTGGAGGAACAGTATATCGCTTTTTAGCTATTAATAGCCAATATCTGCCATTTACTTGTTTATTAAATGACGAAGTGCAAGGAATAATTGCGATTTCAGGTTTCCTTCGTAAAAGCATTTTATCCCCGTATTACTCATTACATTACAGCTAACCACTCATTAGTTTCAAAACTTACATTTTGAGTGATTCATTGCCATACTGGGCATAGATAGAAAACCATTGAGGAAATTTATATTTTGCTTACAATTCGTTAACCGCTTGCCCTAATAGCTAAACCGAATACAATAAAAACTTCGCAACATTTCCAATAAATCCACACAAAACTAATCTATTCCATTATCATTGAAGTTTGAACTCGTAATTATTTAACTTCACCATCATTATGATTTGCGTTCCTAGAAGCACAAATTTCAAGTGTAAGTGCTTAATTCCTCTCTAAGCTCATTTAAGCCTTTGATTGCTGTTATCTGTCGTTTATTTGTATAAAAAGATGGTTGTAACAGGGCAACTTAGCAACGTTTTTTCTATACTTCCATGGACCTTTGATAAATATGGAGTAAATTTTTTTTAAAAACCAACGGACGGTACTTAGGCCTTTCTCTAGAGAAAACCAATAAGTGGAAATAAGAACTCTTAAAAGTGAATTGAACGTCGAATCCTGCTGTATTTGACCTGTCAAACCAATTTTTTCCCAAAAATAAACGTATCCCTTATAAAATAAAAAGCATTACTTAAGCTGAATTGTTTGTGTAGCAGTTCTTTTAGATAACACATACAAAAACATTTTGCTTTAGTAAAGAAATACAACGGAGATTAAAAAACAACAACATGCATTCACTTTATGCTTTTAAGTGCTGAAAAAGACTTAAAGAAAAAAAAATGCTTTTCCAATTCGCGGGCGCAAATCGCGCCAAAGAGAATCTCATGCGACAAACGGAATTTTCTGAAATTTTCGGAAATACGAAACACACAGTTACGCAGCTAAGAGAGACTGTCAGTCCATCTAGTTATTTAATTATATATTTTCGAAGTTTTAAAATGCCCAAAAATGTACAGCATATGGCGTATTTTAAAATTTTATCCATCAATAATTCAATAATCGGATATTATTTTCCTTTCAATTTAGTTTTAAATTGACGTTACGATGTTTCCCATACCTGGTGAAAATGGGATATTGTGGCAAAACAATCTTTTGGCAAAAGTTGTGATTTCAAAAATAATGCATTATCTCTATGGAACTGACATATCCTCTTAAAAGTTACCCAATACACGTAGTTAAAGGTTACCATTTAAATTATTCCGTTTGGCGGTGGGTGTAAATTTTTTGGCTAATTTATCGTTTGTTTTCGATCGCGAAAAGGAATAGTACGAGGGAAAAAAACTCACTCGTTGATCTTGGGTACGAGTTGCTGCAACACGTTGTATGTCTGGAATGGGAGCCAGCATACTGCGAACAGCGCCACCACTATCGACAGCATCTTGATAACCTGAAACGGAACACAGTTTACTTACGTATATCATAGCATTTTACTATAATGATCATGATAATATGAGTTGTCCATTTACAAGTGGGCCTAGTAGTAGACTGAAAACAAATTTATATCCTATTTGGGGACATATTTTAAAACCTCTCTACAAACAATTAACGTTAATTAGTTTCGAAATTGACTTGGTCAGATGGAAGAAGATCCAAATATCAATATTTAGCCTTTTATTACTGGTATCACTATTGCAGGTATTAAAGGCTATTTTTATTTCTATAAAAAATTAAGTTGAAAAAGGGACAATACGATAGTTGAGTTCTTAAAAATTTTAATTTAAACTTTTTCTGCAAACTTTTCAAAAAATTCTTTTAGTAGTTAATTTTAAAGGCATTTTGAATTAAAAACAATGTTAAAATAATGTGTTAACTACAAATAGGCGATAGGGCCCATTTTTTACATTTATAGCACACAAATGTGTATTTTCAGATCTTAAGGCATATCTTTCAGTAACTGTTAAATATAAATTTTTGAAAAATTTCTTTGCAAAACATGCTTGTAAGCATATATTCATATGAAAAGTATGTTTAGAGGAGAAGAATGTGCAAGAAGGATTTTCCTCGAGTCTTCAGAGTATAAAGTTACCTAACACATGCAAATAAAAACTCCGCCTTACATTTACACTAAAAGAGCCGTTGTTGTAATGAAGGCAGATTGTGCTAACTTTTTGAAATCGAAAAGATTTTGTGATAACAAAATTTGTATAAGAATCATGTCTCAATTCACTGCTTTACAGGGATAATTTTGTCAAATAAGTATTAAAGTTTTTCCATGATAAGTTCACCATAGTTACATCATAATAAGTTCTCATGTATGACGAATTTTATTTGTTTAATATTGAATTTTCTGTCTACAGTTCAATTTCTATTTATCTTTGAAATGTAATCTCGTGTTACCTTATTTCTATTTGCCATTCACGATGACAACACTGTACTAAAATACGACACTCCTCAAATCAAAGCTACTCTTTATTTCTATATACATACTTATTCGAGTCAAGCGTCAGTTGCACAATCCTTCATGTTACAATTCTGATAAGCATGGCCGATCAACAGCCTCGCACGCCTATTAGCTCAGTAGAAAGGAAAGCTCGTTATCGCTATATGCGACCAATAAAACTTGTCTGATATTGAGTGTGTGGGCGATTGAATATAACTAACCCTTTCAGTCCCCCAATGGCAATTTACCACAACTATTTTGAATTTTTTTTTTCTGATTGTCTATAGCCATTTATGATATCAAAAAGCACATCATTCGATTCTTCAAATTTAATTCTGTTAGAAAATATTTCTTATTAATCACAATAGAATGTCAATCCTATTTTTTTTAAATTATGATCAAAAACACGATGATGCCAAATGGCATCATTGGAACTGAAAGGGTTAAGCAGCTCAATTTCTTCTTTCTATCTTCCAACAGGAGACTGGGGGGGGGGCTGAGTCGTTTAGGACTTCGCCTAGCATGCAAAAGGTCCTAGGTTCGGGACCGGGCATCGCCAAAATAACTGTCGACCTATAAACGGCCGGTACAGTAAAAAATGCTAGTAAAAATGCTGAATAAAACCCCGTGTAGAGGAAGTGCACGTTAAATATCTTCAAAGCCCTAAAGCTGCGTACGATGTATCTCTTAACGGTTGCGTTGGGTGCCTACTCAGGTGTAGGCTCGTCACTTGACTGGTTCTAAAATACGACGCCCGTCGCCAATAGCCCTCGTGTAGCTCTAGTGCGACGATGGTTCAAACTAAATTAAAACATCTTCCAACAGCTTGGTAAACTGAATCATCATAATTTAAAAATTAAAAAAGTAAAAAGCCATTTATGAAATATCCAAACTAATTTCTTCAATTGTTTTAATTTATTACAAAAAAGCAATCTATAAAATTATTTTTTAAATGAAATTGAGGCTATATATATTTTTTAATTTTCTTAATAGGTTCGTTGTTTTACATATAATGAATTTTTAGCTTTAATTAATACAAATCCCAGACCCTTATATTCAAACTTTCTCAAGTTTAATACATTTATGCAGATCATATTCAGTAACTAAAATTTTACTAATTCATAGAGGGCCGCAACAAAATGATTCATTGTTGAGATTTAAGTCGATGAGCCTCGTTACTCTAGAGTAAAACTCATTTGTATTCAAATTCCCCTAAATTAAACTGAGTTAGAGTATGTATCTTGTATTTAATGATATCTAAGCTCTTTATCTATAGCATATGAATGTTTTCAAAGTTGTACCTAATTGGAATATACCGGGTGGTTATAAAATAACGCTAGCTATTCGGAGTGGTATGTATGTAGCTTGAATGAATAATCCAAATGCAACAAACTTTGATACACTTACTATTCAAGAAGGGGGGGGGGGGGAAGAATGGAATCATAAAAAAGCAGCTCGTCTCTTGAACATGGTTCTAAATTACGAGGCGTAATTGGCTGTGTCCGCCGTAATTGACCATAATTGCCTTTTCCTCGTAATTTAGACACCTGGTCAAGAGAAGAATTTCTTATTTTTTATGATTCTATTCTTACCCCCATCCCCCTTCTTGAATAGTAAGTGTCTCAAAGTTTGTTGCTTTTGGATTATTCATTAAAGCTTCATAGTTACCACTCCGAATAGCGAGCGTTATTTTATAACCACCCGGTATACAGGGTGTCCCTGGTATATACCCGGGTATACCCGGTATACAGGTGTAAAAGAACGTCCGAGTTTCAAATTGCAGTAGTATGAGCTGTAATTGTTCGACAGTTGTGGTTGAAGGCGACGAATAAAGAATAACTCCATCAGTTTCAGATAAGCGCTTGCTCTTGTACCTCTACATCGCTTTCACAGTTGCGGTGTCATCTGTGCCATTACTCCGGACTTGCAGACAACATAAGAATAATTGCATCTTCGTTTGGATGTGTGCCGTATCACTAAAGGCGCACACATTGAGCACTTATAGGAAAAAACTAGGTTAGTTTTCCTATAATTTCATGTATGATTTGTTATATTTAATGTAAAATAAACTCCTGTAATATATCATTAAAACTCGGACATTCTTTTACGGACTTGCGAAATTTTTTACCAGTATATTTTAGAAATGATTGCATTTTACCTTAAATATTATGTATTACAATTAAAATTTATTACTTGTGTAGTTTCTCAGAAATCGTTACTAACTAATTAAATATCAAATTAATATCTTTTTTTTGTACATTTGTATTCCAACATTATTATTCAGATTATGATAGATACAAATTGTTGTAAAAAAGAATTCATCAAGTTAAAATTGTAAATATTTAATTTATGTTCATTTACGATTTACAATAAAAACGTCTTAAGGGGTCACAGGAGTCTTAAAAATGTGCAAAGAAGGTACTACAAAACATAGTTTGATCTTTCATGTCATTTTTTAACTACTCAATGTAGAAGTATAATTTTTTTATTTGTAATTCTACAAGATTTATTTATTATAAAACAAGTTTTAAAATGTATGAAACTTTAGCCAAAACTAAAATAAATGATATTAAACATGAAGCTGTTTGAACACATTGTGAATAGGCTTGCGCGGCAAATTGTGAGGTCAAAATTGAAAAAATGACCAAGAAAATGACTTTATATTGTACAAATATGTACAAACAATGACTTATACCTAAATTCTCAGCTCAATTTGAATTAGAAATTATTTTAAGAACTTTTTTCTATAAAAATTAATAAAAATTTAAAAATTTTGATTTTAAATTTTTTTAAAAATAATTTCTAATTAAAAATGAGCTGAGAATTTAGGTATTAATCATTGTTTGTACATATTTGTACAATATAAAGTCATTTTCTTGGTCATTTTTTCAATTTTGACCTCACAATTTGCCGCGCAAGCCTATTCACAATGTGTTCAAACAGCTTCATGTTTAATATCATTTATTTTAGTTTTGGCTAAAGTTTCATACATTTTAAAACTTGTTTTATAATAAATAAATCTTGTAGAATTACAAATAAAAAAATTATACTTCTACATTGAGTAGTTAAAAAATGACATGAAAGATCAAACTATGTTTTGTAGTACCTTCTTTGCACATTTTTAAGACTCCTGTGACCCCTTAAGACACTTAGTTATATTTTGATTAGGTTAGTTCATGCTGCAAAATTGCAATTTAAACAAAAATGACCAAATTGGAATTTAATCAAAAATAATAATTTAATTTAATTTTTTTTACCTATTTAGTTTAAGAGTAAGCAGACAGTAAAGTACTACTACTTATTAACAATTAATGAAGATGCCAATCAATGCAAATTACATAATAGCCTGTGGACAGTGTTATTAGACAATTTTAAAGAACAAATGATATTTTTAACTAATTATAATGCATTTTTTACTACTATATTCTACTCCCTTTTCTTTTTAATCTCTACGTTTTTTTAACTGTGCCAAAAACATAACATAAAATTCTGTTGAATATTAATAAGTTATTTAATTTGTTATTTGGATATTATTTCATAGTTATCCTTATTCAATAATGCTCTAACAATATCCATATTAAATAATAAATGATGAGTGTGCAAAACTACACTGCTCAAAACAATTAGGGGAGCACATGTTTTAAATCTTTTCGTTCCCAATGATTCCATTGGGAATCATCAGCTTGTGATTTTTTTCTGACTAAGTTAAATTCGCAACTTATGTATCGTTAGATACATCTTTATATGGAAGAATAACGTATTTTGAAGAATTTAATATTTTTTTTAATATTAATGAAAATATGAAAAATATGGTAAAATAAATTTCACTTTAAAACAGTTTTAGAAAATAAATTGACCCTAAATTTTTCATGCTTGCATTTTTTAGATGTTTAAAAATATATTTCAACTATTTTTAACAAAAAAAGTTTTGAAAAAATTATTGTTATAATTTATTAAAAAGTTATTATTCCATTTCCCCCCTTTAAATTTAAGTATTAAAAACTTAAGATTTTTTCTCCTGTTTTTTACTATTTCATTTCGAATGCATAGTGAACCTATTTAACAAATTTCAGATTTATAGGATAAAAATTAAAAAGTTGGGAGTGAAGTTAAAGTTGGAATTAAAAAGTGCTCCCCTAATTGTTTTGAGCAGTGTATTTAATAGCAATCAGTTTGAAATCGCCCCCGAGACATGAGCTTTTAGACAGGAATTGAAAACTGCTTGTTAACTGCTTTGACAATGGAACACGTTAAGAATCAAACGTGACATTACATTAAATGATGAAATGAATAGATTCAAACTGTCAAATAAGCTAATGTATAATTGTAATTGAATTGTTAGTAAATGTATGATTTGAAATTAACTTAAATAGGATTAAATAAGAATGAAAAGATTTGCGTTATTATTTTTTTTCTTTGTTTCCACTTTTCAGAAGCATAATGTGGCCTCTATAATCTGGCTGTCACTTCTTAGTATCTCAAATATTTTGATTGTGGAACATTCCACTTTAAAAACAGTTAGAGAACTAAAAAAGAGGCAGGGTTACCAATCTCATGGTGTTTAACGAACTCAGGGAGCTATTGGGTTAGGTTGGTGGGAAATAATGTGTCACACTTAAACTTCAAATGGACTTCTGGACTATACCAGATTGAAGAGTTAAGGATTGCATAAAACTATCTGGTGGTAATATTAATATCATCAGGTGGTCATAGGTACCATAATAAATGGTCATAATTAAATTCTGTGCAACAAGACATTTTTCTCAAAAAAGTTTTGCCAACATAAAAGATTTTTAATTAATATTTTGACAGATAACGTTTAGTGAATCTGAAAATTACTATTTAAAAAATCCATCTATATTATGAAACAAATAAAAAAATAAATAAAAACAAAATTGGTCAGCTGTTTTCGACGTTGGTAATTTTTTTTTTGTCTTATCATAATTATAGGATATAAGAGAACATTTAATGACCTTTAATATCCTGCAATTTGTGTAGATTTCAAAACATGTGTCCTCTTATGTATCTTTTAAATGTACGGAAAAGTAATTACCGGTTTAACTTAATGAAAACATTTCATTAAAATAAGAATTAAAAATTTTGCATTTTCTAAAATTACTCTAGAGTAATTACCGCAGAACAACAACTTGGCAAATGTAAGGATTCGGGAACGTGACCAAAGATGTTATAAAACTGTGTGTGGCAACAGTGCGAAATAATTTCACAGAAAAGAAAAGGGGGAAATGGTTTTTAAACGCAATATGAGAAAATAAGATAGAGATTTTAATTAAAATTAAAATTTAAGACTTCAAAAAGACGCGTTTAATTGCAGGCAATTCGTCACAAAATTAACCTCTTAAGACCCGAGCAAAATCCTCCACGCATATTCTTATAATCTAAACATACTTTTCATACAAATATATGTTAAGAAGTAAAAATACTTTGCAAACATACTTTTTAGCACATATTTGTATGAAAAGTATGATTGCAAAGTATTTTTTATTTAAAATAATGTTTGTTACTGAGAGACACGCTTTAAGCTCTAAAAACACAAATTTGTTTAGCTATAAATGCAAGAAGAATAGCAGTATCACTTATTTGTAGTTAACAACTTATTTTAGCATTGTTTTTAATCAAAATACCTTTAAAATTAACTACTAAAAGAACTTTATAAAAGTTTAAATTAATTATTTTGAGAATATCATCGTATTGACCCTCGTTTAACTTCATTTTTACAGCAATAAATTACCGATGCCTGCGATCAAAGGCTGGAAACTGATATTTGGATTTTCTTCTATCGGACCAGGTCGATTCGGGAACTAATTACCGTGTTAATTGTTCATTGGGCGGTTTTAAAAAATGTCCCCAGATTGGGACATCAAGTCGCAAGATTATAAAACAACTACATTTAAAATATATATATGAAATAAATTATCTTTGTGAATAAGGATATTTTTATATCAATCTAGTGCAACCTTAAACAAACGGAACTATGCATAATTCTACAGAACAATTCTCAACGCAATCCTTTTGTAAATCATTCGGGATGAAAATTGTTTAACATGATGCGAAAGTCAGTTTACAATGCCTTCACAATTGGAATTTCGAATTCAAATTATTCTACAAAGGGTACTTAAATCCCGATTCCGTGAAGTTACATGCTTCAATGGTATTTCCAATGCACTGAATCGTCTAACGTATTTGGACATTAGTCGACTTGGAGCACTTGAAATTTAAATGTTTATTTAACGCATCGAAATCGGGCTTAAATATAGGAAATTCTTATTCGATTGTGATCTTGATAAGAAAGAAGAAAAGGTTTCAATCTACCTGTTTTTTAAAAAATGAAGATTAGTTTTTATTTCACAGCTTCCCCCCCCCCCCCCCTCCCCCCATCGAGCTTGATGTACGTTGAATCTAAGCAGTGATCTATACATGGTTGATTTCATGAAAATGCGCCATGGACATCATTTCAACTTTGCTATTTTAAACAAAATATAATCGGCAAAAATTCTTGACACTTTATTTTCTCTTTTTATACCTCAAAATAAACAGTTCGTAAAAAATTCGAACATTAAATTTAAAACGTGAGTTAAATATAGAACATCAACACTTTGTCATGTCTGTCATATTTGTCATGTCAGTCACGCAAATAAATATTTATAATATTTTACTATTTATAAATTTCCTAACTTTTTTTTCTGGTTGGCACATCAGAATCTTATATTGTTTCCAAAAAAATTCTATACTTGAAATGCATACCAGTTAAGAGCAAATGGTAATAATATAAGGTCACTTAAAATCTGTGTCTCAATTTTGTCATGTCAGTCACGGCGTGTTTTAACATAATTAATTTTCAGTATTTTCTCTTGAATGAAAATTTCAGCGTTTTTTATAATCAAGACCTTTATTTGCATCACCCCACGGTAATTTTTTAGTCGTCAATTGACATTTTGTACTTTTTAAGAGCTAAGAAAGTTGTCTTATGTAATGTCTGTCACGAATGGAATTAACCATATAGTAATTTGTAACGTTCCAAGACTGAGTTAAGGAGTACAACTGACACGAATTAAAAGCCTAGTCACTTATTTACAGCTATATGTTAATTTTTCAATTATATTTTAAGGGCCTAATTTAAGTTTTGCATTCCGATTAAGTCTTGTTGAAAAATTAATAAATACACACAATTCCCAGGCACAATAAATTGATTTGGGTGCCTACTCACTTTTCGGACGTCACTTGATACTGTGATTCAAAATCAGCCAGCCCATTAAAAATAGCCTCGTACAACGAAAATCAAAAATCCAAACATATTGGAATATACGTGCTTATTAAATCGGTATTGTCTAAATTTACAACGGCGGTTCTAAGTTCTGTTGGGTGCCATCTCAAGTTTTGTCCTCGCCACTTGTCCATTATTTTTTTTAAAGAGCACAATTGCATGTTCTCTTAGTTGGTATAGTGTAGTGTGTAATCGTTTCCGGCTGCTTATTACTAGCCTCCATTAGGAGCTTTAACACAACCAATAATGCCTCGTAATTTAGAACCCTGGTCAAGTGACGAGGTCGACACCTGAGCGGTCACCCAACGGAACTTCGAGCGACATCCTTAGTTGGACTGGCCCTAATTAAAATGGGACGTGTAGTACATGCAGTTTTATTTTATTTTTCATCTACACATAAAATAACTACTTCTACCCTGCCACAAATATTAATTTTCTTGCAACATTTTTCCCATTTAATTTCTTAAAAGTAAAAGTAAGGGATGAATCTTGATTCTAATAGTAACAGATTAAGTAAATAACTGCTCTCACAAAATACTTGTCTTATTTTATATAACGATGACTGTTTTGATTAAATTTCTCTGTAGGAAATAGAATTACCTAATACTGGCTTCTAAGAGTAACAAATAATAGGGTGACAATTATATATTTATACTATTAAGAGTATCTGATTTGAGTAAATGCAAATAAGTAGCAAATTGAGTCAATAAATGAGTAAATTTTATAAAGGAAAATTTCTTAATTTTTAGTATAGCGAGCTTTTTAAATATTCCTGAGTTGCATTTCTTTTACATTTTTCTTTTAACCCAAACAATTATTTATTAATTACCGAACCTTTTTTTTCTGAACAATATAAAAGTCTAACAATGAGTAAAAAAAGTATTTTTTTATAATTGCGTGAAAAAAAGCCGACTTTTACATTATAATTTCAATATCAGACGCGTGCACAAAGCTAGACTTTTTGAAACAGTGAAAAAAAGTACTTTTTTTCACCCAAAAGCAGTGAAAAAAAGACTTTGTCGCACTCTTTTTATAAGATGCCAACATTTCAAGTAAAATTTCGATTTGATAATACTCATAAAATCCAAAGATTTATCGATCTGCTGTATTTAAAAATATTATGCGCGTGAATTATTTTTAAATTAATGAATTTTTTTTCTCGCGATGGGAAGATTTCTTAAGTCACGCCCTTCGAACTGCGAGTTCATTGGTTGCTTTCTTTGACAAAATGTTGAAACACGCTTATTGGTTTTTTATAGCGTCACGCGCTCCGAACTGCGAGTTAATTGGTTGTTTTCCTTGACATCTCTTAGTCTATTTTAGTCTAATTAGCACGTTAATTATTTTTGAACCAATGAGATTTGATTTTTTTCACGCAATTATAAAAAATAGTGTATGAAACACGTGCGAAAAGTAAACTTTTTAAAACACGTGTCTTTATTTCACTCGCTCGTACCTCGCTCGTGAAATAAAATCCACTTGTTTTAAAAAGCATTACTTTTCGCACTAGTTGCATAAATATCTATTATCAAAATAAGTTTGCAAATAATTTAATTTTTGCATTACCTTTATGGATAAAATACCCTAACATTTATTATTTTTAAAACTTGTAAGCTATTTAATGTTGTTGTAAAACGAAATTGTAAGATATTTAATGCATAGGAATCTTTATTTTGATAGTACAAAGATTTAGAAAAAAGGAATTCAAATGTATAAAACTTATATACTCTAACACTGAGAAAAAAACTTGTGTTCACTTTCAATACAGGATAAAATCAACGTAAAAGCAAAAAATATATATTAAACTTTTAAATAACTTTGCATATTTCACTACTGAAAATGAATATTATCTATTTCCATCTATTAAACAAATATTATGCAACTTCCTAAATTCTATTCTCCACTAAGTATGTAATAATTACTTACAGAAATTGGTGTTTTTTTTATGAAGTAATGTAATTTATTCTGAATCTTAGAGAGGCATCAATTTTCTAGTCAATAACATTTTTTGTTGTTGAAACTTTTCGTAATTATTTAAAGAGACTGCCAACAACAGCTAATAAAACTGTTTTTTTTTTTACAAAGCTTGTCACTTTGGTGATATTACGATTTTTTTCCTGACATTATTTTAATTCTCAATTAAGATTTGCGTAATGAAGTTTTTTTTTTTTGTTTTTAATTGATTGAAATGTCAAAGCAAGCCATTTAAAGTCTCGATGCCTGACGAGGTTATTTTCCAAGAAACTTTTAAAGGGTCATAGGAGTCTTAAAAATGTGCAAAGAAGGTACTACAAAGCATAGTTTGATCTTTCATGTCATTTTTTAACTACTCAATATAGAAGTATAATGTTTTGATATGTAATTCTACAAGATTTATTTAAAATAAAACAAATTTTAAAATTTATGAAACTTAAGCCAAAACTAAAATAAATGATATTAAACATGAAGCTATTTGAACACACTGGGATTAGGCTTGCGCGGCCAATTTTGAGGTCAAAGTTGAAAAAATGACCAAGAAAATGACTTTATATTGCACAAATATGTGCAAACAAAGACTTATACCTAAATTCTCAGCTCAATTTTAATTAGAAATTATTTTTAAAGAAATTTAAAATCAAAATTATAAAATTTTTATTAATTTTTTTAGAAAAAAGTTTTTAAAATAAATTGTAATTAAAATTGAGCTGAGAATTTAGGTATAAGTCTTTGTTTTTACATATTTGTACAATATAAAGTCATTTTCTTGGTCATTTTTTCAATTTTGACCTCAAAATTTGTCGCGCAAGCCTAATCCCAATGTGTTCAAATAGCTTTTTGTTTAATATCATTTATTTTAGTTTTGGCTAAAGTTTCATAAAATTTAAAATTTGTTTTATAATAAATAAATCTTGTAGAATTACATATAAAAAAATTATACTTATATATTGAGTAGTTAAAAAATGACATGAAAGATCAAACTATGCTTTGTAGTACCTTCTTTGCACATTTTTAAGACTCCTATGTACCCTTACATCTTTTAGAAATGTTTCAAGAAATAATGAACCTCAAATGTACCCACTCAATAACCCAAATTTAATGTTTAAGAGACCCTATGGACTAAAGTATCCATCTACGTTCAAGGACATATGATTTGAGAAACGTTAGTAAAATGTATTTGATACAGATTTTAAACACATTTATAATTGAACTACAAAGAAATTTGCGTTTTTTGCTTTAGCAATTCTTTTGCGTTTGGCACGTTGCGTTTTAAATACCTTTTTTTAAACTAATTTTTTGTAAGAAAACCTACATATTAAATTTAAGGGCCAACAAAATTCAACAATTTCATGCATAAAGCTTTCGTCCTTGATGATAGTTTCATAAAAAGTAAATAGAATTAAGAATTTAATTATTTTTGTAAAAGAAAAATACATTTCGCCCTTTTATAATAGTAGGAAAATTCCTTTTTTTAAAAAGCTTTATTATATATTATTGAGTTTCGAAATACAATAACATTATTGTAGGGTGTAAAATATTTATTTAAGGAAGATAAGATTCGAAGAAAATAAAATTACAAAAAATATATATTTCCATTGTTATCCCTTTTGTATAAATACAAACCCTTGACAAAAGTTTTTAAGAAAAATAAAGTAGAGAAATTCCATCATTATAGAACTTTTTCGCCTCACCGAGTTCTCAAATTTCAGTTTGGATTTTCATTTGCAAAAAGTTTTATGCAAGAAAATATTTGTATAAGACTTTTCTTTCTCATTCACTAAAATATTATTTTGCCCCTCTAGAAGATTGGTATTTTTCGAATTATTGAAAAAACACACATAGGCTGGTGTAACGAAAAAGGTAAATTTACGTCACTGTCAACTTTTTTTATAATACCTTTAAAAAAACTTAAACTTAATATATATTACCGTAAAACTTAAAAATGCTTAAATTTTTTTTTCAAAAAAATTAATTAAAAATAATATATGTTATATGTAATATTATTTTTTTGCATTACAATTAGTATACTAATATACTCCAAATGTACACTGCCCAAACCAGTTAGGGGAGCAATTTGCGTACTTTTGTTTACCCGTCCAGTTCCAACTTCTTATTTTTTATTATAAAAATCTAAAATTTGTGAAGTAAATTCCTTATGCATCCAGATTGAAAATTTTAAAAACAGGGAAACAAATCTTAATTTTTAACTTAAATTTAAGGGGCAAAAAATTGGAATCACAACTTTTGAATGAATTATAACAATAATTTTTTCAAAATTTTAATTGTAAAAAAAGGTAAAATCAAATTTTGGACCTCTAAGAATGCAAGCGTGAAGAATTTAATATCAATTTACTTCATAAAAGTTTTTGGGAGTGAATTTTATTTTACCATGTTTTTCATACTTTCATTTAATTAAAACAAACATTATTTAATTCTTCAAAAGACATGATTCTTCCATATAATGATAAATAAGTACGAGTTCAACTTAGTGAGAAAAAAATCGGAAGCTGATGATACAAATAGAATCATTGATGGCGAAATGGTTTTTAAAAAAATGCATTCCCCTAATTGTTTTGAACAGTGTATAATGAGTTTTGCATTTTTAGCAATAAAATAAAAAAAAATCATGTTTATTCTACGGGTCTACCTTAAACTATTCACCTATACCTATTCAATTATTATGGAATTTTTAAAACTGAGAAATTCTTTAATTCTAAGTCCATTACTGTTAGTTTTATTGCCATTTCCTCAAGGAAGTCGGAAGTTTTAATGACATTGATTTGAAATTTTCTTTCAAGTGAATTTAGTGTAACCAAAGGTTAACTTTGTTTGAATCCCATTAAAATGAATTGAAAGGTTTCTACAACATAAAAACAATATGGTACTTCGATTCATCCTCTCTAACTTTAGTTAATGACATTTTCTGTGAGATTTAAAAAGTAATTGGCTATTCCCATAAGTTTCACTGACTGGAATTCTTTTTCTCCGTATAACGAAGATAGATTTTACCTCTCTCACTTGTCTATATTTTGTAAATGTGTTAATGGACTTTAATACAGGGTGAGGTAAAAAAAGTGGCCCCGGTCTAGGGATAGGAATACGTTGAAATGCTTGGCGAGAAAAACTCTTGAAGGCGCCTGAAACCTGTTTTTGCATTGGTTGGATAGGATTAGCTTCACATTACTAGAGCTACTACTTTAGAGCTTACTTACTACATTAAAGCTACTTATAGACTAGTGGAGAGTTCAGATCTTGGTTCTTATTGTATGAAGGTTTGGTTCTTATTGTAAGTCCCATAGTGCAAATTTTGTGTTATGCAATCAATTTGGAATGTTTTTTATTAACAAAAAACAAAAATGTCCGATTCTCTAGGATAAATAACGATCAAAATCACCGGTGGAAACTTTTCTGAATCAGCTCTACAAATCTTGTTTATATTGCATTTCAACTAGCTTCTCAAACCATAACGTAGTTGCCGGCAAATAAGTCGCCAAGCGTTTGTTTGGGCTTAATATTGAAGCGATCAATAGCTTCAGTTAGCAAACCTGTTTTTGTGTTGGTTTTAGACTTGGCAACATTTCTGTCGTATTCTTATCTCTAGGATGGATGGATGCTTGGGTTTCATGGCGCAAGGGCATCTGAGGCCATACTGCGCCAAACACTAGGTTTAAATTTCAAAATAGGTCAAAATAATTCATAAAAGCGACACAAAACATTTATAAACGATTCAACATCTAAAATTAAAAAAACAAGGATTTTCAAATTAAAGGTTTAAATGGTTATTAACAGCAGTACATAACATTTAAGGAAAGTGACACATTTAAATCAAAGAATAAAATCCAATATCAACTAAAAAGGAAAACAAAGCATGATATGGGGGATGAGATAGAATGTCATGAATAGATGGATTTAGAATGTTAAAGGGTAATTCCACGTCAGAAGAGACCACGACTGCAAAAAAAATATTTTTTTTCTACACTTGCAATTTTTATATTTGCTTTAGAAAGGTTTGAATTTTATTATTTTTGTATCAACAACTATTATTGTTTCATCTTTGGCAACACAGCAGCTTCAAAATATACGCTTTGTTTTGAAAGCATGGTCTCGTGTTTTTTCATCATTTTGAACAAATAAATTTTAAGGTACGAAGCACATTTTATCAGATTTTTTGATAAAATTATTAAAATACACTATCAGAACTACCTTAAAAACACACTATTAATTGGTATTTATAACTAAACGATATTTAATTAGGAAGATAAAAATCTCCTTTTCGTCTGTAGTGTCAGTCACGAAAAGATAGAAAAGTTTCTATAACTTAAAAAAAAAAAGGCTTTACATAAAATTGTTTACGATATCTTCTTACTTTAGTAACCTCTGTGTAATTCCACACCTCTTAATTTTAAAATGAAAAGCATTTTCCCAATTTATAACACACTTTAGCTTTGTAGTGTCAGTCACGATGTAGTGTGAGTCACAACTTCTTTTTGGTCTAGATGTTTTAGATTAGCTATAATCTTTGTAGATTTCTTATATTTTGATAATTTTGATTTAAGATGGCTATATCAACAGCTAAAAGAAAAAAAAAAGAGCAAATGGGAAGTTTTAAGGAGGGGATAAATTACAAAAATTTAAAGAAAATGAAAGCAAAAACTACTTTACGGACAACACTTCAATTAAAAGTATTTCACCTCCATTGCAATCCTCCAACCATTTGACAACCTTGGGTGGTAATTTTTTCCCAAAAGTCATGGTCATCTTTGCTTTCAGTCATGGTAAAGGACCAATTGATGGACTTCGTGATACAGTGAGGAGGGGATAAAAGAAGTCACACTTTCTATCAAATTTGACTCACATTTTGCCAAAGATTTTTTCACTTTGAATAAGAAATCTGCCCCAACATATCACTCTTATACATTTCTGACAACTGTGTAAAATGCAAAATAAGTAGATTAAATGATATATTCTCATCAAAGAAGATGAATACTTCCGATTCCCTGACACTCAAAAATTACTCCGGGTTTTTTTTAAATTCAACAAATACCTACTTAAAACAACTTCCAATGTTTCATTAAATCCACCAAAATACTACAAGGCGGATAAAACAAATTTAAATGTTGTAAAAAGAAATATACCTCTCAACAAAATTCTGAAAATGAACTTGATGCTATAAAAAGAGCTTTATTTCCTTTTATAGTTAAATTATCGTTAAAAATTTTGTTGGCAAATGTTTAGTAAAGATGCTTATTCAGTAAAACTGAAACATCTGCAATAGTCGGGAAGTCTTTTTGCGTGGCTTCAGGGTGTTTTTTCAGAAAATGCTATTGAATAAAGAAGTAAGAAACTACCAGACACCAACTTTAGGGGACCTTGAGTAACTTTTTGTAACTATATTTTTACCGTGTACGCAATTTTTAACTTACCATGTTCAACACTATTTACATGCGTTTTGTTATTATTGCCAAAATTTCCATTTCTGTGATACAATTCACATAATGTAGTGTGTCACAAGTTGAATGTAATGTAAGTCGCGCACAAAAGTGTTAATAAATTATTTCCTATGATATTTCAATACTTTTTTGCTATTAAATGATTCAGTTTTAAATCTTATACATTAAATAAGCACTGGTAGAATATTGATTTGGTGGATTTGCTGCATTTTGAAGAAGAAATTAGAGTTTAACAAAATTACCAGAAACATACTTTAGGGGACGTTGTGTATCTTTTTCTAACCATAATTTTACCATTTATGCAATTTTTAACTTTCCATGCTCAAAATTATTAACATATGTTGTGTTATTATTGCTTAAAATTCCATATCTGTGATCCAATTCACAATGTAGTGTCAGTCACGAATTGAATGTAGTGTCAGTCACGCACAAAAATGCTAATAAATTATTTCCTATGGTATTTCAATACTTTTTTGCAGTTAATATATTTAGCCTGAAACCTTATACTTAAAATAAGCAGTGGTAGAATGCTGAATTACTGCGCAATCAGAAGAAATTCGAATTTTCATGATAGCCAAAAATCTACGAACTTTCGTGTAGTGTCAGTCACATCAGGACATTTTTATTATTTTTTAGTTAAATAATAACTTTAAAAAATTTTACTGATTGCTAAAAATACTATATGCTAAGGGGTATACAAACATACAATATTTTTTTTTAAATAAATATAAAATATAATTATGAACTATGCAAACGAAATTGGTTAAATCGTTCTGATGTAGTGTTAGTCACGCGTGGAAATGCCCTAAAATATTTAAGCCTGCTCAGAGTAAAAGCTGGACAGTCGACTAAAATGTGGTATACACTTAGCGGGACATCACACAGGACACATATGGGCTGATCTTCTGCCAGCAGAAGGTGTACATGTGTGAGTCTCGTATGCCCAATCAGGAGGCGTGCTAGCACAACCTCCTGCCTTCTGCTCGGTGAGGGTAAAAAAAGGCCAGGTTATTGAAGGTGATATCTTATGAAACTTATTTTCAGTTTCAAGGTCCCATTCATTTTGCCAAACTATTTTGATTGCATGGGCACAAGCCAGCCCGGCATCGGGCAGATTGAGGGCCAGGGGGGCGCCGCTGCATTGACTATCTTATCTCTAGACCTACGCCACTTTTGTTTGACTCACCCTGTAGTAGCTTCTAATATCTTAAGCTTTGAACTATTATTTTCTAAATTAGTTAAGCCAAAAGTTTTTGGAAGATCTTTCAGTTTTTAAGATACGAAAAGTATCAAGTGCGCCGATTCCCGATTTACAACATGTTTCCAATTGAAAAATAGGACAGGCAATGTTCAACACTTTTAAAAAAAGATTAATGAGATGAGTACTTATATTTCATTTTAAAATTTTGGAAAAGAGTCCTTCTGTAATTTTTAGACATGGTACCTGCATGAATATGAATCAAACTTTACATTATATTTAAACTGTATACAACCTCATTGGCTGAAATTTACAAATCTACGAATTTTTGTAGCTAGCAATTATAAGTCCTTCACCGATAGTTTTATTATTTTCAAACGATACTAAAGAAATTGCCTCGAAATTTTCTTAAGGGTAACCTATTATTACCATAACTATGACACTTATTAATAGAGCTGTGTATGTGGGACTTCCGCGTTATACGGAAAATTTATTAAAAAAATTACCGTTGGAATTTCATTAGAATGAACTGAAAGGTTTCTACAACGTTAAAACAATATAATTACACTCATAATAATCTTCTAACTGTTTAATGAACATATTACGTGACTAAGTGGGGTTTTCTTACATACACGAAGATACATTCTTCTTTAATCACTGTCTATACTTTGTAAATGTTCGAATACAATTCCTTTATAATATCGTCGGTCAAATGACAAAAACACGAATGTGCAGATTCTATGGATTTGCGGTTTTGGAAAAAATTAAACCGCTTCTCGGAACCGCACCCAGTTGTTACCTACGCACCCTTAATCCTTGCTCGTTCCGCGTTAAGGTAGGCGAATACCCAAAACTCTCCAAAATTCTAAAATTTTTACTATTACTTTAATCTTTTCCAAATTTGGCATAGTGATTTCAATTATAATGAATAATACTATATACTCATTTTTTTAAATTTAAATATAATTTATTTATTTTAAACGGTGTTTTTCTACTAAAAAAAGAGGTTTACGCTAACAAGTCTACCACATTGAATTTTCATTCTATAAACATTAATTATGTGTTAAATTTTTCGTTTTGAAGTGATGCATGCAATGACCCTCTAGAGTTACATACAAATTACAAGAAAAGAAGTTATTAAGAAAAATTTTATAAATTAACCACAAAAAAGGATTTTTCTTTCGATTAACTTACACTTGTACATTTTTTTAAAAACAAATTGTATATTTACACGATATGTTAGAGGTTCATGGCACAGATATATATTGAAATAGCATCTGTAAAAAATTTCAGGTAAATTAATGTAAAACTTTTTATGCTAGAAGTGTAAGCGTAACCCCCTTTTTTTAGTTGAAAAACACCGTTTAAAATAAATAAATTATATTTAAATAAAAAAATGCCTAAAAAGCATTGCTCATTATATTTGAAATCACTATGCCAAATCTGGAAAAGATTAAAGTAATAGTAAAAATTTTAGAATTTTGGGTATTCGCCTACCTTAAGTGCTTGGGTTTCCCAAGTGGCATTAGTAACAACAACAGATTTTTTAGTTCGTAAGATATGAAAAAGAAGTTTAGTAATGAGTTCAACTATTTCCGATCACTTAAAACATTTTTCCAATTGAAAAATGTAACAAACATTGTCCAAAGCTTTTAAAAGATTAATAGACCTGCTCGTATTATAGCCCTGCTAACGTGATTAATAGCTCTGCTCAAAAAGAAGGTAACCGAAGTGGGATAAAATGTCCCATATATCTAATTTGCCATGTTTGTAACAACAATATAAGTGAAAGCATAATGATTTTGTCTCAAGGTTTGTGAAATTCAAAGCCTTAAATTGACATATATCGTGTTTTCAGAAAGAATGCATTAAAGATATGAAACATACAATCCCCTTTTAAAAGTAGTCAGGGTTTACACTAAGCTTTTAATTGAAAGACTGCGGCATGTGCAACATTGTGGCATGTGTAATGCAACATTTTTAAAGTAATGTAATTTTTGGGGAAACGAGACTTGAAGAGTATTTTTCAAGTCTTTTAAATCATTACACATACATTTCAAGATAATTTCGAAACTATATTGCTGTTTCCGTTAAAACCCGAAATCAGCTAGGACTAGAATTAACTAGTGCAAACTAGTTTTAACTGATGCCATTAGTTAAAACTACGTTCCACTAGCTAAAACCAGTTATTGCCAGTTAATTCTTGTTTTGGCGAAATAGATTGGTTTAATTTAGTTTTTACTATTACACACTTATAATAGATAAAACTGAAATAAACCGAAAATTACACGATTAGGACAAAAGGTTTGGATTAGTTTAGTTAATTATTGGGCTGAAATGCAATGAAAGCGTAGAAGACGCTCCATTAAGAACCACACATCGATTTTTTAAATTACTCCATTGTCGTAATAAGATTATAAAATTAATGTTCATATTAAATAAAAAGTCAAGCATTCGCAGTTAATTCTAGATTTATCTAAAACATGTTAGATAATTCTAGTTTTGGCTAATTATAACTAGTTTTAACCAATGCAATTGGTCAAAACGGGCATTAACTAGTGATATCAAGGTTTAGATAGAGTAAACTAGTTTTCACCAATGTCTTCAGCTAAAACTAATTCTCACTAGTTAATTCTAGTTTTAGCTGATTCCTGGTTATAACGGTAACCCCCCCCCCCCCCATAGCCACCAAATTTAGTTCACTGGGGCTGGTCATATGTTTATTGTCTGTTCTAGTCGTACATGTGGATAACCCTGCGGGTCAGAGCAATAAGGATAGCACCAATATTGACTTGCTGATTCCCATCGTTGGAAAATTTGAATTTTCTGAAAAAGTTATCCAATAATCTAAGTGCGTTTCGAAAGTGTGTTCAAATTGTAATCCTTTGACGAAGAAACCACGAAATCGTTCTGACTAAGGTATTTGTTAAATCTGAGACATTAAAAAACAAAGTAAAAACGCATTTGCAGACAAATTTGTGAATAGATTGCGACCGCATTTAAAACAAGACCGGTTATGAGAGATAAACTACGGCTAAAAATGTAATTGTTATTCAGGTCTGGCCTCCCTTTTCAACAAAGATTAAAAAACGATGGCGTTAAATAAAAATTTAGATCTATAATTACCTTCTTCTTGTTCTTGAGCACAACAACATCCCCAGGCCTAGTCGTCGCAGTCAGTGCACTGCCTCTCAACCTGGAGCCCATCCTGCCATAGGCATAACTGATCAGCACCAGCGGCAGCGCATATACTGTATCCCAACGCCCAAAGATTCTTGGAGGCAAACATGTTGGTACACAGGGGCTTGTCGTGTGCCCCAGTTCTAGATTGTATGGGTGGACATATAGGGTGGAGCGAAAATGACTTATTTTCGAAAACCAAAAACGGCTAGTGCGGAAAAGTTGCCTTTTGGCAAGGCCATTAATGGGGTAAAATCTTAACTAAATCAAAAAATATCTTCAGGTGCCCAAATGACTTTGAAATTTAGCCATTTTCTAAAAAATCGGCCAAAATTTCTTCGAAATCCCTATAGCTTTAAAATTATAACGGGTAAAATTTATTTAATGAAGAAAAATAGTAGTTTAACACTTCAACTAGCATTCAAAACCAAAAAACCGTTTAAAAATTCATAATTGCTGTATCTAATGACCCGCGAAGCGACCCCCTGCTTAACCCCACAGTCTACATGAAATGTGGTAAAACGATGCAGTTGACAAGAAAAATATTGTTTAAGTTTTCTGTCAAACAGAAAGAAACCTCCCAAATATTTTATAAATGTTTTTAAGTTTTTAAAAGATGTCTGTGTCATTTCGGTAAATTTCCGGCAGGCCCGTCGAGTGGGCAGGGGGCTGCAGCAGTTATCCCATTTGTAGCTTCTTTACAGTAGCATTTGTGGTTTTCTAAACAAAATATGAAGCTCTTCAAGAAACTTTTTTTTCCGAAGAGTAGTAGTTTTGAATTCTACCAATCAGCTCACAATAGTTGTGCACCCGTAGAGGCGCGTCAAAAGGAGGCGCATCTGGATTACGAAGCGCACGTGTTTTAAATTAAAACGCATTACATAATAATCGACACTTAAGTTCCCCTTTGGAATGCATAGAAACCCACATTTCAACATATCAATCGTCAAGTACCCACTTGAGGAGGTTCTGTATTACAACTAACCCCCCCCCCCCTCTCACCTTGTCTTGGGGGGGGGGGGGAATTCCCCATCACCCCATCAGTCTTGTTTGATGACAGGACGTTGGCATATGAGTATCAACGTATGATATTCATTCAACTACATTTTTGCATTTTCTCCATTATCTCATGCACACTTTTCTAAAAGAAACTATCTACCAACATATGCGGATCTCATTAGATATCATTTACATATACGGCAATAACACTTGAGACTGAAGTAAAAAGATTCCAGTTTTGATGATGAGAGTTCACGATTAATTAACCACTGAAATAAAAACTAAGTCATCATGTCGAGATGGCAGTCTGTATATGTTTAACATGATTTATAAAAAAGTATCGATATTTGCCTGATGATCTGAAGAACATAGTTCATCAAACTATACAAAGAAATGGATATTTTGGATACCCGAAAAATATTTTGTTGCCAATGCTAACTGACGTCAGGAGGCATATTAGAACTTAGACTTCGCAGATATGTAAATTGCAGAAAATTGCCAAAAGAAAGACCCTATATTCGCAGATTTGAAATACCTTAACTCAATTTTGAAGCAGAAGAATATTTCGATATGATATTGATTGGAGTCACGTTGAAATTTCAGAGCCTCCTCTAACATTTAACATTTCTGATGATGAACTGCCATGATTTTAGAGGTTCCTGATGAAATTGATATTGTAAAATGTCCACGCCATACACAAGCAGTGTAAACGTTGTATCAAGCTTGTTACAGAGGCTACAGAGGCTTCTGCTGCAGTTTGTGGACATGATGCCCTTGAAGGATTTATAAAATCCAGAATTGCATCAAGAAATGCTTTACCAACATTCGAAAACAAACGTCAGTTCCTGAAAGCTATGCGAGAACTTTCAAGTATACATTTATGAAAGGGAGGGAGGGCCCCCTCTACGTGGTGAGTTATTTGTTATTTTCTAAAAGAAAACATAAACAAGGAAAGATCTGCATAAAAATTGGTAAGTACGTTTACTAATTTTAAGCCCCCCCCCCCCCCCCTAAATACATATTTCAAAAGAATTCGCAACTGAACCATCAATAACCGCTTATTGAGCGTGACCGTCTCTGTCACCTGCCCGGCTGACGGTGACGGGCCTGTAGGTAAAGCTAATAGATATCATTTCAAATGTAAACTTTTCTATAGGTTGCTTACATATAGTTTCATGATGGTGTTAGTTAGAAAACAACAAATAGTACAAATAGTACTGCAAAGAAGCTACAAATGGTGATTGCTGCAGTCCCTTGCCCACGCGACGGGCCTGTCAGAAATTTACCGAAATGACACAGGCATCTTTTTAAAACTTAAAAACATTTATAAAATATTTGGGAGGTTTCTTTTTGTTTGACAGAAACCTTAACTATATTTTTCGGGTCAGCTGCACCGTTTTACCATATTTCATGTAGATACTGTGGGGTTAAGCAGGGGGTCGCTTCACCGGTCATTAGATACAGTAATTATAAATTTTTAAACGGTTTTTTGGTTTTAAATGCAAGTTGAAGTGTCAAACTACTATTTTTCTTTAATAAATAATTTTTACCCGTTATAATTTTGAAGCTATAGGGATTTCGGACAAATTTTAGCCGATTTTTTAGAAAATGGCTAAATTTCAAGGTCATTTGGGCACCTGAAGATATTTTTTGATTTAGTTAAGATTTTACCCCATTAATGGCCTTGCCATAAGGCAACTTTTCCGCACTAGCCGTTTTTGATTTTCGAAAATAAGTCATTTTCGCTCCACCCTAGTGGACAACCCTTGGAGGGGGGCGTAAAGCAAGGCAAAAATTGACATTGCTTATCCCCAATTCACAAAAGCATCCAATTTCCTCAATCAATTACTTACATGTCTTCAAAAGAGTGTTTAACTTAAACTTTATCTGAGATGGACACAAAGATAACTGTTTTGACCTAGGGATTTGTTAAACCTGAACGGGGAAACGCCTTACGGAAAAAAGCATTAAGAATTCATTTGTTCACATATCCGATATTTGATTGCGACCACATTAAGAAAAAATATCGTTTATGCTATTCAGGCCCCAGATACAATTTCGAATATTTTGCTCACAGTCTGGCACTCCTATTTAATAAAGAGGTTATTCCTGTTAAATAAGACATTAAACAAACATTTAGACATGTAATTACCTTCTTTTTGTTCTTGAGCACAGCAACATCCCCAGGCCTAGTCGTCGCAGTCAGTGCACTGCCTCTCAGCCTAGAGCCCATCCTACCGTAGGCATAACTGATCAGCACCAGCGGCAGCGCGTACTGTATCCCGACCAGAGAATAGTCGTATGCTGCCCAAAGTTTCTTGGAGGCAAACATGTTGGTACACAGGGGCTTGTCGTGGGCCCCGGTTCTAGGGTCGTAAATGTGGATAACCTTACGGGTCAGGGCGTAAGGGAGGGCACCCAGGGCGCCTAGGAGCCAGATGCAGATGATGGCCGTTTTGGCACCTTTTTTAGTGGCACCCGCCCCCTTGTGGGGGTGCAGGACGGCCCTGTATCGGTCGTAGGCGATGGCGGTCAGGGTGAAGACGGAGACGTTGACGGAGAGAACCTGCAGAAGAAATGGGTAACTTATACATCACCACAGTTTAAGTATGCACACTGTAAAAAAAACCCGTTGTTTTTACAGTTAAAAACTCTCAACTTTGACGCAAGTTAATAACTGTTTATTTTACAGTTCAAAACTGTAATTTTTTACAGTTTAAAACTGTCATTTTTTTACAGGAATACTGTTCTTTTAACACGGAGAAACTGTTTTTTTAGCAGGGAAAAACTTTTAGATTAGACATGCAAAGAGTCACGTGATTAAGATCATCGCTAAGCACAAATACCCAATACTAGCCCTCACGACCAGTAATTACTTCGTCGCAGGCGGATCAGTATTGGACTCGTATACAAGGGGTTCCTTTATCAAAACCGGGCAAGTTCTATACCTCTTGCAAGCGAGCCCAATACTATGCCGCCTGCGATAAAGGTGGTCCACTTGGTCACTAAGGCTAGTACAGGGTATTTTATTTTAGCAGGGAAAAACTATTAAATTAACAGTTTCCCTGCTAATTTAACAGTTTCTCCCTGTTAAAATTACAGTTTTAAACTGTAAAAATTACAGTTTTAAACTGTAAAATAAACAGTTATTAACTGGCGTCAAAATTGACAGTTTTTAACTGTAAAAACAACAGGATTTTTTTACAGTGCAGTATAGAAATATTCTACGGGGAAAAGGGTAAATAGTTCTTATTTTTGAGTGTGAGAATTGAATAAAAAATGTATTTCACACTCAAAAAAAAACTTTATTCGTTATTTCAAGTCACATTTGTATTAGATGTATTAGTTTTTTTTCAGTTAGAGTGCAATATTAATTATTTTTTTCTTTCAATTTTGACGTAACAAGGAGCACGAATATCAGAGTTTCTCAAAGGGTCAGCCAATCAGATTAGGCAAAACTTCATCGCCTGCTCTGATTGGATAGTGAGGTTTATTTACACACGACGTTTCCTCCTCGATTGCGCGCGCAACCGCAAGCTTAATCTGTTGTGGACTGTAGAGTTGGTATGCACTATTTTTAGATTAATGCATGAACAATAAAGGCTTGAGTTTATGTACCAGATCGTACCTCTTAGCAAGTATGTATGTTTAAGTTTATGTTGAAAATTACCCTACATCATTTTGTTATGTGCATGTATATTGATACTATGCTTTCTCTTTCAGATAACTGGGTTGTTTAAAAGCCTCTTTCGATTCACGACTTAAAGCTGATGATCTGATTCCATTCACCCCTTATTGCCTAAGTCTGCGATACTCCATTAAGTTTGGTTCTGTGCTAGAGCACGGCCTACAAAACTTACAAGACCAGAGAAGCTCTACCAAACATATGCGTGGAAGGAGAGTTTAACGTCACTGTTCCGAATCTGTTTGGAACCTCCCGGAACAATAAAACTATAGCTAGCATGGAACGAGCCGTACCGAATAGGTTTCGAGAACAGGTTCTCTGGAACAATAACACACGGAACAGTGAGGTTAATTTTTTTTCCTGCACATTTTTGGAAGAGCTTCTCTGACTTTGTGAGTTGAGCAAGCCGTGACTGTAGAGAAGCCGCTTATTGTAAGTTCTAAAAGATTATTATAATACAGGGTGTCCGTTAACGAATTTCCGAATTTCAAATTGTAACAGTATCATCGTTCGACAGTTGTGGTTGAAAGTGACGTATAAAGAATAAATCAAACAGTTTCAGATAAGCCCATGCGCTTGTACCACTATGTCGTTTTCACAGTTGCAGTGTCGTCTATCCATAACTGGCTTCCATTACAATTACTCCGGACTTACTGCACACAGTACGAAAAAAGAGTTGTATTTTTGTTTGGATCTGTTGGA
Source organism: Hylyphantes graminicola (assembly GCA_023701765.1). Lineage (NCBI taxonomy): Eukaryota > Metazoa > Arthropoda > Arachnida > Araneae > Linyphiidae > Hylyphantes > Hylyphantes graminicola. The sequence goes on from CM043113.1 coordinate 3,369,650, forward strand.
AGGCGCACACGTTGAGCACTTGGGAAAACTACGTTATTTTAATTTACTTTCATGCATGATTTGTTATATTTAGTATAATATAAACTCCGGAAATATAACATTAAAACTTGGACATTTTCTTACAGACACCCTGTATAATACTTACTTGTACAAACGGACAGAAGCTACACAGGAAGTGAGGCAGCAGCCACCTCTGCAGCAGCGCCGCCTGGAACTGGAACGGCACCGCGAACAGACCGATGACGATGTCCGCCAACGCCAGGTTCCCGATGAAGTAGTTCGTGACTGTGCGCATGCGCCGTCGAGCCACCACCACCCAGAGCACGGCGGCGTTCCCGGCCACGGACACCAAGGACACGGCACCATAGCACACGGACAGGAGTGCTACCACGGCCACCGGCACCTCGAATAGTTCGACGAAGGGTTCGACCAAGGTGCCGTTGTTGCTGAGGTGCTCTTGCGCGGTCAGGTTTGATGTGGTCACCATGGTCGTGTTCTTAGAGTCCTGTTGTATGTTTCGACTGCACCGTTATACTTTGGAGAATGCACAAATTTTTCTTTACTGATGGTCTGTTCGACGGTTTATTAGGGTCACAATGTTTGTAACCTCTTCAATTGGGTTGCATCTGAAATTTGTCAAAAGCACTATCCTAGAAGTACTTTATCTTCGAGTGAACGTTTGATAAATACAATTTAAAAAAGTCGTCATATCACGTCTACATTTTAACGAATGCTCGAAAAGTTCCAAAAGAGCAGTCTGAGATGCGGTTTATTATGGTCCCCATGTTCGTAACCTCTTCATCTATGTTTTATTTACATCTGAAACTTGTGAAAAGCACTATCCTACAAGTATCAGACTGAGCTTTTGTCTGTGATTGTGATTAATTATATTACGTATGCTCTCAAATGGTCGTTGTATCACGTCCACTGTTTGACAAAAGCACAAAACGTTCTACAATGGTGGTCTGTCGTGATCGTAACCATGGTCAGTCTGCAGAATACGTAGATGTCTTTGACAAAACTAGGCTTAAAAATATTCCATTAATGATTGTCTTGTTCACAGTCTTAGACATCAAACATTTCACTCTTAAAACAGTAAAGTTCAGAACTGTTATTTGAGTATTTCGTATATGACAATGATTCTGACTAGCTTTTTTCTAGCCATCTTTCAGAACTTTAACGGAAGGAATAATGAGCGTGCATAACTGCATAAGGTGCAAAAGTATTTTAGAATGCCTGATAATAGTTTAAAATCGAGCCTAAATCTACAGTTCATTGATTGTAACGTTTCAAAATCCGCCCAGTTGTGTACTAAAGCATGGAGTTCTTGGCAAGTTTAATTGTCAATGACTAGTTTAAGTGATATGATAATGGAAAGAATCGTTTAACATAACATTTACATTTCAACTTCTATCTGCATTTTGGTATATTGGTCTCGGAGACTTCATCTTACGCTATAAACATTAAGTTTTTTATAACTTAACATGTAGTTAGAATACGTTCTTTACTTGTGTGAAATTGAGTTCTTTGGCGTCAGGCAAAGTATTAAGTTCGAGTATTTAGGTTAAAATAACATTTATTTTTAAAACCAATCTGAAGTGAGGATTTTGAAATTTTATGAAAAATATTATGAAATTTTAATGAGTACTTACTACTTTTATTGCAGATAGATAGTTTGGTCTATATTTGCGTACCGATGCCTAAACTGATTTTTGTTTCATTGCTGTTTTATTTCTGATTAAAAGCTTTTATTCCTTGTTTTGTTTTGGAATTTTATTAGCTCATACTATTTGTTAGACTAACACATTGAAGAATGGTTTGGTACATCACATTTATATATTTACTAATATTCAAATAAATAAATTTTAATATCCAAAACTGCTTAAATATTATTTTGAATCACTCTCCTTATTAATCAAAGACAATTTACTTGAGAATACTCAACATAAAAGTTTGTTCATCGATTATTGGTTTAATAAATGTATTACTATCGGTTTTTTAAGACCTAGACTCAATGTTGCGGAAAGCTATTGTATTGTTAATGTGCGTCTTAATCGATAAATCTATAATTTAAGTGATCATGTGCATATACACTAAGCTATTCCAAATATGATAAATTTTCCAGACTCCAATATTTTATAGTTAGCGGGAATTTTTAGCTGATATGTTACTTTGACTGATATGAATATTGCTTTTAAAAATGCATTTGCAATACAAATATAATTATGGTAAATCAGTAAAATATTTATGAAATAACGTGTTTTAAATTATTATTTTCCTCTATAGAAGATAGAGAAATTTTGTGAAGGTACCTTATTATTTTTTATTTTTTATAGTAAACAAGATCGATACCTTGTCAAGGCTTACGGCTTAGCATTTATTTAACTTGATTTGTTGAAAGAAATTCGATAAAATATACAAGTGTCAGCATAAACTATTGAGTAAAATAAATATTATTTTGATGCTTTAAGAGGATCTCATTTTTTATTGATCATTAAAGACGTATTGTAAAAAGTGGTTTTGTAAGTGACAAACCTCATATTTTTTTACACATTCACAAAATTATGTAGGGCAATTAAAATGGAGTATGAGTTGCGGTAGAAACTTAATTAAAGCTTTTCTGTCTTTTTGGGAACAGAATATGAACTTGTCGAAAAGTTTCTTATTACTTTCTTAAAACAAATATGAATTGCAACTTCATAATTTAAAATTAGCGGAAGTTTCTTCTTATCCACCTCTAAAATGCTGTGAGTAATAATAATACTTTACATTATTAAGTTTTTGAAATGAAGGCTCTTTTCTTCCTTCACATTTTTTCAGCGTGAGTTGAATATTACTCTCAATTATAATAATTGTCTTCAAGAGTATCTCGATGGTTTTCCATCCAAGTTTATATTAATACAATTCTTGTCTGCAAACACGACAAACATGAAATGTTGCCATTTATTCACAATAATTGTATTCCCCTTTTGCTGTTTATTTTCTTAATTGATGGTTTTCCATCCGGGATTTAATTTATGAAACAAATTTATTTGCTTAGTTCTGATTCTCTTATAACGCTAGTCTTGATACATAAATTTTAAAAATCTGTTGAATGTTTTTTACATGAAAACATGTTATGTACTTTGCAACATAACAACATTTTCTAAGAATTTGAATAGGTAACTGACGCATAAACTAGAAACTGACGCTAAACAATAAAATTAGTTTTCTGATGCTTTTAAAGTAATTTAAATTGTATTCATAATAGTATATTTCTTTGAAGTACCAACAGTTTTCTTGTAGATGGGAAAACGATACAATAAAGAACAACCAGCATTGTTTCAAGATAATGTGAAACCTGAAAAAAATAAGTCGTTAGCCTGTTATATCTTGTTCAAATATTTACAGTATATAAGTATTCGCGTTTAAAGACATATTTCATAATTCCTTTGTTTTAGCGAAGACAACCTAAAATACTATTAAAAAAAACTAAAACGTCATTGCTATTACATCCAACATTAATGTAATATTTATATAAATTTTATGCGAAAAAATGCAACTGTTTTTTCATGTGAGTTAACAAACTTCAAACTTCATTACACGGATAAAAAAAAAAATTTGCATTTGTTTTTTATGTACACAATTTATTTGAATTTATTTGATTAACACGAATAAAGGATTCTTTTTTAAAATGGATGTTTGTCTAGTGGATTTAATTAAACGTTGAAGAAACAAAATAAATACTGAACAAAGAGAAATAAGTCTTCAGTTTATAAAATTTCGCATACAAGTAGAAAAGTTATTTTTTACTGTAGTAAAAATGAAACATTGCGTTTTAAGGATTTATCATGTTTATTACCGAAAAAAAATCGTGCACATATATTCTTTTGGCTTTAGATAAGCAGATTTTTCTAACAATTGTATACATAAAAAAATGTTTTGCAAGCACTTTTAAAAATATCGTTTAATATCGTGTTAAGGAATTGAGCGGAAATTGGGATCTCAAGTGGTAAAACTACGCATTTTTTGTATGTTGGGAGAAAACAAGTCTTTTTTTTTTTTGTAATGAATAGTCGATTCTAACATTTGTTTTCATGCAAAATTTCTCAGAAATGTACAGAAAGAAATACTTAATTATCTTGTCAAGACCTTCGAAATCCGCTTAACTTTCTTGCCTCGCCATTTTTATATAACGTCTTATTTTAAAAAGTTTTTTTTTAGGCATTGATATTTTTGGGAAGCTTCAACATTCTTACAGCCGCCAACCAAATGAGAAACGGTAGGGATGGCGTTTTTTTTAGAAAAAAAAAACGATATTTCAATAACCGGTGTTTCGGTTTTACTGAACCTTAAGACCAGCTTTAGGAAAAACCGGTTTTTTGGTCAAAACCGAGGGCAAAAAAAACCGGTTTCAGTTTTCCATTCCTAAAGTGTTTCAAATAAGGGTGGCGGGAAGTATAGTTTCTAATTGTAAAATTAGAAAAAGTGGGAATGGGCACGCCGGACCGCGGGTCTCCAAACTCAAATGCCTCAGTGTTAATCCAATGGAGAGAAAAATATTTTCTCAGCCACATTTCTCCGGCTGTATTGATTATTTTTACAAACGGATTTTTCATGTGATAAATGTAGTTGACCTACAGGTCCCGACAATCCACTTTTGGAAATTAGTTCGATTTTTTTTTAAAAATTTTGAATAAATAATTTTACAAAAGTATTCGAAACAATTTGAAAAAATGGGATTATAGAGACTTGTAAGTTATCTATATTTGTTTTGAAAAAAATATTCTATACAGCCGGAGAAATGTGGCAGAGAAAATAGTTTTTTTCCCATTAGACTAACATTAAAGCGCTTGAGTTTGGAGACCCCCGGTCCAGAGCGTCCATTCCCCTTTAACTCTTTAACTACGATAAGCAAGACAATTGGCCACACGAAAATAAGAGTTTAAGCAGTAGTTTATCTAAATAAATAAACAAAATATAAGACAAGTAAAGATCGTAGTACTGAACAGTTTATGTCGGATAAATTAAGTTACAATATAAACAAATAAAAAAAACTTAAAATAAACGTTTTATTTTGGAATTGAAAATGCTTGAAAATATTCACAAACTCGCCAATTTTTAGCGTTTCCAGCGTTTTTAATTTTATAATTTGCTGTCAAATACTATATCTACTTTTTGTGATAACTATTTTATCGATAAAAAATATTCGAAATTTAATGATGTCCTTGTTTTGTCAAAATGTATTTAAAAAATTTGTAGAGAAAATGAAAAATAAGCGTTGGAAAACCAGCGCAGTGCTCTTAACCAAAGGGTTTGAATATTAAAGCTTATTAAATATGGATTTTATTTTAAATACCTCAAATTTGTCATTTATTTCGTATTTTGGAAAGATTCAATTGACGGAGAGACACAGAATTGTACATGCAATAAGGTTATTTGTAATCGAGTTAAAAATGATTGACAAAAACAAACATTTTGAAAAATATCCGAAAAATATATTATCAATGTTTTAGATTTAATCATTTTCCGACACATTTTTTTCACTGTTTTTAAAAATGCAACTTTGTAGATGAAAGTATAAGAATTTTAATAAATATCTATTTGTTCGAAAAATATGTTTTTTAAATATATGTGTGAAAGAGTTGGTTCTGGAGCAATCAGGATAAAAGAATTTTAAATCATAATAATAAAGTACTCATAGTAGCCCATTAAACTTATTTTTCACATTAATGTCCTTATTTGTGAATCTGATACAACTGATTCATTCAGAAGTTCTGATTCATTATTAAACCTAAAAAGGCTTGACTTCTAATTAATACAAATTAAGCGAGAAAACGCTTGCAAAACCTATAATAAAAATAAAAAAAAGCAATTTAAAAGTATAAAATATGTTTTTTTTTATAAAACTTGATCCGAAAGTAAATTGCCTTCTTTCTTGGCTTAATTAAAAGTTTGTATTTTATCATGGTATATTTTTCTCAGTTCAAAGAAACTTAATCTCTTTTAAGAATATTAATTTTCAAACTTTTAAACGGTTTTGGAATGTACGAGCATTAAAAAAGATGTAGATTAAATATAGTTGGTTAATTAAAAAAAAAGCTTAAATAAATTTGCGATTGACTTGTCTCTGGTGACGTATTTTCTTTTAGCTTTAAATCCTAGACTTACTTCATTCGGTATTATGATCTCAATCGACCTGGCGTCCCCATTTGTGAAAATTTTTTAAAACCTCCGCACATACAGTTAGTTAATTCCGAAATTGAACTGGTCCGACAGAAGAGTTTCAAAATATCAGTTTTCAGTCTTTGATTACAGGTGTCAGTCATTTATTTCTATAAAAAATGAAGTTGAACTAGTGTCAATACGATATTAGAGTTCTTAAAAAATTATTTTATTTTGTTCAAACTTTTCAAAAAGTTATTTTAATAGTAGCTTTTAACGGCATTTTTGCATTAAAAACAATGTTAAATAAACTGTTAATTACAAATAAGTGATACGGCATTTTTTGCATTTATAACACAGGGACCTTAAGGCGTGTCTCTCAGTAACAATTAAACATGTTTCTAAAAAATTACTTTGCAATAAAGCAAACGCGAGCGTTGGCTTTATTGCAAAACCGACAGAAGAATTTACAAATATCAGTTTTCAGCCTTAGATTATACAGGTATCAGTTATTCATTTCTATAAAAAATGAAGTTGAACGAGGGTCAATACGATATTAGAGTTCTTAAAAAATTATTTTATTTTGTTCAAACTTTTCAAAAAGTTATTTTAATAGTAGCTTTTAACGGCATTTTTGCATTAAAAACAATGTTAAATAAACTGTTAATTACAAATAAGTGATACGGCATTTTTTGCATTTATAACACAGGGACCTTAAGGCGTGTCTCTCAGTAACAATTAAACATGTTTCTAAAAAATTACTTTGCAATAAAGCAAACGCGAGCGTTGGCTTTATTGCAAAACCGACAGAAGAATTTACAAATATCAGTTTTCAGCCTTAGATTATACAGGTATCAGTTATTCATTTCTATAAAAAATGAAGTTGAACGAGGGTCAATACGATATTAGAGTTCTTAAAAAATTATTTTATTTTGTTCAAACTTTTCAAAAAGTTATTTTAATAGTAGCTTTTAACGGCATTTTTGCATTAAAAACAATGTTAAATAAACTGTTAATTACAAATAAGTGATACGGCATTTTTTGCATTTATAACACAGGGACCTTAAGGCGTGTCTCTCAGTAACAATTAAACATGTTTCTAAAAAATTACTTTGCAATAAAGCAAACGCGAGCGTTGGCTTTATTGCAAAACCGACAGAAGAATTTACAAATATCAGTTTTCAGCCTTAGATTATACAGGTATCAGTTATTCATTTCTATAAAAAATGAAGTTGAACGAGGGTCAATACGATATTAGAGTTCTTAAAAAATTATTTTATTTTGTTCAAACTTTTCAAAAAGTTATTTTAATAGTAGCTTTTAACGGCATTTTTGCATTAAAAACAATGTTAAATAAACTGTTAATTACAAATAAGTGATACGGCATTTTTTGCATTTATAACACAGGGACCTTAAGGCGTGTCTCTCAGTAACAATTAAACATGTTTCTAAAAAATTACTTTGCAATAAAGCAAACGCGAGCGTTGGCTTTATTGCAAAACCGACAGAAGAATTTACAAATATCAGTTTTCAGCCTTAGATTATACAGGTATCAGTTATTCATTTCTATAAAAAATGAAGTTGAACGAGGGTCAATACGATATTAGAGTTCTTAAAAAATTATTTTATTTTGTTCAAACTTTTCAAAAAGTTATTTTAATAGTAGCTTTTAACGGCATTTTTGCATTAAAAACAATGTTAAATAAACTGTTAATTACAAATAAGTGATACGGCATTTTTTGCATTTATAACACAGGGACCTTAAGGCGTGTCTCTCAGTAACAATTAAACATGTTTCTAAAAAATTACTTTGCAATAAAGCAAACGCGAGCGTTGGCTTTATTGCAAAACCGACAGAAGAATTTACAAATATCAGTTTTCAGCCTTAGATTATACAGGTATCAGTTATTCATTTCTATAAAAAATGAAGTTGAACGAGGGTCAATACGATATTAGAGTTCTTAAACAACTATTTTAATTTTTTTCAAACTTCTCAAAGAGTTCTTGTAGTAGATAATTTTAATGGCATTTTGAAATAAAAACAATTTTAAAATAATCTGTTAACTACAAATAAGTGAAACGGCATTTGTTGTTGTTTTTATATCATAAAAAATTATTTTTAGATTTTAAGGCACGTCTCTAAGTAAATAAAAACTTAATTATTTAAAAAAAAATTCTTTGCTAAACATACTTTTTAGCATGTATTTTTATGAAAAGTGTGTTTATATTAAGAATATGCTTGTAGGATTTTGCTCGGGTCTTAAGGGGATATTAATTCACCAATCAAGATCCCCGAAATAAGTTATGTGCATTAAATATTTCTATTTCAACTCAATACATCAAACATACCAATTGAATTTCACGGTTTTAGGGTGTATCGAAAAAAACCAAATTTTTGATATCAAATTTGTAATAGTGCAGAAAAGTTGCCTTATGTTATTGTTAGTATACGTGCAAAATTTTATTGATCTGAGCCTCTGAGACCATTAATTATGTAAAATTCGCTAATTTCATTTTTTTCTTAAAAATTATGAAATAAGAATATTTAATTTTAATAGTGCGGAAAAGTTACCTTATCTTATTGTTAGTATGTGTTCAAAATTTTGTTGATCTGAGTTAATATCTTTAGTTGCCTTGAGACCATTAATTACGCAAAATCTGCTAATTTTATCGTTTTTTCAATATATTTTTTATAAAATTTAAGAATTTGAATTTTTAAGTCTTACCAGTGCCGAATAATTACCATATTACTCCTTAGAGCGTGTGCAAATTTTTATTGATGTTGATTAATTTTTTCAGTTGCCTTTAGGGGCGCTTATTTGGCCAAATTCCAGATTAGCAGCCCCTAAAGGCAACTGAAGAAATTAACCAACACCAATAAAAATTTGCACACGCTCTAAGGAGTAATATGGCAATTAATCGGCACTGGTAAGACTTAAAAATTCAATTTCTTAATTTTTTAAAAAAATATATTGAAAAAACGATAAAATTAGCGAATTTTGCATAATTAATGGTCTCAAGAGGCAACTAAAGATATTAACTCAGATCAACAAAATTTTGCACACATACTAACAATAATATAAGGTAACTCTTCAACACTATTAAAATTACAGATTCCAATTTTATAATTTTTAAGAAAAAAAATGAAATTAGCGAATTTTACATAATTAATGGTCTCAGAGGCAACTGAAGATATTAACTCAGATGAATAAAATTTTGCACATATACTAACAATAACATAAGGCAACTTTTCCGCACTATTACAAATTTGATATCAAAAAATTGGTTTTTTCGATACACCCTAGTTACATATAATTTTAATGAATGTGTCAGTTAGTCAAAATATTTTTAAAGTAAATTTCGTAATGTTATTTCGTTTTACGTTTTTATTCATGTTATTTCAATTGCTTGAATATTTTAGATAGGGTTGCTGTTTTTCGTGTCATTGGTATCAATATCAAGATTATATCCATAACAAATTCATAATATAATACAACTCATTCAAGCTGACCTCAAAGTGAAATTAAGTTTGTAAAGCTTCAAAGGTTACCAAAACTATCATTTTAAAATTTGATTGTTTTAAAAGATTATTTATGTATTTAGACATAAAGAATAAATTTGACTAGCTTACAGATGTGTTGCTGCAAAAACTGGCCCCTTAACTAGTTTGTATATGTTGTTTAAAATGCTGAGTCAGAATTTGAACGAGATACTTTCATAGTTTAAGAACTTTAAATATAAGAAGAATATTTTTTTAAGCGGGGACAATCAGAACATTTTTTTAAAAATTTAGTAAAACAATTTCTGTAAATTTTCTGTATACTGCACTATTTTTATGTTTTGCCAAAATTGGCCGGCCTTTAACGAGTTTAACTGTACGTTGTTTAAAATGTTGAAGGAACCTTTAAGGGATATTATAAAAAGTTAAAGAATATTAAAAATACGAAAACGCGTATTTTTTTAAACATGACAGTCAGGAAATTTTTTTAAAGTAGTTAAAAAAATCTGTATAATTAATAAACTAATTTTAGTTGAATATCTAAACAGTTTTTGATAATTGATGCAAATTTTTCATGTATATTCCAAAGTGTAAAAATATGACCAGTGATATGGAAAAATAAAAAGAAATATACTAAAGTATTACAGAATTAAAAAAATTTCATGTATATTCCAAAGTGTAAAAATATGACGTGAAAAAAAAATATTACAGAATTTAAAATTTTTCATGTATGTTCCAAAGAGTAAATGTGACATGGAAAATGAAAAAAAAATCTACTTAATATTACAGCCCTTAAAATTTAAACAAAGATATTACCTTCAATTCAAAATACCGCCAAATCACAATTTAAAGGAATATTCCAACTTATTAAAGTTCCGTTCTGAGTTTTCACGCACAAAGAGTAAATAGTGGAGAGTCCAGTTGCAAACCTGGACGAAAATGATTCCTAGAAATATTTCCCGGTGTCTTCCAAAATTTCCCGAATCTCAGGTGGCGCTTCGGTCGCTTATCCGTGAGAAAACTTGGGAAAACTTGCGATTCCGGGAACTGGATTTGACAAAGATTTAAGATGATTATAGACTCCTCATTGGGAAAATATAAAAGGTGACTAGCATTAGTCACGTGGGATTAGTCTAAGTCACGTGGGTTTTGCTCACGGTTCTTAGCATTTATATCATTCTCATCAATGCTTCCCCTATTAAAGTATTCTAAAATTAGGTTGATATATTTTTTGACCATTAGTAAGTCTTGTTATTTGTTAGATTATTTCAATTATTAATCTTCAGTATTTTCTAATTTAATTTTTTTTTGTAGTTAGCATATAAGAAAAACTGAAACAAAAAATATCATCCAAATGTAATGGACAATTCGAACTGGGCGGAGCGTGCTTTGTTTATTTAAAGAAGACAATGATTGACTGAACTGTGACGTCACTGTAGGTGTGATAGTTCTAGTTTAGATGAATTAGCTGCCGGGTGGTTTGTTTGTCATGTTTCAGACAATTGCTGACGTCCCTAGAGGCGTGGTCTATTTTACTTTAGGTTTTTTTTATGTACTGAAATGGCGAATTTTAAGCAGGGTTGTTTGTGGGATTTATACACATAACTGTAGGCGTTGCCGTTCCAGTTATCAATTTTCCCTTGGTTTTTTTTCACTAATTCAAATGAGAGCGATAAGTCTCCAAATATAGTAACCTTTCTCGCCATATCTTTTATTTATCTTTTCCCCCAACATCTACCTGGCTTTTGGTACAAGTTCTTATTTTATTTTACACATGTCGTTGAAGACTCCAAGGACTTAGTCCTAAGTAAACAGAGGCATTAAGTGTGATTAACAACCATAAGTGATTGTCTCTGATGAAGTGTTGGGGAAATGTTCGGGGATATTCTTGGAAAAGGCAACAAGTGAAGATAAATGGGGGGGGGGGGGGGAATGGGATCACGTTCTAAAATGAGGATAAGATTTCATTTTAAAATGCCGAGCAACACTTAAGGGGGGATGGGCGTGCAGGGCCGGGGGTCTCCAAACTCAAATGCCTCAATGTTAATCCAATGGGAAAACATTATTTTCTTTGCCACATTTCTCCGGCTGTATTGAATATTTTTACAAGCGGATATTTTTATGTGATAAATGTAGCTGACTTACAGGTCTCTATCTTCCCACTTTTTGAAATTAGTTTGAATATTTTTTTTAATATTCAATAAATTATTTTACACAAAATATTCGAAGCAATTTCAAAAAGTGGGAAGATAGAGACCTGTAAGTCAGCTACATTTATCCCATAAAAAAATCCGCTTGTAAAAATATTCAATACAGCCGGAGAAATGTGGCAAAGAAAATAATGTTTTCCCATTGGATTAACATTGAGGCACTTGAGTTTGGAGACCCCCGGTCCTGCACGCCCATTCCCCCTTAAGAAATAGCTAAATTTAAAATTCAAGTACTTTATAATCTAAATGAGAATTTACGGAACTGATTAAGAGTTAATAGATCCAAAGTTTTGTACAGCAGAACTTTTAATAACGTAAACTCTTTTGAAGGGAAGGTCCGCAGAAATTATTTGACTAGTGTATTCCACTGGTGTATTTTCAAATTAAGAAGTCTCTCAGTAACTATTAAACATTTTTTAAAATGAAATTACTTTGCAAAACACACTTTTTAGTAAATATTTGCATGGAAAATTTGTTGACCACTCTCGACCACTGGCTGGCCGGCCATTAAGCTTTTAAGGTAGGCGAGTACCCAAAATTCTAAAATTTTTACTATATATTATACTTTAATCCTTTCCAAATTTGGCATAGTGGTTTCAAATACAATGAACAATGCTTTTGGGGCAATTTTTTTATTTAAATATAATTGATTTATTTTAAACGGTGTTTTTCAACTAAAAAAAGGGGGTTACGCTAACACTTCTAGCATAAAAAGTTTTACATTAATTTACCTGAAATTTTTTACAGATGTTATTTCAATATATATCTGTGCCATGAACCTCTAACATCTGGTGTAAATATACAATTTTTTTTTAAAAAAATGTCCAAGTGTAAGTTAATCGAAAAAAATCTTTTTTTGTGTGGTTATTTTATGACATTTTTCTTAATAACTTCTTTTCTTGTAATTTGTATGTAACTCTAGAGGGTCATTGCATGCATCAGTTCAAAACGAAGAATTTAACACATAATTAATGTTTTTAGGACGAACATTCAATGTGGTAGACTTGTTAGCGTAAACCTCTTTTTTTAGTAGAAAAACACCGTTTAAAATAAATAAATTATATTTAAATAAAAAAAGCCTAAATAGTGTTATACATTATATTTGAAATCACTATGCCAAATTTGTAAAAGATTGAAGTAATAGTAAAAATTTTAGAACATTGGGGAATTTTGGGTATTTGCCTAATTTAAGTGATGCGTAAAACATTCATTATGTAACACTGTAAGCTTAATAAGATTTATAATGTAATGCATTATGCTAAGCGAATGCTTTTAACTACGTCAAGCAGCAAGTCTAACTGACAATTAATAAATGCAGCATTATTATATTTTAATATTATTATTAACATTCTCAACTACTGTAAAACTTAAATTTTTCTTACAAAAATAAACTAAAAAAATGAAAAGAAATGCAGTCACATACATTTTTTTTCATATATAGATCGACAATATTTATTTGTTGTTAGAAAAAGCAGTCTCATCACTAGTTTAAATATATAAAAATTTAAAAATCGTAAATAATTTCTTAAATTTAAAAAGTCTGAATTTATTAATTATTAATTAAAAATTAATAAATATTAATTAATGTAGAATTATCTCAAATTAAATTATATTTAATAATTTTTCTTCATTTTAGCTGGCTATCTCTATTTTAATTTCTAATTAATCTTATTTTTTAAAAATTGCTTTGCAACAACTTTATAAACGGAAAATCTTTTTTCGATTAAAAATATTTGGGAGGCTATTAGCTCCTCTCTTTGTAAGTATGTGTAAAGACTTAATGTAATTTCATATATTTAATTGAAAATTTTAAACCAAAAATCCTGTTCAAAGTACAATACAATCTTATCGATTCAATACATAAGATAATCAAATGAAGAAATAAAATTTATGTACGCATTTTGCAATTCAATTAAAATCTTGTGGAGTTCAAATGTGTAAAATAGGAAAATGGTTTTTGTGATGCTGTAATATTTTTTTAATGATTAAAATTTATCAAAATTTATCCTTATTTTTATAAACATATTTTGTTGGATTATGTATTAAATTAATTGATTCTTCTTAAAATCTGTTTCACATCATTTTAGTTTTAATTAGATTGCCCCATGCACTGATTACCAAGCTACGAATTAAAAAAAAAAACTAGATACATAAACTAATCGATTTAATAAAGATCATATATGCTGCGGTATGTTACCAAAATAAGTGCACTTAATTTCTTACGGTGAAATCAATACAAATAGAACAAATATAGAGCGGAAAACCAATAAAATACGATTAAACTAGAAGAAGATTGTTTACAAGTATTGTATTTCAAAAGAACTTTCATTTTTATTTCAAACCGTAGTCTTTGATGGTTAATAGAAAATATTTGATAATAGAAAATATTTGAGGAATACCAAGTTATGATAATTCATTTTAAATTTTGTTTTATTGTTGTTGCATCTAGTTAGCATTTGGGGAATTTTTAGACAAATCAAATTTAGTTTATTTTTTGTAAAAAAAAATCGCACTTTTGTAAATGGTTTCACTATAAAAAGGATTTCTGGTAGCTATAACAGCTGTATTTTGAAACGCTGATGACTCATCCGGGGCTCGAACCCGAGATCTTGGGCTTACGAGCCGGGCATGTTTAACCTTTCAGCCACTGAGCCACTCAATCAATCTAAGTTCGATAAAAAATTATTTTCATTCAGTATTTTGTCACTCAAGACATATAATATACTAGCAGTATGGTCCCGCCTTACTGGGAACCCGTTAACTTCGCATTGCTTCCTTTTAGAGGCATGCTTACTTGTGAAAATACATTCAAAATCGAAACAAAATTAAATTCGCGTTGGCGCATTCGCACTTAAAAAAGCAAACGCTAATAGAGGATGAAGCAGCCTTCGGGCGAGCGCATATTTTAACCAAACTCAATCAATCAAACTAATAGAGGATGGTGTCAAGAACCCGTTTAGGCACGGTCCATGTATTTTCAAGCCCTGTTATGGTCCCGCAATCCCACGTGGATGACGTTTTTTAAAACTAATTATATTAATTAAAAATCACAATCAAATATGAAAGAACTAAGCCTCAGGTGCACACGTAGGTATTAAAAGGAATCTATATTAAAAATTTCGAATTTTTTAGAGCAGCCTAAGTAGGTCTTTTGCGATCCACAGACATACACACAGACAGACTCTTTCTTTTATTATTATAGATTTCCAATGAGAAATAATGTTATTATCCAGACTTCTCTCTTTATACTTTATCCTACATTGAATTTTGGCACCTTGTGCTCTCTGATATGCATTGAATAAAACCTTTACACATAATATAATTATAAAAAAAACAATTAAAACAACAATATGAAAACTAATTAATTTCTTTAAGATTAAAGATTTTAAATTATAATTTCCGAGAAGTATAAAGTTTCATTATTCTACTTTAGGGTATATCCTAAAAATTCAATTTGCTAAGTTCAACAATAAAATAAAATTTTATTAATTTATTTGGCACCGGAGATTTTAAATTATAATTTCTGATTCGTACTAAATTTTGTTAAAAGTTTGTTCTTTTTTTTTTAAAATATCCATTCAAAGGAAGAATAGGATTCATTATAAAATTTATTACAAAAACAATTTACCTGCTCCACTAAAAATAATTGGAGGTTATTTTTAGTGGAGAAATGCGTGGGGTTTTTTTTCATAGAAGTTTCTTGAACAAACGAAAATATTTCAAAGTATGATTAAAAGCCAAGAAGTATAAAAATTTCTAAGAATATCCTGGTTCATTTTTTAAAAAGTTAATTCAAGCGCAAATATTCAGAGACCCATGTTGAATTTATAAACATATTAAAGTCCTAGTGAATACAGTTGAACAATGTAGCCAATAACATTTATTACTTTTATGGTTCAATGCCTTAAAAAGTTATTTGTTGAAATGTTTCCAAAACTTAAACTGCAACGATGTAGCAAATGTCATATTTTAATTTGGAATTTATAACTTTAATATCATTCAAAAACTTCGGGGTTTATCATTTCTTAGAAATCTTTTGAATGAATTTAAAATGAAAAAATAAATACAAAATATAAGTGAAATGAGATTGGATGAATATTTCGGAATCCAATTGGCATATAAAAATGTTGTTAGACTATATAGAAAGATACAATTTATCATAGTTATTTAAAGATTTTTATTCAGAAAATAAAAATGTACAAGTGTAAAAATAGTTCTTAAAAAAATTCAAATATGATAATTTGTTTAAAAACACCTTCATAATATTTCGTGATTTCTTTTAATATCGTGTCTACGAAGATTTCACTGTTTATTCTGAAAATTTTGTTTCAAAACAGTGAGGTTTATCTTCACACCGATGCCATATGGTTTATTTGTAGAGAAACTTTTCTTTTCATTATCGAACATTTTTGTGAAAAATTTTATGTGGTGTTTTGATGGATATTTTTTTTATTTAAAAACAAAACTTAACGCAGACCATCTAATCAGAGGATAAGCATGTAACTATATTATATGAAAAAAACCGGAAGAGTTTCAGGGATCATATCAGATAGCTAATATAAGGTTTTACAAAATTATTTACACACACTTAGCAATTTCTGTATTTTTTTTTTTTCATATTTCTCACCAACTACTACGAAATATGTCAAATGCATTTGATGGCTTGCAACATGCTTTAGGGCACACATTTAGTGTAAAAATATAGTGCTAACGTAATTATAGGGAACGCAAAATGGAATTACATTATAACTATATTTTAGTGCGTAAATATGAGGCCTAGGTATATATGCATAGATTGACGCCTAGGTAAGTTAGTATCTTACCTATTAGCATTCTATATCGCAAAGATGAAAACATGAGTACTTAAATTCGTCGGAACTAAATACGAATTTCTATGATAATATAGGCGTTATTAAACGACATCTTTTATTATCTTCTTTACGGTGTAGTTCTGAAGGAAATTGTAATTTCAGTTCCGATAACAAACACAATTAACCAAAGTTAGAACACGATTCAGTTATCCCAATCTTAAGCTTAGGAAGAATGTAAACATTTCAGATACCGTTTTTTATCCTTTCGAATGTCGGAGAGTGTGCGACAGAATCTGTAACAAACATTTTCGTAAAGATAGTCAAAACAAGTAATTCCTGGTCACCTAGCTACTGTAACTGCTGGTTTCACGTGCCTTTGAAAGATTTTTAAAACGGGGATACTTTACGATGAATACAGCTACCTTCCAAAGAAACAAAAGTATCAAGAATTTTAAACCATTTGTTTTATGGTAGATCCTTATTGAAATCAGTTTCCTTTACTGCAAGCAAGTATTAATTCCGCTTTGCTTTAGAAGTTTACAACATCTTCGTGACACTCACGATGTTGCTAGTCACTTACGGTTGCTGGCAATGTCTGGTACAAAAAAATCCTTCAAGCTGCCACCAGCCTTTCAATCTCCACTGGATTGAAAAATATGTCCTGAAAAGAATCTCTGGGCGGAATCTCAACTACTGAACTCCGCCTTAAAATCGCAGTTGAGGATCCCCTTGGTGATGTAGTACTGACTACAGGTTCACTCGTATTCGTAGTCGGAGCCTTCGTTAATCCGACGTTAGGGCGGTGCCAAATGAATGGGCTGTGGCGAGGCTTTTTCTTGGGCTTGGCCGTTGAAGTTGTAGGCGTGTCTGTAGATAAGAGGTCGGAGCTTTCTCTGGCCCTGCCCCTTCTGTTGGTATTCGCTGGTTGGTTGGGTTTGGGCGTGGTTGTGCGAGGAGTTGCTTGATGACTGGAAGGTTGGCGAGGGATGGGGCGTGGTTTAGCTGTTGTGGGAGTGTCTGTTGGATACTGGGCGTGGCTGATTCTGGCCCTCCCTCTCCTGTTGTTTGTCACTGCTTGAGATGGGACGGTCTGGGGGATAATGGTTGTACTAGGGGCAACTTGGAGATGGGACGATGGCCGATTATTTTGGCGGGTATTGATGAGTTGGACAGGCCGTAGGAAATTGTGGGGAGATTCTGGAATCATGCAAAAAGTACTATCATTAAAAAAAGAATATATACTTGTCTAATACAACAAATTTTTATTCATGCATGCAATAAGCAAATTCTGCTGCACAAATCTATATACATGCCGACAAAAGTAAACATTCGAACCATCTGTCTTCACTTAAATGTTTTATGCGCGCAAATCTTTCGCTAAAAAATAAACATAAACCCAGAATTTCATATTTTTAAATGAAATTTTTATGGGTAAAATAAATCTCCTAAAAATAGAATTAAAATTCTTTTATGAGGGTCAATTAATTGCTTTATAATGGATATACTATACATTTGTTTGCTTACAAACAAAGTAGGGTCCAATAAACTGTCAATATATTGCCTCTCATAAGGCTCTTAACAGACAAACTAGGAAATTACCGAATGGTCAAATTGGAGTGCCTAAACGCTAATACATCCACTAGCGATTAAGTGGGATAAAATAAGATTACCTCTCATAGAATAAAGGTGATCTCTACAGAATGTATTGTGTACAACATTTCATTGATGAATAAAGTAATGTCTTCATTACAAAGTATATTGATATCTCAATAAAATGTTTGGAACAGTTTTGTGAAATTTATATATAAATTTTGGTCTTCCAAATTTACAGTGATTAAATATATTTGGTCAGTCAATATTTTATAAGATTCATTGCAATAGAGAATAAGGTAATGTTGTTTTGGCAAATTATGTAGGCATTTCAATTAAATCTTTTGAACACTTTTTGTATTTATTCCTAATAAAGGGCAATAAATATTAATTTCCAAATAAAAAGTAATTAGATTTTTTTTATTCGTTGCAATAGTTAGACCACCTAACATATCCATCCATATTTTCAAACAGTCAACAAATATATACCTAAGAATGTGTTTTAAGGTAGCAGGGAACATACAATTCATTAAAAAGTCGATTTTGAGATTTTGAAATTTTCTAATAGCCCGTTTCTTCTCTTTAAAATGATATATAACACTTTACAATCAGTGCATTAGGATTAATATATTTTTGCCATTTCGCGGAAGTCACTTTATGTTTAATCCTTTCCTTACTGAAACGCCCTAACAACTAAAGATTCGACAATGTTATTCCTATCAAATATTACGAGGAAGAAAAAAACCTTCGTAGCGAAAAAGTTAAAGTAGGAAAGGTTTAACTTTGAAGCCAATTTTCTCAAAACGAAGATTTTAAGCACGTAGGTGCACTTCTCTCCTAATCTATTTTAATTTGATGCTTGAAATTTTGCATGATGTTTTATGTATGTCTGTTTAACACAGTGAACCAAAAATATTACAAAAAAATATAATTTAAAAAAAATTGATAGTTTTTTTGTAACTGGAAAAGTGAATAAATCGGGCACCATTTTTGCTAAAGGTAACAAAATTTTAAAATTTATAGTATTCTTAAAATTTGAGGTTCATTACACTTATTGAACATTTTTTTATCTATATATTAAATTATTTGAGCTTACATACATTATTTTCAGAGAAAAATGTACCCGCAGAAACGTAGTTTCATAAAATTCAAATTTTCAAGCATTTTTAAATGTTAGTTTTTTTTTAAATATTAAAATAAAATTCCTTAAATATTTTTCTAAATATGTGTTTATAATAGTTCACTGAATTAAACCTAAAAAGAATTTTTTTAATTGGTCGAAAAATAAAAAAATATATATTAGTTTCATTGACTGATAAATTTTAGTGTTTTTTCTCTATTAGATGTAGCCTTAAGTTGGCTGATTATTTCGGGAGACTGAGGACCATGGTTTGACATTTTAAAACCATAATAGTTATCAGGAAAATCAAAAGTGGATGCTTTAGTATCCTCTAAATCTCGAAACTTCCAACGATCCGAAAACTAGACGAATGAAAATGCTTTTGGTAACGTCTTGGAGGAAGCGATGTTGGCCATAGTTGACATGTTTTGTTAATTTGCGTATGCCAAACGCAAATTAACAAGACATGTTAACCATGGCCAACATCGCTTTCTCCAAGACGTTACCAAAAGCATTTTCATTCGTCAGTAGTTGATTTTGTGTGCCCACTGCAATCATGTGATATCTGACAGAACTTTAGATTTCATGTATGAAATAGAATAACATCTCCTTCATAGGAGAGCATATTATTTCTGTAGTTAAATTACGGCTGTTAAAGAGGCCCAGAAAGGCCGCCCAAGAACACAGAACCACACTTCTCGAGGTTTAATTAGAAAGTGTCTCAATTTTTAATGGTATATGAGTGGATCAGAAGTCGAAACAAAGATTGCTGCGTCTGCAATTTCTCTGGGAAAGATTTTATTGGCCCCCTATTGGAACGTGGGAACTGTTTGATGGATCGGTAAGACATTAACTGAGAGTTATCAAGAAAGAACTGTTATCTGTGTGGTTAATATTATAACTTCATTGAGCGTTGTGCAATATATCACATGTATTTACACAAAAACCATCAATGATGAGTAAAAATGTTTTCAGCAACGTCTTGAAGAAAGAGCTTCGATTCTTGACAAAGGTCCACATGTACTTTCCCTACGCGTATGCGTAGCATGAACATAACGAAAAATGTCTTTCGTCATGTCAGGGAAAACTGTTCCCGGCATAAAGTTAAGTATGCCATGATTCAATTTAGAGGGTTCTATCAGTTCAAATGGTTTGAAGCAGGGTTGTCAGGTTTTTTTTTTTTAGCTACTACACATACTGAGGTATCCCAAGATGCATCGCTTTAGCGTATTTTTGAGCTACTGCACATGACAACTGGCACCGAGGTATCTCAAGATGCATTGCTCTAGCCTGCTTCTTTTGTGCATTACTGCGCACATATCGGCTTCTCTATTATCCTTCCTAACTCTATGAGTCAATTAAAAACATGAGCCAAACACGTTATACAAAATAAAATGTAATTACGTGAGGTTCTTGTTGCCTGCGTAGTTGTTGTTGTTGTGTCCTCAACTTGTTTTGTCCTCTTCCTCTTCGGTTCGAAGAAGTACACCCGGAACGGCTTCGGAGTGGTGCTTGAAGCTTCGCCATCTTGCTTCTCCTCCAGAACCTGCAATAAATTATTGACGTTTTGAGACACGTACGACGTTTTGAGACACGTTTGACGTTTTAAAACACGTATGACGTTTTGAGACACGTATGACGTTTTGGGACACGTATGACGTTTTGAGACACGTATGACGTTTTAAAACACGTATGACGTTTTGAGACACGTATTAACCAACAAAAATAAACTACTTTATATTCATTCCAGTAATTGTAAACTGGTAAAGTATTACATAGATTTATTTTGGACCAACGTTGCTAGCCTGTTGTTGGTCGACAATTTTTGTATTTGTATATTGTTATTAATGAAAAAAAAAAGAATGCGAAAAACACTCCTGCCAATTTGTTTGAAGTGTCCCAATGCTTTCCAGCATTATTACATACATTTCCTTCAATTTATATTCGAAATGGTGCTCTGTTTACATGTCACATTGATTCACCAATCAAGTCCCAAGAAAGAATTATTTTTATTTAGCTTTTACGAAACTAGACGATTATTTCACTGATTATTTACTCAAATGGATTACACTTGCATTACACTTAGCTTTTCTTCTAGGAAGGACTATGTCAATATAAATATACACTCTTAAGACAAAAGAGTGAAATCCACTCCAGTAGGAGAAGTGCATTTTCGACACTGGAAAGGAGTGAATATTATTAACTCAGACTGAGTTAAAATCTCTCTCTTTTGGAGTAATCCTGTCGGAGGTTTAACACACAAAGGATCTACTCCTTTCGGGGAAGTGAATTTTCCAGACTGGATGAGTGAATATTAACTCAGACTGAGTTACCCAGTAAACAGTGATCTGCTGGCCCAGCTGTTGGTTAACTGCTGGAAGTGATGGTTTAGTGCTTGTGCAGGCATATTTCTGCTGGAAAGTGCACCTTTACGCTGCTGGCATACGTGTGCTGGTTATCTGTTGGCAAATTGTTGGTGGACCACTGCCGGTAAACTGTTGCTGGATTACTGCTGTCGTATTTCTGCCGTGCCAGTGGTGGCAAACATCAGTTTGCCAGCAACGAGCTTTGCCATAGCCTCCTACATTAACATGCCGTCCAGCAATGGTGAAATAACATAGATTCACAGGCTATCCTCAAAAAAAAGTCAGGTCGCGCCATCTGTTGGTAGTCTTCGCATATTTATATTTTGGTAAGAATGTATTCGCAATGAATGAAGTATTTTTTTTTTTTTTTGATTCTGCAAGCAGAACAAAATCCCCGGATAATAATCTAAAGATAAGAATCTAATAAGACTAAAAGGCAAGTAATGAGAACCTTGTTCGGACGTTACATTTAAAAAAATTAGTTTTGGCTTCTTAAAGAAAAATTAATAAATACTTATATAACACTTATTAAAAATGCTTCTGTTGAGAATAACAGTCCATCAATAATAATACTATACTTTCGAATAAAAACAGAATTTTAAAAGGGGATAGATCATTTAATTCTCAACTATAAATTGCATATAAATTATTAGAATTTACGTGAAAATATATTAAAAATTTTTTTTTAAACTTATTACTTCGATAACACATATATTAGAAAACAGAATGCCCGAACCAAATAAAAATAAATCTAGATAGAACAAAAGTAAATATAAGTTTAAACTATATATTAGGAGGGAAAAAACAAATAATAATAATTAATAATGAATGCAAAACGAAAAGTTTCAAGAATAAAAATATTTAGAATAGACGATACATTTTCTCCAAAAAAGAATAATTTAAAAAACTCTTTACCAAATATCTTCCATTTCGTAGGAATTCCTATATGGAATTATTGAAACACCGTGTTCTTCGTTCTTCCTTTTACTTTTAAGATGGTCTGATGCAAAAAACTAGCCATTATTCGTTGAATTTGCAAAAGTTTACAAATTTCGAATTCTAGTAACTAAAATTTCTTATCACAATCGCAGCGAACTGGTGTAAGCAAAGGCAGGCTATGTTATACACTGCGGCAATAAAAACTGACACGAAATGCGCGCGCATTCATATACGATTTCAATCATTCTAGGTAAATGCGTGCGCATGCTTGTACATGTCATCTTATATTGTTAGTGTGTGGACATAGTAAAACAACAGCACATGTTCTCTAGCACGTGGACCGCTAAATGGCGCCATCTATTGACAGCTTTCTCACGATAGCCAATTTTGATCGTTTTAACACGGCATGATAATGTAGGAGGCTATGGCTTTGCCAGACGTTGTAAACATGCGCATGCGCAGAAAAGTAACACTGTTTTGGCAAAAGTTCGTTTGTTTGTAACTTTTTATTCTTTTTAAGTGTATAATGTATTCATAATTTGAGCCGAAATAGAAATGTAATTTCGAATTTTTTATGTAAAGAGACTTCAGATTGGATATGGACAACATTGACAGGTAATTGCAAACTTTTTAGTAGTATTTTGTCTGTGTTTTGCTTAGTAAATAGTGAGGTTAATGTGCATAACAAGCTCAAACAAAGTAGATTTTTTGATGACTAGTATATAGCTAAAGGCGTAGAATTAGATTAATTTGATTTAATTTTGTGTTAGTTTGCTTTTTACTGTATTGGTTGTATTTCTTTAAGTGAATACACAGTTAGGGTTATCATATAATGTTGTAATCCTAATCATATTTTTTTCAGTGACTAGATTTTAAGTTATGAAATCATCGTAAAATTTCCATAAGTCGTGCTTTATTTGAGATGTTTTCTTTCAGAGAAAGTATAACAAAAAAAAAACACAGAATATCTATTTGGGTAATTTTAGATAATAGGGCTTCCCGATAGTAGAAAAACATACTTAAGTGTTTACATCTGATATAATGGCTAGTCCGACAGCTGATGAATTGAAAAATTTAACATAGGGTTGCCATACTTGTCGAGTTGAATGATATATGGGTAAAAAAAGGCTTTAGGGTACCCCTTGGCGAATTTTTTTTTTTGCCGCAAATCTTGTTGGTGCAGAACCAATGCTAAACCAGTGACCAGTCAAAAACTGAACATTCGAAAATAACGCTTTAATCTAAAGCAATCAGAATCAGGATTGCTGAACAAAACTGATTCTAAATACATTTTCGCATATAGATATTCCCATAAAAGAAACAACATCGCCTAGCTTGGCGAGGGCACCCTCAAGTAAATCTAACCGAATTATGAATTGGAATGTTTTGTATTTTCATTGCTTGATAACATAACTCAAATCAATAACGGCCATAATATGATAGCTTTTCTAAAATTGAGATTATATACACTAGGGATTATTGTAAAATTGGGTTTATTGTTAAACTACTACAATCTGCATTTGAAGTTTACCTTGCTTTTTTTTGCAAATTAACAAAGTAAATTTACATGTTTATGATATGATACAATTATTTTTTTAGGCAAAATATCTAGGACAATCTGGACGACAGATATGAACGACTGAAGAAAGTTGGAATGAAGACTTTCACAAATAGAAGTTAGTTGCTGGTAAGATAAATTTCACTTTATATTATATTAATTTCTATAATCCACCTGATTACAAAGCAAAGGACACTTTCTCATCTTCAAATGCTTTAATGCTAATATGCGGGTGCTTTAATGCTAATATGCTGAGTTACGACTTTTGATTTATAAATTAATTCTTCAGATGTTTGACCACTTTAAATTTGAAAACATGTATTGGGATATGGCATGGTGTGATGCGGCAACCCTATGTTTTTCTGGAACTATTTAGTTGCTGAGCTCATAAACAGTTTTAGCATTTTTTAGGTTAGGTTAGGTTTGAATTATCGTCGCACTAGAGCTACACGAGGGCTATTGGCGACGGGCGTCGTATTTTAGAACCACAGTCAGGTGACGAGCCAACACCTGAATAGGCACCCAACGCAACCGTTAAGGGCGACATCGTACGCAGCGTTAGGACTTTGAAGGATATTTAACGTGCACTCCCTTACACGGGGTATTATTCGTCGGACATTTTGGGCTGTACGGGCCGTTTATAGGTCGGCAGCTATTTTGGCGATGCCCGGACCCGAACTTGGGACCTTCCGCATGCTAAGCGAGTGCTTAACCGACTGGGCTCCCCAGCCCTCTTTAGCATTTTTTAAACAGGGACTTTTTTGGATATAGTGATGTTTAATGTTTTTAATATTTTGAGATGTGCTGTTATGGTAACCCTGTGTGTATTTCTGAATTTGTTGGTTAATGAATGCAGAAAGTTTTCTAGGGTTACAAAACGGGGCTTTTTTGGACATGGGGACAATTGACATTCTTTATTTTTGAGATGTGAAGGTATGGGACCCAGTGTATTTCTGGAATTTGTTGATTACTCTTACTGAACGCATAAACTTTTCTAGTGTGTCAAATCAGGGCTTTTTTTGTGTTTTGATACTTACTGTTTTGAATATTTTAAGACATGTCTTTTTGGCAACCCTATATATTTCTGAATTTTGTTGTGTATTGAACGCATAAACTTTTCTAACGTTTCAAACAGGGGCTTTTTTTAGACATAGAGACATAGGATATTTTGAGATAAGCCGGTATGGCAACCCAGTGAATGTGACCCACACCTCAACTTTTCTTGCATTTCAAAACAGGGCGTTTTGGGGTACTCCGATACTTGATGTTTTTTGTATATTAAGACATGTCTTTATATGGCAACTCTATATATTTCTGAAATTTGTCAGTAATTTTGTGTAATAATGCTAGCAAGGAGCAACATACAGTTTTTAAAAAACTTGCAAATTGTTTAATAAATTTATGATAAAACTTTACTTTCCACAGACGAATTATACAGGGCAGTTTGGCGGGGATGGGCATCAACCACTGCACACGAAGAATTCTGCCTGTGCTGATGACCAATAGTACACTGCAGCGAAAAGCTTCAATTGGGCCAGAGGCTATGGCAAAGTCAGCAAGAAAACGCTTTCAAAAGTTTTGGTTACAGGTAATGTAAATATATTTTATATAGCAAAGAAATAAATCCAAATTTTTAATAATTGTTACTACATTTGTAATTGGCTCCTGATCATAATTTTTTTTTTTGTCGAAACACATTTTCTATCAGAAACACGTCAGTTATTTTTTAATTAAATAAATAATAAAACCTCATATTTAATTATTCGTTCACTTTTCTATTGTTATTAAGTCAATAAAAGAAAAATAAAACAATTAAAAAATCAGCAATGGTCGATGTGTATTTTGATTAATGCAATGTTTGTTGCTGTTTGCCTGTGAATAAAGGAGAAGTTGAACTTAATTTTAGCATTTTTAGTCCTCTTCAATGCTTTTTAGTTTTTTTATATATATTTTCTTTTTTTATATACAGCAGTTCAGAAAAACCACTCTTACACAAATGACATCAAATATATCATAGCTTTCCGTAAAGAGCATTGGATTCGGATACTCAGATTTACACCTGATCCAGAAGTCAATCAATGATTTTTCTTTTTAGCCAATTTTATGCTTTGTAATTAGAACAATGGTAAAGTGATGAGAAGCATGGCAAAGGGGCAGAGTAGGGGATAATTGCAGGTTTGGCACGGTATTTACCATTTAGGGTTTTTACCGGTATTTACCATGATTTTTACCTTTCATAGTTAAAACATGTTTTTCCTATGGATTTTACCACTCTTATCGGTAAAAACATTTTTTCCCACCTTCTGAAAAAACATTACATTTACTAGCAAAAAAAGGATAGCAATTAAATTAATAATTTATGTTCTTGTTGATGATGAACTCTATTTTTTTTTTAATATTATGACATTGATATGTTTGAAGAACAAATATTCCATACTATTCTACTTCCAATGCTTTCATTCTATTCTATATATTCTTTTTAAAAATATATTAATAATAAAAAACTATAAACATCAAGAACAGCACCTGGCCATTAATTTTTACATTCTGCATATGTTCTTATCCAATTATTTGAATGACTTAGTTTTGATTCAAGAACATAGATCCAGTCAAGCCAACTGGTTAATTGTTGCTGAATGCTGATTTCTAAAATGTTTAATATTGCAAATTAACAAATAAGTAGCATTTTAAATTTGGGCAAGTGTCAAAGTGGGGGGGGGGGGGGAGAAGAAGGGAGGAGGAGGTGGCAAAAAAGCACTTCTGCAGAGCTCACTTCAGGTTTTTGGACAAACCATTTAAAACCGCACTGGTTAAAATCATCCCTAATCCTGCACTTTTACAAGGTCATATGGTATTTGCCTAAAAATACACGTAAAATTAAAAAATATTTGAACATTTACCATGAATTAAGGTTTTAAAACTTTTAAATAAAAACATGCAGATAGTATTTTTATTACTGAGAAAATTTCTATTTATACACACCTGTCTATATAGGTGTGTTTACAGATTATAAGCATACATTATTTATACAGATTGTGAAATATTTGCTTTTAAGCATATGAAATTTAATGATTTCTCCTGGTAAATACCTGGTTTTTACTGGTAAATACCTAGTTTTTACCATGCCTTGGTAAAAACTAGTTTTTTTACCAGTAAAAACCCAACCCTGGATAGTTGGCGGGATAAGGTCTTGTGACACATACTACCTAAAATCTTTCTGCATACTACCGGTTATTAACCCCTGTACTAAACTATTAATCAAAATGCATATAAAAGCATAGCTATACATAAGGAAGTAATTAGTGTTAGTAGTATATGGTTGATCCTTAGAAACACCTTATTTTAAATATTAGAACGAGCATGGGAACCCTGTAAGCAAGCGTTAGTTTAATGTTAAATTTCTATTTCAGTTGCTGTTCGCCAAACAGAAAAGAATGCTAAGCAGCAAGATGTAGAGACCATTATTAAAAAAAAGGTTTAGGACAGCTGCTGACAGCTGGAGGGCAAGTCAAGAGGCAGAAGGTGTCCGTCCCTCGTCCATCTGAATAATATTTATTGATAATTAACTTATTTGTGTAAATAAAAGACTGCAAATGTTTATGTAAATAAATGACTGAAAGTACTTATTTGTTATTTAAATTTTTAGTTTTAGGAAATCACAATTAAATTAAAATACTAAAAAGCTAAGTATAATGTATAATTTTCATTGTTTAACATGTAGACATTATGACACATTGAAATTGACAATACAATTAAAATAAAATATTAAACAAATTTGTGTTAATGTATAATTTTCATTGCCAAATGTGTTATAATGTCCACAGATTAAACAATGAAAATTTGTATAGTTTAATATCTTAATATACAGTGGTGGCCAAAAGTTTGGACATTTTTGGAGAGTTTCATGCTTTTCAACAGTGGTGCTTGTAGAATATATTAATTTTCATTTTTGGCAATTTTTATTACTAATTCTATATTAAATTACCTTCAATATAATGTATAAACGTTTGTATTTAAGTGAAAATTAATATATTTTACAAGCACACAAAGTTACATGAAACTTCAAAAAAGTGTCCACACTTTTGGCCACCATTGCAATAATTAGCTGCTGGCATGGGTCGGTTTTCTGCTGGGTAAGATCAGGGGGAGTGACTTATAAAACTGCTGGGCCGCCGCTGACACCCATCAGTTACTGCTGGGAAGTGCCGCATTAAACCGCATATATGTGGCTGGGCCCACGCTGGGCCGTCACTGACTGCTGCTGGGGAACCTGCAAATTGATTGCCGGCAGAAAGCGAAGTGGCGCAGCGCGAGTGACGGCCCGGTGGTTGCCAGCACTGTCGGTTCGTCATTTTTGTCGCGGACACTTTTTCGCCATAAAAGCGCACTTTTGCCGACGGCGAACCGGCAGCGTCTACTGCCGGCAGTAAGCAGCTTCTGGCTGCTGTGCCAGCACTTTTCTTTTTATTGGGTAAAATCGCTCTTTCGTCTTAAGAGTGTAACTTTTACAAATACAACAATTATCGACCAACAATATGGCAGAGGCACAGTAAACTCTTATTTAAATTATTATCTTTATTTATATGATTGTCACCTACTCTTCAACGAAAACTGCTTTATTTTACACCAAATGTTTTTTACTATTTGACTCAGGGCACAATTTTTTTTTATATTTAAAGAAAAGTTTACAAAAACTATCTTTTCTAAACGACGTACAAATCCAAAAAAACGAATTGAAAGCACAGGTTTGACATAAGAATTTCAATCCTTCCCATTTTATATTAAGACTTACACACCTTACAATCCTTCGCCATCACATTTTATACATCCTTTCCCAATTCTGCCGGATTTAGACTTATCAACTTACTACACAGTCATGTCAGACATGGGATAAAAAGGGAATTGTCAGACAGCCAAGAAATATTGACAATGGATCTTCCAGTAGTGGGGTTGTTATCGAAGTTGACGGAACTACATGTAGAAGATCTATGTATAATAGAAATGTGAGAAAAGTTACATTTCTATCATTCATAGACCCTTTTTATAAGAAAAGCTAAGTGTATTACATTATAGTTGATAGAAAATATTAAGAATTAAAATACATATATTTTTTTTTTTTTTTTTGTAAATGGGAATGATATTTTTTTAATGAGCATGGTTCAGCCGGTATTTAACGGAATATGTAATCTGGAATGAGAAGTAATTCTTTCTTGAGCTTAGAAATCAATGCCCCTTGAGACCAGAGCACTACATCGATCGAAAGAGCAACTGAAAGCTGGAAATAATTACGACATTTGAAACAAGCCAATTAGGAACCGAAAATGTTTGCACTTTTGGCAATAGCTATTTTGAATGTTATACATTTCTTAGTTTAAAATCAAGGGTTTTTTTTAATAGGGTTGCAATATTGGCGGTCAAGCCTTTGCAGACTCGGCACATTCCCTAGAACTGAGAGCCGTATTTCTGTGGCACTATCTAGACGACTCCCTCTACCAATTTTAATGCTCAGATTGCAATGAATCTGAGCTCTCTATGGATGCTAAAGCATGCCGCTATTTAATTTTGCCGAGGTAACGCAAGCAAAATGGGCCATCCAGGGATCTTTTACATGCCACATAATCATATGATATGCGTGCGCAGGATTTTCCCATCCAGAAAATCCGACGACACAGCCGGGGCTCGAACTCTTGGCATACGAGGCGGACGTTAGACTTCCAAACCACTGGGCCGCTGTTTAAAATCAAGTTAATTATTATTATTAAAAGTTAATTATTATTATTAACCTTTTATACACAGATAATTATACGAGTAAAATTTATTCAATAATAATTAAACGGATTACTTTATTCAGGTATTTTTTCAAAGGTGTAAAATTGCTAGATAAATCATTATATCTTGGACGAAAGTTACTTTGATTCAATGTCAAAAGTTTTCCCGTCACCATTAATTATTCAAAGCATACAAAGTATTCGACACAACATGAAATAAATCATCCGATAATAGATGAAGGATTGTCACACAAATACATCATTATAATATATGACATTATAGTAACAAGAAGTTTTTTTTTTTTACTATTCGAAACAATATCACAATTCGTAGACAACAGTACAAAAAGAAGACCTTTGCGTCAATCGACGTTTGTAAAAGTATAAACATTATTTGGGGTTTTCATATAAATAGAACGAAATACTTTTTTACACGTAATTAAATTCAAAATTTCCATTTTCTCTTTAATGAAAAGCAAGTTATCTAAAGATCATTTTATGGAGAATAATTATCGAACAAATCTTTTCCCGACACTTGAGCTAAAAATACTCCTTCGATGGAAATTAAAGTTAATTTAAGAAGTTTGAGAACACATTGATTATTATTTAATTACTTTAGACTTTAGGTTAAGGCTAATTATTATAATTTGGAATAATAAACTGAAATTTATCTAATAATAACCTTATTACGTTCTGATGTAAGGTCTTTATTTGAATGGGTTGGTTTAAGGTGACAAAATTCCTTCCAACTTTTAATTCCCGCCTCTTCCATCGATTGGTGCTCTGTCCCCACGTCATTTAATCATCAATCGGGAGTATGTAACGAATTAAGTTCAACATTTTGTTGCTACTCAAGCTCTGAAACATGCGGCAACCCATAGTTTTTAATTCACCCTGGTGAAGTTTTCCTTTCACATCTCGAGGTAATTTTTTTTCTGGACCATTGAACGCTTTACTATAGTTATCCGCCGTTCGTTCAACAGGATAACGACTTTGGCGACTGAGGCTTGCCACTTAACCAAAGCTTTCACGACTCTTCATACTTTAGTGGTTTATGCACATCTAGTGACTCTTTAAACCTGTGATTTTTTTATGGGTATAACGATTGCATCTACCGTCATAGTCATACTCACATTACCGCCCAGAAAATTAACGTATAGCCGAAAGCGCTTTTATAGCAATTATTCCAAAGAAGTCTTGCCGATCGTGTAGGACGATACGAATGTGATGTTTAGGAAACCCTGGCTTTATGAGGGCTGGGGAGCCCAGTTAGTTAGGCACTCGCCTAGCGTACGAAAGATTCCAGGTTCGGGTCCGGGCATTGCCAAAATAACTGCCGAAACGAACGAGCGATTTTAACTCAGTCTGATTTAATTTCACTCCTCCAGTCTGGAAAATGCACTTCTCCGAGAGGAGTGGATATTTTGTGTGTTAAACCTCCGACAAGATCACTCCAAACGAGTGATTTTAACTCAGGCTGAGTTAATATTCACTCCTTTCCAGTGTCAAAAATGCACTTCTCCTACTGCAGTGGATTGGACTCTTTTGTTTTAAGAGTGTATTAACGGCCCGGTACAGCCAAAAATGTCCAACGAATAATACCCCGTGTAAGGGAGTGCACGTATAATATCCTTCAATGTCCTTACGCTGCGTACGATGTTGCCCTTAACGGGTGCGTTGGGTACCCGTTGACTGTGGTTCTTAAATACGACGCTTGTCGCCAATAGCCCTCGTGCGACGATATTCAAACTAAACTAAACCTGGCTTTATGCACTAACCTGGGGACTGCCCCTCGTCCTAGAGTTTCTGCCTGTCCTACTGCTGTCCACTTTTGGTTTGGTTGTGGTTGTTGTCTTTGTCGTCGCACGAGCTCTTGGCTTCTCCTCCTGGATGAGCCACGGTTTGTTGGGTGGGGGCTTGTTGACCGAAGATCTTGTTGGCTTCTTGGTTGGGTTTCGGTTTCGAGGAGGAGTGGACGGTTCTGGAGTAGCTGGGAATGAAAATGTTGAGGAAAATGTTTGATTAAAATAAACTAATGCCTCTTATATGTTATGAAATGCCTTTTATACAGAACTATACTCCTGGAGAAAATGTATAAAGACGTAGTTTGGAACAACTATTAATATCCGAATAAAAAATTATATAAAGATTTTTTTTAAAAAAATGCGGGAACGATTTTTTCCATCTTAAGAAATATTTGTGTTCAGTAGCGCTTAAGGGGGGATCATAGTAAACAAAAACCAAAAAATCGAATTTTTGAAACCAATATTTTCTGATAGATGGAAACCCAATCTATCGAATGAGACCAATTTTGTATAGATCGGTTAATTATTTCTTATAAAAAATTAAAATTATAAAAATAAACAAATGTACCACGCCCCCTTTGAATTACTAATTGTATGCTTGTATTATTTATGTATTACATTATAAAATATGATTTTTTTGTGTTGATATTTGAAAACCAACCACTGGCTCAATGTAAAAAAAAATTCCCGACGATTTACATGAAATTCGGTTAACAAGAAATGTTTCGGTGGTCATTTCGAGTTCGTGTTAACGGGATCGACTGTATTTGTTTTTCGCGTTTTACTCAAAACTATAATTTTCAACACTTAGGTACACTTTTCTCCAAACCTATCGAATATTTTTTAATAATTTTTTTTGTGTGTTATAAAACCATTTTAGATCTATTTAAGTCACCTAATTTAGTCTTACAAATTAAAATAAATATTTTATTATTTTACACTTTTCTTCGTTGAAAATCAGAATTTTTATGAATGTTGAATATAATGTTTTAAAAATAGAATTTAAAAATTATTTTAGGCAAAAAAAATAGGTGACTTGATTAGATCTAAAATGGTTTTATAACACACAAAAGAAATTATTCAGAAATATTTAATAGATTTGGAGAAAAGTGTACCGAAAAAGTACTTGTATTTTTGAAAATTCGTAATTGTATGTTTCAAAAGATGTCTTTTTTCAAAAATAATAATTTTCGAAAATAAGATTCTTAGGAGTAAATATAATAATAAAAGTACAATTTATAATTTGATACAATTTTTTTTATTGTACCATCATTTTTAAATGATTTAGAGCCTTTCGAAATCAATACTAAGAATTGGTCATTTTTGCTGTCGTTTACTATGATCCCCCCTTAAGGTGACTCAATGTGCAAAAAACATGTGTTTTGAACATTTGTTGCAAAGGATTAGATTGCTCTGCTCTTTGAAAGTCACCACTGTAGATCAACGACTATCTTGATCAGCGCTCTTTGACGGTCGTATCGCTTTTCGGAACCTATTTTGTAGGTAGTTTGTAACACTAGGCGCGTTTACATGAGCCATCGAATTCATGGATTGAAGAGCAAACTCAGCAATTTTTCCTTCTTGGCGATTTTCTCTCAGACAGAACCGGAATTGCAGGGTTTCATTGTGGGGTTTCACAAACCCTCCAATGAAGTAGGGTTTGATGTTTCATACCATGGATTCGGCCACAGACTATCATTTGGGTTAAAAATCCTGCTGTACCTATTTTTCCCCTAATGAGGATTTTGGCATTCCATGAATTCGATGGCTCATGTAAATGCGCCTATAATGTCTCTTATGGCAACTGTAACCTAAGTAAGACTTCCGAGAAGTTATGGCACCTTAGAAACAGAGAGGAGGTTCCTTCAAGTGGAATGGCTTTGTCCTTAAGGGTTAACTACAACATTCCTTTGAACAATTCCTTTTTTTTACAAGACCACAACGTTCAATTTTTGCGTAAATAACATAAAACATATACTCAAACCTAATGCCGCCAGGCCTTGTGGAGCATCCAGCCTGGCACTTCTTCTTGTGGGTTCGAATCTCATTCCGAAGACCTCCGCCATCTTGTCCACATACGAATGTGGGGTTGTGTCGGCAGGGGGCGTTGTCGACAGTCCCGTGATGGACCTCCTGTCTGTGAACGCCCCCGGTGACGAGGTCTGGAAACTGACAGTGTTCCTCAAGTGAAATCCTTGGTGTTGTCTGGAGCGGCGGTTCTGTGGGGTTTCGGTAGGTTTGGCTGAGTGTAGAATTGTAGGGGTTGCAGGCAGGTGTGAGTTGTAGGATGGTTGTAGGATGTGGGAACCTGTTAGTGTGTAAAATTGAACAACAGTATTAACGGCATATCATACGAGCAAAAATTATTCAATAATACTTAAACGCAAAAAAGCAGAGCCTGGTTTTCCATAAGCCCCACACTGCCAGGTTGATCTGATCTAGTATTTGAACCAATTAGGGTTAGGTGGGGCAAGCGCTCTCCCCCCCTGGCATTTCCCGAAGTATGGACGTAAAAAAAATCTGTAACAATATTTTTGCGTGTATACCCCAATAGATGCAGGAAACATTATGGCATCATTTTCATGTATGTAACAAGGTACAATCCTTTTTGTGAAATTTTTTTTAAATTGCATCTTTTCGTAATTCGCGCAATCATACTATTTTTTTTATTTATTTCCAAACGGTTCATGATACAAAACAAAATGTTATAGATTTTGAAAGTGTATAAAACATAGTATCTTTTTGTAGTGTCATGTACTTGTGATGTTGATAGGGTTAAAAGAAAATTGGGGTGGCTCAGATGCCCCGCGTTTGGGGTAAGTGGGCCAGGGGTGGCCCACTTGCCCCAACACTTTAATATACTTAAAAAAAGTCATATTCAATGATTCATAGGGTTAGTCATATTTACTATTCATAGTCCTATTCATTGATATAGGCCAGTTTAAAATCTCTGGCCCTAACATTTTTTTACACTACATGCAAAAATGACAAGATAAAAATTAACGTATTTTTCTTGTAGTAAGCTTGCATGCCAGAAAAAATTGCTATGGGGGAACTATTAAAGAAACGTCATTACTTTTTTGTTCAAACACACAAAAAATCATGTAGATTATTCCACTTGCCCCACCATATCTCTACCAGTTATGTGTAAAAATATATTAGGGGGGTGGCCCACTTACCCTACCTTGCGGGGCAAGTGGGCCACTCGGATGACCACAAAAAGAAAAACATATTTTTTTAAATTTATTTTTTGCCAATTTGTGTTAAGGTTGTCATGGGTACAGTAATAACATATGAGAGAATGGACCACAAAAAATAAGTTGTTAGGCCGATTACATCCAGTGGTATGAGGGTCTTAAGTCGAATTATGCCAAAAAGGTGGCCCACTTACCCCACCTTACCCTAGATCATCCAATTTGGATGACACCAAACTATTTATTTTTATTTTATGACTGCCTGAAAATGATTCAATGCTGGCAACGCTATGTTCTACTTTGCGATGAAATTCCACAGAGGTAGGAAGAATAATAGAGAGGCCCTTGTATTTGCGCAGTAGCGCACAAATAAAGTAGGCTAGAGCGATGCACCTAGGGATACCACGGTGTCAGTATGTTATGCGCAGTAGCTCAAAAAACCTGACAGCCCTGCTTCAAACCCTCTCAATTGGAGAACCTCTCTCTACACCTCCTTCCTACCTCGATGTGAAATTCAGATAAAAGTTGAAGATAAAATTGTGTTGAGGGGTTGCTGCTCAGTCGCTGTCGCACTGTTACTCCGCAGTCTCAGATTGGGCAAGTTTTGCTAAAGCAATTGTGCATACTTAATTTAACATTGCGAATTTAAATAGATCATCGGACCTGAATCGAAAGTAGCTATAGTTAAACTCATAGTTTCCTTGCACAGAAGCCACGACCATGGGCGGGAGCTATTAAATGTGTGGAACAATCTGATAAAGACAAAATAAAACGGCTGCAATTTTCCCTTAATCTGATTGCTCCGTGCGTTTTAAAGCTCCGCCCATGTTCGTGGCTTCTGTGCATCAAGGAAACTATGATTTGAACTCTCTCTATAAGAGAATAATACATAAAAGTCTACATTCATAGCATAATTCTGCTTCGGTGATATTACTTTCAAATTCAACTATGGCGCATCATTTGGAGACTTATATGGCCTATGTATATATGGTCGAAACTCGTTAATCCGAACACGAATGATCCGAATTATTGTTCAATCATATTTTATTTCGTGTCCCGTCATTCCGATTTATAAATGGAGTTTCAAGTATAAATAACTGTCTAATTCTGTTGATCCCACTTGGTTTCGAATAACTGACGTCCAACTATATTAAAGTAAAAAAGTTACTAATTAAATAATAAATTACTAATCGCATATTCAATTATTGAACTAAATTAGTCGCTAGAGTTCCGCTTATGTTTTCTTCTAACAATGCTCACCAGTTGAATAGAAGAATTAGGATGCTTAGTTATTCTCGCCTCAAATACAAAGTTTTTCCTGAAATTAATTACTCGCTAACGTTAATTTATTTTCCTATTGTACCGCAGGAGCAGCTAATTAATTAGTTTTACGGTGTTTAGGATATTTATGGAAATTATGCTTAATTTCTGTTTCACTTAGATAGGAATGCAATGAAATATGAACAATAGATATTCTTGATGCGACGAATTTGCTTCCAGCTTATTCGGAGTGGCATGATTTAGAAAATAAGCTGGCTGAGAAGTTTAACGTGTCCGCCTCTTACGCCCAAGCTTGCGGGTTCGAGCCCCGGTTGAGTCGTTGGACTTTCTGGATGGGGAAATCCTGGACACGCATGTCACATGATTCTGTGGCATGTAAAAGATCAATGGAGAGCCCAGTTGGCCTGGGTTCTCTCGGCAAAATTAAATCCCGACATACTTTAACATCCACAAAGAGCTCAGATTCATTGTAATCTGTGAGTCAGAAATTGGTAGCGAGAGCCGCCTAGATAGTGCACAAAAAATGACTCTCAGTTCTGGGGAATATGCCGAGTCTGCAAAGGCTTGACCGCCAATATTGCAGCCCCTCATTGGGGGATTAAAACACTGCAAGCCTAAGAGGACACAATCATTTGTATTAATTTTTCCTCTTTATTAATTTTTTAATTTGATAATCTCACTTGCCCAATCTCTGT
The DNA here is from genome assembly GCA_023701765.1 of Hylyphantes graminicola. NCBI lineage: Eukaryota > Metazoa > Arthropoda > Arachnida > Araneae > Linyphiidae > Hylyphantes > Hylyphantes graminicola. The sequence continues at coordinate 3,406,630 of CM043113.1, forward strand.
ACATTTCACATGTTTCAATTTGTCAGCTGGTTTTACCTTAATATACTAAAGCTTAAAAATCACGATATTGGATTTAACTTTTCCCCAAAGTGACGTCATATAAGAATAAGTTTTTAAGAAAACGATTTTAACCCTTTCAGTCCCAGTGATACCATTTGGCATCATCATGTGTCTGATCATAATTTTAAAAAAATAATAATATGGCTGACATCTACTGGGATTAATTAAAAATATTGTCTAATGAAAAAAGTTTGAATCATCGAATGATGTGCTTTTTAAAAATGTAAATTGTAAATGGCTATAGACGACCAGAAAAAAAAATCTAAAATGATGATGCCAAATTGTCATTGTGACTGAAAGTGTTAAACCAAAAACACCATAACGTAATTAAAACGGTTTTGAACCCAAGAAAAAGCAATCTTGGTAAATTTTCGGCAAAAAAAAAAAAAAAAAAACGAATTGGTTTCATACTGTAATTTTAGCGAAAACTACTTCTTCGGGTAATATTGATTTTGGAACATAATGAGTTTTCAAACTCTCATCATTAACGTTTACATTACTGCATTAATATTGACATTCACAGATTTGAGAGAGGGGCTGTATTAGTTTTACAAAGATAAAATTAATAGAATAAAACAATCAAGCCATGTTTTTCCTTAAGATAGTTTTTTGTGTTTCCTTCAAAATTTCTAATTAAAGTCGTTTAAATTTTAGACACCAATGTTTTCTTTTAATATAGTTTTGTCACTAGTTACTGTACTGTACGAAAAAAAAGTGTAAATATACAGATTTAAAAAGATTTCGCTGTAGTGAAAAAGTCTAACTTTTAAAATCTTTATAAAAAAAGGAAATCAACTGTTGAATAGCATTTTAATTTTGTTGAGTGAATGAGATTAATTAGTACTATTTCGGATTTTTTTTGTGTTCTTTCTTCGTGTTTTTAATTAAAATTCGTTTCGATTCGTATTGTAGCTCGTTTTATTTTTCATTACGTACAATTTAAAAAACTATTCTCTATTGTCTCATATTAATCATTTTTATATTGCATAAAATATATAAACAGATTTATTTTTTTAAATTAAATATTTTTAACTAATAGTCTCAATTTTGAATCATACATATACTTTTATTTTTGTTACATTGTTTTATTATCTTTATTTCAATGCCCATTTTCACAAAAAAAATTCATTTGTTAAATACAGTTAATATTTTACTAATTGTTTTTTTTATTATAACTTTTGACATTTAAAACAAGGTTTTAAACTACCCTACTCAATTGTTTATTATTTTTTCACATCGAAATTTAAAAATAGGTAATAAATTTTCCTACTCACATAGTTATAATTTAACATTGGCAAAATAAAATAGGCTGTAAGCTACCGCCCCCACAACTATACAATGCATAGTTTAATAATTTCATGATATATTATCGAACCATTCATGTGGCTATTATTAATATTGAGATTTTTTAACTTCTTAAACGTTTAAAATGAATAACATAAAATATCTCAAAAATGGGGCCCGGATGACCGAGTGGTTTCGACCATTACGCCAGCAGTCTGTGTGCTGTAACGGGTGCGGGTTCTATTACCGCCTTCGCCCTGGGTGTACTTCCTTTCTCTGTTACAGTAATAATTCTTTCTGTGTCTGTCTTACTTGACGAAGGCTTATATAAGCGGGTCTCTAATCAAGCACATAAGCTGGAATATATATCCCCCATCTAAAGAAATCAATGGAATGTTTGCACTTTCTCTCGGAATTTTGAATAAAATGTATTCATAACATATTTACTTTTTTTAAGAACGCCAACAATAAAGAAAGAAAGTATTTTAAAAACAGCTGCTCTCCAAAAATTCAATATAATACTGTTCGAAATCTCTCTCCAGAGAAGCTTTTTCCATTAAAAATTTAAATAGTCAAGAAATACATCTATAATATATAGGTATTATGCAAACATATGCAAGATATATACGACGAGTTAGTAGGAGAACGTGCTAAGTGACGTTTTTGAAAATATTAAGATTTCTTTGTCAATGAACATATTACTAACTTGTTTAATGATAACAAGTTTCCCCTTTATCATAAACTTTAAGTAAGCATATTTTTTAGCTGTTTGCAAGTACCGTTTTGAACAGATCCGAATGCAAACGAAAAACTTGTAAAGCTCATTTTCTCGTTTTCACCTTTTTGTCACATAGCACGTTCTTCCACTAAGCTGTTCATATATGTAAGCATTATGCAAAATCTCTTCCAAATTTTATTTTCCTGTTTTGTCTCTCAATGGATTTTAAAGGATTTCTTTTCACTTTTTATACATAATTTTATTTATTTGTAATTTTATTACACTTGCAAAATAATTCGTACCTTTCGAATGTTCTTTTTTGAATAAGTTCTCCTTTATTTCGTTTATAACTACATGAAAATATTTTTTTTACAAAAATTTTCAATGGGAATAAAGTAACAAAAAATTACTTTAACTATGCTTCAATAAATATTTATTCTAAAATGTCATTGATAATAAAAAAAAAAAAATTATATTCAAACAGTCGCCTAATGCTGAAATAAAAGTTTTTTTTTTTCTTCAGGATATTTATTTATAAAATTCTAAAGTCGCAACAAATGCAGTAATTCTTATGCTTAGAATGTTTGGGAATATTTTTTGTTTGCTAAAATAAAGATTCAAAAAGGTGTTTAAAAAACTTAACTCTGCTTCTCCTAATGCATTCAATTGAATTTTAAAAATAAACAGGAAAATTCAGGTTTGAATTGCATCACATTATCTGTAATTCAAAATGGATTTTTTTTACATTAATGTTTATCTTTCAATCGAGACATTCTAAAAAACAAAATCCGATATGTCTTTAAACAACATAAATGTTTCTGGTAAACAAAGTTTTATTTGTTTTCACAAATTTTTTAAACGATAACAAACAAACAAAAAGAATATTCAAAGTACTTGTTAGGAATTGCATTTTTGAAACAGTGTAGTAAATCTTTTGCCTTAGATCTGTTTTATTTTGATTTTTAAAGTAATTTTACAAATTATTCTAAATGTCAAACAATATCTTAGATAATAATTGGAATGTATTCTCGTTATTTTGACTAATTGTTAGTTTAGTCAATAAGCACAAAAATATAATTAAAAATGTATTTATTAAAGATTTAAAAAGTTAATGTCATATTTATACATTGTAGATTTTTTTTGCCGAATATATTTAGCTATAATCGCATTAATTTAAAACACTTTTGCAATGAACATGATAAAAAGTTATGTAAGAGATAAAACGTGATTTAAAGAAAATAACCTTTTCTGCTTTCTCGTGTTTTTATTAAAGTTAGTTCTTTTAGTGAATTTCATCTTAAATTCATTCACGACTCAAATTGTCAAATAATTAGCTCGGATTTATCTCAATGTTTATATTTTATAATGAAATATTCAATTCAAGATTTCGATTTTATGTAACAATATTTCTATATCAAGATTTTAAATACTTTAATATTTAATACAAAATTTATAAAATTGTTTTATATTTATATATGCTGGATAAATATTTTAAGAGATTTTTAGCAGAAACGATTGACATTTTTAGCAAACAACCTTTAAGTTTTTAAATTTCAATTATCCTGTACTTCAATTAGTTAAGTTCTTTTTTTTTTTGCTTTACTTGTCACATATTTCTTTATTTAAGAAAATATGTAAGCAGAAAGCTTATTTTCTTGTGATTTTTTTTTTTTTTTGAATATCGTCGTTAATGGGGTAAAATAATTTTGTGTGTGAATAATTCACTATTTTACTACGGGGATGACAAGCGACAATCAAGATTTTCTTGTTTTTGGTTTGGTTGAATTTTTTACTATTTACGTTATTAACAAAAACGGACGTGGAAATTATAAATTCCGATAATAGTTTTTACGTACCTCTCTGATGTTGGGGTTTTCTGGTCGTAGTTGTATCTTCTTGAAGATTAATTACGTTCGCAATTCGAACAAACTCGTGCCTCATTTTAGAATCGATTTCTTTAGGCGAAGAGTTGACCAGTGGAGAAGTCGTAATTAAAGCAGAACCTGGAAAAATCAGAATTATCTGACCTTTTAAAATATACTTTCTAAAGGTAATGAAATGAATAATTTTTAAATTACCCTTGTAGCCAGGGCTTATCTATCATATAGACCTGTTTGGCCGGGCCTACACTCTTAAAACAAACACTCCTAATATTTAACTCAGTCTGAGTGGATTTCACTCCTCCAGACTTGAAAATGCACTTCTCCTTTTGGAGTGGATCCTTTGTGTGTTAAACCTCCGACAGGATCACTCCAAACGAGTGATTTTAACTCAGTCTGAGTAAATATGCATGCCTTTACGGTGTCGAAAATGCACTTCTCCAACTGGAGTGGATTTCACTCTTTTGTTTTAAGAGTGTAGGGCCCCCGAATTTTAGAGCGACACGGTTGGCGAGCGATAGCGAGCAAGTGGCGCAACCCCCTAGTATTTTAAGTAAACCTTATTTTTAAATGAATATTGAGTTATAATATTTTAAATTTAATATATTTTGAATTTTGATTAAATGTATAATTTGTTGGTAACATTTTGTGAAACAAAGTCTTTATATACATACACTCTTAAAACAAGAGATTGGATTTGAACTCAGTCTGAGTTAATTTCACGCCTCCAGAGTGGAAAATGCACTTACCCGGAAGGAGTGGATTTTTTGTGTGCTAAACCGCCGACAGGATCACTCCAAACGAGTGATTTTAACTCAGCCTGAGGTAATATTCAATCCTTTCCTGTGTCGAAAATGCACTTCTCCAACTTTAGTGGATTTCACTATTTTGTTTTAAGAAAGCAAACAGTTTTATGAAGTTTAAGACCGTATCTTAAAAATTTATGTTCAGTATTTTTGGTGTTTTAAGTACCCCTATAAATAGGCAACGGATAATTATCTAAGCAAATAAATACGTTCAATGCTATTTAATTTAAAAATGCTGCCGTTTCAAACTGAAGATTCATGTGTATTTCTCAAGTTTCCTGATTCAGGTACCCGGTTACGTTCAAGGTCGTATTTTTTTTTTAAAAGTTACTTATAAAAAGCACGGATATGGATTTGCTGCAAATTCATCAATAAACTAAGTAAAGTAAAATCATCCAGCAATAAAAATATTACAATATTTTCGAGCCGTTTTGTTTATAAACTGGGGTGAAAACTGTCATTTTACAAAACATCATTTCATAAAAAAAAAAAGCTAGCTAAGTAAATGTAATTTGTAAAGCAATATATTATGTCACACGAAAATTTGAATTTTGCATTTGAAAACGTTAGATTCTATAGATCAAAGAAGTAAAGCAATTTATAGAATGCGTTGCAAAAGGGGTTTTAAAATAACTTTTGGACTTAATCTTATTTTGAAGGCGAAAAATATAATTTAAGAAACATTTCTTATTTCAAAAATCTCCATTTGAACTAAAAATTTACAAGGAATTCAAGTAATATCTTTTGAAGTGTTACAACGTTCCAACTGAGTAAGTATTTAAAATTGAGCTAGAAGGGGAACTGAAGTGAAGTGTCAGCGAGCCGAAAACCCACTCCGCATAATTTTGAGTGAACAGGGCAGAAAGAGACTATTTTAATTGCACTTGAAAGCAATGCTTGTATGAGATTGAGACCACTCTATCATATTGACTTGGGCTCCTAGTATTTTAACATTTTTACTTCGAAAGAAATCAACTTTCTTTAACTTTAAATTATAACTTTTTGAGAAATAACCATGTGGATCAGTAATCACTAAGAACCAAGCGGAGACGAGCCCAATAGCGAAATAGGCAAGTTTCTACAGGGTGAGGCAAACAAAAGTGCCCCGGTCTAGAGATGAGAATACACTGAAATGATTGGCGAGAAAAACTCTTGAAGCCGCCTGAAACCTGTTTTTGCATTGGTTGGATCGGATTAGCTTCACAATAGAGCTACTCATAGACTAGTGGGGAGTTCAGATCTTAGTTCGTATTGTATGAACACGTCCAATAATGCAAATTTTGTGTCTTGCAATCAATTTGGAATGTTTTGTATTAACAAAAACAAAAAGATTCGATTTTCTAGGATAAATAACGACCGAAACAATCAAATGATCACTAGTGGGAACTTTTCTTGATGAGCTCTACAAACCTTGTTTGTACTTCATTTCAACTAGCTTCTAAAACAGTAGCGTAGTTGCCGGCAAATAAGTCGCCAAGAGTTTGTTCGGGCTTAATATTAAAGTGATCAATAGCTTCAGTTAGCAAATCTGTTTTTGTATTGGTTTTAGATTTGGCAACATTTCTGTCGTATTCTTATCTCTAGACCTGGGCCACTTTTGTTTGCCTCACCCTGTAGGTTTTCTGCCCAGTTCGTTTCTGCTTCAGTGCCGCGTATTCCTCCGCGTTTCGTTATTGAACCGAATCGTTTGCTGCTCTAATCAGTGAATCACACACCTCACTCCACTTTTTTTTCTAGCTCAATGGTCTTTTAAAGTCTCGAAGTTTAGGTTTAGCGACAATTTTCTTTCAGGCAGCTTTTACGCGAATTCAAGTAATAACGGGCCTACACAATTTAATAACGGGCAATTTAATTCCTACACAATTTAATAACGGTGAAACATCAGTCATTTCCTTAGCTGCATTTTAATTAGTTTGGTTATTGGCTTGAAAAGAGGGCTCCATTTTAATTTAAATATAGGAGATTTGTGTGTGCCCTTTATAGGGGGAGGGAGGTTATTAATACTGTCTCAAAAACTAAGAGTTTGAGTTATAAATTTACATTCTTCTCGTACCTATTTACAAAATTAATATACGATAAACGATTTTCTAAATTAAAAACAAAGAGGAAATTTATATTAAACCTGAAACTAAACTTGACAATATCTGTATGGGCATTAGCTTTATTGCGAAGAAAGTTTTGATGATCAATCAAAATTGAAGAACTTAGTGGAGGAACGTGCTAAGTGACATTTCTGAAAAAAATTTAGGTATTTGTGTCAATGAACACATTATACTTATATCTGTAACGATAATAAGTTTCCCCTTTTTCACAAACGTAAAGTTTGGTATCTTTTTTACGGTTTGGCAAGTATAGCTTTCAGCAGATCTGAGTATACAAACTAAAAAACATTAAACCTCATTTTCTCTTATATGTATATTTTTGTCACTTAGCACGTTCTTCCACTAAGCTCTTCAATTGTTCACGAACAGTAACCAATAAATATTTCGGGTTTTATATTAAAGTTGAAGTACATATAGTTTGTCTCAAAGACTAAGAATTTGAGTCATACATTTCTCAATCTCTTAGAGAACTAATAGAATAGAGTATTCTAATAGAGAATAAAACGAATCTTTGAAAATTTAATACACTGTTAAAAAGTTTGGTTGAAGATTGCATTTTAATTCTGGAATTTCTTAGCTGTGCTTTATTTAGAGATTGAATTTACCAATTGTGTGGTAAAACTTAAACTGTGATTTACTGCAAAAGTGGGAAATCAACGCTCCAAACTGTGGCAGCATAGTTAGAAAGTTTTAGGATTCTCCGGTGTAATCTTGCACCAAACTACTTTACTAAGGATAATTAAAACTGAAATATAAGATCTTAATCTTATATTTATACACTGGAATTGTACATCACAGGGTGATGATCATAGAGTTAGGAAGAAGGAGTACACTCTTAAAACAAACACTCCTAATTTAACTCAGTCTGAGTGGATTTCACTCCTCCAGACTGGAAAATGCACTTCTCCTTTTGGAGTGGATCCTTTGTGTGTTAAACCTCCGACAGGATCACTCCAAACGAGTGATTTTAACTCAGTCTGAGTAAATATGCATGCCTTTACGGTGTCGAAAATGCACTCCTCCAACTGGAGTGGAGTTCCCTCTTTTGTTTTAAGAGTGTAGAGGGGGTCTATCAGTTCAAATGGTTTGAAGCAGGGCTTTAAGCTACTGCGTATACTGTGGTGTACCAAGATGCATCACTTTAGAGGATTTTTGAGCTACTGCTCATGACAACTGGCACAGAGGTATCAAAAGATGCATCGCTCTAGCCTGCTTATTTTGTGCGTTACTGCGCACATATATGGGGCGCTCTATTCTCTTTCCTAACTCTGTGGTGATGATAAGAGGCTGTCCGCGACTGTGCGCTGTACCTAATTTACCTACATTCATTGTGCTGTAAATTGAGAAACCCGTCATCTTACAGGAAAAAAATTCTTCGTAATTTCAATTTGATGTTCATATTTTTTCCGTTTCAACACATTTGGCGAATATTAAGTTACTATCTAAATTATGAACACATCAATTTTCTGCAAAGAAAACATAACAGCATGATGTAATAAATAATAATAATACAATTTTTGGAAATTTTACAGTACTGATAGCCAATAACTTAAACTTATGAGTCAAGTAATGTAACTCTTTAGGGGTAATTTAAATTTTAAATTGCCCTTAAAGTGTTACACTACTTGACGAAATCCTGTATCACTCGAAAATCGTAAAATTCTGCACCTCAATATAAACTTTAGATTTATACTACAAATAAAACTTGGTACTCTTTTCTGACTAATGTGGTATTTTAAATAAATATATTATTAATACCTTAATAAAAGGAAGAAAATACTTTTTGTTTCTTTAAATTTAAAATATACTACATTTTGATTTATTGCGACAATTTCGAATCAGTATATAAATATTTGAAGGGTAGTTTTATATCTAAGATGCTGAATAATGTATATTTCTTTTAACCAACTCGGGGTCTATATAAAATGCATTTTCCAGACTATACAGGTATTTTGTATTATGTTTATCTAGATAAATACCGTACGAGGAGTTATATTACTTTTGAGTATTTATTTACATTTCAACACAAAAATATTGAGTAGCGTATTTCATTTTTATTTTATACATTTTTATGAACCAGGGGGATATGAATCTAAGTACATAAACCTTGAAGGGAAATAGAAAGGGGAATTTCAAATCCTAAAAAAAATTAAATAAAGTAAAAAAAATCCAAATATTTTCAGGTCAAAAGCTCTAAGATTAAGTATTGATTTTAAATGTAGTGGGAAATGAAGCTGAAGAAGATGAACTTAAAGTTTTTTTAATAACAAAAGAATGAATGTTTCAGTTGTCTAAGTTTCAGTGTTCATTGATTATTTTACGGATTTTACCCAGAATTAAAATGGAAATTTATGTATCCGAATTCAAAAACTTTTTAAAAAATGTATGTAACGAAAATGTGTGATGTGTAAAAATGTGTTTATGTAACGAATTCAAATTTTAAAAAAAAAAAAAACTGAATTCATAAAAATAACTTTCAAGTTTGCAATCTTCATTGAAAGAAATCACAGCCATTAAGCTTAACAATGGGAAAATCTTGGGCACGCATGTCATATGATTATGGGGCGTGTGAAAGATCCCTGGAGTCCATTTGGCTTGGGTTATCTCTGAAAAATTAATTTATATTTTAACATCCCCAGAGTGCTCAGATTCATTGTAATCTGCGCGTCAAAAATGGTAGCGAGAGTCGGCTAGATGGTGCCACAAAAAAAATGGCTCTCAGTTCCGGGGAACATGCAGAGTCGGCAAAGGCTTGACCGCTAAAGTTGCAGCCCCATTAGAAAAAAAAAGTTTAACAAAGCATGACAAGTGACATATCCTTCTAAGAATTTTTTCAATGATAAAAATTTTATATTTTTATTATCAACTACAATTAATGCTATAAATGAAAAACTCTATATAAATTGTTTTTTGTAGATTAATTGGAAAGAAATTTTTTGATTTATAGCACGCTTATAATAAAGGAGAAATAAAAATATTATTATGATAGAAATATAGTTTTATTTATTACCCTAGGTCTAAAAATATACAAATAAAAAATTCGTACAAATTCAGCAAAAAATAAAACATGATACAAAATATACTTCTATAGTATTTAGTGCGAAACTTGTTATTATTTGCTTGTGACAAAAATATCAACATTGGGAGTATAGTACTTATTGTTCTTCTATGTTTATTTTTAATGCACAGATGTTCAGATAGTCCATTCTCACACCCATTCTATGTGTCTCACATAAGTAATTCGTAACAAATGGCATAAAAAATAGCGCAGCTTGATGGAAGATCAAAGGGTACTCGGATTTATTACTTATTACATCCGATTCAGGAGTTAATAAAAGATTTCTCTTTAAAATAATCACGCATGGAACTAGGTACGATCGATAAAACTTTCCCGGGTAGCATATTTCTATTCCTTACATTCAACCGACACTATGACAGTGACGTCAGGCTACTGGGCGGGGAAATGAAAAGTCTTTATGAAAGTGTCTCCAGAAGAGAATAAAGGGCAATAAAAAAATTGTGATTGCACTGCGAAAATTTACTTAAAGGTTAAATTAGAGATTGTCAAAGAAGACTGACAAATTTTTAAGGGTTCGTATTGATTTTTTCTAACAACATGAATACTATTAACTATCATTCAATAGAACAGAACATTTATTATATCTAATAGACACATATAGCTAATTCATAGAAACATGTATTCTGTAATTTTTAAATCACATTAAATAGGAGAATGAGAAACAAAGTGTTTTATATTATTAATATCAATAATATATTGTCAGTAAATAATTTCTAGTTAAAAATATATTTACTGAATCCCCAGTTAAGGAAATGTAATTACATTATCACAGGCTTTGTGAAATATATAGAAATACATTTCGAATGTAGGCATAGATTTCGAATCCGGTGTATTATTTGCGAACATGTTTTAGCAGGGTAAAAATGAAGCTTAACTATTTTTAGGTACATGATATTAGGCAGAAGCCTTGAAACCTGTATATTAATTGCACATTCGATTAAAAAATTAAATAAAAACATTTATTAAAATGGGAGGGGAGTTCTTATTTAATTCCGATGTATTCATAAAAAGGAATATTTTTAAAAACTATTTTAGTAAAATGCAAGAATGTTTTTTTTAATGTTTGCTATATTATGCAGGATTTAGTTGCTGTACTTGAATATAGATGGCAGCACGAGCGAACATTCGAGATCTAAAATCTGTCATTTAGCGTTCAGAACATCTAAATTTATCTAGCTATAATAATCATCACTTCAATTTTTACAGATAAACACCATTCAATATTTTTCAGCTAATTTTGGTATTTTTTGTGCGAATAATTAAAATCTCAAATCATGATAAACGCTACAAGACAATAATTCTTACACAACGCTGAACGCTCATTGCACCAAGACGGCCAATGATTGGTTACATTTATTTCGTTCCCGCCCAGCAAGTCTGACATCACTGTCATAGTGTCAGTTGAATGTAAGGAATAGAAATATGCTCCCGGGTACCACCTGAAATTTTCCCTCGTACCATCGGTTGGGAACCCCTGTTGTAGACTATGTATATGAAATAGCATTAAAAACTTATTATCTGACAGTAATTTGCTATCCCCCATATTTTTTGGTAAACACACCTAACCCCTACCCCCAACTCCTTTTATATCAAGATGCAATAATTTAATTTTCAAGCCTTATAACATCCTATAAAACATCCTAACATGGTCAACAAAACCAGATGATTAACTTATTTTGCTGTTAGATAACTTTTATTTTTTTACTGACTTACCCAAGTTAATTATTTTTTTATCAACCGACCCTGTACTCCTCCATGAAAAAAAAACATCTCAAAAACCCATTTCATGAGCAAGCCAAGCCTGCATAATTTAACACTTTACCGAGTTTTACAAACAAAACTCATTTAATTACTTTTTATATGGCTTACTCTAAATCCACTTGCAATAGAAGGAATTTATTTTCTAAACAAAAGTGACTGCGCAAGCAAATTCATTACTTTCATAACTATTATTGCTGGTTGCTGTTTCATGTTGACAAAAAACAATTACAATATATTTTTTTACTCCATAAGAAATAAATCAACCGAAGATTAATAGAATTTTTATGCGAAAGTCAAAAATAAATATTATATGGCTATATTATGTTATGAATGTGGCTTGAAAAAATTATTTCCTCTATTTGAGTTTTTATTTCGCTGGTCTAAACAAAAATCTTTCGAAAAATGCATTACAGTTGGCTGTGCGTACCATATTGAGCATTTATAACTTTTTTTTTATGTTCCTTAGAGCAGATCAATAAATTTTATTAAATATAACGTTAGAGCCTTATCTTGTGAATCCATGTGTTTCAAACTTGTGAAATTTTTTCTGCTGTTTAAAGAGATACCTAGTGATTGTTGTTTCAATTTTAGTATATTCATTTGGTAATTAAGGGGCTATATAAGTCGCTAGTCATGACATTTATCTAATCCCAGCTATTTTGTTACATATTTTTATTCATGTATTTTTGTAAAAATTCATCTAATACCGCGGTTACACTAGCTTAAGCGCTAGCTAGGACGCTAACTAAGTCAGCGACCGAGTCAGTGACCAACGCAGTGTAACCGCGAAAAACCAAGCTGGCAACCAAGCTGGCGCTCAAGGCCGCGAACCCATCTAGTTTGGTTTATTTTCGGCGTCTTCAAGGTAGAGAGTTGCCATACGGTAAAGAACACCCATCTTTGCGGGTTTTCATTTTTTAAAGCGATCCTATATGGTGAAAAATATGAATAAAATCGAATCGTATCGAATCACTCGCCAATTTCACAAAAAAAAACTTAGTAACGAATCTTGGCAAAACCAAGGTAAACTCAAATCGCTGCTCAAGTTAGCGCTCAAGGTAGTGCTCAAGGTGGCTCACGGAATTAAATTAAAAGTAATAAACGTGTACTTACCCCTATTTGCAACAGTTATCGTTGAAGCAGTTGTCCTAGCAGCAGAACCGGAAGACACAGGTAACGAATTCCTGGGGACATGAAAATTATTCAAACTCATTGGTTTCGGCTTAGGGTGGTTATCTTCGTATTCCACCATACTGGCCACAAGTCGATTTCCACCTTGCCGTCTTTCTGTCTGTCCATTTCTTCGTTCTGTCTGTCTGTCGAACGTAGAAGACGGAAACTGCATCTTCAACGAATCGTAAGTCACGATCAGTAAAGGTGTTTCCGATGTTCCTGGTTGGAAAACATTGAAGATGGTTTCTACAACGTTTCTTGGTGGTAAATTTAGTTGTGGTTTTGTTGTTGGTGATGATCGCATCGAGGGTCTTGTTGGTCCAGGTGTTGTATTTCTGGTATTTGTCTCCAGAGATTTTGTCGTTGTGATTGTTCTAGTGTTCGACGGTTTCCTGGTCGTGGCAGGAGGTCTGGTTGATGTTTGTAAGTTCCTGGGTTTTGTAGGAATCGGTGGCAAATTAAAGTATGGCGAGGTGGATTTCGGCACCTCCAATAACGCAGCTGCCTTCGGTGGCGTTTGTTTTTGTGAAGGTTTGATGGTAGATAAAGGCAAATTTCTTAGTGCAAGAACTGAATTCCATGTCGGTGTGGTTAATCGTGGATTACTAACTGGAATATTTGGGAGCTTAGTTACGGGTTTAACCCTTTGCGGAGATTTTGTTGGTTTCGGTGGCCCATTTTTATCTAAATTATTTTCAGAAATCGTGAAGTTTTCTATCTTTGTCGAGTTCTTTCTTAAACGACCACCAAAATAAGGAACAGGATTGTTTCCTGCTCCGGGTGATGGCTTATTATAGACTGACGGACCCACAGTAACATTGATGGCCACTACCCTACCAGACTGTAAGAGAATGTATCTGGTTGTGATGTTCGGTTTCGCATCTGATTCTTTTGTCAATGGAGCTGGCGTCACACTTCCTTGTGGTGTAGTGGGTGATTCTAAAACGGCAACATCGAAAGGTTCGAAACCTCGTCCTGTTCTCAAACTTGGGACGTGGCTTATGACGTGGTCTTCGTCGTGTTTCCTGACCTTCTTTGCCAAGTTGAAATTGGTAAAGTTCTTCACCAGATTTGCTATTGAATGACGAAATAAGGCCTGTCGATTAACAGATGGTTGAATTGGAGGTTTATCGTTGTTGCGAGTTTCGATCGAAGGTTTCTTCGTTACTTGATTGTCCGTGAAGAAGTTGTTATTGTTGGCCATTTCAAACAGAGTGAAGTTCCGAGACATTGGTTTTAAATCAGAACTTGGACCTGTTCTTACATTTGATGATGGTGAATTCTGTCCTTGGCTATTACTTCCTACGTTTGATGAAAGGGAATTCAAATTTGGGCTGTTCCTCGCGTTTGACGATTGTGAATTTGAATCTTGACCATTCATTAGATTCGAAGGTTCTATACCTGGACCAGTCCTAACATTTGATGATGGTGAATTTGAACTTTGTCTATTCCCTATATTTGATGATAAAGAATTCAAATTATGCCTATTCCTCACGTTTGATGATTGTAAATTCAAATCTTGACCATTCATTACATTCGAACTATGATCAGTAGTAATATTTAAATCCTGATTAACTCCATTTCCAAAGTTCTGTGACCTGATAGACGATATGTTAGGCATCGAATAATCGTCCGTAAAAACTTCGGCAACATCATCACTCCTATCTTTGCTAACTTCCGTCAGTGTGAAGTTCGAATATGGAAACGAGTCGTCACCGCGATCCGATATTAAACTTGCCCCAACATCAACATACTTTTCGCTGGCCGCTGAATCTGTCTCTTCGGGTCGTATGTCTTCGGATATTTCCATTTTGGGATCAGGGTCGATTCTAGCAAAAGGCTCTGTGTCTTCAGAGACTCCTATTCGATAGGGTTTGGGTGTGTGCCTCTGAAGAGAATTTGGAAACTGTTCAAACTCTTTCGAGGAACCGTTGAAGTGGGTGAACGACTCGACGCTGTACCACCACTTGACGGCGGCGGAGTTCTCCCTGAACCTCTTGCCGCTGTGGCTCACGACATGTTCCTCGTCCCTCACTTCTAACTTGAACTCTTCCTTGGGAGGTCTGTCCAACGGGGGACCGGGCAGGTTCCATTCTCGCTCGAAGGGGGGATAGACGATGTCGTAGAGGGGAGAGACTCGCTCCATTTCGAACCTGTTGATGAAATAGAAAAAACTTAGGGTTGACATATGAATGGCCAATTTTTTTTTTTTTTAAGTTATCAGTTTATTTGAGAATTTCGTAATACGTCGTTCTTTTCAACATTTTTGTTTAGTTAGAATCGTGTATGAAATCTTCATGTGGACTTTACCTGTTCTTACATTTAGCTATTAATTTATAAAAATATAAAAGCAATTTTAAAATATAAAATAAATTGAAAGTATATAATTATTATTTACAGTATTCAGTTGCACCGTTTCTCCGGTTCTTGCTTCCAAAACCGAAAAAATATTATTAGCAACAAAATATATTGTTAAATTTACTACTCTGTTGTTTACATACTAAGTTAGTTACAATAAATGTTGGCAGCCATGTTGCCAGCATATTTTTTCCATAATTTTCAGTGTAGGTTCAGAATTTTTGTACAGAACTATACATTGTATAGTTCTGTCTTTACGAACGTTCTTGGTTTGCACCGTTTCTGTACATAGATAATACTGATAGTTTTTTTAATGTTCGAAATATGTAGCTGTATACTGTTAACCCAATAATGCATGATTTTTTTTTTCACCCCGAAAAAATATAGTTGTATTTTTAATACTCCTACATTATGGGGAATATTCAGAAAAATATTTAACTGCATGGAATTTAAATAATTTCAATTTTTAAAATGTATGCCATTTGGCAAAAACCAACTAAAAAATCCCAATTTTTATAAGAATGATTAGAAAACTACTAAATATATTTTAAAATAACCCTCTTAAACAAAAATTATTTTTTTAAACAAATTATTTGTATTTAGTACTAATATTATTATACTTTGAATCTGCCAAAGACGTAACTTCTTTCTTTAATTTTGAATACACTTTTACTACTGTCAAGAGTACGAGTTACTGTACGAGAGTTATTATTAACTAAAACTTCAGAATGGAAAATTTTGGTTTTTCGTTGAATTACCTGTTGATGACGTCTTCCTCGTCTAGTTGTCGTCTTTTCCTCGTTTTTGCGTCCTCGTCTCTCGCGTGCAAGGTATAGGAACAAACGGTTTCGAGGGCCAGGCCGGTGGACAAGAGAATGCCAAAGTAAAAAAGAAACTGAAATAAATTGAAGTAAGTTAGAATGATTTTAAGAAGAATTATCAGTCCAATAGAGTTAGTTAATGCATTGGTGTCCCTACTAAAAATTGTCAGTAGAGATCAATAGAAAATTTTTATGTGGAAATGGCCTACTGGTACCAATAGCAATCTCTATTGATATCTATACAAATATCTACTGGTCTCTATTGATATCCATGCAAATCTCTACTGATCTCTATAGATATCAGTGCAGACCTATTGATGACATTTGATATCAGTAGCTTACTGATATTTTCTTTACTGGTGTCGTTAGAGCTCTATTGATATCAATACGAAATATTATCAGTAGGTTACTGATATCAATAGCTTCTACTGATAACAATAGTGGCATTCTTAGAAGTAAGTACACATCAATAAAGCTGTACTTATGTCAATAGATTTTTGTATGGATCTCTATGGATCATTTTTAGTAGGGGTGGGAATCACAACTTCCGTAGAAGTATTGCTTTGCCATATTAGCCCTTTTCCCATAGGTATGTAAATCAACAAAACATTGAAATCAAAATTTGTAAAGAAATTCTTATCTATTTATTTAACTATATATTTTTGTATAATTATATAAGTTATAAAATGTCAAAAATATGCGGCAGATGGCGACACTATTTTAAAACTTTATCAATTAATAATTAAATAACGTTATTTTCTTTTCGATTTTTAAATCGATATTATGATGATTCCCATAACGAATACATATGGGATTATAATGGGAAAGCAATTAATTTGCAAAAGTTGTGATTTCAAGTCAGACAATCCATCTTAAACCATGGGTAACAACAACAACAACTCGGTACATTCCATTTTACTAAAGCAAGTGATCAATCTCCATTTATTCAATATTCCATTCATCTATTTCTCCCATATTTCATTGATTCAATATTCAATTCATCTATTTGTCCCATATTCCATTGATTCAATACTCCATTCATTTATTTCTCCCATATTTCATTGATTCAATATTCCAATCATCAATTTCTCCCATATTCCATTTATTCAATATTCTATTCATCTATTTCTCCCTTATTCCATTGATTCAATATTCCATTCATCTATTTCTCCTATATTAAATTCATCTATTTCTCCCATATTCCTTTGATTCATTACTCCATTCATCTATTCCTCACATATTCCATTGAATCGTTTCTCCATTTATCCAAATTTCTGTTGATATATGATTTTCGAATATTTCATTTATTCATTCCTTCACTGAATTTCTCTAGTATAAAATCGATTAGAACTACATTTGTGAAGGATTAGATTTACTCATTATTTCATTGATCCAAATCAAATTGATCTATTGCTCTAGTAATGCATTGATTCATTACCCCATTATTCACCTATTCAACTAATATACTTCTCCAAAATTGCATTGGTCCATTACTCAATTTATTCAATATTCTATCGATCTATTTATCCCATATCCATTGATTCGTTTACTCTTTTACAACATTCGAACTTTATAAAATATTCCAAAAAAAATAAAAATTACTTAATTGTGTACTTTCCCCTTTTAAAACATTCTGTCAATTATTCACAAAATACTGACTTTATAAATTAGAATCTAAATTTAAATTGTAATCCCTTTACAAATATCAATATTTCTGTTAAATATACCTGTAGAAATTAAGAAATAGAAGAATTTAGAATCTGACTTAATCCCTACCTACGTGTCTAATAATAATTACTTTGAAACAATCGAAAAAAAAGTACAGTTTAGAAAGAGATTTTATTTTCAAATTTAAATGCGTAACTATTAGCTTTTCAAAAGGATTTGAATATTTAAAATGCTACAATTAATAATTAGAAATGCAGTTTGAAGTTTTTTATTAATAGTAAATAAAGAAATTCTCTTGCTAATATTTGGTTTAAGTAATGAGTTCTTCTGATTTAAATTATTGTGAATAATGATATTGAATCTCATAGGACACATTTAAATTACTTTAAAAAAAAAATACTTTTTTAAAGGCGCAAAGACAGATTAAATTGTACTAATTACTTTTTAGAATCATAATAAACTTAATGTAATTAACAGTAGCAAATCAAATGATTTTTTATTTGAATATTTGTAAAGAAAATTTATAGTTTTGTCTAAAAATTTGTCGAAAAAACAAAGAGTCAATTGACGGTTTAAATTTGTTTCCATATGCCATTATTAATTATGCAAAAGTTTTAATTTTTCATGAATTTAGTACAGTTGTTTAAAGAGATGTTTAGTCCTATAGAAAAAATGCTTCACTTTTGAAATACCAACTTTTGCGTAAAATATTGCTTTGTTTTGTAAGCATTTTACTTTTATTTATAAGAATCGTCATATAACAGCAAAATAGTTCATCCATTATGTGTTTAAGAATAACATATGAAGAATACAGGGGAAAAAGCGCTTGATTTTGTAGTAGAAGGCTTTCCTCAATAGGCCTTTTGGCGATGATAGCGAGAAGTCGCCTAAACTGGTGTAAAGAAGCCGGTTACTCGCTTTTTCTTTCGCGGCAACCCTGATTCACGCCAGAGGTCAATGGACACGAGTCAAACGTTTTTACCATGAATGAAGAACCGAAAGAAAAATCGGTTTCCTATCGCCAATGTCCGCCAAGCAGACACACTTGCGGGAAGGCTCCTAAGAAATCATAGCCCTCGTGCAGCTCTAGTGCGACAATTATTCAAACCCAATCTAACCTAAGAAATCGAGCGGTTCTTCCCGTGTACTCTTCATATCCTTAGTACATATTTTATTTAGTAATATCTTTGGCATTTCGACGCTTTAGAAAAATAATGACTCTCGAAAGATTCTCTCTCTCTCTAAGAATTCTTACAGAAAAAGCTATAACTAGAAAAACAACCAGTGTCTAACTATATAAAAAAATGAAACTCCGTATAGCAAACACATTTTTTTTTGCTTCGTCAACTAGATAAAGGTGTAATACCTGGCAAAGCGAAGAAAATTACGTTATGAAGGATATACTCCAGCGGTGTTTATTTCTTAATTAAATTTCTCTTTCATATTACTATTTTTTACCCAAGCTATAGCAGATAACCAATATTGTCTTTATAAGTTCATTATTATTATTTTACTTCTTATTAATTATTATTTTATTAATTATTATTTTACTTTTATTAATTATTATTTTACTTTTTATCTTACTTTTATTAATTATTATTTTAATTTATATAGTATTTATTAATTTTATTAATAACGTTCCAGTTATTAGTAATGTGAAGAATAGTCATACATATTAAATGTATAACTCTTTTGCGACAACATCTACATCGTGTAACTACCTTAATCAATCACATAGTTTATTCATTTTTAAATTTCAAAACATCGAAGAGTCTTTTAAAAAATATTTAATTTCAAGAACTATTTAAAAATATTTCTGGTTTCAATTTGAAAACAGATTTGGTAACTAAGAATAATAGACTTTGGTAACTACGACTAAAAGACTTTGGTAACTATGATTGAATAGATTTGCTAACTATTTTGTAACTAGACAACAATTTTATCCTTTTCGTATTTGCTTGGCTTAGCAACCAAAATCAAACAACTTACTTCTCTTGACATGAAATATTTTTTAAAACTGAAACATTTATAACTCTGATCGAAACTTGAGCAAATGTTTGCTTTAGTTTTGCCAAAGTTTAAAAATAAGTGGAATTCCAAACCATTATTACACTTTCTATTTTTGAATATTCAAGATAAAGTGCATGTTTCTAGGTATGCTTACTTCAGGATCGTTAAATTTAAGTATAAGTGGAAACTTGAAACCTAAAAAAAACATCTTTAAAGGCACTTTCGAATTTTTCAATTTCTAAACGGCAGTTTATATTTTTAGAAATAAGAAAAATCATCTCATAGGAAAGCATAAAGAAATTGATAGTTTTTTTTATGTCTGTAGCTGTCAGAATTTTCATTGTGTGTTTTATTCTGTGGATTTAGTGCACTCTTTTTTTAACTGGTTGCGTTGGCTGGTGGCTCAGATGTCGGCTCGTCATTTGACTGAGGTTCTAAATTACGACGCCCGTTGCCAATAGAGTGTAGTTCGAGTGCGACGATAATTGACACTAAACTAAACATTTTAACTAGGAAATTGCAATGTATTTCCAATATACTGTTGGAATGCTTGCGAAATTCAGGAAAAATTGTTAGAATATAATACTTTAAATTAAAAGTGACGAGGAAAACTTACTTAAAACTTTCAAATCAGTTCGTATTGTTCAATAATAAAACAAACACCACATTTTCAAATTAAGAGATCGACCATTTTAAGGTGGACTGGAACCCTCCATTGAATCCCATGTTAAGATGTAATTTTTTAATGAACATTTTTCTCAGAATCTATTGGATACTTTTTAATAAAATTTTTGCCACTTTTTAAATGGATGTTAAACTTTACTATACATTTTCGAATTTTTGTTTGGTTCTTAAATTAAGTTATTTCAAGTGGAACTACATATTTTTACCCAAAAAACATTAATAATAAACATCAATATTAAAAAGAAAAAAAGTAAGATAGTTATAGTCAAATCCTTCCAGCGGTTTTTAGAAACCAACTTCTTAAATAAGTATAAAAAGTTTCAGGCTGATACTTACTGTAGATTTTGAGAAGAAGGTAAATGAACATTGACAAAGTAAGTTTCGAGATATAGTGTTTAAAGTAAAAAATATGACTGGAATTTACCTAAACAACGTTTGTTTTAATATATATATATATATATATATATATATATATATATATATATATATATATATATATATATATATATATTATATATATATATATATATATATATAATATTATATATATATATAATATATATATATATATATATATATATATTTAAAATACTTCCAGTACTCGAGATTTTCAATTTAAGATATCATTGAAAAGCTAAGATTTCGTATTTTAAGGAACATTAAAGGCATGACTTAAAACCTGGCATTTTAATACATCAAATAAACCAAACAGTAACATGTCGTTTGATTCACGTCCAACAACTTATCATAACTAGCATCGGGTCTTTCTTTATGCTATGCATGTTTTCGTAATTTGTAAAAAAAAAAAAAATATATCACTTTCATTCCTAACTTTCCCGTAATATCGCGTGCGTCATCTGACCCTTGTCCACTCCGTTTCCACACAAAAGCGCGAAACACACACAAGCGCCTAATCTCAATCGGATATCTGGACAAGCTAAGATACACTGTCAAAGTATGGGACATATGATGCCATCGGAGCTCTTTGTGACTTCACACTATCCGTCCTGTTCAAGTTGTCGTCTGTTTCTAAAGGGAGGAACGAAAAATGTTTGGAACCTTAGAAAAGTATAGTCTGCGTGCGCGAATTAATTTCGTACTTTTTCTTTGGGTAACAATACGATCCGGTCGGCTATCGCAGCGTCACAAAGAGCCTTACAATCAGATAAGGCATTATTACGATAATGTTTAGTATAATGAACAGATGTAATAAATCAAGCAACAACACTCTCAGAAATGAATACTCAAAAACGACGAAATTGTCCTTAATTTTGACGATTCCGTTACTGGCAAATGCTCCGAGTTTTTCTTTGGTCAAAGTGAGGAAATTTGATTCGTCATTTTTATGAGGATTCGAATTTCGTCTAATCTAAAGAAATATTTCGTCATTTTTGAGCATTTGAGTACAGTAATAAAATAAGACTCAGTTTCCTCAAAATCAAGATACAGAATCGTCAAATCAAGATCGTTAAAGTGAGGAAGAACGCTTACCCAAACGTCACGTGATAGTTTGACGAAACAATCCTCAAAATTAACGAAGTGAGGCTTGAGGATTCATGAATCGTCAAAAATGAAAGTTATTTCTGAGAGTGAAATGTTTCGTTTTGATTTACGTTCATAACTGGTCAAAAACAACGTGATGGTCTTTTTCTATGCCACGCATGTAACCGAAGAAAAAAGTAGAAACCGAAAAAAAACTCACTTTCATTCCTAACTTTTCCAATATCGCGTGCGTCATCTGACCCCTGTCCACTCCGTTTCCACACAAAAGCGAGAAACACACACAAGAGCCTAATCTCAATCGGATATCTGGACAAGCTAAGAGATACATTGTCAAAGTATGGGACCGGAGGGAAACGCGACTTCCCAGTCCACCTCGAAGGGTCATAAGGTCGAAGAAGATAGCTAATGGTCGCAAGTAAAGTGACGTATGTAATATCTGTATACTACACTCTTAAAACAAAGGAGTGAACTCAACTCCAGTTGGAGAATTACATTTTCGACACTGGAAAGGAGTGAATATTAACTCAGACTGAGTTAAAATCACACGTTTGGAGTGATCCTGTCGGAGGCTTAACACACAAAGAATCCACTCCTTCCGGTTAAGTGCATTCTCAAGACAGGAGGAGTGAAATTAACTCAGACTGAGTTAAAATCGCCAGTTCGTTTTAAGAGTGTAGAGCTTCAGATCCACAGATCCATCTACTTTTAACGTGTTTAAAATTATATTTGTCATTGCTTCGAATAATTTAATAATTCGAATAATTTAATAATCCCGCCTTACTGGGAACCCGTTAACTTCGCATTGCTTCCTTTTTAGAGGCATGCTTACTTGTGAAAATACACTATCTGAACTTAATTCAATATGTGTTGGCGCATGCTCACTTAAAAAGCAAGGTCATAGTATGGGACCGGGAGAAAACGCGACTTCCCAGTCCACTTCGAAGGGTCATAAGGTCGAAGAAGATCGCTTATGGTCACAGGTAAAGTGACGTATATGTCCTATCTTAAGTTTTGTCAAGGGCTGGGTAGCCCAGTCGATTAGGCACTCGCCTACTAAGCGAAAGGTCCCAGGTTCGGGTCCGGGCATCGCCAAAATAAGTGCCGACCTACAACAGCCAAAAATGTCCGACGAATAATACCCCGTGTAGATGGAGTGAACGTAAATTATGCTCCAAAGTCTCAACGCTGTGTACGATGTCGTCATTAATGGTTGTGTTGGGTGGCAACTCAGGTGTCGGTTCGTCACCTGACTGTGGTTCTAAATTAAGACGCCCGTCGCCAATAGCCCTCGTGTAGCTGTAGTGCTACCTAACCTAAGTTTTTTTTCTCTCTCTCTCAGCGGTTAATTAATTTATATTGTGGACTCAAACGAAATTTAGAACGGACTATTAATCACATAGAGCTGTCAAGATATTGCTTGTTTATTAAAACCATAAAAATGTGTATTTTTACACCTCAGATTTCAAATTATACTAAATTGACGTGAAGTTAAAACTTACGAGGGTCAATATACGGTAGTGGAGTTCTTTAAAAAAATTCAAACTTTTCAAAAGTTCTTTTAGTAGTTACTTTTTAAGGCATTTTTCATTAAAAACAATGTTAAAATAATCTGTTAACTACAAATTAGTGATAAGGCCTTTTTTGTTGCATTTACAGCACAAAAAATGTTAAGTTTTAGAGCTTAAGGTTTGTCTCTCAGTAACTATTAAACATAATTTTTTTTTAAAAAAAATCTTTGCAAAACATACTTTTAGCATAAATTTGTATGAAAAGTATGTTTAGATTATAGGAATATACGTGTAGGATTTAGCTTGGGTCTTAAGAGTAATAGCGTAGCTTAATAAAGTGGCGTATCCCCTAAATTCTATAGGAGATAAGCCACTTTTCCTCGTAAGGTAGGACAAAGTTCCGGAACTTTTGTTTTCTAAAGTTTCAGCAACCGCTTTCGCGTTTTTTGTGAAGATATTGTCACTTCCTTGATGTCTTTCAGGTGAATCTTTTTTGTCATTTTTTTTCGTTGTGAGGGACATCATTGTAAGTTGTGGTGTTTTTAGTCCGGAAATGTTTGGTTATGGGAAAAACGTCGACAAAACGTGGAGGCTTAAGGGGAAAATAAACATTTTAATGGGTTGAAAGTGTCCGCAGAATATTTATTTGTATGTTGCTGTTTACTTTAATTTTGGTTTCTTTGCAGTTGTATGCATCTTAAGTAAACTATTTGTACCCTATTTTCCTCTTTTAACTCTACATATTTTTTAATGGAGAAATAAATATTTACTTGCTGAATATGTCCGTCCGTTTACTACTTCCGAAATAGATTCTATCTGATTTTGGCTTTTTTTTTCAAAGTTTAAATAGTAACTAAATAGATGCGTACAGCGATTTTTCTGAGGTGTATAAATCTTGCGTTTAAATGTTTCTAGTTGACAGTTACTTTACAAATATGCTAGATTTGTATTTAAAAAAATTCATTAAGTATTTAAGTAACAAAAAAGATGACCATTTTTGAACTTATTTAGATCGTATTTAGAACTTCGTGTTCTAAATAAGATTAGTAGAACGTTTGTACATCGAGTTTTTCCTCATAAAAAATATAATAACGCACTCCTTGAAGTATACTAATTTGTGACTGAGGAATTTATAACTCGTGCTAGTTTTAATAATTAAACTAACGACCAAGTAGTCTTATCCTGAGACAAAATTGTTATGGTTAAAAGTTGTCGTGTTTGTTGACTTCCTTAATAGTGACAACCACGGAATTGTAATAACGTTTTAATGTGTTGCACGTCTGGAAAAAGAAATATGGGTTAATTTCCAAAAGGAGTCATAGTAGGCCCCGTTACAACGTTAATTAACCAAAAATATATCAGACAGGAATGAAATAATTAAATATGCTATTGCTTAACCCTTTCAGTCCCAGTGATGCCATTTGGCATTATCACTTTCAATAGTTTTTTCAAAATGTTTATGTCCCGTTATGACATCCAAACACACATCATTCGATTCTTCACACTTTGTTCTATTAGACAATATTTTACATTAATCTGAATAGAAGTCAGAATTACTATATTTTTTTATTCAGAAAATAGCCAACAAGCGTTTCACCTGATGATTTTTAATAAGTTCACTTCAGTTCCACATATTTAAAACACAATTTAAACTACTTCGGTTAAAATAAAATTACTAAATTTTTTTTAATAATATGGTCAGATACCTTGAAATATGTAACTCGAAGTGTTTTTAGGTAATATATGTTTTTTATTTTGTTGTTTTCCACAGTTAAAAAATTTTGGCATTATTTCAAAAACCATACAAAAAATCAAAATGAATTTTTTTTTTCTTATGGAATTCGTATATTTGACATAAAATAAGCTGATTTTGTGAATATCAAAAGTTTCTGTAGTGTAGTAAATTTTTGGGACTGAAAGGGTTAAAAAGGTTGACGGCTTCTTTTATTATATAAAAAAAGTTTTTAAAAATACTTATTACAGCTGGAGTAATTAAGACTCGAAAATTGCTTTCTCTATATTCCCTTATAGGTTTTTTTAGATAAAGTGCTTGACTGAATTTAAGTAGTTTAGTGAGAGATAAAAAATATCTTATTTTATCCAAAGTTCTAAATAGCAATGCCCAGGCTTAGGTGAAAATATTTATATTCTAAAACGCATGCGGCTGGGGAGCCCAGTCGGTTAGGCATTCGCCTAGCATGCGAAAGGTACCAGGTTCGGTTAAGGGAATCGCCAAAATAACTGACGACCCATGCCAAAAATGCAAAAATGTGCAGCCAAAAATGTCCGACGAATAATATCCCGTACAAATTGAGTGCACGTACATATCCTTCAAAGTCCTAACGCTGCGTACGATGTCGTCGATTAACGGTTGTGTTGAGTAAATACTCACTTACTCAGGTGTCAGCTCGCGTCTCTTGACTGCGTTCTAAAATACGACGCCGGTTCGCAATAGCCCTCGTGTAGCTCTAGTGCGACGATAATTCAAACTAAACTAAACTAAAGCACTAAACAGCAATGTCTAGGCTTAGAGGTCAACCCCCTGTTCTAAAACGTATTATAAATATCTAAATTAAATTTGTACTTTTGGATAAGACTTCAATAATACACCCAAGCTTACCAAATTAAGTGTAGTATATACAAAGAGGAACTTCAGTTTATCATTTCTATTGCTTTGAAATTTTACTCCTTGCCATAAGAGCTCAGAACATTTCGTGAAAGTTTCAACAGACTTTAAATTTGTTCAATGGAGGAAGCCCAAGTGTATAAAGGGGGCTGGGGAGCCCAGTCGGTTAAGTACTCGCTTAGCATGCGGAAGGTCCCAGGTTCGGGTCCGGGCATCGCCAAAATAGCTGCCGACCTATAAACGGCCCGTGCAGCCAAAAATGTCCGACGAATAATACCCCGTGTAAGGGAGTGCACGTTAAATATCCTTCAAAGTCCTGACGCTGCGTACGATGTCGCCCTTAACGGTTGCGTTGGGTGTCTATTCAGGTGTTGGCTCGTCACCTGACTGTGGTTCTAAAATTCGACGCCCGTCGCCAATAGCCCTCGTGTAGCTCTAGTGCGACGATAATTCAAACCTAACCTAACCAAGTGTATAAAGTTTGGTCTTCTTCAAAGCGTTACATAAAAGGAGTGTTAAATTCAAGTTAATTAACTACGTTGGTCATAAAGTAATAAGTTTTAGTACAAATTCATTTTCTCACAAGGATAAACAGGACTCTTTGAAGGCTTAATAAAGATTTTGATGACGCAAGTTAAACACATTTATTAACGGAAATTTAAAAAAAAAATCCAAATAGCAATTAAAACTGCATTAATTTCATTGCACCAAAAATTTTACTGCTTTTTTTAAATAGAAAGTCGTAATTTTACTTAATTATATAAACACATTTTTCACGGGAACTAAGTCAAAAAGCCCCATCTCACGCGATTAGAAGCCACATACTTTAAAATTTTTTAATTAATTATTAGAAACTTTTTCACATAATTTTTTTTCAAAAATATTCACGTAGTAAAATGGAAAATGATATTAATTACTGAGAAAAGCTACCCCACAAAAACGGAATATTTTTCTTCTCGATTTAAAATTTCAAAAACACTTAGATTGTTTGTATGCATTAAATATTTTTTCATAAAGTCTTATTATCATAAATCTAAAAACATGTGCATTTTTTACTTATGTTGCAAACTAGAAAACACGTTTATATCGTTTGCACTCCTTGCATTTTTAAAACAAACAAACAAAAAAATAAGAAAGTAAGATTTTAAAACTTATTTCACTTTAATATGATAACTATAAACCGCCAACAACACGTAGAAATCCAAAAGAAATAATAATGAAGAGTACACCTGTGCAAACTGCAACTCCGGGTAAGTAAATCTATTTATAATTTCCGAATTTTCATACTTGTCTTCATTGTAACGATATCAAAACTTGCGAAATATCAAAACTTGCTTTTTATCGCATTCAAGATGCACACTACAGTAAAAATTCATATTTTATACAAATTTTAACACAAATCCCTCTAGCGAATTTTGAGGCTTTTCAGACAATCCCATAAAATCATTTAATTGACATAATCTTTTTATTTTATAATAATGGAGAATCCTATTTCTTTACTCCCAATTCTAAGTAGCAGATGTGCAATACTTTTGACTCCGAATGTTTGAATCCAAACAAAGAAATCCGAAACATCCAATTAGCGAAACCGAGACACTTTTCAACCACCTGCATCAAGTTGGCAGATTTATGAGTTGGGAGGGGGAAAGGAGGGGTTGCTGACGAGTTACTTATTTCTTACCAGAAATGGGGTATTGAGTTGCAACACTCCATGCCAAATTAACTTGGGTAACAAATAGTAAAAAAGCAGGGGGGAAACCGCGATTGGTCCGTTAGTTGGAAACTCTTGTAAGGTAATAGTTACACACAAAATGATATGAGTACAATTTAACCAAAATACATTATTCATTCTGATAAAATTGCAATTTTTAAAAAAAATAATATTCAAATCTGTTAGACTTTTAATGAAATTAATATTTTAAACATGTTTTCTGGATGAATTCACAAATGATTTATGGAACTCGATACATTCGCGGAAGGACCTTCACCATAGCATATTTCTATTTACCCAACTTAGGTTGGCAAGGAGTGTTGTAACTCGACACCCCATTTCTGTTAAATCACTCGTCAGAAAGAATGTTTTGGACTTTATCTTCCAAACATTCGAACACAAAGAACTTGTGGGATCGGTTAGTCAATTTTCGCCTGCTATATTAAATGAAAAATTGTTCTTGAAAAAAAGAATGAAAAATTGTTTTGTTCTTTTCTTGAATACGCGTATAAAAGTGTAAATATTAAGAGTTTCTACACATAGTCGCAGTTTTGGCCTTTGATTATAGAATGAAGATAGAGAATTGTAGAATTAGACTCTGAAGTCTAAATGACTAAAACAGCTGTCAACTTTAAATACTGTATATTAATAATTAAAAAATATATAAAAATTAGAGATTTAAAAATACTGAAAACTGTTTTGTAGTGATTCGAAGCATAAACTCATCGTTGTGCAAATATTTATAAACTTTTGTCGAGTACTTAATTTATTTAAAAAATTACCTCGCTTTTATAAGAAAGATTGTCATTTTTTTATTCACAATTCGCGGTTTCGAAATTTCTGCTCAAAACTTATGATTCCTCCGTTTTCATTAAAATTTATAGAAAATCAGAAAAAATACATTTATTAAAAATAAAGTTTTCTATAAAAAAAAGGGAAATTTTCAAAAGAGTGTTGAATAAAACACTCTTCACGTAGAAAACTATTTATTAAAAAAACCCTTTATTTTGAAGTGTTTGTTGCTTCGAAAATGTATGGAATCTTTGGAGGAATTCTAGGAATTTATGGGGTAAATCATAAACATGTTTACAAAAGTTTAGTTTTTGACAGGATATTTCCTTGCTTAAAAAGTTTAAAACTTTTTTTAAAATGTATTAATGTTTTTAAAAACAAGATGTAGAATCACGTATACTTCCCTTTGTAAAGAAGGTTTTCGAATCTAGGTTGCGCACGTGGTGATTTGACGGTGCATTAGGTAGAATTTTCATTTTTTATTTATTTTTATTACTTTTCATTTTAGGATGTTTAAAAAGTATTTTATTTCATACTAGAATGGCATACAATAGTACAATACATACAGCATCAAAGTAGTACAATATGTTATCTAAGAGTTTCGAATTTACACTTTCTAAAAAGCAAGGAGATAAAAATTTTATAGTATATGAAAATACGTATTTTAATCTACTTTATACTGAAAATTCTCTTTGTGAAGATTTGTTAGATAGCTTAGTAGGTAGTATGACATTACGAAAGCGTATACATTTTGCTTTAAATATTGCACCATAATTCAAAATTTGGTTATTGTATATATCGTCCTATGTTTATACCACAAGAAAAACGAGTAACCATTTACCATGACAAAACATTGAATATTTATATTAAATAACAGCAAATGCATTTATGACCATTCTCTACAAGCGTGGGAAGATGTTTGTTTTCACTGTTTTCAGTAAATTTCTATTGGCGTTTATGAACAATTGTGTTGTGCAGTTGACTCAATTCAATTCCAAAATATTTTCCCCTATCAAGTATTCAAATATTTCAAGTATTTTTGTGCAATATCTAAAAAAAATTCCATTTTGTGCATTGTAAAAGATCCCTTGAGTTCCCATTTGGCTCGCGTTCATTCGGCATACTTTATCATCTACAGAGAGCTGATAGCTCAGATTCATTGCAATCTGAGCTTCAAAATTGTTAAAGTGAGTCGCCCAGATGTCGCCACAAAAAATGGCTCACAGTTCTTTGGAATATGCCGAGTCTGCATAGGCTTAGTCGCCAATAAATCAGCTCCATTGGAGAAAAAATGTTTTTCGAAATTTCCAGAGCATAAAAGCTAATGTGTATGAAAATATTTTTCTCGCTACAAACTATTTTATGTCGTAATAGCAACAGATTTGTTGCCACTATCCTTTTCTAAATCTTTGCACAATATTTGTATAGAAATGTATCAAGATTCTTCTAAAATATTTTAGCTCATGGGCAAAAAACATCCCTTATAACATATTCACTAGAAAAAGTGTAATAAAAAACTAGCTTCACTTTTAAGCACAAAAAAAACATCCTTATTTGAAACTACGTGTAAAAAAACCTCTCATGTCAGAGAAAATGTCTAGAAAAAAAAACCATCCTTATTGCTACGAAAAAATATATTGACTGAATTTTATTGTAAAATAGCCAATACAGAAAATATTCGGCCATAACATACATTTTCTTTTATTGCTCGTTAAGTTAAATAAAAACAAGGTAGGTGAAAAATTATCCGCCTTAGAATTACTACTCAAAAATATATATTTACACTCTAAAACAAACAAGTTATTTCAACTCAGTCTGAGTTAATTTTCACTTCTCCGGTGTCGAAAATGCACTTTTCCTACAGGAATGGATTTCACTCCTTTGTTTTAAGAGTGTAATTAGCTATAATTCAGTTTTAGCACTAGAGTCAAGCAGGGATATTAGCGACGGGCGTCAAAATTTAGAACCACAGTATAGGATGAGCTGTCGCTTGAGCAGGCACCCAAAGCGACTCTTAATTGTGATAACCTACATGTCATAGGGGCTTAGCAGTATATTTAATTTGCACTCCCTTTGCACGAGGTATTGGTCATCTGACTTCTGGCTGTACAGAAAGCCTTTTCGGCAACCCCCGCTCCCACATATGGGACATTTCGCATGCAAGTCGATCGTCTTACCAACTAGGCTCCCCAGAATTGCTCTGCCATGTTATCCCAATTTCACCAGGTATGAGAATCATCATAACATTAATTTAAAACAAAATCGAAAAGAAAATAACACCCGGTTATTTAATTATTAATTAATAAAGTTAAAAAATAGGATCGCCATCTGCTGTATATTTTGTGGCATTTTAAAACTTCAAAATATATAGTTAAATAACTAGGTAACATTTACGTTTCAAATACGTTTCATTTCTATGTTATGTTGATTCCCAAACCTGTAAAAAAAGGGCTAACATGGCACAGCAATACTTCTGCGGAAGTTGGGATTCCAAAACTAATGCAGGCTGGGGAGCCCAGTCGGTTAGGCACTCGCCTAGTATGCGAAAGGTCCCAGGTACGGGTCCGGGCATCGCCAAAATAGCTGCCGACTTACAAACGGCCCGTGCAGCCAAAAATGTCCGACGAATATTACCGTGTATGGGGAGTACACGTTAAAAATCCTTCAAAGTCCTAACACTGCGTGCGATGTCGCCCTTAACGGTTCGTTGGGTGCCTATTCAGGTGTCGGCTCGTCACTTGACTGTGGTTCTAAAAACGACGCCCGTCGCCAATAGTACTCCTAGTGCGACGATAATTCAAATCTAACCTAAACAAAACTAATGCATTAGCTTTATAGGACTGACAATCCTTCTAAATACGGATTTTCTTGCTCGACCCCATAAACTTTCAAGTGCCCAGTAAGGCCACACGTATGAAAAAAAAAACTCGTGACATCACTGATCCTTACTTCTACAGGGTGAGGCAAATAAAAGTGGCCCCGGTCTAGAGATAGGAATACGTTGAAATGCTTGGCGAGAAAAACTCTTGAAGCCGCCTGAAACCTGTTTTTGCATTGGTTAGATCGGATTAACTTCACATTACAGCAACTCATAGACTAGTGGCGAGTTCAGATCTTGGTTCGTATTGTATGAAGGCGTCCTATAATGCAAATTCTGTGTCTCGCAATCAATTTTGTATTAACGAAAACAAAAAGGTCCGATTCTCTAGAATAAATAACGACCGAAACAATCAAATAATCACTAGTGGGAACTTTTCTTGATCAGCTATACAAACCTAGTTTATATTTCATTTCAACTAGCTTCTAAAACCGTAGCGTAGTTGCCGGCAAATAAGTCGCCAAGCGTTTGTTTGCGGGCTTAATATTGAAGCGATCAATAGCTTCAGTTAGCAAACCTGTTTTTGTATTGGTTTTAGGCTTGACATCATTCCTGTCGTATTCTTATATCTACGTTGGGGCCACTTTTATTTGCCTCACCCTGTAGAATAGCAAAATAGTTTTACATAGGAAGAGGCTTTGAGTCCCAAAGACCCAAAGCACTTATTTCTCTTCTGCAAAAGCGAAATAGCTAAAATTTCTTTCTTGCGTTACGTCGTAGTTTAAATCCCTCTCAGGTAACATAGTACATGCGCCAGGAATTCCAGCAAAATTCCTGGTCTTTTATAGCGTTGAATCTAACCTGAAGCTGTTGCATCGTCGTAATGGTGACTTTAAACTTTGGGTCGGATGTCATTGCGTATATAAGCCTGCCTTTTCGATTGAATTTTATTTTGTTGTATTCTGTGTGCCGCATCCTTTCATATTGCATTCACTTTAAGTTTATTTCTGTTCCATCAGCTATTTGGTTGACGTCTGTTTGTTTTGTTTGGTTATTTAAATTCGTATATTTGAAAAAGTTTTGTTTTTGCTGCGCAAGGGTTGTTCACAGACTGAATTCTGTTGTAGAAAACCATGGCTCTGTAACACTACACGACTTTCAATTACCACACATTAAATCAATTCGCTTTTAAGGGGGTTCGGTATGTTGTATATCGGTAATGTTAAATTGGCCAATTGCAATGTACCTTTTCACAACAACTACTGATCACATCATCTTAAAATTTTCTGTGTGTATTATACCAACCTTATATATTAATCTGAGATTAAAAGTTTTTTTCTAAATAACTGTTAGATTTTTTTTAAAATAAAATAAGTTTTGAAGTACCCAAAAAATCCTGAAAAAGTTTTCACTTTTTTGCTTCGTAAAATTTTTTTCACTTTAGTTTTATTAAAATTCATAACCTCAGATTAATCTATACTATGTATTACATCATATAAAAAAAGTTTACGAGAAAACATAGCATAGTTTTTGAGAAAAGGTACATCGAAGTTCAAAAAATCAAGTTCTGGGAAAAACGCGTTTAAAGTTTTTATTGTTAACCCATTTCCTTACGAAGCCAGGACATTAAAATGGCTTTTAATGTCAAAAATATTTTTCCAATCGTCTTGATACTTTGTGACATTATTAATAAAGGTTGTAAAAGTATTTTGAGTCAATAATTTTTGTTTTGATTTTTTTCACCGATTTGAGGGTATTGAACCCCCTTAGGTAATTATATACTCTATGGAGCCGTGGATAGCCTAGTGGTTAAGGGTTGAGGCCTATCTCTCGGAATCGGGAGGTCCCACGTTCGAGTCCCGATACCACTGAAGGCCCACCAAGTATATGCGGAATACGTGCTCGTTAAATCTGTGTGTCCTTAAGTCATGTCCTGTGGGCTGTCATGTGTCCCACGTGTACAGGTCTTTGGAAACCATTTCCCTCCCCTTCAGGAACATGTTTAAATTGCGTAGATGGCGATAGATGGTAGCATCTGTCACTTATGTGTGTGTTGTGTCTGTATTACTTGACGTATGTTTATAAGCGGGTCTCTGACCAGGCACACAAAAGAAAATATGAAAATATGTCTACCCACCAACCACAACAATGAATTGGGCCAATTGGACCATTTTTGCTCCAAAATAACCAATCTTTTATCATACTTTCGAACAATCTTTGTTTCGGATTTTCGACCTCATCGCAATACTTTCATTGCCTTGCGTTTTATATTAGGTAATAAAAATATATAAAGTTATTATAAACTTATAAGCGTAAAAGCGTGTACTTTTTTGAAGCACCAGCGTTTTTATAAAGCATAGCAGATGGTTTAGAAATTCACTTTTTTCTTAATACCACGACATTTTCCTATTTATTGGTTAAGAAACAATTCTAAATGAACACCTTTCGAACGCTTTTATGCAAATATATGATCCGCACACACACACATACACAAAAAAAAGTTATTTGCATCCTACTTAAATATAGTATATTACCATCTTACACACCTTAATTCCTCCTGGAAAGGAAAATATTTAATTTTTTTTATATATATTTGCCTCGAATGAAACTGTAATCAGGTAAGATGTGATATTTATCACAACAGTTTATACATTTTCGATAAAAAAAACACAGTTATCTGCTTATGGTTTAGTAAACAAGCACTAAAAAAACGTAATGGAAATATTTTGTTTGCCCTCGAGTTCTTTAAGATGCTGCATCTTGAAAGGGAAGAAAAAATAAAGAAGATTGCATTTAATTAACAGAAAAGCTGTTAATTATTCATTAAAATATTAATTTAAGTGCATTTTTGAAGTCTTTAATAAATGAACTATGTTTCTATAGTCTCTGTTTGACTGTGTTTCTGGGGAAAATGTCTTTTTATTTCCTTTGAAAATTTTGAATAAAAGAACTATATAGGTAATTGGAAAAAAAGTGTTTTATACTTTCACCCTTGTATATACTTTTTATGTATATTTATAAACACTTTATACTTCACTTAAATATATGTTTTCAAAAAAAGAAATTTGAATAATAAAGACACACTTTAGTTCTATTAGAAAAAGACACCATCCAAGTAACTAAAAAGTTTAAAGTAATCAAATTTATAACGATATTTTTTTAATACAAATTAAATATTTTTAAAAACAAATCTTATTTATGAATTCAAAAAGTATTCTTATTTTCACAGCTTAGCACTTGAAAAATATCTTTAAAGAGTTGCGTTGTAAAAAAATCTAATGCAAAATGTATTATGCCGAAAATTATATCCATTGAATGAAATGTAGCATCAGTTTTATGTTATCGAATACAACCACAATAACCAAACCTAAATATAGCGTATAATATAACTCCAATTATCCGAACCGTTTCTGATTATCCGAATTTTAGAAAAAAAATTCAACCATGCCTATATCTGTCATACTTACACCTTACCAACCTAAGTTGGGTAAATAGAAATATGCTATGGAGAAGATCCTTCCACGTGTGTAAAGAGTTCTATAAATAATTTGTGAATCCATCCAGAAAACATGTTTAAAACATTAATTTTGTTTAAAGTCTAACAGATTTGAATATTAGTTGAGAAAATTGTGCAATTTTATCGTAATAAAAAGTGTATTTTGGTTAAGCTGTATTCAGATCATTTTGTATGTAAATATTACCTTACAAGAGTTTCCAACTAACGGACCAATCGCGCTTCCCTCTTTGCCTTTTTACTCTTTGTTTTTACCCAAGTGAGGTTGGCACGTAGATTATTGATATTTTTGGGTGACATCCAACAGGGAAACGAACAGCAAAACTGAGCATATGAACTTTTGTACTTATACTGTACTTGCTTTTTAGATTAGGTACATATGCTATATAAAAATGCAATTGATTGATTATACGTTTTCTTCCGAATAACTCCAGTTATCCAATTTTCCATATTATCCTACTGTGGATAGATCCCAATTCCTTCGGATATTGGAATTCTACTGTAGTTTAAAAAAAGTGGGATATTTTCAAAACTTAATATTTTCTTCTTTCTTTTGATAAACATTATTTAAACAATTCCATATTTTTTATCAATCCAAAAATAGGGATGCGGGGAAAAATACTCTCCAAATTTTTGAAAACAATGCTACACTCCGTGCCAACCTAACTTGGGTAAAAACAAAGAGTAAAAACGAATAGGGAAAAGCGCGGTTGGTCCGTTAGCTGGAAACTCTTGTAAGGTATTATTTACATACGAAATGATCTGGATACAACTGAACCAAAATACACTTTTCATTCTGTTAAAATTGCACAATTTTCTCAAATAATATTCAAATCTGTTAGACCTTAAACGAAATTAATGTGTTAAACATGCTTTCTGGATGAATTCACAAATAGTTTGTGGAACTCTTTACATCCGCGGAAAGATCTTCTCCATATCATATTTTTATTTACCCAACTTAGTTTGGCAAGGAGTGTAGTCAAAAGTAAACACTAACCCAATGGGAATAGCATAAAAAATAATACAAAGAAAGTGATATAGAGAGATTATGTACCGTAATGCGAGAAAAAAAGAGCTAAGTTTCAATGTCAAAAAATTAATGCACAGCACATTCCTATTAAAAATTATTGTGATTTTTTTGTCGTGTCTATGACGTTACCGAAATGTGAATGTTAAGTTAAATAAAACACTGTGTTTTGATAACCGACGATTTTCAATGAACAAAAAAATCAAATTATATTTTAAAACGTTTCTTTGATGATTTTAATAGACTATATTTTACTTAATTATTTACTTTATAATATTTTTAATTACTATTAATAATTACTTATACAATTCTTTAAACAAAATCTTCGTTTCTTGATAATAACTCAAACATTATTTTTATTTATTTAAGTAATTATTCTACATAATTTCAAAAATGATAAGTCTGACTTCTTATCTATTTTTCACGTTACACAAATTGTCTAGACAATGAACGTCACGCTAAATATCTGTAATGCTATTACAATGTAAAACGCAATTTGCACTTAAATTTCATAATTCGAATACTTAAGTAGAAAAATTGGAAACAGATTATAAGATTTCCTAAGTAGCTATTAACACACATGTCATGAGGTTGCTAATGTATAAAGGTCGTCTAGAGGGCAGTTACGATTTTGAAGATTTGAAAACGACAATCAATCCATCAAAATCTTCAACTCAAATACGACAGTAAGTGGTAAACAATAACATTTTTTTTTACTTCAACCAATATAAAATCGTTGTTAAAGTAATGAAATATCCCATTTGAATTAAATCTGAACTCATTTCTTTGTTGTAAAATAGATAAAGAAAATGATTTTTTTTTTCAATTATTTCCCTAATAGTTATCACGTTCTCTTCTTTCGAAATGAAAAAAACTGTGCCGATGTGCAAAATCTTCTTGAATTGAATTGACAGTCAATATAAAATTCTTTATTTTCAACAAAAAAAAAAAAGAAATAAAACACAAATTCTCATTTTAATCATACAACTTATAACCGTACCAAAAAAAAAAAAGGTTTTCCTTTAATAGTTATAAAAACAGAATTTAAATTTTCTAAATAAGTTTTAATTTTGTAAAAAATATTCCAAAGTTATAAAAATAGAATTAAAATTAAAATTTTCTAAATTAGTTTTATTTTTTGTTCTAGTTTTAAGGGGCTTGCCTGGATACATATCCAAGGTTTATTGCTTCTTATACTTTTATAGTTTAACATTTAAACTTTAGTATTTTATTAGTTTTCTTGAAAGAAAAATCAAACAGTTAAAGTCAACAAACAAGTTTCAGAATTCATTTTATTTCAATGATATGTTTAATAGAAAAAAAGTTATAATTGCTTTACGAAACAAACAAAAATGTTCTTTGCCACGAGTAACTTTTTTGTTATAAATTTAAATTTACCAAATTTAAGTAATTGATTTGATTAAAAAAATCATGAACGACCTAATAAAATGGCAAAAATTTATACATAAAGTGATCGATAACTTTTTTTTTTGGTTTCTTCCCATTATTTCAAATATTGTTTAATTTATACTGTCTTAAAAAGACCTGAAAATAAACATTTTAGTAGGTAATTTCCTATTTTGAGCTAAAATAATGTATTCTAATTGAATTAATGCATAATTCAAAAATATATATTTCTTGAAAACTGTCAATTAAGGAATCAATTTCACCACTGCAGTGTAAAAATAATTATGGAAAATACATCGTAGTTTAATTTTTATATGAGCACTTTTTATCAGATAGTGAAAATATAATCTTTATATCCTCAGAAAGTGTAACAACAAACAAATTTGAACCTCGTTAACTATGATTTTATAACCTAAAAAAAGTGTTATGATCAAAATTTATTCATTTATTCCAGAATCTTCAACTAAAATCCTTTTATAAAACAAAAAATAACGGTTATCCAAGAGTAAAAACCCATACATATTTTAGATTAAAATAATGACAAAATAATTATTTCTCGAAAAAGATAAAAAATTGTTTTCGAAATTCTTCACTTATTTTATAAAATAATACAAAATTATTGGTACACATATTTAAATGTTTAATTTACAAAGGCGTCAAATGTAAATGTAGATCAATGATAGTTAACGGGTATTTGATGTAAACTTTAAAAGAAGAGTGAAAAACAATTTTTTAAAAACTCTTTGGCAACACTATTTCTTGATTACTTTTGTTAAATATCTGTTGCATAATTTTCAAAAATAAAAATTGTTTTTGTAACAACTTTTACTAACAACAATCATTTGTATTTCTTGCCTCATAAAATGAATTTCTTACGCCATCATTGTTATTGTAACTTAAAAACAATATTAACCATGCAATGCAGGATTTTTTTTTCATCCCTAAAAATATTTTTGTGTCTGTAATACTCATACATTATGGGAAAATTACCGAAAACAATTAACTGCATTGACATTTAAATAATTAATTTTTAAAAATTTTGCCATACGTCAAAAACCAACTACAAAATTCCAATTTTGATAAGAATGACAAGAAAGCTACTGAATATATTTTCAAATAACCCTCTTTTACTATAATATTTTTTTCAAAACAATTTAATTGTATTTAGTACTAATATTACTATACTGTAAATACTGCCAAAGACGTAATTTGGCAACAGTTAATAACTTCACTCTTAAATTTTGAATACACTTTTACTACTGTCATCTGGAGGGTTACTAGTAACTAAAACTTCAAAATGGAATGTAATAGATGAAAAAACGCAGATTTGTTTAGATGGAGCTCTACTTTAATATAATAAAGTGGATTGTGCTACTTGTTGCCACATGGCAACTGTATGCATTAGAGGGTTAGCAAAAGCATAATATGATTTCTTGAATAACCAGCTACTTTATTATTACGAGAGAAACAAATTTTTTTACTATAGATATAAATTTGAAAAGTAAATAATTCATTTGCAATTCAAGTGTACAGATTCTCTCTCACTTGTCTTGAAGTTAGATTTTAGACTTTGCAAAAAACATAGGCATGTCTGACGGATACATAACGTCAAACATGTATATTACAGATAATTCTTTTTCGTGTCC
Organism: Hylyphantes graminicola; assembly: GCA_023701765.1. NCBI lineage: Eukaryota > Metazoa > Arthropoda > Arachnida > Araneae > Linyphiidae > Hylyphantes > Hylyphantes graminicola. The sequence continues at coordinate 3,445,586 of CM043113.1, forward strand.
TGCAGAAGTTTTTAATATTTATCGATTGGTACTAGCAAACTTCTGTTTTTAAGGAATTTCATGTAAAAATCTATTGCTTTATTTGAAAAAAACTAAAAACGTATGTATAGTTACATTAAATAATTTCGCAGTGCTGAATATGTCACACTTTAAAATAGTTTGCTATACTTTAGTTTTGTTTATAAATCGAACAGGCTGTGCTCGAATTAAACAATCTATATTAAATTATATTGTAATGGAAGCAATTCACATAACTCCTTTTACTGTATTCTGCAGTTAATTCAATAAATAATTATCTTTCCTCTTATTATTACCCCCTTTTTACACAGATGAAATACAAAATTACATAAAATTCGAGAAACGTTAATTGCACTGATTTTCTCAGAAAAATCTTCACATGTGCGTCGCTTTTTTTCAGTAGAGTTTCGTGGCTGGGTGGCAAAATGGCTAGATTTATCAGCTGGCTGTATGATACCCTATAATTTAATTCCAATAGGGGTACGACTATGTATATACCGGTTTTAATGATGTTTACGTAGTTGCATCTAGAGCCCTCGATTCTCATGAATTATTAAGGGGGAACGGTCGCAATGGATTGCGGCTCTCTAACCTCAAGTGCCTCAGTTCTAATCATGTGAGAAAAAATATTTTCTCTGCTGCATCTCTCCTGCTGTATTGAATATTGTTACAAGCGGATTTTTTAATGTGATAAATGTAGCTGACTTACAAGATCCCGACCTTCCCACTTTATGAAATTGGTTCGAATTTTTTTTTTTTTAATTTTCAATAAGTAATTTTACACAAAATATTCGAAGCAATTTCAAAAAGTGTGAAAATAAGGACCTGTAAGTACCTTATATACATTTATTATTTAAAAAAAAACGTCTGTAAAAATATTCAATACATCCGGTGAAATGTGGCAGAGAAAATAGTTTTTGGCCATTTGATTAATACTGAGGCTCTTGAACTTGGAGACCCGTGGTCAAGCGTGCCCATTCCTCCTTAATACCTGACATTCATTTGATTCAAACTGTTGTACAGCTAGGGGGGGAAAAAAGAATCACCCCTTGTTTCTCGGCTGCTATTGATCAAGGAATTTTGTGTAAGGTGTCAATTTTCAGGAAATAGCGTGAGGAATTGGGAACTGGCAACAAAAATTGTAATAGGGGTCGTCTACATATTAAAATGAGTACCAACTTTGAAAATTCCAATAGCAACACCCAATTTTTTTTACATAAAAATGTTCAGCACCTTCAAAATACCCCATGTATAAAAAAGAATTATCTATTTTGCATTATTTGCTGAGATATTAAAGCCTTAATTTTGAACTCATTTAGGGGCAAATCTCCTAAGTGAAAAAAGGTAATATTTTGGTTGTGTCTTTTCAAAACGACAAGCTAAAAAAGGGTTAGCATAATCTCGCCAACGGATGCTAGAATTTAACTTTCTTCAGTAATATTGGGATTTTTCGAATGTTTTTTTTTTTAATTCAGGAATAAAGTAAAGGCTAGAAGATGAAAAGTTTTAATTTTAAATTAAGTCGCATATACGGTTATTTATAACGAACAGGTTTTCAAATGCTATTAATTACAATCAGATTGAAAAACATGATTATTAAACTTATGTTTTAAACTTTTTATGCAAATTTTTGTTTAATTCACATTGTTGCAAAAATTTTGTTTAAAATTCGTCGCACTCTATCGGTAATATCGGCCCAGTGGCTTAGTGGTAGTGCTTATTTCGCATTGCCACGCCACAGGTCCGGGGATCGAATCCTGGGTTGGACGAGATTGACCCATCCTTTCATCCCTTAAGTGGGTCGATAAATTGGTGACCAAGCATGCTTGGGGAAATAAACTCTGGGGGTTCCGCGTGAGGCTTTCCACATTACCGGGACATATGCCTCGCACTCCAGAGCCCTTGTATCACGAAAGCTGAAATGGGCACGGAAGGCCCTGGCCCACTAATGGGCTGTTGCGAAGAGGAGTTTAGTTTTTTTTTATAGGTGAACCACGTATTGCAAATTGAGGGTTACGACCTTAACACGATATTTAAGGAAAGCAAAATAAAATTACTCAGAATGATTTGGTAATGATTTTTAACCAACGAAGTAGGCACTGATCATTTTAAATAATTAATGTGGTAACAATCAAATGAATTCAAAACCGAATTCCAATAATATTCTAGAGTATTTAATTTTTAATATTAAACACACTTTTTGAAATTGAATTGGAAAATAACATACATTTAAAAATATAGTAACCGATATAATTTAATGTTAATTATGCAGACAAAATACATTGTATGCACTTGAAATTAGAAAAGATTTTTAGACATTTGACAAAAATCGATAATTTGAATAAAAATTTACCAACAAAAGCTTTTTAATCACCAAAAAATAATGCAATTTAGGATCAAATTTGCCGAGTAATTTTGTACACGGTCCCTAAAATTCGTCTTTTTCAGTTTTTTTACAATAACTCGGCAAATAATTGTTATTGAATTACAAAATTCGGGATTTTGGTTCTACTTGATCTACTTTATCGATTTATGTAAAAAAAAAAAAATTGGGGTTGCTATTCATGTTTTATTTTTTCTTATTTAAATTTAAATAAAAAATTATTAAAAATGAAAAATTGATCAAAAAACATGTGTGATTTGTTTTTGGAAAATTAAGAAGTATACAATGAAAAAAAATATGTGTTTAATTCATTTTATTTGTAGAGGTATGAATAAAAGTTTGTGAAACTTTTTTAACATTATGGGCGTTCAACTTTGAATTCTTATATCTCAGCAAATAATGCGCAAAAAATAATTATTTTTTTATACATGGGGTATTTGGAAGGTGCTGAACATTTTTATGTAAAAAAAATAGGTGTTGCCATTGGAATTTTCAAAGATAGTACTCATTTTAATATGTAGACGACCCCTAGTACAATTTTTGTTGCCAGTTCTCAATTCCTCACGCTTTTTTTTTATTGCAAAAGCACTTGATTTTACATCATTGGCCCCCATGCCGAAGCATGGGATTGGAGCAAAAACATAAACTAAACAAAGAATAACAGATGAAAACATACAAAACCAATGCGACTAAATACAAAACAAATGCAACTAAATACAAAACTAATGCAACTAAATACAAAACCAATACGGAACTGAATGCAAACATACAAGACTACTGCAACTAAAAGCAAACATAAAAGAAAATCAGTCTTAGGATGTCAATTGCAACCTCTCCCTAGCCTGCCAATATCTATTGTACAAGTTTTTTCCATTCAATGAAGAACAATTTAGTAGATGCCCCTTGTCCATTTCACTGTTCTGATTGCACAGAGTACACAAAGGACTGTTATACACACCGATTCTGTATAGATGTTTAGCAAGGCAATCATGTCCAGTCTTTAAGCGAAAGGCCGCCACTGCAATTGATCTTGGAGAGTCTGCGATTTTATCGATTGTGTCCTTCCATTTCTTGTTCTTGATTTCTTCTAATAATTTCTTTTCATAGTTTTTCTTTACCGCACTTTTTATAAATCTTTTAATTGATGAAAATGGTACTTCGCTATTAATTTGTGACTGCAAAATATCTGTCCCTTTTTTGGCCAATGCATCAGCCCATTCATAGCCGTATATTCCCACGTGTGAAGGGATCCACTGCAGAACCACAGTCATACCTTTAGATGAAAGAACTTCAATATTTCTTCTGCAGGAGTCAATAATTTTTGATTCTGCTACATTATATGCAGCAATAGCCTGGATGGCCGATAGAGAGTCTGAAAAAATAACTATGTTGTTTAGCTGAACTGATCCAACATTAATTTGTTCTGTTGCAATTCTAATTGTCTCCAGTTCGCCATCAAAGTTGGTCCGGAATGGACCAAGGGAAGAATAGAACGTAAAGTATTCCGAATATACACCAACGCCAACATTGTCAATCATTTTAGATCCGTCAGTATATATGTGTATCCAGTTGTCATTTGGATACCTGGTATAAATTGTCTCTAGCGCAGCTGCTTTTAATTCACTTTCAAGTGACAATGATTTTGTCACGGCTTTCATCAAATTACATTCAAATATAACAGATCTTACATGGATAGGATTTATTGGTTTCATTAGTTCTTCAAAGGGAACATTTAGAAGAGAATATTCAGTTAACAATTTAAAAACTTTCTGTAAAAATCCATCTTGGGTCTTCAATTTTCTGGGTTTAGTGATATCATAAGTCCTCCATATATCTGTTGATGGTAATCTAATTAACTTTTCATAAAGTATCAAAGCTTTCTCCTGAATAAATACTTCCACTGGTGTGTTTCCCGTTAGGGCCAACATTGCATTTATTGGGGTGGTCTTAACAGCTCCTGTGATTAGTCTTAAGGCTTCATTTTGAAAGACGTCAAGTTTAGAAATATAAGTTTTACTGCATGTAATTAGGGCCTCGCAACAATAGCCTATTAATGGCTTAACATATAAATTATAAGTATTATTTAAAGTTTCTCTTCCACAGCCCCATTTTACTCCTGTGAGTCTTTTAACCACAGTTAGCCTTTTTCGAGCTCTATCAATCACATCATCTATATGTCTCTGCCAAGAGAGTTTTTTTATCAAATTTCACGCCTAAGTAAACGGCTTCTTCTGTTTCCCGAATACGATTACCATTATACTTCAAATCCATTTCGGTTGATTGGTGATTAAGAGTAAAAGTTTGGTACATAGTCTTCTCAATGTTTACCTCCATTTTGTTCTCAGTTGACCATTCGTACAAAGCCTCCAAAGCCTGATTGATCTTAAGTACCATTTTTTCCGTATGCCTTCTAGGCGCTGAAGTCCACAATACTAAGTCATCAGCATACAAAGCACATTCAATGTCTTTGGCCTTTTCTTTGATTTTATCAGGGAGATCATTAATATATACATTAAAAAGAGTTGTACTAGTCACACCTCCCTGCGGTAGGCCACAGTGAAATTGTTTGTACCCAGAGGTTTCTGTTCCGTACCGAGCTGCACAAAATCTTTGAGATATATTACTCTTAATCCATTGGAACATTTTATCGCCAATGCCTAGTGTTTTTAACTTATAAATCAATTTAGTTCTCCAAATACGATCGTATGCAGCTTTAAAGTCGACAAAGACTGCCACTAAGGTTTCACTTCTATCCAAACTATCAATTCCTCACGCTATTTCCTGAAAATTGACACCTTACACAAAATTCCTTGATCAATAGCTGCCGAGAAACGAGGGGTGATTCGTTTTTTTTCCCCAGCTGTATCACTCATTATCCCAAAGATTTTTTTTTTCATTTACGTTATTATACAATTTATTTAAAAACTTTTAGAACCAAAATGGCCCAATAGAAATGAATCAGGTTTTGTCAGCAGCAAATTTTTAAGGCATTATTTTGTGATTAATTGTCGATTCTAATATTTTTTTTAATCACAAAGACTGAAAAACCTTGTTTTTACACTCATATCACAAAAAAATGTATTTTTAAGTTTTTTTTTTATTTAAATATCGAAACCAGTACAAATCATATCAAAACCAGCATTAATATACCAGAAAATTTTGAATCATATTGGAAATTTTTGAAACCATACCAGGAATCATAAAACCGATATGACACGAATGGAAGTTATGAAACTGGTAAGAGATCTTTTTGGAAATTTTGAAACCAGTATTTGACTATATTGGAAACATTTAATAGTTAGAAAACCATACTTAAAAAGTAATTCGATACTAGAAACTTTTAAAAACTAGTATGCGTCACCCCGAAAACCACTAAGCTGGTATGCCTTAAACTGGCAAAGTGGAACATTTTAAATCAGTATCAGTACACAGTCACATTTATGGCTGAAATAGTTTATAAATTCTTGAACTTGCGAGAAACGGTTTTGGTCTTCTAATGGCGTCTTTAAAACAGTCTTTAACTCGCTCTAAAATGTTAAAGTATAATATCAAGCGAAACAATTGTTTCACTGATGCATAATCAAATGCCTTAGCTACTCCACAACTTTGTAAATTTGTCTGAAACTCCAACACATACAGCTAGCCAAATTATCAAGCCTCAAAAGTTCAGATACTTTAAAAGCCTCTTTTAAAAGCTATTTCTGCAGTAGTCACACATAAAATTCGTCATTTCGAAGCATTTTACGAGTTAAGAATCTCATTGTATTCGGTTTCCGGAAGAAGCCAGGAATCGAAAATCGTTTCGAATGAAGAGTGATTACCATTTGGAACAATAGAACATGACGAAAATTCGTTCGATATGACAGTTGTTAAGGGCCTTTCCATAGATAATTTTTGACCCTAATCATTTGACCCGCTATCTTTTGAGTGCTGTTTAGTTATTGTAGAGTGGTTTAGAACATTAGAAAGTATTATTAAATTAATATTTCATCATTGTAGAGCATATTTAATTATTATAGAAGGTATTTATCAAATTTAATCGACTTTTATTTCCAAATCAAAAATTTCAAATTTACTGCTCTATATTAGCATACTACAAACGTTTATAGTCTTTTCAAATAAGTTTATCAACTCAAGTTTTTTAAGGAAGAATATATAAAGGTAAAATATTTGTTAAAAAATAATAACAATAAATACTGCTAAAATTCCTCCCAGTTTAGAGAAGAAAAGGAGTAAAAAACAGATCTGAAAGTGTTAAATTTTAAAAATTACTTTTAAATATAAAATTTTTACATTTTGTCTTTTTTGATGCTTTTCTTATGATGAAGAGTCTGTCATAATGTCCATAATGACGTAAGTTCTCATTTAAATCTGCAGTAACGGTAGTGAATTATAACTTAAAACAACATTTTAGGGAAAGAACTTGAAGAAAATATACATGAAAAGTTATTCAAATGGTTTCAATTTCAATACAATTTTAAAATGTGGTAGCTAAGTTACTCCATAAATAAATTTAAAAACTTTACTGTCAACGATTTTTTTAGGAAATGAACGTGTTATGGGGGGGGGGGGGGGGGGGCACTGGACCAGGGGTCTCCCATGGAAAGTGCATCAGTGTTAGCCCAATGGCTATTTTCTCTGCCACATTTCTCCGGCCGTATTGAATATCTTTACAAACAGTTTTTTAAATGATAAATGTATGTAAATTTCTTCCTAATTGTAGGGCCCTATCTTCCCACTTTTTGAAATTGCTTCAGATATTTTGTATAAAATTATTTCTTGAAAATTAAAAAAATCGAACCAATTTCAAAAAGTGGGAAGGTCGGGACCTGCAAGTCAGCTACATTTATCACGTAAAAATATCCGCTTGTAAAAATATTCAATACAGCCATCGAAATGTTGCAGAGAAAAAAAAAATTCTCCATAGGATTAGAACTGAGGCACTTTGGTTTGGAGACCCCCAGTCCAGCACGCCTATTCCCCCTAATGGCATTCACAAAGTCCTCGTTGATGGGTTCAAGAATTATTTTGATGTTTACAAAAGTAACTTCACCATGTTTGTCAATTAATAAAGTATCCTACATCATTAGCTATACAAAACCCAAAACATCACCATAACATAAATCAAATCAGCGCATGAGGATAACTAGATCACCAACGAAATCTGAAGAACAGCATAATATAGCATGATTATCTTCGATGTCGAAATGATATCACAACGTTTAAATGAAATTGTAAATACATCTCAAAGAAATTATGCTATGCTGGAAGTGATTAGAGTACAAAAAATTGAAGTATGCTTTGAAAAGTAGAGGTTTATAACACTACACGTCTTTATTTACCACTCAATATAAATCGATAAATTTACAGGCAATTAGATATCCTCTTGTATATAATTTAAATAACTCCACTGCCTAAAAAGTTCTTAGATGCTGACATTTGCACACTCGTAATTATAACGAAAGCTATACCAACTAAGGGCGACCAAGAGGTATTAGAGAACTCTTGTACCGAATTTAACGTAACTAGATCACTGGTGAAAACCGTAAATCAACAATATCTCACGATGTCGAGCAAATATCACAATGTAGAAATAATATCGAAAATACCGCTGTGAAGATATTATGCGATGTTTTGAGGTGTTTAGGGCACTAAATTAAACTATACTTTGAAAGGAAAATATCGATATCTCTCATTATTATTTACCTTGTGCCTCGTTAAATGCCAAAGTCGTCGGACCTAAATATATATATTTTTTAAGGTATTCGGACTCAGATATTCAAAACACTATTTGTTAATCCAACAAGAACGTTGAACACCACACATCCACATCATCAATTCGAATTAGCTCTGTTCGAATCAATGCTTTTATTATTAAAATTAATTCAACTCACCATTTTTGTGTTGTTCTTTCTATCTAAATATCCACACGAAATCTCCTACAAATTCCTTAAAGAAACATCACCGCAACACGAGTTCACAACTTCCCCGCAACACACGCGGTTCCTAACCGAGCTCCGTAACTGGATCACCGGTGAAAGCCGCGAAAAAGGATGAGCTTTCAACCTGTTGACCTGTTGACGGAAACAACGGGTCAAGACGAGTGAAGACACCGGTGAAAGTGGATGGGAAAGGGGGAAGTGAGATAGGGAAATATTCACGTTGTTTTTGAGGGGTAGATGGTTTTTGGTTTGACTTTTTCTCTAAACTTTCCATTACCTAACTAAGATGAACCCTCTGAGATTTTTTGATTAATTTTACCATTTGAGGTGCGCCATTTACAGTATTCTGCTATAGAAATTATATTTCTACAAATTTAAAGGATTTAAATAAAAGAAGCAACAACAAAAATAACTTTGAATATGTATACAATCACAAATGCAACTAGAAATGTCACATTTTATCTTAGGAACAGTATCAAAGAAAATGTCGCTATGAGATGGAAAGTTACTAATTAGATCAAGTATATAAGAAATTGATTGGTTATTTAGATAATTTTTTTAAATGGTAGATTTTACTAAAGGCAATTTTGTTTCAGGTAATATCTTCAATATCATAACAATTTAGTGATTGTACTAATGTTGGGCAACCAATGTTATTATTTAGTTTATCGTAAAATAATTTAAAATAATAAACAAATCTGAGACATTCTAATGTACATTTTGATGGCAAACTAGAGAAACATAAATTAATCTTTATGAAACTAAATACAAATACAATAATTGTCGGCCAACAACAGACCAGGGGCCCAGCAAAGTTGGTCCAAAATATATCTAATTCCTTACCAATTTCCAGTAGCTATCGAGATTCTTTTTAAAATCTTCTACTCTTTTCGAATACACAACGTATTTTAGTAAACAATTCCACTCATTAACAGCACGATTTATTAAATTTCTGACCAGGTCCTCTGGTCCGGCTATTTAAGGTAAAACTTAAGACCTCCACACTCTTAAAACAAACGAGCGATTTTAACTCAGTCTGGGTTATTTTCACTCCTCCAGTGTCGAAAATGCACTTCTCCTATAGGAGTGGATCCTTTGTTTGTTAAACATCCGACATGATCTCTCCAAGCGAGTGATTTTAACTCAGTCTGAGTTAATATTCACTCCCTTCCAGTGTCGAAAATGCACTTCTAATACAGGAGTGGACTTCACTCTTTTGTTTTAAGAGTGCATGTCTCCCTGTCTTATGAACCTGAATAACTGAATTAAATCCCCCCTTGTTCTACTATTTTCCAGGAAATACATGTTTAAAGAACATATACAAGATACGATTTCGTTCTTTCCTTCGCATCCCCCTAAAGAAACTGAAGCAATCGGGGTAACTTCTTTTTTAATGTGGCCAAGGTTTTTGTTCGGCTTGTCTGGAGGAAACTTTTTCACGGGGTTGTTTCTTGGGAAGGAAGACGATAACATCTCTTTTCCTCATCGGAGGCGTGGGACTGAATATTTGTTTGTTTTAATCAGAGGAATCTTTAAGCAGGTGGTTAATGTTTATTGTTATTGTGTGGTTGTACTGCATAAATAATTGTGCCTTAAATGTGTAGAAAATTTACACGGGGGTGCTAATGGTACAAAAATGTTTAATGTCCTGAAGGTCATCAAACTACGTGAAGGTTGTGACTCACTTTAAAAATAAACCTGTAAGTTAACTTCTGGAAATATATTTTCTTAACGGTTCTTTAACCCTCTAATGCATACTGTTGCCGTATGGCAACAAGTAACATAATCCAACAAGTTACATAATAAAGTAATAATATTATAGTACTACATACAAAAATAAATTGTTTTGAAATTTAATTATATTTTAAGAGGGTTATTTTAAAACATATTAAGTAGTTTTCTAATCATTCTTATCAAAATCGGAATTTTTTAGTTGTTTTTTGCCATATGGTAAAAATTTTAAAATTTTTAATTATTTAAATTCCAATGCAGTTGATTTTTTTTCTGTATTTTCCCCATAATTTATGAGTATTAAAGATACAAATTACAAGGTTAAAGGTATAGATGCGTATGTGAATGTGATAGTAAGGTAAAAAATGACATTTTAAACACAATTTTGTAAGAAACGTCCTACCAATAAGAATCAGAAAACTTTATAACTTTTTACTGAATGTTGAACGCTACATTTCTTGTTCAATGCTTATTAAGATGTGACGATGATAGAATCTCTTTTCCTTGTCAGAGCCGTGGGACGAATATTTTTGTGTTTGTTTTAATCAGCGGAATCTTTTAAACAGGTGGCTTTATATTATTATTCAGAAAACATTTGTGCTTGAACCGTTCGTGCTGAATAAATAATTGCACCTATACCTCATCACAGTTTAAGTATGCAGTATACAAATGTTCTACGGGAAAAAGGGTAAATAGTTCAAATTTTCGAGAATCGAATATAAAAGTTTTTTCACATTCAATAAATCACTTTCGTTATTTCAAGACATTTTTTATTACATTTTTATTTCTTTTTGCTTCAGTTAGAGTGCAATATTAATTATTTTCCCCTTAGATTTTGACGTAACAGGGCGGACGTATCGCGTAGGAGCGACCAATCAGAGAGGTAAAATTCCGTTTGTTTACGCGCGTTTCCTCCGCGTGGAACATTTTAATGCTGCAAACTTAAGGTGTGCTTTGGTGTAAATGTGTGAAAAAAATTTTTAGATGGGGGTGCTAATGTTATAATATAGCTTAGGGTTGTGAAGGTCATCAAACTACGTGATGGTTGTGACCAACTTATAAAAAAAAAAAATGTGATAATTTCCCAACGATTTCTAGTAGCTTTTTTACTGGTTTAGCGTGCGTAGGTGAATGGAGAATGCAGTAGTGAGATAAAATTGATGACATTTTGAACAAGGTTCTATTAGAAATTCCATCCATCGATCAATGAACTAAAATTATAAGTTGTAAAGATGATAACATCTATTTTCTTCATTATGAAGATTGAATATTTGCTGCAAGGGTAAATGGGGATAGGTTGCCGTATCGAATTCTTCTGTCTATGATTTGCATTTACTATTTTTATTTACTAACGTTTAACATTTACTGAGGGGCACTTCATTTTAGAGAAATTTGATGTTTTTAGCAGTAAATAGGCACATCCTTTGTGTGATATGAATAAATAAACAAGATCTCTCAGTGTTTTTTTCGTAATTAAAGTTTTTCGCTCCAAAATCTGTGCGACCTTCTTTCTACACTCTTAAAACAAGTGTGAAATCCACTCCAGTTGGAGAAGTGCATTTTCGACTCGACACTGGAAAGGAGTGAATATTAACTCAGACTGAGTTAAAATCATTCGTTTGGAGTGATCCTGTCGGAGGTTTAACACACAAAGGATCCACTCCTTTCGGCCAAGTGCATTTTCAAGACTGGAGGATTGTAAAAGTAACTCAGACTGAGTTAAAATCGCTCGTTTGTTTTAAGAGTGTACGCCATTTTGTTTGTGGATTTGATTAATCATCTGCTTCGGTATCGATATTTTTAGAAACTTAGAACATTCTAGTTTATGAAGTTGTGGAGTAAATTCTACCAAGGTTTGCCCATATGTATCTCTGGATTAAAGATGTTAAACAAAGGTTTATTGGAAAATGTCATCCATCGATCGGTAAACCGAAACTTCTAAAACTTTTCACCAGATATTGAACGATGTATTTTCTTCTTTAAAGTTAGGAAATGTAAAGATCATGAAATCTTTTTTCCTCACATGATGAACTATAAATGAAAACATTTGTTTTATTAAAGGGAAAAAAAATATACGGTGATTTTACAACAACCGATTTTTTAGAGTGATGAGTATATAATTGTAGCCTCAAAGCCTGAACCCGAGATAATTTTCCTGTAGAGGCAAAATCCACTTTTTTAGGGTCATATAGGAAAAAACAAGTATGAAAGTTGCGACCCTGTAAGTTCACCGTTGTAGATATTTCTGTTAGGCTTTTATTAGATCTAGTCGATCATCACGCTTTGCATTCGTTGTAGTATTGCGAAAACCAACAATTGCTATTGTGATGAGCATATAATTGCGGTTTGAACGTGTGATGATATTGATAGGGTGTTAACAGCATTAAATAATTTAGGGTCATATAGATATAGGAGATATAAGGTCAAAGGTAAACTCCATATGAAGGTTGTGGCCTACTTTGGAAAACTGGATGTAACACTTTGTGATAGTTTTCACTTTCAATTACATTATGAAATGTAAGGTAATGACGGTATTACAAGGGGGGTCAAATTTTTGAACAGGTAAGGTTAGGTTAGAATTATCGTCGCACTAGAGCTACACGAGGGCTATTGGCAACAGGCGTCGTATTTTAGAACCACAGTCAAGTGACGAGCCGACACCTGAACAGGCACCCAACGCAACCGTTAAGGGCGACATCGTTCGCAGCGTTAGGACTTTGAAGGATATTTAACTTGCACTTCCTTACACGGGGTATTATTCGTCGGACATTTTTGGCTGCACGGGCCGTTTATAGATCGGCAGTTATTTTGGCGATGCCCGGACCCGAACCGTGGACCTTTCGCATGCTAGGCGAGTGCCTAACCGACTGGGAAAAAATTGAAACTGAAGTTTTGTGTTTTCTACACATTGTGGAGAGTATTGATTCTATAAAAGTTTTATTTTACCTCGAATGGGGCTGCAACATTGGCGGTCAAGCCTTTGCAGGTTCGCCAAATCTCCCAGAACTGAGAGCCTTTTTGTGGCATCATCTAGGCTACTCTCTCTACCAATTTTGATGAGCTGATTACAATGAATCTGAGCACTCTGTGGATGTTAAAGTATGCCGAGATTTAATTTTACCGAGATAACCCAAGCCAAAGATCCTCCAGGGATCTTTCACATGTCACATAATTATATAACATGACCATAATCAAAACCCCTTGATTTTTCCATCCAGAAAATCCGACTTCTCAGCCGGGGCTTGAACCCACGATCTTGCACTCTTAAGGGGTCATAGGACTCTTAAAAATGTGCAAAGAAGTAACTACAAAGTTTAGTTTAATCTTTCATGTAATTTTTTAACTACTCTATATATAAGTATAATTTTTTTATATGTAATTCTACAAGATTTATTTAATATAAAACAAATATTAAAATTTATGAAACTTAAGCCAAAGCTAAAATAAATTATATTAAACATAATGCTATTTGAACACATTGTGATTAGGCTTGCGCGGCAAATTTTGAGGTCAAAATTGAAGGCATGACCAGGAAAATGACTTTATATTGTACAAATATGTACAAACAAAGACTTATACCTAAATTCTCAGCTCCATTTTAATTAGAAATTATTTTTTAAAAAATTCTAAATCAAAATTTTGAATTTTTTATTAATTTTTTTAGAAAAAAGTTCTTAAAATAATTTCTAATAAAAAATGAGCTGAGAATTTAGGTATAAGTCTTTGTTTGTACATATTTGTACAATAAAAAGTCATTTTCTTGGTCATGTCTTCAATTTTGACCTCCCAATTTGCCGCGCAAGCCTAATCACAATGTGTTCAAATACCATTATGTTTAATATCATTTATTTTAGCTTTGGCTAAAGTTTCATAAATTTTAAAATTTGTTTAATATTAAATAAATCCTGTAGAATCACATATAAAAAAATTATACTTGTATATTGAGTAGTTAAAAAATTACATGACAGATCAAACTATACTTTGTAGGTCCTTATTTGCACATTTTTAAGACTCCTTAGACCCCTTAAATCAAACAAGCGATTTTAACTCAGTCTGAGTTAATTTTCATTCCTTTCGGGGTCGAAAATGCATTCCCCTATAGGAGTGGATTTCACTCGTTTGTGTTGTTCCATCCAACATCCAACAACAAACGAGCGATTTTAAGGCGATTACTAGCGATTTAAGAGTTAATTTTCACTCCTTTCCAGTGTCGAAAATGCACTTCTCTTATAGGAGTGGATTTCACTCTTTTGTTTTAAGAGTGTGGGCTTACGAGGCGGACACGTTTTAACCTCTCAGCCACTGAGCCGCTAGAAATGTGGTTTTTGGACACTCGTTCGTCCGTTTGTCTAAAATCACTTAGAATAAAACAGCTGCGGAGATCAAATTTAATAAACGAGTTACCAGTTCCTGTCGGACGTTATAATAAAGCTTTAAGGAAAATCGCGCATGATCAAATGTTGGCTTCTGAAGACCCTTTTTAGGTTTTAAAGCTATTTAAATTTGTTATATCTCCAAAAAATTCAATTTGTCGCCAAAGGTTCCGTCTGGCCAGATTTTTGCCCATAATATGGCAAAATACCGAAATTTACTTATAGAAATGACTTCGCAAAACCTCCAAAATCGTGCTTGGCCCTCGGCTACGTCAGTTTTCATACAAATGAACGATTGATTTATCAAATTCTATCATTTCAGATGTAATCATTTTACTTTTTTTAAAAATTAAAATGGATGCCAAATCTCTGCAGAGTACACTCTAAAAAATGAATGCTCAAAAACGACGAAATTTTCCTTAAGTTTAACGATCCGTTTACTGGCTGCTGCTCCGAGTTTTCGTTTCCTCAAGAATTTTAAACCGTCATTTTTATGAAGATTTGAATGTCGTCTATTCTAAAGAAATAGTTCGTCATTTTTGAGCATAAGAGAACAACAATGAGATTCCGTTTCCTCAAAATCAAGTTACAGAATCATCAAATCACGATCGTAAAAGTGAGGATTCGCGTTTACTCAAAAGTCACGTGATAGTTTGACGAAACGATCCTCAAAATTAACGAAATGGGGCTTGAGGATTCATGAATCGTCAAAAATGAAAGTGTTATTTCTGAGAGTGTACATTTCTCCTTGGAGAAAACGGCCACTTTTCTCAGTAATCATCTCCACTATGTCATTTTTCATGCAAATAACGAACCGATTTTCGAAGAAGTCATTGTTATATTCTTTTATAAAGCTTTAAAGCATTTTTCTGAACAAGCACACAAGCTGGAATATATATGAAGAGTACACTGGAATAACCGATTGATTTATCAGGCGGACGCCCGCAATTGTCTGCTTGGCGGCTGAAAACCGGTTTCTCTCTTTCTTCTTCGCTTGGTCCAAGCGTTGGAATCGCCAATCGCCAGAATCTTGGTAGCTAGGAACCACAGAGATAGTAGTTAAAGTATTAGCGTGGCATATCACGTGACCTACAACACTGACTTCATGGGGGCTCTTCTGGGAGCTCCTTGCGCGTCCCGTCGTTAGCATTGGAGGTCACGTGATCTGCCACTCTATTGCTCTATTTATGATCTCTGTGTTAGGAACTGGTTTCCTTTCACAAGTTTAGGCGATCACTCGCTATCATCGCCAAAGTGGCCTGTTAAGGGGTCATAGGAGTCTTAAAAATGTGCAAAGAAGGAACTACAAAGCATAGTTTGATCTTGGCTCACATTGGCGGCAGAAAACCGGTTTCTCCCATTCTTCTTCGCTTATCTGAATCGTCAATCGCCTGAATCTTGGTAGCTAGGAGCAACAGTGATAGTAGTTTAAGTATTAGAGTGGTAGATCACGTGACCTGCAACACTGGCTTCATTGGGGCCCTTCTGGTAGCTCCTTGCGCGTCCCGTCGTTAGCATTGGAGGTCACGTGATCTGAAACTCTATTACCTTAACTATGATATCTATGGTAGGAACTGGTTTCCTTACACAAGTTTAGGCGATCCCTCGCTACCATCGCCTAAGTGGCCTGCTAAGGAAACTTCTCTGCAAAATCAATCGGTTTTTCCCGTGTACTCTTCATATGTACATACCATACCATGCCATACTAATAACGTTTTAAGTTCTTAAAAGATTTCAAATGGATGCCAAGTCTCAAGAGGGTTCATTTCAACTTTATATAATTCGACCGCTTTTACTTGCACGTGAGATTCCTGAAACCGATGGTCTAGACTCTAGAGAAACACAAAAGAATCTCCTCCCATCACTTCTTAATGAAATTTTTTTCCCCCGCGAATCGCAATTTACCGCGTCCTTCAAGAAAAGAATGTTAAAAGAAAAGGAAAGAAAAGAAAGGAAAATTGTCTATTGACTCCGTTTTTCATTACGGCGAATGAGACAGAATGACCGCGGGTCCCCACACCACAGTGCCCCTGTGTTAATTCAATTGAAAACATTTATTTTCAAAGGCCCATTTCTCCAGTTGTATTGAATAATTTACAAGCGGTTTTTATTATATGATAAATATGCAGCTGACTTACAAGGCTCTATAATCCTACTTTTTGAAATGGATTCGATTATTTTTGTAATTTTCAATAAATAGTTTTACACAAAATATTCGGACCCATTTCAAAAAGTGGTAGTAAAGAGTCCTGTAAGTCAACTACGATTATCCTAAAAACAAAAGGTTTGTTCAACTATTATTTCACAAAGAAAGTTTTACATAAAATATTCGAAACCTTTTCAAAAGGTGGGATTGTAAGGCCCTGTAAGTCAACTACGATTATCCCGTAAAAAATGTTTGTAAAACTATTCCAAAAGAAAAGATACATAATATTCCACACACAAAAATGGTTTAGATAAAATATTCGAACCCATTTAAAAAAGTGGGATTCTAGAGCCCTGTAAGACAACTACGATTATCCTATAAAGAAAAGTTTGTAAAACTACTCCATCCATATTTTTTCTCTCCATTGGATTAACAAAGCTGCCCTTTGGCTTGGAGAACCTCAGTCATCCGATCTCATTCGCTCTTAATGAATTTTCCCCTGCATTTCTCAATCTGCCTCAGTGAATGACGTCCTTCAAGAAAGCAATGTAGAAAGAATAAAAAATTAGGGAAATTCGCCTATGGACGTGACTCTTTGTTACATTTTGGTATTCAATATAAAGTGACACGTTTCTTTCGAACCCCTAGAGAACAATGCTTCATCAAGATTGACATTGTTGCTTGGAGATGCGACACTGGGTAATGGATTTCTTGAGATTTAATCACATCAAATTGAAAATAAAGTGAAATTCCATGGTTACTCAGGAGCTCTATCAGCCTGGAGGCCAATGGGTACTTTTTTTCCGTTTCGCGGACGCAAATGTCGCCAGCTGCGGAATCTTTGGCGATAAACGGATTTTTCTGGTAAAGGTGCTGTAAATCTCAAAATGCTATTGCTGTTCCCAGGTAGCACAACAATTTTGGCCAATGTCGCATGAGTATCGGCCAAATTTGGAGAATATTGGATGAAATTGATCGTTTTCTACCGATTTTAACCTGATTTGCCCGTTCTTTGAGGTTTCATACAGGAAATTACGAAAAGTGCAATACTTAATTTTACCACAATCTTATAGTATTTTGCAAGTGTAAAAGGCAAATATTATGTTTCGCAATATTTTTCAATCAAGAATTTTGGATTGTAATTTTTTTCCATATAATATTCAAAAGAATATTGCACCCCGATATTGCCCAGCATCGGTAAAACATAATCCATTATGCATTGGGCGATGGGTATAAGCCAAGATTGGCCAATACTACTGTGATACCAGGGTTGTTGCTCATCTCCTAGGTTTAGCAGAGCTAAACCAGGTCTATGATGTTATTCACTCTCAAAAGTCCAGAACTATGACTGAATTTCTGTAAACATCGAGTCTGGAAAGTCCCAGACAGTCCAGGATGTGGTCGGGTGCCGCCTTTCACTGGAACACTTCGGGCAGATAGGAAAGGTCTTTTTCTTATTGGTGTAATGCAGAGATGTAATGTGTCCACTTTTAAGGGGAGCGTACACCCCCATTCCCTTTCCTACCTCGATCGGGCTGGCTAATGCTAAGTCTATGAGGAAAAAATGGTTTTTCTTCCAAAAAAAAGCAAAGAAATTATAGGAATATTTTGATGCGGTTTTTTTTAAATTCATAAAACTCCAATAAAGGTGTGCTTTTAGATGTTATTTTTTTAAAAACGTTATTTACTTTTTTTTAATCTAAATTTTTTTCGATTAAAAAAAAGTAAATAGCGTTTTTAAAAAAATAACATCTAAAAGCACACCTTTATTGGAGTTTTATGAATTTAAAAAAAACCGCATCAAAATATTCCTATAATTTCTTTGCTTTTTTTTGGAAGAAAAACCATTTTTTCCCCATAGACTTAGCATTAGCCAGCCCGATCGAGGTAGGAAAGGGAATGGGGGTGTACGCTCCCCTTAAGTCTAGTAATGACCGTATGGTCGCTTCTGCCCAGCACTAGAGGGATATAGCTTCTCCAGATCGCTTTCCTTGATGGTAACAGTTAAATCTTAAAATAATTACACTATTAAAAATTTGGTACTCAGTTTCACTAAAAATAAGGTTCGAAATAGCTGCAACGGCTGTGGGGTGAAATATAATATTCTGCCATATTTTCGGTATTCGGTTGAACCCCCAATTTCTAAAAAACATTTCTTTTCCAAAACCTTAATTTTTTTTCAACTGAATAAGAAAATATGGTGAGAAATTTCACCACGTAGCCATTGCAGCTACAAGGACCTATTATTATAGTTTTTTTTATATCTAATGAGGCTGCAATACTGAGCCTTAGCAGACTTGGCATATTCCATAGAACTGAGAGACATTTTTTGTGGCACTATCTAGGCGGCTCTCGCTACTAATTTTGACGCACAGATTACAATAAATCTGAGCTCTCTGTGGATGTTGAAGTATGCCGAGATTTAATTTTGCCGAGAGAACCCAAGCCAAATGGGCCCTCAAGGGATCTTTTACATGCCGCATAATCATATGACATTCGTGCTCAGGATTTTCCCATCCAGAAAATCTGACGACTCAGCCGGGGCTCGAACACGCGATCTTGAGCTTGCGAGGGGGACACGCTTATCATTATAGTGAAACCTAGCAAATAATTTTTAACAGCGGGTTACATAAACTCATTTTTATCGTCAAACTTTTCAGACATGATCACATTTTTTTTTTAAATTTCTTTTTCGCATAAACTTATCAGTGATTTCAAAATTGCTCGGTATCAATATTTTGGTTAGAATATTTGAAATAGCTTCAAAATATTTAATACATTAATTGCTAAACCAAAAAGCGCATTTTATTTATTTTACGAACTTTGACCCCAAAAAAATCAATTAATTAAAGTCCCACCCGATGTATAATGAAAATTCTTTTCCAAAACGTGAGTCGTTTAAAATTGATCCCAGTTACAGTGACACAACTTTCGAAAACAATGCTTCATCAAAGAATTCTGCTGCCTGGTTCTTCAATGTGACACTTGGTAATTGTTTTCTTGAGTTTGAAAATAAAAAAAAATTATCTTCGCTTTTAATTAAATTCCACCTTATCTGTTATATTCAAACATGGTGTGTGGGGGCCGACCCGGTGGCTGAATGGTTAGTGTGTCAGCCTTTGGAGCTGCTGGGGTCGGGTTCGAATCCCGGTCAGGCATGGATGTTTGTGACAGTCAATAAATGTTGTTATTTGTCTATGTGTTATTCATTTCTTTATGTCTGTTAATATTCCTTCTGTGTCTGTCTTACTTGACGAAAGCTTAATAAGCGGATCTCTGATCAAACACCCTAGCTGGATATATATGTAGTAGTTATGGTGTGTGGGAGAGCCCAGTTGGTAAGTCGCTCGACAAAGAATCACTTGATATTCGTTCTGCTAACTTTTGGAAAACGCGCTTTCAAATAATGCATAGATAATTGAATTCTTAATTTTCATACATGATTTTCTTCAACAAAAAGGAAACAGGTTTATGTATTAGTTTTGATCCGCAGTATCTCTGTATTGTTGTTGTTTCTAATGCCACTCGGTAACCGAGCCCGGAGTATAGAGGACTACCCGATTTAAGGCGAAGAGGGCGGCTTCCGTTTTTTATTGAGCGCCACTAGGGAGGAAGTCCGACTGTTGCCCGTCAGCATGACGCATCCGTTTTACAGGAAGGTCCCTTTCACACATCCATTCTCACTCACATATCGGAATTTTGATCCAGATCAAAGGCCGATAACCCCCTGATCTGGCACCCCCAGAGGTATTAATTCTGTATTGTTCTTTATTCTATGATTGAGTTAGTAAGTTTTAGATAAATCGTTAGTTAGTACTATATAGTAGGTTCGCGTTGCCAGTTTTATTAGCAATATCTAGAAATATCACACCTACTGCCTAAGAAATTTTTTGAAAAAGTTCTTGAAATAAAATTTTCAGTGAGATATTGTGTTACTGATCAAATATATTTCAAGAGAGGAATCTATACTTGATTTGAATTAAACTTGATAACATTGCAAAGAGCATTTTTTTATTTGGTGATATTGGAGTCCTAGCCAGACTTTAAAAAAAGAATATGGCCTGGAATTTCAAATAAAATAAAATTTGTAATTCATTTTTGAGTCTCTTAATTTTAGAAGATATATTTTAGAAAAGGGGAGGGTACTCAAAATTTCCCAGAAGAGTTTTTTTTTCTGTACTTATTTTCTTTGATTAGATTCTTATTTCATATGTTTTTCAATCAAAAGTTTAAAAAAAATTCTTCAATATCCCGAGTCAGATTTTTTTTCTCCATTAGTGAAATACTAAAATTCCTAAGGCTTTTAAACAAACAAAAAATCCAAGAATCTTTTTTTTTCACCTGAATTTGAACATATGCAGTAAACAAAACTTTGCATTTAATAAGGCCTCTTGGAATATTAAAAAAAAATCCAGGTGTACGATGCAAACCTTTGAGGAAAGGTTTTTTTTTTACAGCTTTTTACCTGTTTATAGGTTTTTCGGAGAACCATAAAAGACAGATATTTTTTAAAAATATCATGAAAAAATGTTTTACATTAGTACAAGAAGTTTAATTTTGAAAAGAACCTTAAGAATTTAAGTTCTTTAAATTTTTAAGAGGTCTTGTTAGTATATTTTTTGTTTATACTTAGTTGCAATAAATTATAATCACCATATGTAGATGAATATAAAAGTATCCAAAAATGCTTTTGGATTACCGTGGATTATTTTTTAATAGTTTGCAAAGATGTGTTTTTGTATTAAATGAAATTTTGCATAAACCTACAAAAATCTTAGCGAAATGTAGGTAAAGAAATGTTGAATCTACATTTTAAAGAAATAATTAATAAATATATATTTTGAGAAAATCATGAATAAACATTATTGAACTGACGGACAGTAATGTTTGAAAAGATCCTAAAGAATTTAATGTTTCTAAATTTTTTAAAAAAAGTTTTTTTGACATATTTTCATTTCTTTATGCTAAGTTGTTTTAAATGAAAAACGCTATAATTTACATTTTGTATATGAAAATATACTAAGTTGTTTTTCGATTCCCGTACGTGTTTTTTGATACATAATTTGCAACATGTTTGTGGAATAATATATGTTCTAAACCTACAAAACTCTTTAACAAAATGTAAATTTAAAATTTCGTTCATCTTTCAAATAAATCAATTATTTAAATGAACAACAAATATAAGTTTCAATATTTAAATAAGATCGGATGGCACAAGAAAAGGTAATGCAATTCAAAATATTCCAGTTGTAAATTATTTTTTTATCAGTACGATTCCAAAGAATTTGTTTAAATCAGTAATTTTATTGACGATCTTTCTCACATTTCTCAACGAAGCTATTTTATCTTTGAAGAACCATTATGCAAATATTTCCTTTAGCAAAACCTTCTTTTTATGGATTTCGCTCGCAGTTAAAAAGTTCTATTTTAGAATAATCAATACGAGTAAAATGATAGTTGAGGTTTTGGCATAGTGATTTCAAATATAATGAGCAATGCTTTTTAGGCAATTTTTTTATTTGAATATAATTGAATTATTTTAAATGGAGTTTTTCTCCTAAAAAATGGGGTTTACGCCAACAGTTCTAGTATAAAAAGTTTTACATTAATTTACCTGAAATTTTTTACAGATGCTATTTTAATATATATCTGTGCCAGAAGCCTCTAACATCTGGTGCAAATATAGTAGTTTTTTTTTTAAATGTTCAAGTGTAAGTTAATCGAAAAAAATCTTTTTTTTTGTTAAATTCATGACATTTTTCTTAATATATTTATTTTCTTAACTTCTTTTCTTGTAATTTGTATGTCACTCTAGAGAGTCATTGCATGCATCAGTTCAAAACGGAGAATTAAACACATAATTAATGTTTAAAGGAGGAAAATTCAATGCGGTAGACTTGTTAGCGTGAACCGCTTTTTTTAGTAAAAAAAACACCGTTTTAAATAAATAAATTATATTTAAAAAAAATCCTAAATATCATTGCTCATTACATTTGGAATCACTATGCCAAATTTGAAAAATGTTAAAGTACTAGTAAAAAATTTAGAATTTTGGGGTATTTGGGGTATTCGCCTACCTTAAGTTCAAACATGTGCTATCTAATTGTTGTGAAAGGATCAGATTTACTGTACAGTAACTCTTGGCTCAAAATTTTTCAGATTTGGAGATAAATAATTTTTTATGGCATCCATCTGACTTCGACTGATGACTCGAATTCTTTGACTTCGCAACGATGACGTTTTCCGAACAGCCAGTGTTAAATGAACAAACACGTTTTTCGGCTCTACCTCGTGTAGCTCTATTGCGACGATAATTCAAACCTATGCTATCATTTCAAATGGATTTTCGACCGGCTCTTGGCGCGACTTTAAAAAAGTTCGCCAAGGGCTGCCTTTCAGTAAATTTCTTCTGTTTTGCGAAGTTACATAGCACATGTGGGAACTTAAGTGACGATATGAGTGTTTAAGGAAACACAGCAACCCCAAAAATATTTTTGATTAGCTCCGGCTGAGGCGTCGGATTTTCTGGATGGCAAAATCCTGGGCAGGCATGTTACATGATTATATGGCATGCAAAAAGATCCCTGGATGGCTCATTTGGCTTGGGTTCTCTCGGCAAAATTAAATCTCGGCATACTTTAACATCCACAGAGAACTCAGATTCATTGTAATCTGTGCGCCTAAATTGGTAACGAGAGCCGCCTAGATGGTGCCACAAAAAAAATGACTCTCAGTTCTGTTGAATATGCCGAGTCTGCAAAGGCTTGACCGCCAATATTGCAGTCCCATTATAGAATTTTTTTTTATTTTTAATGCTATAAGATTCAAATTACAGTATTTTAAGGTCCAGTTTAGAACAAAAAGAAATGCACTATACGCTCTTTAATACGAAGTTTTATTTACAAAAAATAAATACTTGAATGTAGTAGGGTGGATTTTTTTCTCCTTTACATCATGGTTAGCCTCGTAATTACTTTGGAAGCTCTTTTTTTTTAGGATAAACAGTAAATCAAGACTTTCTGTGTGTCTGACATCGTACGATTAGTCCTTCCACTCCGGGCCTAACTGGCACTCTTCACGGGGTATTAGTCATTCGACTATTTTACTGCGCAGACCATCTCAAAAGTCTGCAGTTATTTATGGCCGAACCTGGGACCTTTCACACGCAAGGCCAGTGCCTTACCAATCGGGCTCCCTAGTCCCTAGCCACCATTTCAAAAAGAAAAAAATTATTTTAATTTTAATAAAAAGATTTTTTCTATTTTAATGTTCAAAAAAACCTTGATATTGCAGTTTAGATTCAAGCGCATACGCTACCTTTGCGCCATATCCCTGGCTTGTGCATTATTTTATTAATATCCAAAGGGGCTGGGGAGCCCAGTCGGTTGGCACTCGCCTCTAGCATGCGAAAGGTCCCAGGTTCGGGTCCGGGCATCGCCAAAAATAACTGCCGACCTATAAACGGCCTGCTCAGCAAAAAATGTCCCACCAATAATACCCCGTGTAAGGGATTGCACGTTAAATATCCTTCAAAGTCCTAACTCTGCGTATGTCGCCCTTAACGGTTGCATTGGGTGCCAATCCAGGTGTCGGCGCGTCACTTGACTGTGGATCTAAAATACGACGCCCGTCGCACATAGCCCTCGTGTAGCTCTAGTGCGACGATATTTCAAACCTAACCTAATTAATATCCAAAGTCATATGGTGGTTTTTATATTTCTTTACATTCACTTTTCCTTCCCCCATAAGATGCCTTTCATTACCAAAATAACCTTAATTACACCTCTGATTTAATAGGCACCCAGAATTAAATTATAGATCTTTCGTTTCTAGCCTATAACCCGTACAATTGTTAACAGATTCCGAAATATATTTATATTTATATTTTTTGTATTATATTGCATTGCTATTGTTAGGTGTTTGTTTAGGATTTATATGAAATAATAAACAACATTCAATTGGAAAAAGCTACTACCACATTAAAATATAACACTTCCTGGTCCAAGAGGCAAACTTTTGTTAATACCTTTAATTAGAAAAATTAAGAGAATCAACAGAAATGATAATTTACTTCCTCAAACTTTACCGGTTTGATTTCTTTAACGTTTGTTGTACAAAAATCAATATAAAACAGCATAACTTATTAAAAAGACGGCGCATGATTTTGAAAGAACAGCTTAATTTTGTGCTGTTATTTCCTACAAATAATTCATAAATTGCAATACCATAGTTACCAAATTATTTTCTTAAAATACAAAGTATATGCATTGAAAAACACTTAATCTGATTTTGAGTCTAACACATTAAGTGTAAATATTTTCCTAATGGATATAGAAATACTAAAATTATCTGTTTAAATAGCAGGGCTTGATTTGAAATTTTTTTAAGGTTCTTAGTTTTCTTCTAAAGCCTCTATGTTTCCTAGAAAAGGGCATAGACCTGTTGAAAATGAAATAGGTGGGACCAGTCCATCGACAACGCTTAGAAATGGTGTTAAGATAAGGTCTGCTCTTTTGTCGGATCAGGACTTTTTACAGACCCAGCATATTTTCCAGAAACTTTTTATAGGACCAGGCGGCTCTCTATACCAATTTTGACGCTCAGAAAACACGCTTGGCTCTCTGTGTATGTAAAAGTATGCCAATATATAATTTTGCAGTGCCGAGTTTCGCACAAAAGTAATCTCTTACATTTTACATAATCATATGACATGCGTTGCCACAATTTTCCCATCCTGAAAATCTGCCGACTCAGCGGGTCTTCGAACCCGCAATCTTCTGCTCCGACTAGTTAGTGATACTGAGGCAATGACCAAAATAGCTTTAAAAATAGAAAGGATCCGAAGAGTACACGGGAAGAACCACTTGATTTTTTAGGAGTCTTACCTTATGTGTCTGCTTGGCGGACATTGGCGACAGGAAACCGGTTTTTCCTTTTTCTTCATTTGCGGTACAAACGTGTTACTTGTGTATACTGATCTCTGGCGTGAATCAGGGCTGCCGCGAAAGATAAACAAAGCCAGTAACCAGTTTCATTACGCCAGTTTAGGCGATTTTTCGCTATCATCCCCAAAGCGGCTATTAAGGAAAGCCTTCTACGAAATCAAGTGGTTCTTCCCGTGTACTCTATATCTGTATCGTATCAAAGACCGAATACTAAATCACCAACCGTTCTTTTCCCCCACATCCCCCGTAACAATTTAATCTCTCCTTATAGTAATAAAGAAAAAAAAATTGTGATTTTATTCCAACAGAGAGAAGCCTTCAACACAGGCAGAAAAGAATGAATCGAAGAATCGAGGTTATGAAGAAGAAGGTATTGGGAAAACAACGGAGATTGCTATGTATTACACAACAATGGGAACGATCTAATTGAAGAGCTTAGTGGGAGAACGTGCTAAGTGACATTTTTGGCAATATTGAGATTTTTGCGTTAATGAAGTTATTATTTAAATCTTTAAAGATAAAAAGTTTCTCCTTTTTCGTAAACAATAAGTAAAGTATATTTTTTAACAGTTTGTAACCATCGTTTTCAACAGAGTGCAAACGAAGAACTTTCAAGCCCATTTTCTTGTTTTCACGGCTTTTGTCACTTAGCACTTTCTTTCACCGAGATCTCCAATTGTGGAGGTGGCTGGGGAGGGGAGGGAGATGTATTCTGTTTCCCTTCTATTCTGGTTGTTGGATGGGTAATTGGTTGCGGGGTCGGCACGTTACTGTGTCCTCTGTGGGCTTCCGGTTTTCGATGCTTTCGAATTAACGTCGTACTGGGACGATACATGAGCTTCGTAGTTCGTAGTTGAGCTTCGAACCATCATCGAGTAACTGGTTACATTCGAAACGTGGGTGCAGCCCAGGGCCGGGTTTAAAGATTTGCCGCCTGTAGGCAACGATCGGTTTGCCGCCGTCTAAAATAACTAATTTGTATGCACTTTTTTTTTTCGGAGTCTGAATGATGTTTTTCCGTCACTAACTTCCGTTGTAAAATATCCCAGATTTTGTTTTCTTGACTTTTCTTCTGTTTACATATTAGAATCAGTTATGTACCTTTTCTCTCTAAATCGAAAGCGAAATAATCGGCGAATTTTTTAAACTGTTCTGCTATTTTTCTTTCAACGTCCAAATCCAGAGGGAGGGGAGAGTGCAATTGTCCTCGTAGCGGCCATGTTTGCTAGAAAATATTAATACTATATATACGTTTACAGTTTACGGATTAATGTAAATTAGTTTTTTTTTCTTAAAAGTATTAGTGTATTTAAAATATTTTTTATGCCGAATGCTGCCGTAATTAATCGCAAAATCTGCCGCCCTTAAAAAATCGCCGCTCTAGGCTGCAGCCTGCTTAGCCTATTTAGAAATCTAGCCTTGGTGCAGCCTCTCGCTGATTTTGTTTACAAATTAATTATGCCATTCAAATTTTTCAATGGGGCATAGACCGAAAGCCTCGTCACTTAATCACGGTTTAAAAACAAAACTTAAACCACAATGTGTATAGGTACTCATTGTAATAACTTCACAATCTATCTTTAAAAGAGTTAAAATTTGAGCTCTAAGCTCCTGTAGCTTACCGCCGCATACGCTACCTCAAATAATACTAACTCTATTATGGATGGCGCTTGTACATTACTCAATTACTACCAGCCATCCAGATTACAATAAATTTCATATTATATAAGCCAAAACAACTTTGTCTTAAACTTGGGTACCTTTTGGCGAGCAAGATTTGTTTTAATTTATGAGGCTTCTTTCATTGTACATACTAACACAGTAAAAGACGCCATTAATGTAAACATCTAATCTAAAATGATTGCCACTGCCACTGTAAACAAAATTAGAATAATCACCCACTAAAATATTCATTATGTCAGTCTCGGCTCGTTTATGAATACTAAAAGATGCAGCAGGTAATTTATTAACAAACACGCCAAAACCCCACGAACACTTAAAAATTAAAAGACTTTTTAATTAAACCCTAAACTACGTCAAGTATTTGTATTACACTTGACAAAGTATGTAGTTTCATAAAGTGAGCTTTGGTTGTGGTTTATAGCACGTCTAAAAAAAATTTATTTATTCCGTAATAGTTTTTTAATCTTCGTTAAAAGTAGCGTAATTAAACAAAGCTAATATTTCCTGGCTAATTATAGGAATGATGAATTCTTAACAATTTAATCTAGGCAGCACAAAAAAATGTCGTTTTAAGTTACATATATTTGCATAATATTTAATTAAATTCCACTCTTTGTGATTGTTTCCTTATATATTCATTACATATAAAATTCTCCTTGAAAGTTTCGAAATGTCGAGAAATGAAAACAAGTTTCTAAAGCTTTTTAAATCAATTTTTCTAAGAATTCTTTGAGAAAGTGCTATGTGTAATGTATGCTATATGCTATGATGTATATCCACCATGTTTTAAGTCTACACTAATAAAAATCTATTATTAAGGGGGAATGTGGGCGCGATGGACGGCGGGTCTCCAAAGCAAAGTGCTTCAGTGTTAATCCCAATGGTGAGTATTTTTACACCAGGAGTCAGTGGCATCCAACATGTTGACTAGATTATCGTTTTCTATAAAACAAAATATTCATCGTCTAGTCTAGACAATCCTGTTATATATTGTCGGCTTCGAACAGGATTCTTTGCCAGATATACTAAGTTTCTTTTGGTTAAGAACTTTACCTATATTCATGGTTGCTATTTGAAAGTTTTATTATGATTCAAGTTAGCCACTGACAATGTAAAATAAAGCCAAAAACAAATATTGTTTTGTAGAGTGAAAAAAACCCAGAAGACTATCCCTGAACTTTAATGTGAAAATTACTTTTTGACTGCTTTCTATCAAATCTTGCAAATCTTGGTTATCTTGCAAAGTAAAGAAGGGTACGTGTTTGAAAGGGATAAAGATTTTTTTTAATAATTATTTTTTATGCTAGAAGAAATGCTTTGACGCAGACTGGCGCAAATGTTTAAAATATCGCCTATTTCAAAGCAGATATTAGCAGATTATCATATTTGGCGCACTTTGGCGCAGGTGTAGCATCCTTGCTTAATATAAAATGTGTTTTTTTTTAAAGTTATTTAGCTAAGCTTAAACATAGAAAATATTAACCGCTTCTTCACAACAATGCTTAACAATATATTGGCCATGAATTAACAATGAGTTTTGATTTTAACTATGTTCTTAGAATTTTTTTAAACAATAGTTTTATCGAACTATATTCAAGTATTGTTGGACTCAGTTCACCTCCATTTTGAATAAATTGAAGCGGTTTATTTTTTAAGCTCCAGGAAATCCTGAATTTTGTCATCGGAACCTGCGAGACTAACCACAATTCGGAACCACAAAGACTACAGAACTAATTTATTGAGGTAAGTTTTCAAAAATGTTAACTGAAATGTTCTGTCTCATTTCTGAATGCATGAGTTTATTCTATTTTTGATGCTAATTTAATACTTTCCGAACATCGAAAACGCGTTACTTAGAAACAATAGATCGATAAAACTCTTCTTTTTTCTAATTGAGTACGAAAATAATAAATTATTTTATTTATGGGCCTAATTTTTTATGAATAAAAATAGTTATATTTTGAAAAGTTCAAAACCTATTTATTAACTACTTTTATACATATACTTTCAGCATACTTTTATTGTACCTTGAATGCTTGAAAGCAAATATTGGATTTTTACAAAATGTTTTGGGTTTGCAATTGCACTGGAAAACCCAGGGCATCTCTGGAATACAAGCGTGAAATTAAAATTTGTCGCCAAATAGCGAAACATTTCAGAGCGAAAACATTTTAACCCTTTCAGTCCTAAAAATTTACTACACTACAGAAACATCTGATATTCACAAAATAAGCTTATTTTAGGTCCAAAATTAGAGTTCCGTAAGAAAAAAAATCAATTTAATTTTTATATGGTTTTTGAAATATTGCCAAAAAATTTTTAACTGTGAAAAACAACAAAATTAATATATATATATATTACCTAAAAACACTTCGAGTTAGATATTTTAAGATATCTTTTAAAATATCTGACCATATTATTAAAAAAAATTTAGTAATTATTTTAACCGAAATAGTTTAAACTGTGTTTTAAATATGTGGAACTGAAGTGAACTTTTCAAAAATCAGGTGAAACGCTTGTTAGCTATTTTCTAAATAAAAAAAAAATAGTAGTTCTGAGTTCTATTGAGATTCATGTAAAATATTGCCTAATAATGGAACAAAGTGTGAAGAATCGAATGATGTGTGTTTGGATGTCATAACGGGACACAAACATTTGGGCAAAAAATATTGAAAGTGATGATTCCAAATGGCATCACTGGGACTGAGAAGGTTAAGCAATTTTAATGTGCCAATAAAAGTGGCTAGAGCGCCAAGGTAAAGCTGTTCTAAAATGTTGATATATATAAAAAAAATGATTGCACCAGAGAAACTCCTTTTAAATTTCCTAAATGCATTATTGATATTATTAAACCATGGGCCAAAATGTTTTTGGGCTAAAAAAAAATTGCAAACACATATGAAGATCTTAGTAGACGAAAGTGCTAAGTGACAAAAAGGCGAAAACAAAAAAATAAGCTTTCAAGTTTTTCGTTTGCACTAGAAAACTGTACTTGCAAACTGTAAAAATTACGATTCTTTTTTATAGTTAAAGAAGTTAGCAATATGTTTTGTTCATTGACACAAATTTAAATTTTTTCAAAAATATCACTTGGCACGTTCTTTAACTAAGCTCTTCATATGTTAGGACGCATTGACCATTATATAAGGTTAGGTTGAATTATTGTTGCATTTAAGCAAGAATTATTGGTGATGGGAGTCATAATTTAGAACCACTGTTAAGTATATCATAAAAAAAGAAAGGCAATGAATTTTTAAATATTTCAAACGTATCAAATACTTACCATTGCAGTTTATAAACTAATAATGAAAAATTGGATTTGTTGGGATGCCTCAAATTTGTACTAGAGCCTACGGGTGGAGCATTGGCGACGGGCTACAGAATTCGGAACCGCAGCCTAATGATAAGGAAAACACCTGAACTGGCATTGAACGCATCGTTAGAGCAAGATCGTACGCAACATAAGGAGTTTTTGGCCACGACAGAACAATCCCATGCACACGAAATTATTTATTGGCAAGATTGTCCAGCAAACTCCGTTTTTAGAATGGTTAAGGGGATGAAAGAATCAGGAAAGATATCCTCAGTTTCATGATGCCTCAATCCATCGTGCCACTCTAACAAGCAGAGGAAGTTGTTAAAAACAAGACAAAGATGCAAGAAAAGGAGCGATATATGTTGCAGTTGTGGGAGAAAGAGGTAGGGTGGCCACAAAATACATCGCTTCTGAGCCCCAACAAGGGGCGAAGATCAAGACAAAGATGCAAGAAAAGAAGCGATGTATGTTGCAGTCGTGGGAGAAAGAGGTAGGGTGGCCACAAAATACATCGCTTCTGAGCCCCAACAAGGGGCGAAGATCAAGACAAAGATGCAAGAAAAGAAGCGATGTATGTTGCAGTCGTGGCAGAAAGAGGTAGGGTGGCCACAAAATACATCGCTTTTGAGCCCCAACAAGGGGCGAAGATCAAGACAAAGATGCAAGAAAAGAAGCGATGTATGTTGCAGTCGTGGGAGAAAGAGGTAGGGTGGCCACAAAATACATCGCTTCTGAGCCCCAACAAGGGGCGAAGATCAAGACAAAGATGCAAGAAAAGAAGCGATGTATGTTGCAGTCGTGGGAGAAAGAGGTAGGGTGGCCACAAAATACATCGCTTCTGAGCCCCAACAAGGGGCGAAGATCAAGACAAAGATGCAAGAAAAGAAGCGATGTATGTTGCAGTCGTGGCAGAAAGAGGTAGGGTGGCCACAAAATACATCGCTTTTGAGCCCCAACAAGGGGCGAAGATCAAGACAAAGATGCAAGAAAAGAAGCGATGTATGTTGCAGTCGTGGGAGAAAGAGGTAGGGTGGCCACAAGATACATCGCTTCTGAGCCCCAACAAGGGGCGAAGATCAAGACAAAGATGCAAGAAAAGAAGCGATGTATGTTGCAGTCGTGGCAGAAAGAGGTAGGGTGGCCACAAAATACATCGCTTTTGAGCCCCAACAAGGGGCGAAGATCAAGACAAAGATGCAAGAAAAGAAGCGATGTATGTTGCAGTCGTGGGAGAAAGAGGTAGGGTGGCCACAAAATACATCGCTTCTGAGCCCCAACAAGGGGCGAAGATCAAGACAAAGATGCAAGAAAAGAAGCGATGTATGTTGCAGTCGTGGGAGAAAGAAGTAGGGTGGCCACAAAATACATCGCTTCTGAGCCCCAACAAGGGGCGAAGATCAAGACAAAGATGCAAGAAAAGAAGCGATGTATGTTGCAGTCGTGGCAGAAAGAGGTAGGGTGGCCACAAAATACATCGCTTTTGAGCCCCATTAAGGGGCGAAGATCAAGACAAAGATGCAAGAAAAGAAGCGATGTATGTTGCAGTCGTGGGAGAAAGAGGTAGGGTGGCCACAAAATACATCGCTTCTGAGCCCCAACAAGGGGCGAAGATCAAGACAAAGATGCAAGAAAAGAAGCGATGTATGTTGCAGTCGTGGCAGAAAGAGGTAGGGTGGCCACAAAATACATCGCTTTTGAGCCCCAACAAGGGGCGAAGATCAAGACAAAGATGCAAGAAAAGAAGCGATGTATGTTGCAGTCGTGGGAGAAAGAGGTAGGGTGGCCACAAGATACATCGCTTCTGAGTCCCAACAAGGGGCGAAGATCAAGACAAAGATGCAAGAAAAGAAGCGATGTATGTTGCAGTCGTGGGAGAAAGAGGTAGGGTGGCCACAAAATACATCGCTTCTGAGCCCCAACAAGGGGCGAAGATCAAGACAAAGATGCAAGAAAAGAAGCGATGTATGTTGCAGTCGTGGGAGAAGGAGGTAGGGTGGCCGCAAGATACATCGCTTCTTAGCCCCAACAAGGGGCGAAGATCAAGACAAAGATGCAAGAAAAGAAGCGATGTATGTTGCAGTCGTGGGAGAAAGAGGTAGGGTGGCCACAAAATACATCGCTTTTGAGCCCCAACAAGGGGCGAAGATCAAGACAAAGATGCAAGAAAAGAAGCGATGTATGTTGCAGTCGTGGCAGAAAGAGGTAGGGTGGCCACAAAATACATCGCTTTTGAGCCCCAACAAGGGGCGAAGATCAAGACAAAGATGCAAGAAAAGAAGCGATGTATGTTGCAGTCGTGGGAGAAAGAGGTAGGGTGGCCACAAGATACATCGCTTCTGAGCCCCAACAAGGGGCGAAGATCAAGACAAAGATGCAAGAAAAGAAGCGATGTATGTTGCAGTCGTGGGAGAAAGAGGTAGGGTGGCCACAAAATACATCGCTTCTGAGCCCCAACAAGGGGCGAAGATCAAGACAAAGATGCAAGAAAAGAAGCGATGTATGTTGCAGTCGTGGGAGAAAGAGGTAGGGTGGCCACAAGATACATCGCTTCTGAGCCCCAACAAGGGGCGAAGATCAAGACAAAGATGCAAGAAAAGAAGCGATGTATGTTGCAGTCGTGGGAGAAAGAGGTAGGGTGGCCACAAGATACATCGCTTCTGAGCCCCAACAAGGGGCGAAGATCAAGACAAAGATGCAAGAAAAGAAGCGATGTATGTTGCAGTCGTGGGAGAAAGAGGTAGGGTGGCCACAAAATACATCGCTTCTGAGCCCCAACAAGGGGCGAAGATCAAGACAAAGATGCAAGAAAAGAAGCGATGTATGTTGCAGTCGTGGGAGAAAGAGGTAGGGTGGCCACAAAATACATCGCTTTTGAGCCCCAACAAGGGGCGAAGATCAAGACAAAGATGCAAGAAAAGAAGCGATGTATGTTGCAGTCGTGGGAGAAAGAGGTAGGGTGGCCACAAAATACATCGCTTCTGAGCCCCAACAAGGGGCGAAGATCAAGACAAAGATGCAAGAAAAGAAGCGATGTATGTTGCAGTCGTGGGAGAAAGAGGTAGGGTGGCCACAAAATACATCGCTTCTGAGCCCCAACAAGGGGCGAAGATCAAGACAAAGATGCAAGAAAAGAAGCGATGTATGTTGCAGTCGTGGCAGAAAGAGGTAGGGTGGCCACAAAATACATCGCTTTTGAGCCCCAACAAGGGGCGAAGATCAAGACAAAGATGCAAGAAAAGAAGCGATGTATGTTGCAGTCGTGGGAGAAAGAGGTAGGGTGGCCACAAGATACATCGCTTCTCAGCCCCAACAAGGGGCGAAGATCAAGACAAAGATGCAAGAAAAGAAGCGATGTATGTTGCAGTCGTGGGAGAAAGAGGTAGGGTGGCCACAAAATACATCGCTTCTGAGCCCCAACAAGGGGCGAAGATCAAGACAAAGATGCAAGAAAAGAAGCGATGTATGTTGCAGTCGTGGCAGAAAGATGTAGGGTGGCCACAAAATACATCGCTTTTGAGCCCCAACAAGGGGCGAAGATCAAGACAAAGATGCAAGAAAAGAAGCGATGTATGTTGCAGTCGTGGGAGAAAGAGGTAGGGTGGCCACAAGATACATCGCTTCTGAGCCCCAACAAGGGGCGAAGATCAAGACAAAGATGCAAGAAAAGAAGCTACCGGAAGTCATCATTAGGCATTATCATAAGCGATATATTAAAAAAAATAACTTAAAGTATTACCAAATTCATAATATGTGGCTTTTTTTAATAAAAAAAATTTTACTCATAAATGACAAGTGGAACGAATTTTTTTTTGTTCCAAAATAAGCTTTCTGCTTAAGTTTATCTAAATAAACAAAAAACAAGATAAATTAGCAATTTGTGTAGATTAATTTAAATTTTACTATAAACGAATTAAAAAAAAACTGAAATTAACATTTGTATTTATAATTGAAGTATTCTGCTGTTATATACCATTCAAAATGTTAACAGAATTAACATAGTCGTCTTCAGTGGATTATCTGTACATTTAGTATGTCTTTTTCTTAATAGATATCAAAAGAAAAAAATAGAAAAGGTTCGTTAATTTCTTCTCCCATAGATCAGTTAATCCAAACTTTTTCCCAAGTAAAAACTTTCTATACTGACCAGAAAGATCAGTGTAAGCAGCCAAATCCTCCTTCAATCACGACATTTTTCGCTCTCTTGGTTCTAGTACAGTTCCTTCAGTTCAGATCTAGAGAGGACTTCAATTTTCCTGATTAATGCCCTGAACAGTTCGAAGAAAAGTTATTTCAAAGAGTTGGTTTTCATCAAAGAAGAAACTTCTCTCCAAATGATATCAGTACAAACCGCTAAAAAATCCAATAGGAGCTAAAAACAAATCGAAATAACTTTTATTTCGATTGATGAACCTTCGATTGAACAAGACAAGATTGTTTTTCAGTCTTAATGTGTTATTTAACTAAACTCCTCGGCTCAACGCCCCATTTTTGGGCCAAGGCCTGCCGTGCCCATTTCAGCTTACGTGGCCAATGGCTCTGGAGTGCTAAGCATATATCCCGGTTAAATGGTCAACGTCACGCGGAACCCCCATTGTTTAGTTCCCAAGGATGCTTGGTACTCATTTTATCGACCCTCTTAATTAACGAAAGGATTTGTCTTCCTCACCCAATCCGGGGTTCGAAACCCGGACCTGTGGCATGGTAATACGAAGAAAAGTTATTTGTAAGAGTGGTTGTCATCAAAGAAGAAATTTTTTCCAAATAATATCAGTATAAACTGCTGAAAATTAAATAGAAGCAGAAACCAAATCGAAATGATTTTTATTTCGTATCATGAACTTTCGATTGATCAGAGACACAAACAAAAATATGTGTGAAAGAAGGTCTTAACCCTGTAATGCATGATTTTTTTTCTTCCCGAAGAAATATATTTGTATCTTTAATACTACTACATTATGGGAAAATACCGGAAAAAAATCTGCATTGGAATTTAAATAATTTTAATTTTTTTTGTCATGAAAATGTTTTTGTCATTTGACATTTGGAATTTAAATAATTTTAATTTTTTTGCCATGTGGCAAAAACCAACTAAAAATTCCAATTTTGAAAAGAATGACTAGAAAACTACTAAATATATTTTTAAATAACCCTCTTTAACTATAATTACTTTTCAAAACAATTAATTCGTCCTTAGTACTAATATTATAATACTTTAAATACTGCCAAAGACGTAATTTCACAGCAGTTAATAACTTCATACTCTTTAATTTTGAATACACTTTTACTACTGTCATCTATGAGGGTTATTAGTTACTAAAACTTCAAAATGGAATATAATAGATGAAAAACAGAGGTTTGTTGAGAGGGAGCTCTACTTCAATAGAATAAAGTGGATTATGTTACCTGTTGCCATATGGCAAGAGTATGCATTAGAGGGTTAATAATGACATCTTTTTCATTCCATCCCAAATGTGTTATTGACTATGACCTGACTATACAATTAAACAAGTGTGTTTGTAACAGAATTTGTCATTTAACTTCCACACAGCATTTGTTTTCAACTAGAGAAAAAACAGCACCAAATTCAGTATTTAATTCTTTATTAAACTTTTATATGCCAAATTTGGTTAGTTTATTTATTTTCTTTCAAAAATTCTAGAATTATTCCTAATCGTTTGCTAAATTTATGATTTTTTTTTATGTTTTGGAGAATAAATATATGTAATATTCTATAAATAGAAACTTTGTAAGGAATATTTTGGATATATCACACTTGCAGCATTCTTAGTTGATTGTTAGTAGTTTGGTTGGTAGACATATATTATCTGGCTTGTGTGCTTGGTCAGAGACCCGCTTATAAACCTTCGTTAAGTAAGACAGACACAACACACACTCACACGCGTACACATCAAACGTGACAGATGCGGCCATCTATTGCGCCACCTCCACAATTTAGAAATGTCTCTGAAGGGAAGGGAAATAGTCTCCAGGGACCTGCTCCCATGAGAAACTGCGCAATGACTGCCCACAGGACTTCTGGACCCAACAGATTTAACGAGCACGTTCAACATATACAGTCTTACCGGGACTCGATAGCAGGACCTTCCGATCCGGAGATTAAGATCCTAACCACAAGGATCCCCCCACTCCTTATGAAAGTGGATGATGGACAGACAGACTGATGGACATAGATTTTATAAAAGCTTCCACTTTTTAAGGTAGGCGAATACCCAAAATTCTAAAATTTTTACTATTACTTTAATCTTTTCCAAATTTGGCATAGTGATTTCAAATATAATGAGCAATGCTTTTTAGTCAATTTTATTTAAATATAATTGATTTATTTTAAGCGGTGTTTTTTACCTAAAAAAAAAGGGGGGTTACGCCAACCACTTCTAGTATAAAAAGTTTTACATTAATTTACCTGAAATCTAACATCTGGTGCAAATATAGCAGTTTTTTTGAAAAAATGTTCGAGTTAATCGAAGTGTAAGTTAAAAAAAGTGTAAGTTAATCGAAAAAAAAATCTGTTTTTTTTTAAAGTTAAATTCATGACATTTTTCTTAATAACTTCTTTTCTTGTAATTTGTATGTAACTCTAGAGGGTCACTGCGTGTATCAGTTCAAAACGGAGAATTTAACACATAATTAATGTTTACAGGAGAAAAATTCAATGTGGTAGACTTGTTAGCGTAAATCTCTTTTTTTAGTAAAAAACACACAGTTTAAAATCTATATACATAAAAGGCGACTTCTGTTTGTTTGTTTGTTTGTCTGTATAGGACGCAAAAACTTAAGAACCACGCAACAGATAGTCACGAAATTTGGCACAAAAATTCATGTCACCTCCAGAACAAACATATGCTAAGAATTTTTCGAATCAGACCATTCCTTCTATCGTTTTTGAACGTTTTAAGGGGAAAAATACACCACTTTCGCTCAAATCCGATCATTTTTTCTCTTTCGTGATGCCATCAGGCAAAAAATTTAAATAAAACTTTTTAGAAAACAATTGAAATTGAAAATGTTTAATTCATTTAATATTTGTTCATTGCCTTCAGAAACTAAATTAATAATTTGAAAAAATAGTTGGATATATGTTTCAAGTTACGTAATCCTACCAGTCTCTATTCTATTATTTTATTGTGTATATATGATTTTAATTATCGATTTTTTAAAAGCATAGTTTAGCTTATACTGAAATATGTTGTTTACTAGCGATGCATGTTAGGGTTTTATGTCGTCCTTTTCTCGCCAAATACTTTGCCAAACTCGCCAAGTTATTACAAAAAACGCGCCAAATGAGCATTTTTTTTATTAGCTGGTTGGTTGTACGATGGTTATTGCGCCAGAGGTGAATGGGTGTGTTCGTAGCTAGATATTTTCCTCGCCAAATTCGCAAAAATGGGACAAATGAGCTAAAATGTTTTTATTCTGGAAATTACGATGACATCGGTAAATATATAGCGTTTTTAAAATTTTGAATTTTAACTGGCAGGATTCTGTACTTTATAACGAACGGTAACAGCAACATAAGCTTATTATTCTATAACGAATTAAATTATAGATGAATTGAACTGACCTATATAAAAAAATGCAAATCGTTTGCTGTTTGCTGGTGTAGCTTATTTTTAATTCTTACTGATTATTTTTTACTTAAATATGTATTCTTTTCAATATTATTCTTTTCAATTAGGTATTTTTGAGAAATTAATATTAACCATTACTATATCCAAGTTGGATAATTAAATGGGAAAAAATATTGGGTAATCTTCATATCTTATGAAACTCAATTGAAAGAAAAAAAACTTAAAATTGACTATTAAATTATTTTTCA
This sequence comes from Hylyphantes graminicola, assembly GCA_023701765.1. Taxonomy (NCBI): domain Eukaryota; kingdom Metazoa; phylum Arthropoda; class Arachnida; order Araneae; family Linyphiidae; genus Hylyphantes; species Hylyphantes graminicola. The sequence continues at coordinate 3,483,960 of CM043113.1, forward strand.
CCTCTACCCGTGCAGCGTCGGGTACAACAGCTAGTAAATTATATTTAAATAAAAAAAAATGCCTAAATAGCATTGCTCATTATATTTGAAATCACTACGCCAAATTTGGGAAAGATTAAAGTAATAGTAAAAATTTTAGAATTTGGGGTATTCGCCTACCTTAAGTTATAAACGTAGTGTGAAAGCTAAAACTAATACTTGGCTGGAGCTCAGTCCTACAAAAATCACCTCTGAACGAAAAAATACTTCAGTATCAATTTTTATAAACATTCTTTACTTTAAACTCTCTTTCATCAATCTTCAAGAATACAATCTTGGAAGGATCTACAATTGTTGCTGTGATAAATAAATACTTCCACGTTAGATTTTGGTTAGAAATCTCTAAGATTTTACTCGATATTGTGTCTTTTGTCCGGAACAATTTCGTTTAAAGATTTTGATCGATCCACTGCAGATCTCCCACAGACAGTATTTGCTGAGGTAAAAGGGTGAAACAATAGTTTCAATTGTCTGTTTGAAAACAATGGAAGATGATAGCAGGAATTATTGAAAAGCCATTACAAAATTCATCGACAAAAAGTTTTTTTCTTGTGGATTTGTAACTCTTGGGAGCATTGTACAAAAAAAAAATATTAGGAAGAAATGGTTAGTTTCAAAATTGTTGAATCACTGAAATGTCTGCTATATTTCACCTAAGGAGGGGCCGTGGCTAGCCTAGTGGTTAAGGTCTCCTTCTCGAAAGCGGGAGGTTCCGCGATCGAGTCCTGGTACCACTGAAGACCCACCGAGTATTTGCGGAGTACGTGCTCGTTAAATCCGTTGCGTCCGAAAGTCCTGATTGTGGTCGTTGCGCAGTTTCCCAAGGGTACAGGTCTCTGGAGACTGTTTTCCTCCCCTTCAAGGACACATCTTAATTGTGGAGGTGGCGGGAGATAGATGGCAGCATCTGTCACGTATGTGTGTGTTGGGGCTGTTTTACTTGACGAAGGTTTATAAGCGGGTCTCTGACCAAGCACACAAGACTGAAAATGTATGTCTACTAACCAACCTATCAACTAAGAATACTTGGATCTTAACCCTTTCAGTCCCAGTGATGCCATTTGGCATCATCACTTTCAATATTTTTTTTCCAAATGTATATGTCCCGCTATGGCATCCAAACACACATCATTCACACTTTGTTCTATCAGACAAAATTTTACTTTAATCTCGATAGAAGTCAGAACTACTATTTTTTTTATTTAGAAAATAGTCAACAAGCGTTTCTGCTGATTTTTGATAAGTTCACTTCAGTTCCACATATTTAAAACACAATTTAAACTATTTCGGTTCAAGTAATTACTAAATTTTTTTTAATAATATGGTCAGATACCTTAAAATATATAACTCGAAGTGTTTATAGGTAATATATATTTTTTATTTTGTTGTTTTCCACAGTTAAAGAATTTTGACATTGTTTCAAAAACCATACAAAAAATTTTAATGGATTTTTTTTTTCGTGTGGAATTCGTATATTTGACCTAAAATAAGCTTATTTTGTGAAAATCAGATGTTTCTGTAATGTAGTAAATTTTTGGGACTAAAAGGGTTAAAATGAAGCAAGTAGGTTTGTAACTGCACCTAGAAAACTTCCACTTAAGAATTAGGTTAGGGAAAGTTGAACTAGAGCTACAAATGCGCTAATTTCCACGCCAAACACGCATGGGAAATAAATGAAATCTTCCTTCTAAGCACTTAGTTTTAATTAAACTTTTAAGCGCCACAATTGCTTTTATTCATTTACTATTTTTCCTTCAAGATTCTTAATCTTTTGCTTAATTAATTAGCTGTTCGATAAATAAAATTAAGTAATATTGCTTGCTCTAAGAATAAAAGTCGTATGATGTTTTGCCGACAAAGGTCAAAGAGAAATTACTCTAATCTGCCGCTTTCATAATAAAAATATAATTAACTCTCAAGGGACGTCATTTCAAGCCAATTTATGTCCCAAAAATGAAATTTCTTTCATGTTTTATTTTCTTTTCAAATAAAGTTTCTCGTCCGTTTTACGAAGTGGCAGCAGTGGAAACATTAAATCAAAATGGAATGTTCTTGTTATTTCAATGTAGATTAAACATTTATATATTTAAATGTTAAATATACTTCAAAATTAAATTTTTAATGAAATTTGGAATTGCCTCGTTTTTTTTCCTGCAATATGGTGTATCTCACTTGATTGTGAGACTTGTGGTTCGTTCTTTACTTAAAATACTTTTACTTTTAAATGGCATACTTTTCTTAGGTTTTTTAATTTTAAATATACAACTTGTTAGATTTTTTTTTACGAAATTAAGAATGTAAGCTAATTGGATTTTTGTTACAGTTTGAATTATCTTTCTTCAAATAATGTGTTCAAATGCTGTCATCATACTGTGGCATTTGTCTTTTGTGCTATGAAAATTGGTGAAGAATAAACACAGACATACAGACAGACGGACTGAATGATAATTATACTTAACATTTTTACGTTATAAATGTAATGTGGAAGATAAAATGTTGAATGGAGCAAATAAAATCTAAAAATTTGGTTACATTACTCTAAACTATTTTTTTTTTGGATGAAAAGTCATGAACTGCCATGAAGATTACCATTATCTTTTTTTTTAACCTTCCATGCACGTCTTTAAACCTTTTGTTTACGTTTAAATTGCAATTTAACAAACAAAAAAAAACGGTTACTTAATTTTTACTTTGTGTTTAAACAGCAATATTAACGGTGCTTAATTTTATATTTTGTTTGGAATATTATGTTTCTATATAATTATATTAAATTAAAAAACCTTTCGTTTAATTTAAGTTTAAGTTTTATGTAAACATCCAAAGTAAGCTGAAGAACTATTTTACAAGCAAAATAATCATGTTCTTTTATTGTTTCTTATGATTGCTCCATTAAAACACATTCACATTTTTTAATACTACATCTTTTTAGTATTAGAAAAACGTGATACATTTATGCTCAAAACAATTTTTGGAAGCTGTATTTTTTCTTGAAATTATCTTTTTTACAAAAAAAAAAAAATTTAGTAAAGAAAGAGAAAAGGCATTGTGTATTTCCAATTTTATTAAACGACACAAGTACACATTAATAAGAGTTAAAGAAGAGTTTTAAGTTCATAATATTTAGGATAACAATTAAATTAATTTATTTAATGACAATGATATTATATAATACTCTTTTATTTAAAAAGTACAATATACAAGGTGTCCGTTAAAGAATTTTCGAGTTTCAATTTGTAATAGTATCAGTTGTAATTATTCTGTAATAGCATTTTTCTCGGGTCTTAAGATGTTAATTAACTAAATTTTCATGGCATTAACTTGAATAACGTCCACCCTCTATGCGTCATGGTAATAAAGTGCTCAAATATTTTTAAAGGTGTCACAGAAATTATGTTACTGACACATATTGATACACTTTACCTGACACACTTTGTTGTTTATATTTTCGTTCTCATTTTGACGTTTCCCAAAGGATCAAAGTATTAGGCTGTCACATCAAATATTATCAGCTAGCTTAAAGATTGCATCATATTTTTAAATATATTGCAATTTATTTTTAGTTTTATGACTCTTAACTTTCTTTTTCTTTCGCCTGTAAATGGGTAAATATGTATATTTTCCTAGCATAAGTGTCGTGAATGTTTTTAGATAAAATGTTATTTTTGAATATCAAACTTACGTTTATAGTTAGAGAAGTAATCATAATATCCTTCCAAAATAAAAAACGAAGACTGTCAATAAAAACTGATTTTTTTATTAATTTTGAAACACGTTATAGGAAACTTATGTACAAACTTTGGAATAAATACTGTAACACCGAACGGTTTGCTATAGTATTATTATTTTGTTTGTACTATAGTATTATTTTTAGAAACAAGCAGGCTTTTGAAAACATCGCACACAAAATAGCGTTCGTAGTAATGTATTCTAATACATTAAATAAACATTTAGAAATATCAAGGAAGACTAAAGTTTCAACTTTAAATATGTTTAATTTTATATTTAAGAATGATTTATTTTAATAGTGAGGTTTTAAAAGTGATTATCAAAATTACTCTTTTCTACACCAAACATAATTCATGTATGTACTATAGTATTATTTTTAGAAACAAGCTGGCTTTCAAAAACATCACACACAAATTAGAGTCCATAACACATGTAAGATGAATTCTAGAACATTCATCACAATTGTAATCTTCGATTTGCTCATTATCGAGCATGAGCTTTGCAGAAAGGTTTTCCACCTTTGGCGTAGAAACTCTGACCTTCCAAATTCTTTTGGCAAACCTAAAAAAGAAAATAAGCCATTTAAATGCATTGTGAACCACTGTTAAGAAAAGAACCGTAATTTACTGGCTACAATGAAATGGTACACAATCTCACAAAACTTTGGTTGGTTTAACCCAGTGATGCATGATTTTTTTTCATCCCGAAAAAATATATTTGTACCTTTTATACCCATACATTAAGGGGAAAATACTGAAAAAAAATTAACTGCATTGGAATTTAATTGATTTAAATTTTGAAAATTTTAGCATGTGGCAAAAACCAACTACAAAATTCCAATTTTGGTAAGAATGATTAGAAAGAACTACTAAATATATTTTAGAATAACCCTCTTGAACTATAATTATTTTTCCAAAACAAATTATTTGTATTTAGCACTATTATTATTATACTTTGAATACTGCCAAAGACGTAATTTCACAACAGTTAATGACTTCACACTTTAATTTTGAATACACTTTTACTACTGTCATCTATGTGGGTTATTAGTAACTAAAACTTCAAAATGAAATGTAATAGACGAAAAAACACAGATTTGGAGAGAGAGCTTTGCTTTAATAGAATAAAGTGGATTATATTACTTGTTGCCATATGGCAACAGTATGCATTAGAGGTTTAAATTTAAATTTTGGTGAAACCTCTAGCAACAATTGAAGAGTTTAGTAAGTAACAAGGTAAGTGTTATTTAAAAAAAAATAGATTTTTTTTGTGTCAATGAACATATTGACAAATGACAGTGATTGCGCCCTCTAGAAGGGAAGAGTGTAGGCTTTATAGCCCATTACCCCGCTCGCCAGAAGAGACAGTCACAAGAGACTCACAAAGAAGGACGGCACAAACACATAGACAAATAGCAACATTTATTGACAAACACAAACATCCATGCCTTTACCGGGATTCGAATCCGGACCCAGCAGCTCCAAAGGCTAGCACTCTAACCCAATGAACATATTACTAACCTTTTTAGTTAACAAGTTTCTCTTTTTTTACAAAATAAACTTTAAGTTTGGGATATTTTTTACGCTTTTTACAAGTATCGTTTTCAACAGACCTGATTGCAAGCGAAAAACTTCAAAATCCCATTTTCTCGTTTTCACCTTTTTGTCTTTTATCACGTTCTTCCTCTAAGCCCTTCAATTATGGCTGAAGTTTTATTCTGAATTAGGAGTTTTCACATGCCCCAATGTTTGGTGAGATTTTCTGCTATTTTATTTAGCCAGCGAATGGACTCCGATTTTTCGATACAATGTTACCATTTATTACTTTTTGTAAAATTATTCATTAAAAGCTTTTTGAAAGTAACCATTTTCAAAAAGATGGATTGTCTCGACCTGTAAGTCAGCTACATTTATCACATAAAAAAAACTTTTTTGTGAAAAATATTCAATACAGCTGTATTGGTTGGTTGGTTTGTATACATATATTTTCAGGCTTGTGTGCTTGCTCAGAGAGACCCTTATAAACCTTCGTCAAGTAAGACAGTCACAACATACACACACACACTAACACTCACATGCACACATATACATGACAGATGCTGGGAAACTGCGCAATGACCGCCCACAGGACTTTCGGATCCAACAGATTTAACGAGCACGTACTCCGCAAATATTTGGTGAGTTTTCAGCGACCAGGACTCGATCGCAGGACCTTTCGATCCGTAGATCGAGACACTGACCACAGGGAGCCTCACAGCCCCAATACAGCTGTAGAAATGTGGCAGAGAAAATATTTTTTTCTCCATTGGAGTGAGTGGAATTGACCCTTTGCATTTTTCTTTTAACCTTCGGATTGTGAAAAAAATCAAAGAATACACATATTAACACTTAATTGTACACTGAAACATTCGTCAATTGAAAAGCCTAGTGGAAGAACGTGCTAAAAGACATTTTTTTTTTAAATTCAGAGAGATTTTTGTATTGATGAACATGTCATTCCCTCCTTTAAGGATAACAAGATTCTTCTTTTCATAAACCTTAAATTAACCACATTTTGTACCTTTTGTAACTGCCGCTTTTAACATAACTAAGGACAAACGAAAAACTTCAAACCTCATTTTCTCGTTTTCATATTGGTTGGTATACATATATTTTCAGTCTTGTGTGCTTGGTCAGATACCCGATTATAAACCTTCTTCAAGTAAGACAGTCACAAAACACACACACGCACACATACGTGACAGATGCGGCCATCTATCGCGCGCCACCTCCACAATTTAGACACATCTCTAAACGGGAGGGAAATAGTCTCCAGGAACCTGCACCCGTGGGAAACTGCGCAATGACCGCCCACAGGACTTTCAGACCCAACAGATTTAACGAGCACGTACTCCGCAAATATTCGGTGGATCTTCAGCGACCAGGACTCGATCGCGGGACCTTCCGATCCGGAGATCGAGACTCGGACCACATTGCTCCCCACAGCCCCGTTTTCACCTTTTTTTGGTCACTTAGCACGTTCTTCCACTAAGCTCTTCAATTGTCTCGGTGTGTTATTTAATACTAGGATTTTTTTTTTTAAAGTACTCCCTCAATATAAGGAACGTTAAGGACATTGAACTTAATTAGAAGATTAGGGCGCAAATTGTTCACTTTTGTTTTAATTGGTTCAATTCTTTTGAAGGCCTTTCTAATGACAAGAGCCAATTACGATAATTTCCAAAACCTTCGATGTTGTTCAACTACATAATTTGCATTAATTGACCAGATATATGTTTACCGTTACCATCTTTTATCAATTTTGTTAATTAGTCGAGTTTTAGTCACTTTTCGGTCGAATAATGAGCTTCAATTAAAAGAACCTTCGTTTTATATAACGTTACATATAAGAATAAAAGAAAGATTGAGCCATTTAGTTACTTTGAAGTTATTTAAGCAATAATTTTAACTTATCTTATAAGTATAATCTTAGAAATAATATTTTTGTTTGGCAGTTTCATTGGAGGCACTGTTTTTTTCCATAATACCACGTAGATGGTTGACATCTCGAAATGACCAAAAATACCACCTAATTTTAAAATGGCCGACTTAAAACAACAGAAAAACTCATTAAATTGCAGACCAGATTTATAAAAAAAAAGTGAAGCCTTAAACTGCCGAAGAATTGATTTAAGAAAGTAAATAATTATTTAAAATCCTTAAGCATATAATTAATAAAAGATTAGATTAAGAAAACTTCATAATAAATTATATGAATTTAAGATTTAAATAGATTAAAAATTCAAAATTGTCAATGCAATTACTAATTTCGCCAAAAAGTTGCCATAATACCAATTTTTCGGGGTTACCAGATTTGGCTTAAAATTGCTTGCCTTGATTAATAAAAGATTAGCATAAGAAAAAATCATAATAAATTGTATGCATTTAAGATTTAAATAGATTTAAAATTCGAAATTGTCAATGCAATTGCTAATTTCGCCAAAAAGTTGCCATAATACCAATTTTTCGGGGTTACCAGATTTGGCGTAAAATTGCCGGCCACGAATCTTTAGTTTAAGTATCTTTAGTTAGTTTAACAATTCGAAGTTGTCAGCGCAATTGCTACAATAATTTCGCCAAAAAGTTGCCATAATACCAATTTTTGGGGGGTTAACAGATTTGGCGTAAAATTGCAGGCCCCTATTCTTTAGTTTAACCCTCTAATGCATACTGTTACCGTTTGGTAACAAGTAACATAATCCACTTTATTCTATTAAATTAGAGCTCCTCCTAGACAAATCTGTGTTTTTGTTCACCTATTGCATTCCATTTTGAAGTTTTAGTTACTAATAATCCTCATAGATGACAGTAGTAAAAGTGTATTCAAAATTGAAGAGTGAGGTTATTAACTTTTGTGAAATTACGTTTTTGGCAGTATTCAAAGAATAATAATATTAGTACTAAATATACTAATAAATTGTTTTGAAAAATTAATCATAGTTAAAGAGGGTTATTTTGAAATATTTTTAGTAGTTTTCTAGTCATTATTATCAAAATTGGAATTTTGCAGTTGGTTTTTGTCATGCGGACAAAAATTTAAAAAAACTGGAATTATTTAAATTCTAATGCAGTTAAATTTTTTTTTAGTATTTTTCCCGTAATGTGTGAGTATTAAAGACACACATATATATTTTTTTGGGGATGAAAATAAAAATTCATGCATTAGAGGGTTGACCGAATGTGTGGCACTACTCACGCTGCACTTGAAGCACTGCGAGTGGTAGTTGTTGTTGAGGGCCTCCACCCACCTGTCCCCGGCCTCTATCGGGAAGCCACAGCTGATGCACTTGGTGGTGAACAGCTCGTTCCAGTCTGCAAACAACAAAACAACACCACATGAATCGGGTAACAGATAATTCGAACTACAGTCCGCCTGTTACTTCTTAGCATCCCCAGGGCCGGATTTACCAATAGGCCCTATAGGCCCGGGCGTAGGGGCGCACCATGATGAAGGGCGCAAAATTATTCCGCATTTTTTTGTCAGAAAATTTCCATAAAATGTTATAGACTACAATACATGTCTCTACATGCTCTCCACGATTATTTATAGCTATTTATTTATTTATAGCTTATATACCAAAACTTGGAAACAGTTGATTTTCTCATTATTTAATTTAATTAACATTACTTCACGGTGAATAAGAATAAAATACAAGTTATCTTCACAGAGACCATTCTGAGGTCAAATTTCTCCCTCCTTTACGATGGTGTGAAGAGGGGGCGATAAAAAAAAACACGGTCTAGGGGCGCATAAAATCTAAATCCGGCCCTGAGCATCCATCCCGAATATTTAAATTGTGTGTTCCCTCCTTGCCAGCAAAACCAGGCATCACCTGACCATATCATTGATGGTTTAGGACCTGGACTGGGAGGACATATTTTCTCCCCCCCCCCCCCTTTTGGTTTCAGACTTTCTGAATATCAACGGCTTTATTGATCTGTCGTGACTACATCAAAACACACCATAAGTTTGCAGCATTAAGGTTCTACGCGGAGGAAACTCGCGTAAACAAACGGAATTTTTCTTCTCTGATTGGTCGCTCCTACGCGATACGTCCGCCCTGTTATGTCAAAATCGAAGGAAAAAAAGAATTAATATTTCACTCTAACTGAAGCAAAAACAAATAAAAATAATAAAAATATGTCTTGAAATAACAAATGAAGTGATTTATTGGATGTGAAAAGCCTTTTTTTATTCGATTCTCGCACTCGGAAATGAGAACTATTTACCCTTTTTCCCGTAGGTCATTTGCATACTTAAAACCCATTAATGCCTGGCGTCCCTTTTTAGGGACACTTTAAAAAAATTCGCAATTTTTAATGAATCAACTTTTCAATTAAAAAATTGCTCCGTTGTACTCAATAGTGTACATTTCAACTGACCCAAGGGTATTGATGCTGTTTAAGGTAACTTTTCCGGCAAAACTCTTAACATTTTAGTCTCATAACCTTAAATTAGCACCACCTGAAAGGGTCTTAATGGGTTAAACTGTGGTGAGGTGTATGGGAATAAGCAACAACAACAACAAATTGTGTAACAGTCCACATTGTAAGAATTTAGAAAACGTAAAGGAGGCAGGGTTGCCAATCCCATGACATTGGGTGAGCTTAGAGGATTTTTGGGTTGAAATAAAGCGTTCTCCGTTTTTCTGTTTTTACTTAGTGTTGAGCAACTCGTACCAGCCTGCAAAGAGAAAACAGCGAACCTCATTAATAAGGTAACGAACAATCACAATTACTCTAATTTCTAATTATAAAACGTTCCCCACCACCCGTTTATTTACAAATAGTATTGGTAACTATACCTCACCACAGTTTAAAGATGCAGTACACAAATATTCTACGGGAAAAAGGGCAAAGTTCTAATTTCCGAGTGCGAGAATCGAATGAAAAAAGGTTTTTCACATTCAATAAATCACTTTATTCGTTATTTCAAAAAAAAAAAATATTTTTTTATTTGTTTTTGCTTCAGTTCGAGTGAAATATTAATTATTTTTTCCTTCGATTTTGATATGTAACAGGGCAAACGAATATCAGGGCCTGACGTATCGCGTATAGGAGTGACCCATCAAACAGGCAAAATTCCGTTTGTTTACGCGTGTTTCCTCCGCGTAGAACATTTTAATGCTGCAAACTCAAGGTGTGTTGTATTGATTAATTTCCAAGTCAACAAGGCCATTGCTTGGAATCGTAAGAATTGCTCTTCGTGTCATCCCACTTGCGACGAAAAAAATCCCTATAGCTGACTAATTATTTAGGAAACTTTGGGTGACATAAAAATATGCTTAAACTGTGGGATTCAGTAGAACTCGTTCAAGATTACGAATTTAAAAAAAATCTACTATTAAATTCATTTTTAATATTTTTCACAACATAGCATCTAGTTGAACGGGAACAATTCTAGACAAATCCTAACGAATGTTCACATAATATCCAATTAATATTCGTATTAATATTTTATAGAAATACTTTGGAAATTACTCAAATATTTTGAAATAAACCCAAACCAATAAAACGTACCCAAATTGCTTTTTTAATCAATTCCTTTTCATGAGCATGGAAACGTATCTACTTTTTCCCCCAACATTGAAAGAGAGAAGTAATTTAAAATTGTTCTCATACCGCACGCGCATATTGATCTGTACACTGAACCAATACTAAAATAAATATCATTTACTTTCTGAAAACTTACAAACGAAGCGAAGCCATATTTTAAATTGAACACGTGCGCTTGCTATATCTCATTTGAGATGCGGAAAATAGATTGTCAGTCCCATAGAGCTAATGCATTAGTTTTGGAAGCACAACTTCCGCAGAAGTATTGCTTTGCCATGTTAGCCCTTTCCCCCCAAGTACGGGAATCAACATAACATCGAAATAAAACAAATTTGAAATGAAAAAGTTATCTAGTTATTTAAATATATATTTTTGAAATTTTAAAAGCCAAAAATATACAGTAGAGGGCGACACTATTTTAAAACTTTATCAATCGATAATTAAATAACCAGATGTTGTTTTCTTTTCAGTTTTGTTTTAAATTGATGTTGCGATGATTCCCATACCTGGTGAAAATGGGACACTATGGCAAAGCAATTCTTTTGCAAAATTTATAATTTCAGAACTAAGGCATTAGCTCTATGGGAATGTTAGTCCCTCCATTCGGAAAATAGGCGTGGATAAAATACTGCATCTCAGTAAACAAAAAATTTAAATTTCTTAATAAATTTTATATTTTATTTATTTCATATAAAACATGGGTATGAATCTGCAGCTGAGCCCTGATAAACAAGCCCGTGGTTAAAAAGTACTCCAAGTTAAGCCCGTGGAAAGCCTCCAATTCAAAATGTGCCAACAGGAAGATGTTCTTCTACGTAAAAAGTTTCTGCGGGTTTTTTTTTTCGTTCAAAAGTTCTTATTTTTTTCTTAAAGTCGAAAATTTTCAATTTTTCTTTTGAACTTCCAGATCTCTTTGCGAATGAGCCCAATCTGCTGCGGGTCTTCAAACCAAAGTGCCTCTGCCCAACGGGAAACAAAATTATTTTCTAAGCCACGTTTCTCCGGCTGCATTGTGAATACTTTGAATAACTTTTAGTGCATTATCCACTCGGTGATTACTTAAGTTATTTACACTGCATTAACAATTCGTTTAATTTACCTTTTTCGCAGTAGGGCAAACCATCTTCCAAATAAAACGAATTATTTCCAAAAGGTTTATTACAATATCCGCAAATGAAGCATTCGGGATGCCATTGCCGATCCAAAGCATTCAAACAATCCTGAAAAAAATGTGCACATAAGTTTTTTTGTTGTGGAAAAAACTATCAGTATATACAATACACAAAAGAAATAATATAAAAACACAGATACGCTAAAAAACTTATAACATATTACATAAAAAAAAACGAAATTTATTGATGAATAACCTGTAGATTATTTGGGAACTGGCAATGGTGTAATTTATCACAAATGCAAAAAGTGTATTATAACACAATGTTGGACAATATAATGCATAACATTGTATATACAATGCATAAAAAATAAAAAATAAATTATGCCCCAAAAACTTATCTTCTGGTTAATAATTTGTACTTTCTTGAAAACTACTTCGATTAACTATGCATATACCTTAAAGGTTTTTTTTAACTATCACTATATACAATACACAAAAGAAATTAAATAAAAACACAATTCCTCTAAAAAAATATATCACAAATGTACATAAGAAACCCAATTTATTAGTGAATAACCGCCTATTACTTACAGGTGCAATATACTTTCTCTTGAACAAAAAAGCATAATATAAAAGCTTCATACAGTATTGGAAAAACAATACATAAAAAGTTAAAGAAAAGCAATATTACACCCCAAAAAACTCGTCTATTTACTACTTGGAAACTACTTTAACTAAATAATTTTCCTGAATACAAAATAATTTCAACGAGAAAAACGCTCAAAAATACAACAACCACAAGAAACTAATCCTATATAAAATAAACTGGTTATCAATGTTTAAAAAATATGATTAATTCTATTTCCTAAACAATAAGATGTAATGATAAATTACGAATAAAACTGAGTAGCGTGATGTAAATAATTTTTTTTTGTTTAGTTACTTATATCGTTTATTATAAAAAAATACCGTGAAATACCGTAAAAATAATAATTTTCACGGTTATAACAAAAAAGTTATTTATCTTTTTGATATAATTTTTTTTTGCTTTACAATGAACAGTTTCGTTAATATATTTCGTATTTGTTAAAGAAGAACTTGTATGTTTACAAAAAAATTATAGTATCTATATATTTGTTTATTTTTGATAAAGAATTTTGTTTTGAAAATGCAGATTATTAGATTGAAAAAACTTATCTAGGATTTCAGAAAAAAAAAAACATCTTTCTTAGAGAAAAATATAACGCAAACTGAGAATTAACATAGGGGTATCCAAACTGCTAAAGGTCTGCTTGAAAGTAGTTTTAGGTTTTTAAGAAGAAATCGAGAACATTTCCTACCGTGACATTTAAATTGAATTTCCCACATTTATTCTTCTAAAATATTTTTTTAATCGCATATTTTTTATGTATGGTCGCAATAGAAACAAGTAATTTTATGACTTTTTCACGTTGTAAAAAATCACGCCTTTCAGACCCAAAATTTTCTACATCAATATTTATTTGACTTTCTTATGAAAAAGAAAATGTTTGTCTTGATTTAGAGTAACCCTTTTCAAGTCTTTTTGATGTTTTGAAAGTGCCTAAATTTTGATCCGGGAACCTCTTGCATGCTAGCCCAATACAAAACCGTGTTCGACAAAGTATTTACTCTGTCTTAAGGACTAGTATTAGATATGTTTGCTGACTGTACCGGGGGCTGGGGGCTCAGTCGCCTAGTATGCGAAAAGTCTCTGGTTCGGGTCCGGACATTGCCAAAATAAGCGCCGACCTATAAACGGCCCGTGCAGCCAAAAATATCCAACGAATAATACCCTGTATAAGGGAGTGCGCGTTAAATATCCTTCAAAGTCCTAACGCTGCGTACGATGTTGCCCTTAATGGTTGCGTTGGGTGCCTATTCAGGTGTCGGCTACTTGAATGCGGTTTTAAAATGCGACTCCCGTCGCCAATAGCCCTCGTGTAGCTCTAGTGCGACGATAATTCAAACTGAACATAAGCTGACTGTACCGATGAGAAAAAAAATTTGGAGTCCCTTACTCATTGCATAAAAACTCATTACTTAAAATGATGAGTTTGCAAATAAAAATTCCAACTCTCATATATGAAAAAAAGTAATTATTCTAGTTTGCATTTGTTTTTTCACAAACAACTATTGAAGTATGATTCTCTGCAGAATAAAAACTTATAATTTTGTTGATTCTTATGTACAAATATTTTTTCATAAAAAAAAAGTTAGAAAATATGCATCAAGACAAATTAAGCAAAAGAAAATCTTTTTTTTTTTTTAAAGATTTTCAGGCTTTGATAAAAGTTTTTATATATTGAAACATATTCCATGAATAAGATAATTTCCAAAAAATATATTATCTTGTGTGTTTATTTAGAAAATAAATACCTAAAAGAATATAAATACAGTTTTATTTTATATCCTTTTGTAATTGAATTATTTGTAATTGTTTATTTATGTATTTTGTAATTTTATATCTATGTATTTTGTAATTTTATATTTAATTATTTTGAAATTTTTTATTTCATATCTTTTGTAATTTGTAATTATTTTAGTTATTTACGGAACTTTTAAAATCAACAATGTTTTCAATTTAAACAAGTTATAATCGGCACTCAGACACTTTTTTGCTCTAGGCTTATAGAGATTATGTCGCAAAATCTTTCGTCGACTTAAAGAATAGTTTCTTAGTTGATTGCACAATTTCGGACAATGGTAACAAAATATCCCCTTATGAAACAAAAACTATTTTTAATTCAATAAAGCTTTAAGAAAAAAATAATTAAATTTAATGTGTTTTAATTTAATGCGTTAACAATTAAATTTAATGTGTTCTTCAAATTTAATATGTTTGTTTTTGTTTAAATTTAATGTGTTAATATTTAAATTTAATGTGGTTCAGCAGTATTTAAAGAAAGCAATTTGAAAAGTGCTACTAATAGAATACTGAGTGTTCTGAAAAAAAAAACTTTTATTGTTTAAATGTTCCCCATGGGAGGATCCCCAAACATGTTACTTTGAAAACGTAAAAAGTTAAATTAAAAGCATAAATTATCGTTAATGTACTAATTTAAGAGGTAATCATCCCAAATTACAGAATTAAATGAGTAATGTGTTATTGCAATTCCTTCGGTTTGAACCTATAAATTAACTTCTGTTTGTTACTTTTAGCTTCCACACTACTTTATAAAGTAAAAAGTGGAATTTTGTTATAGTCGTTCAGTCCGCCCGTCACCCACTTTCATAGCCCAAGCTAGCATTTTTATAAGAACTTAATCATCATTGCCATTCGCAACAATCGCTCGAAAAACTTTTATTCTTTTAGACATTAAATTAAAATAAATTTATTTTCGCGACATCGATCAGTTTTAAATGACGTCAAATATATTTCACTACGAGATTCTTTGTATGTTGATATGAAATATTTTAATTATATTTAAAAGCGATTAATATCACGTATTTATTCTTTGAAATATAAACTAATTTTTGCAAACGATAAGTAATAAATATTGAATTTTCGAAATAAAGAAAAACTAGCCAAATTTAGCATGAAAATGTTTAATATAGAATTAATGCTGCGCTTGGTGCCTTTTCACCTGCTAAACATGCCGGTTAAGTGACAGATTCTGTTACAAACCTACTTTTAACTATAATAAATGCATTTCCACAGGAAAAAACAGTGTTATTTTAATCATGTCAAACAACACATTTTTATTCAAATACGTATCTTTGGCTGAAGTATTTATAGAATAATTGTGCTTCCATTTTTAGATGCAATGTTTTTTATGTCAACAACAAATGGAATGTCAAATAACAAGTTTTAATTCAAATAAATATCTGCGTTTGAGAATATTTATAGAATAACTATGACTTCTTTTTTTTATAAGCAATTGTTTTCTTACCAGAATATTTTTCTTTGAAATGTCAATGATTTGAAATTTACATTTCCGAAAACATAATAATGGTTGCATATTACAAAAAAAATAGTACTTCATATCTCATTAAATATAAAAATAACATTGCTTCCTTTGACCTTTAAAGTAATTTTAAAAAAAAAACATTTATTATTAAAGTCCTTATTTAACCTTCATTAAAACTTTGTAAGCTATTATTATTTTGAGTAATAATGATGTTTCAAATTATTTTCGGGCAACCTTTCGGGTTTTTGTTAATAATAAAGGTTAATGATGGAAATACGTCCCAAATATAAATTAATCCTAAATTCATAAAATTGGACATTTTTACTTTATGGCAATTCCATACATGAATAAAGTCAAACAATTAACACGAAGCTATTTTTAAAAGATAATTGGGTTTTCGGTTTATGTACTAGTGTTAATGATTGAAAGATGATTATTATAAAATATTTTATTATTTCATTTTTGACTAACTTCTTTTTGTGTGACGGGATGACATTTTTGCAATCACTACTGCTTGCTGGTACTTAAAAATGGAAACTTCCGTGGATTATTAATACATTGAGTTTTTAAGCTAATGCAGATCTTAAACATGATATATAAGCTAGGTAAATTTTAAATAAAATTAAAAATGTATCAAGTAATAAATGTAAGACTTTTTTATTGTCTAGAAAACTCATAAGATATTAAATTATATACATTTATTCGGATGTGAAAGGTTTTGAGTACGTTTCGAGGAAGATTTTCAACTCATTGAAATGCTGGCTGAATTTTCAGGGCCAACCAATCTTTTTTTGTCAACTAGGCATCGATCATATTTTTAGAGATTTAAACACGGTATTTTAATTGAAAAAATATGGTGTTTAGGTGTAAAAAAAATACGGTGTTTAACTGTAAAATCAACAGCTATTTTAAGAGTGTATTATTCTTTATCATTCCTCCATAATCCTGAATTAGCATTTCTGGCCGACTTGGGCGATAAACTGCTGTAAAGCTGGCCCTCCTCTTCTACGAACCGTACTTTTGTTGACGTCTTTTCGACGTCTATTCGGCTTTTCTGAAAGAGAGGAACAAAACCTCTTCGCAACCCCAAAGAACAGTCTGCTGTTCCCAAACAGGTTTCGTACTTTTTATTCGGAAAAGCCGACGTACAGTTTGAACGGATGGCGTGATGTCAGGAAGAACTTCTGTGGCCTTAAAATTGAGCAGGCAATGCCTAAACTCCCTGTTGACCAATTTTGGAACACTCCAGTTTATCACTGCTTCATTTGCTACCTTACTTTTTGTATGATTTCGAGTCGATAGAATACTTCCTACTTCTAATAGAAATTCTTCGATAACTTTATATGGATTCAAATTTAAAAAAAAAAAAAAAAAAAAAACATTAGAGATCAATTGCGTGAAAGCTTTGAACAAGACTCACCTTCTTAATTCTGACTCATACTCACTGTTTACAAATAAAGTTATTTCATTGAATGAGCCGTTTTATCGAAGATAAAAATAGTTAAAACTATCCTTCAAAAGAACAGTTTTTAACTGTGAAAAATCTGTTATTTAACTGTAAAAAATATGATATTTAACTATAAAAAATCTGGTATTTAACTGTAAACAAATGTGGATTTAACCGTAAAACCAACAAATTTTTTGCAGTGTACCATTCTAAATCAATGGTGTAGAAACTTTGAACAAGACTCATCCCTTGATCCTCACACAAACACACTAAGTAAAGTTACGCTAATTGAACTAGCCCTGTTATCAAAAATAAAAACAGTTGAAGCTTTAAAAAAAGAGCCGTTTTTAACTGTAAAAAATATGGTATTTAACTGTAAAGAACAGTTTTTAACTGTAAAAAGTATGGTGTTAAACTGTAAAAAAGACGATATTTAACTATAAAGAACAGTCCTTAACTGTAAAAAGTATGGTGCTTAACTGTAAAAACAACGGGAAACAGTGTACAAATCCGGATCAACTATGTAAAAAGCTTTGGAAGCAAGACTCACCCCCTTGATCCTGACGCTGCACTTGGAGCAGACTGAGTGCCAAATCATAATAAGCTTTGAGCAGATCACCCCTCCATACGGATGGTATTTAAATGTTAAAAAATATGGTGTTTAAGTGTAGAGACAATACCTTTTCCAGTGTAGAATAAAATTTTTAACTGTAAAAAAAACGTGTAACTGTAAAGAGCAGTTTTTAACTGTAAACAGTATGGTGTTGAACTGTAAAAACAACGTGGTGTGTAACTGTAAAGAGCAGTTTTTTAACTGTAAACAGTATGATGTTGAACTGTAAAAACAACGTGGTGTGTAACTGTAAAGAGCAGTTTTTTAACTGTAAACAGTATGGTGTTTAACTGTAAAAACAACAGTTTTATTTGAGTTAATAATTCTTGATTAATTGTTTGAAAGCGAGATCTCACCCCCTTGATCCTGACGTTGCACTTGGAGCAGACAGGGGCGAGGAACTGCTCGTAGCACTGCTCGCAGTAGAGCTGGCCCTGCTCCTCCACGAAACCGACGTCGATGAGGGGCGTCTTGCAGTGGGCGTTGTTGCAGTGGAAGTGGTCGGGGCACCAGGTGCGGTTCAGGGCGATGATGAAGGGACCCCTGTTAAGAGAGAAGGGGCTTTTGTTTAGTTTAGTTAGTTTAGTTTAGCCAATGCCCGTCGGTGGCGGTTATAAGCCAAGACGGTGACCCTCCCAGTAACTAGAAACCAAGTCAGGAGAGGGGTGTTGTGTTGAAGTCCAATACACGACGACAAGTGGCCAGCAACCATCCTTTCAGACTTGCAGAACAGGCAAATGTCCGTGCTGGTCACACCAATGCGTTGGAGATGGGCCTGCAGATAATCGTGTCCGGTAGCCATGCGAAAGCCGGTTGCTGCAGCACTCCTTTACTGTACTGGCTACTGCAGCACTGCTTACTTTGTAGTGATGGTGTCTGATGGGGGTACAGAGCGTAGAAAGTGTTTTTCACTTTTAACTATTGTGGGACAGACTTCGTTAACTTTTACCTAGTTAACTTTTCGAGAGCATCATCTTAACTGCCCTGTTGAGAACATTAAAAGACAAGTGGACGGTCACTTCCCAGCTATACGTCAAATATTGTCAAATACCCCACAAACAAAATATACGTTAACTAATTTATTTAAGCTAGAACATCCATGCACATGGTGATGGATGGCACAGCCCCAAACATTACCTTTTTTCGATCGTGGTTCCACTTATTTTTAGAGCTTTAGTGCAAAAACATTTGGTGGTAGGTTTCACAAAAGAAGTTTCCTAATAGCAGCAAAAAAGTGAGTTGGAAAATATTTCACAATCGTTTTAGTATTTTATTTGACCATTTGTCAGGTTTTGGAAGCAAAAATCTGGGAAATAGTTCAACGGAACATACTATCACAACATTACAGTCGATAGCCGTCCTCCATGCACATTCTCAGTCGACATAAAACTTCCATTGCCATTCTAAAGAATTATAATTTTTGTCTAAGAAAGGTTCCCAAATATCACTTGTAGCCGGACCTCTTAGTAGGATTTCACCCCCACAATCCTTACCTGATGGGTTCTCCGCAATCCCCGCAGATAGGGATCCTTCCTGGCACATTTTCAGTCGACATGAGCTGTCCCCTGCCTTTCTTCGGGGCCGGCTTGGAGCCGGCGCCTACTGGAACTCCCGGCTGGGCCGGAGCCGAAGATGCCGGCTGCTGCGGGTCCAACACGGGTGGCAGCACGGGCGCGAAGTTCTGGGCCGTGGATCCTGGAGCAGTGTAGGGTGCTGGGGCCTGGGGTGGGGGAGCCATGGGGGCTGGAGCCGGTGGTAAGGATACTGGAGCTGGAATGGATGGAATTGTCGGAATGAGAATTATGTTGGCGCAAAAATCACACTAATGTGGGATGTGTATGGGCCCATTTGGTAATGTAGACACTATCTTTGTGGAGCCCAGAAAGAAACAAACACCTTTATTTTTGGTAGAAATCACATAAGCCCAACTAAGCTACCCAAAGTAGGCACGTTGACGATTTTATCTTGCTTACTTATTTCGAAGAAAACAATTAAAAATAAGAATAATTTTAAAAAATGGGAGAATGCTTTCAAATCAACAATTAAACATAATTTTATATTTCTGTAAGTTCAACTACATTTATCATACTTTAAAAAAATTGCAAAAATAATCAATACAGCCGGAGAAATGGCTAAGAAATTTTTTTGTCTCCAGTGGATTAACTTAGAGGCACTATTTGGTCTTGTGACAAGCGGTCATCCATGCTCATTCGCTCTTAACCCTTTCAGTACCAGTGATTCATTTGGCATCATAACTTTAGACTCTTCTTTCCTATCGTCTATAGCCAGTTATGATATCAAAAAGCACATCATTCGATTCTTCAAACTTTTTTCGATTAGAAGCAGGGCCGGATTTGAAGATTTGCTGCCTGCATTCTACAATCGCTTTGCAGCCAGATATAGTTTTCTTGACTATTTTTTTCTTTCTACATATTAAAATCAGCTATGTACACTTCAAATCGAAAGCGAAATAATAGGGGAATTTTTTTTAACCTGTTCTAATATTTGTCTTTTAACTTCCAAATCAACGGGAGATACATCATATGCTTACATTTTTAAAATTTACGATTTACACACTAAAGTAAACGATTTGTTTTCTTTCTTAGAAAATATTTGTATCTTTATAATAATTTTTTATGCCGATTGCCGCTTTAATTTTTCGGAAAATTTGCCACCCAAAAAAATTTGAAGCTCTAGGCTACAGTCTACTTAGCCTATTGAGAAATCCGGCCCTGATTGGAAGAATCGAATTATTGGCTTTTGGGTATCTAGATGAAAAAAAAGGAGTCTAAAGTGATGGTGCCATATAGCATCACTGGGACTGAAAGGGTTATCTCTGTGAATTTTCTGTTACCTGCAGGTGCCGGTTCTTGCGCCTTCGGCGGCTCCGACTGAGGGAAACTCGACGGCAGAGGCGGAACAGTAAAAGCAGCCGGTGGCGGTGCTGCAGGTGCTGCCACATCAGCTGCAGCAGGTTCCTGCGTCTGCGGAGCCTGTACCGACCGGAAGGCTGGCTCTTGCTGTTGCTGGGGAGGCATGGATACCAGAGGGGAGTAGTTCTGGGTTTGGGGGGCCTGGGGGGAGGAACCGTCAGTCTCGAACTCGGATTTAGGGGGAGGCCAAACGAATTTGGTTTCTAGAGGGGAGGGGGGTGGGTTAGGAGGGAGGGAAAGAAATAGAATTAGTTTTTTGTGTGGTGGTGAAGCATTATGTATAAGCACTATAGCAGTTGTTAAGATGTTGCTTATGTTTGTCACTCTTGAAAGGTCCTTTAGGGTGAGTTTAGTTGTTGGATGCTAAGTTAAAAGAAACCGAATATGGCCTACGTAGCGGCGCAATGGTTAGGGAGCTAGCCTTTGGGGGGGGTTCAGGTTCGAATCCCGATAAGGTATGGATGTTTGTGATTGTCGAGTACATGCGGAGTACGTGCTCGTTAAATCTGTTTTGTCCGAAAGTCTTGTGGGCGGTCATTGCGCAGTTTCCCACGGGTACAGGTCACTGGAGACTATTTCTCTCTCCTCATTGACATGCCTAAATTGTGGAGGTGGCGCGCAATCGATGGCGGCATCTGTCACGTATGTATGTGTGTTCTGTCTGTCTTTCTCGACGAAGGTTTATAAGCGAGTCTCTGACCAAGCACACAAGCCTGAAAGTATATCGAAACCAAACGAATATGCTTTATTCAATAACTTTCTAGTTACAACAGAAAGTTGTTTAATTGGGTGACGCAATTCCTTCCAGTTTGGATTCCTGTGTTTACTTCAATCGATGCTACTCTGTCCCAACGTAACATTGATTCCCCAATCGAGGTTTGATAAACAATTTATTTTCATTCGACAGTCCTGTTACTACCAAAGACCAAAAACAAGCCCATTGATAATAGCCCATAATAATTCAACAAACGTTTTACAATAAACTGTTCTTCTAATTTAAAATATTAGACCAAACAATTACATCCGAAGCTAACTTTTTTAAGGAATTAGAGCTTGGTGAATTAAATAATAATTAACAAATTGTTACGCATTGCTTGTCGTCTTTTGAAAATTCCTTTTTTTCTCACTGAAAAAATTCTACAGCAAAAAATATCCTGTTACTAAAAGAAATGTTTTTCAGAGTCACCTGAAATTCACCCAGGACGTTTTTACAGTGATGAAACATAAGTAACGTTGAAACATTAGTATTTGGTTAATTTATCATTGCTGGCAGTAATAATCTCCAGAATGCTTATTTCTAGCTACTTGATTTTATTTGCTAGCAGCATTAGTTAGGACTGGGAATTAGAAATGTATAACAAATTTTCAGTTTTTTTCAAGAGATAAAAGATTAATTTTTTTTAATTTAAAATTCTTACTATTAAAAATTCTAGAAAAATATTCAGTTTCCATTAACGTAGGAAACGCAAATTAGGTTTTAGAATAATATATTTCGTAAACATTAGTATTGAAACTTTTTATGTATTGAATGTTCAAAATCTAAAAAAAAAAAAAACAATATATAACTAATATATGTAATTATAAAATATATCAAACTCTAAATAAAACTTATCTTATATTTGCTAATATAAGATTAGTTTTATTGCCTATGGTTTAAATAAAGCTTGATGAATTATTTTGACATTTTTTTTAAGATCTAAGTCTTTTCGTTTCTCTGCGTTAGGGGCCCCTAAGTTTCAGTTTCGATTATGCTAAATGCTTTATTTATCTCAATTAATGCACATTTTTTCAAGGGTAGACTATAAAAACTTTTGGTGCAGGATTGCAAATTAATTCCTGAACTTTCTAGCTGCCACCACTATTTAAAGAGTTGATTCACCATTTTGGGGGTATCAAAGTAATGGTTTCATTACAAAATTGGTGAATTTACGCTCCAAGCAATGGTGGCAGCTACAAAGTTCCAGGATTCAGGTGCGATTTTTTCCAAATTTTTTCTCTCAAGGGTATGGTACTAACTGGACTGTCCTCCGACCACTTGCTTATAGTCAATATCAAGGCAGGTGTATCAAAGCAATGGTTTTATTACACATTTTGTGAATTAACGCTCCACAAGTAGAGGTGGCAGCTAGAAAGTTCCAGGATAAGGTGCAATTTGCACCAAATTTTCTTTTTAATAGTGTATTGAACTTACTGGACTGTCCTCCGACCACTTGCTAGCAGTCAATATCAAGGTTGTAGGTGGTATAGTCAATATCAAGGTAGGTGTATCAAAGTAATGGTTTTATTACAGTATTGGTGAATTTACGCTAAAAATAGTGGTGGCATGCTAGAAACTTCCAGGATTCAGGTGCAATTTGCAACAATTTTTTTTAAATAGTGTATGGAACTTACTGGACTGTCCTCCGACCACTTGCTTGTAGTCCATGGCGTAGACGGAAGACGAGTGGCTGCTGATCTGGGTGGTCTTCTGCTGCACCACTTGCTGGGTGACCTGGGTGGTCTGCGAAGACGACATCTCGGTGGTGGACTGCTGGGTGGACTCGCCCGAGAACAGGGAAGACCTCGGCTGAAATAGATAGTATAATGATAGTGCTTACAAGTAAGAACAGCGTTGCAGTGAGCAGGCGAACTGCAGGGCCGGATTTCTAAATAGGCTAAGTAGTCTGTAGCCTAGAGCGGCGATTTTTTGGGGAGGCGAATTTTACGACCAATTAAAGCGCCATTCCGCAAAAAAATTTATATAAAGATAAGAATGTTTTAAAGAAAGAAAACAAGTAATTTACATTAATGTGTAAACCGTAAAAGTATATATAGTACTAATATTTCGCAGTAAACATGGTTGCATCACCTCTTCCCGGATTTCGAAGTTGAAAGAAAAATAGTTGAACAGTTTAAGAAATTCGCCTATTCCGCTTTCCATTTAGTGTTTAAAGGTACATAGATGATTCTAATATGTGTATCTATTTTAAACAGCACATGCCACCCTATTTTGCAGCTAACCCTACGTCCCGAAGAAGGAGAATCATAGAGAGAATCAATCGTAAAAGAAGAATCGTAAAGAAATCAATCGTAGTCTACAGACGGAAAATCCTTTAAATTCGGCCATGATGAAATGTCAATTGTTATAGGTAAGAACAGTGACTGCTGTTGTAGTAGAGAACAGCGACAACAGTTACAATTAAGAACAGCGACAGCCGACAGCAATTACAATTAAGAACAGCGACAGCCGACAGCAATTACAATTAAGAACAGCGACAGCCGACAGCAATTACAATTAAGAACAGCGACAGCAGTTATATTTAAAAACAACGACAACAGTTACAATTATGTAAAGTGTGCTGTAAGTAATCTATCGTTTGTTACAATTAAGATGAGTTATAACTGTTAAAATTTAGAGTAGGGATGTCATGGGAAGTTAAGATGTCAACTGCGATGTTACAGTTAAGAACAGTGATAGCAGTTACAATTAAAAATAGTCCTTTCGTGAGAAGGAAAACTACAAACAGTTGCATTTAAGAAAATTTACAACAATAGTCATTGGGAACAGTGCTGCTGTGGACAGGTAAACTATTAACAGTTACATTTAAGAAAAGTTTCAACAGTTGCAATTAAGAGTAGTGCCACCATATGACCCATAGTCAGGTAAATTATAACTGTCAGCTATTACTGTAAAGAACAGCGACCACAATTACAACTAAGTATAGTTTTGCCAAGAGAAGGTAAACTGTTCACAGTTACAATTAAGAAAAGTTTCAACCATTACACCTAATAACAGTCTTACAGTTGTCAGGCAAACTGTTATTTGTTGCAGATAAGAACAGTCACAATTAAGAACAGTGCTGTAGTGGGCAGGTACAGTCTTACAGTTAAGAACAGTGACAACAGATTTAATTAAGAAGTTACAATTAATAACAGTGTTGCTTGTGAGCATGTAAATTGAGAACTGTTACTGTTAAGTTACTTTCTTTTACCTGTTCCGGCGGCATGTAGGGCTTCATCTCGAACGGCAGTGGGCCGGAAGCGTAGGCCAGGGGCGCGGCCGAAGGGCCTGAGCCGGGTGTAGGACTAGAAGGGGCATTCACACGGTGGAACTCGCCAGAGATGCGCTACAACAGAACATTTATAAAACTAAGACAAAAACCTATATAATATATATTTTATATAAATCTTAAATGAAACATTTTATAATATTGATTTAAAATTGACACTATATATTGCCTGACGGAAGAATGGATAGTTGAAAAGAAACAAATATTGCAGTCGATATTCTTAACTACCCCTTAGGTGTTTTTTACCATTCTACATTGGTTCCGGCTATACGTGTAATTGTGTGTCGAATAAAAATGTTACCTTATTTTACGGTATTTATCTCAATGGAGAAAACGTTATTGTAGGGTAGACTGACCAGTGAGTGAACAGGCCCCACTGAATGAACATTTGGTAAATATAATTAAAAAAATAAGGATTGAAAATCATTCCACTAGATGAATTGGCAACACTGACTTCCTCCCCTCTAGTAGGAAACTATCTGATACATGGTTGTCCTAGTCATTATGTCCTGGTGTTTATTCACTGGCGAACGCAGCGCCTTAACCGTTCATTCACTGGTTAGTCTACCCTAATTTCTTTATTTGTACCTTATGCGAATCCGTCGATGGGGATAGTTTTGGTAGGGCTGTGGAGCCCCGTAGGCGAAGCACATTGCCGCACATGTGACATTGTCGCAGGTTCTGGTTTAAGTTGATTAGGTTTGAATTATCGTCGCACTAGAGCTACACGAGGGCTATTGGCGACGGGCGTCGTATTTTAGAACCACAGTCAGGTGACGAGCCCACACCTGAATAAGCACCCAAAGCAACCGTTAAGGGCGACATCGAACGTCATCCAGCGTTAGGACTTTGAAGGATATTTAACGTGCACTCCCTTACACGGGATATTATTGGTCGGACATTTTTGGCCGCACGGGCCGTTTAAAGGTCGGCAGTTATTTTGGCGATGCCTGGACCCGAACCTGGGACCTTCCGCATACTAAGCGAATGCTTAACCGACTGGGCTCCCCAGCCCCTCTGGATTAAGTGCCAATATTTAAATTTCAATAGACAACTGAAACGAAGTTATTTTGACTATGCGACGTACTAAGATTTGACTCATTACTCAGGAGGGCCGAATGGTTTGGACCATTACGCTAGCAGTCTGCGTGCTGTAACGGTTTGCGAGTTCGATCCCCGCCTTCGCCCTGGGTGTACTTCGTTTCTCTGTGACAGTAAAAATTCTTTCTGTATCTGTCTTACTTGACGGAAGGCTTATAAGCGGGTTTGTGATCAAGCACACAAACCGCAATATATATGTACCCTACACCCTACTTATTTTTCATTTTTAAAAAATATCGTTTTGATGAAATGCAATGAGCTCACCTTGAACGGCTGCGGCGAAATGCTCCTGAAGGTCAGATTCCCGGACGAGCTCGGCGTCTGTGGCAGATGCGACAGGTTCTGTCCCCAGGGTGTCGGTACAGGCTGGTACAGCGACGATTGCGGCAGGGAAGGCGCCGCGGCGGCCTGGGGAGCCAGCTGGCTGCGGGGCAGGTCCTGGATGGGCTGGGGGAGGGGGGCGACTGGGGGTGCTTGGGGAACCGGGGCTGGTGGGGCGGAAAACCTGCAAAGACATTGGCACGATGTTGTTATGTTAAGTAGTTCAAGTATTAGTTTATGTAATCAACCAGTAAAGTTATATTTAAAGAACCTTGCTAGCTTCGTAACTTAACTTAAACATATCTGTAAATACAACCATATGTATTGATCAATAAATGCTCATGTCACAGATTGGGGTCAATCAGCATCCTCTACCTGACGCGCACTTTATTAACTGTTATCCTGAATATACACGTCACAATGTATAGAGATTACAACTCCTCAAGAAAGGTATGTTTAGAACACGACGCTCATGACGTTTCTCGGAAAACCACGCGAGGTGCTGGGAGAAGCCAAGCTTGCGTTTAATCAAACGGACTATGGTCCTATTAGCTGAATCGGTACAGTGTCTGAAACCTAACAAGAAATTCCAAATCTCGGCTATTCCTCTACTTTCATTGCAATTAATTCTGTTATGCAATTAATTCTGTTATGCAATTAATTCTGTTATGCATTTAAATTATCATTTCACCAGTTTTGTCAACTTAAGTAAATTTCTTTCTCAGTTCATCAATTGTTTATACAAATTACTTATGGCTCATAGTAACTATTTCTTTGTACCACACAAGCGAGATGCTTTCCTTTATCGGGGTTGTTGTATGAGTTCAGGGGTAAAACGTTGCTCTGTTCAAAGTTCAAGTCCTTCCTTCCTGCTTTAAAACTTCGTGACAAGATAAATATTTGGTTTGCGTGTGAATCTTATACTAGGCTACAATGTTTATTCTGCCAGTGAAGGTTACACAAGTTAAATATTATGCCAAGTCAGAATTTTCCCTCATTATTAATTTTTTGTCGATTATTGACCATTTAAGGCTTTTTTAACTACTTAAGTATAAGCACAACATTAAATTATTTATCTTAGCCTTTAGATTATGTTAGAATAATAGTTTATATTTTGTAGTAATAATGCTTTTTATAAAAGAAATAGATGAAGTTAAGCAACGGTTTACTCGCTTCCGTTTTATTTATGAGGGCATATATCACACTGAATTGAATTTGGTAGTTTCGAAAAAATACTTTTCTTTATATAGAATTTCGCCACAACATATTTCACTTTTATGTTTCAGCAAAACATAAAACTAAATTACTGTCGAAGTTACTTGACGGCTATTTTTTTTTAAAGAATGTCAATTTTACGAAATTTCAAATTGCAGTAAAATACATTATTATTACGACCCAAATTTCATTTGGCGCGAGTAAGCAAGTATAATTTTGAAAGGGTGCTTTAATATTTTCAATAACTTGGGCCCTTAATGGGACTCAATACCCAAAAACGATAAAATTATATGTTTCCGAAGTTTCAAAGCAAATGAAAAAATATTTTTCACATAAAAAGTGTTTTTATTTTAAATTCTTGTCTAATGTTCCACTAACACTTAATTTTCTAAATGGATTTTATTCAGTTTTTTATACATATATTTGGAAACGTAAAAGCACTTCAAATGCAATAAAATTTAAAACAGCAAGAATATAAAACTATAGATATTTATGAAAACCGACATTTTTGTTCTTTTTTTAACGTAAGAAGATTTTATTTTATAGATTTCGGAATGGAATGGTGAAAACATGTGATAAATACATTTAATAAAAATTTTGTTTCATGAAATTCGAATATTTAACCAAGTAAATATTTGTTTTCCACACAATCCAAATATTGATCACTAAAGTTATCAAGAATGAATTGCTTACCAAAAAAAAAAAAATCACGGAAAATATCAATCTCAAGTAGAAGAACGATTTTAAAAAAAATGCGGTCAAAATTTAAGTTGCAATAAATTTAAATATTTAATTAAAAAAAAGCATGCTTGAAGTCCCTATTTAAGACTATTTTACAACTATTTATCTCAAACAAAACATTTATCTCAATCTGAATGTAAAGAAATATTTTGTGATACTTAGTTCCCTTAAACCATAGTTCATTTGTATAAATAAAATAGTATTTTACTTATCTCCAATGC
Source organism: Hylyphantes graminicola (assembly GCA_023701765.1). NCBI lineage: Eukaryota > Metazoa > Arthropoda > Arachnida > Araneae > Linyphiidae > Hylyphantes > Hylyphantes graminicola. The sequence goes on from CM043113.1 coordinate 3,512,503, forward strand.
AACAGATTAAATATTCTGAAGAAAAGCAAAACAATCACTAAGCACCAAATACTTTACAAATAGTTCTAGTGTAGTTTGATCATAATACAATTAGTTGTCTTTCTGCAGATAAATATCGTAGCATTCTTAGAAAAGATCGGGATCTTTGAACGGAAAAAAGTTTAATTGTAACAGGAATTTATTCCAGGCATAGATTAACTAAACGAACTATAAATATCTTCAATACAATGGAAATAGACGCATATGTTTTATTAATAGTCTCAATATATATTGTTTATCTTTTTATCCAATTGAAATTTTGATTTAACTCGTTATAATAAAAAAATTAATTTTATATATTTTATTCGAATATACTGCAATGACATATTTAATTTCTAAATATTGTGGTAATTTTCTAAATACCAGCGCCTAATAATTTAAAATGTAAGTAAATAGTTTCCAATCTTATTTTTTTTAAAGTAGCAAAGTGTGGTGTACATAGATAAATAAATCGAAAAAGATTTTTAAAAAATTTAAAAAATCTTTGATTTTAAATTTGAAATACATTTTGGAGACCATCGAAATGCAATCACAAGAAATATTTGTAAAAATTCTTCTTTAAAAGTTTAATTTTTTTTAAATATGAGAACATTAATTTTTCTTAAATTAATTACGCAAAAGTGGATTAAAATCCCATAACAGTTAACTTATGATCCAAAATATTTGGTAAATAGTTGAATTTTTGTCATATTAATAGTGGTAGTTAAAATTTAATATCTGATAAATTTGATTAGAAATATTTAGTAAAATACATTAGTTACATTTGTATCAGTTATTAGTTACATTTGTATCATATTGGTAGTAAAAGTGTAATAACTGATAAATTTGGGAGGACATATGTACAAAAATATTTTAATTTGTGCTATATTGATAGTTAAAATCTAATAACTGTTAAATTTGATTGGAAATATTAAGCAAGCACTCAGCCCTGCGTATTTAAGATGCACTAACTTCCTTCACACGGCATACTTACGTTTGAGGAACAGGAGAAGGTGGGCAGGCGTTCGAAGCGATAACTCGAGCAGCTAGTTTAGCATGGGTGTCGCAGTACAGCTTGTTGTTGATATTGTGAAATCCTGAAAAAAATAAATATACGAGATCATTAATCCTTTCAGTCCCAAAAATGTGCTACAGTGCAGAAACATCTGATATTCACAAAATAAGTTTATTTTAGGTCAAGCATAAGAGCTCCACAAGAAAAAAAATTCATTTTAATTTTTTATATGGTTTTTGAAATAATGCCAAAATTTTTTAACTGTGAAAACAGCAAAATAAAAAATATATAAATAACCCAAAAAACACTTCGAGTTATATATTTAAAGGTATCCGACCATATTATTAAAAAAACTAGCAATTATTTTAAACGAACTAGTTTAAATTGTGTTTTAAATACGTGGAACTGAAGTGAATTTTTTAAAAATCAGGTGAAACGCTTGTTAGCTATTTTCTTAATTAAAAAAATAGTAGTTTTGTCTTCTATTGAGATTAATGTAAAATATTGTGTAATAGAACAAAGTGTGAAGAATCGAATGATGTGTGTTTGGATATCATAACGGGACATAAACATTTTGGAAAAAATATTGAAAGTGATGATGCCAAATGGGACTGAAAGGGTTAAGAATAAACATAACAAGTAGGTCTCTAACAGAATCTGTCACTTAACCCGCTTCCACATAACAATTGTGTTAAACAGAAAAAAAGGCGCCAAACACATCATTAATTCTATATTAAATATTTACATGCTAAATTTGGTTGGTTAAATTTGTTTTATTTCGATAATTCAATAATTATTACTTATCTTTTGCAAAAATTAACTTATATTTCACAGAATAAATATGTATATTCCCTCGCTTTTAAATAGAATTAAAAAATTTCATAGCAGCGTACAAAGAATCTCGTGGATAAATATATTTGACGCCATGTCTGACTGATCAATGTCGCAAAAATAAATTAAATTTAATTTATTGTCTAAAAGAACTAAAGTTTCTCGAGCGATTGTTGCGAATGGCAATGGTGATTTAATTCTAATAAAAAGTGCTTCCTATGATTTTTAAATGAGCATTAAATTTTGCAGTTTTTTAAATAATTGAAGTACTTCAAATTCAATTTTTTTTTATTTTGGACGTATGACACTTTTCCGTAGCGTTTGTAGTTTGGGCTATGAAAGTGGGTGGCAGACAGACAGACGGGCAGACAGAACGATTATAATACATTCCACTTTTTGCGTTATAAACATAGTAAGGAAGCTAAAATGAAAGGTTACTTGATAAAAACCAGCAATATCGTTATTTAATAAGTTGTAAGAATTCAGTAATGTTTCTTCCCTTCTACTTTCTGAATTTAGGTATAAACTTTCTGCTTTTAGCTTCCACACTTCTTTTATGACGTAAAAAATGAAAGGTATTATAATAGTTCATTCCGACAGTCAGTCTGTCACTCACTTTCATAGCACAAACTACTAATGCTACGAACTGCAAGTGCGTCACATCAAAAAAATTCAGCTCATCGAAATTTGAAAATATTGAAAATTTCAATAAAAAATTCGAATTCGAATGACTTCAATTGCTAAAAAAAACTGCAAAATTTTATTCTCATTTAAAAAGCATAAGAAGCCATTTAGCTTAGAATTTAATCACCATTGCCATTCACAGCAATTGCTTGAATTAAACAATACTTCCTGCCACCTTTAAGTGAAACACTTTAGGGATGGAAAACCGAAACCGGTTTTTTTTGCCCTCGGTTTTGACAAAAGAAAACGTTTTTACATAAAGCAGGTCTTAAGGATCAGTAAAACTAAAAAAATAAAAAAAATAAATAAATAAATCAGTAAAACTAAAAAACCAGTTTTTTTAAAAACCGCTTTTTTTTTTTTTTTTTTTGAAAACCACCATCCCTACCGTTTTTTATTTGGTTGGAGGCGATCATAGTATAATTCTTCAACACTAATTACTCTATCTATTTACATGTATTTATTAAATACAAATTGGAAAACATTTCATTTATCGTTTTTAACTTTCAATAAGTTATTTACAGTTGAGTCCCGTTTATCCGGGTCCCGATTATCCAAAAATCGGTTTTTCCGAAAAAAATTCACGAGCCTGTCGATTAATATTTAAAAAGTAAACGCATAAATAAATACACAAAAAATAAATACGCACTTACAAAGTTTAGATTTATTTCTCAAAATATACAGAATTTTTTTTTATTTTTGCTGCTCAATTTTGGTCCGGTACCTTTCGGATAAGCGATACTCTACCGTATATATTTAAGTACTTCTGTTGCTTGTTTCGTACAAAAAATGTTCACTAAAACTATGTGTTTCCATTGTTAATATTAAATAGGATAATAATTCAATTTTTATACATTTTTAATTATAAAGTTTATAAAAGGGCAAGTTATTTTTACTCACACAATTAAAAATATGCTTTGTAACTTATTCTTAGAAAACGTTCAATACATAACTAAACACATATTCTTAGTTATCTATTTTAAATCCCTCAAAAAATTAATTAAATTTTTAAATAACTTGTTTATTATTTATAAAAAATAATAATCTTTGTTTTTGATTTAAACATGAGTCTTCAAATAAACATTTAAGAACAATAAAAAGGCTAAAACTAATAATAAAATGTGCTTTTTTTTCTCAGCTAAAACATGGAAGAAGAAAAATTCCATACGTTTAGAAAATGGAACAAAGAATTTACAAATTGTATAGATTTTTATTTCACAAGGTATTTGAAGTAATAAGAAAATGTTAGAAAGTAATCCTCAATCTTTTAATTAAAATATTTAACTTGAGATGAGAATCTGAGAACAAATATTAGAGTGGCACATAGCATTTAAAATGTGTTTCCTAAAATAAAGAGGCTTTTTTAAATATAAAATTACTAAATTTCTTTCTTTTTAATAAATATTTTAATAGAATTTAGTTATTTGGATTAAAATTCTAATCAAATGGCTTTATATTTGTCACTTTTTTTTTCAAATATTTTTTTGAACATAAGTATGTTCGAATAAACAATGGAATTTTAATAAAATTTTGATTATAATATTAGTTTTTCATTTACTAATTCTTTCAGAAAACTATTTTAATTCGGTATATTAATTGCTTATTTTTAGAAAAATTATATTTGGCAAGAATAAAGATCCAGCAACTGTAAAAATTAACCCTTTAGGGATGCAGACGTGCGAATCTGACTAGTATTTACAGCAACACATGCAATTTTACGAAATTAAAAAATGCATTTTAATTTTGCTAAAGTTTAAACTTAATTATGGTGGATACATTTATGATTATTTTCTACAGAAATATATATTTTTTTAATAAAAAATTAACAGAAATAAATTAAATTTTTTTAGTTAGAAATCAACATTTAGTAAGAAATCAACATTTATAATGCAGCTCAAACAAGTTTACCCTTCTGCCAATTAACTTATCCCTCCGAGGCCCGAGGGGTGATGCTTAAAAAATACTTTTCTCAAGCAAAAGTGTTGCTTTGAAGGTCAAATTTTGCACAAAAGTTAAAATAAATACCATAAAATAAATGTCTAGTAAGGAGGAGGGGCAGTAAAGAAGAAAGCAACTCTTTAGTGTAGAAATATCCATTTAATGAAGTGCAGCTCTGAAGAATTACATCCTCTCTCCACCCTTACCGCCTTTACTAGTGACAAAAAGATGGCGGTTCAGGGCAGAGTTTCAATAAGTGCTCGCTAGATGGCGCTGATACAACACTCTGCTATCCTGACGTTTGTCGTCCCGACAAATAGCAATTGAATAAAATAAAAACATGCTATCTAAATATTAAAAGTAAACATGTAGCAAGATAAAAATTAAACGTAAACACTTAGAAAATAATACACTTAAATTCACTACTAATACTGAAAAGAACTATAAAAATAAGCATAAACAAATAAAATACTTTTATGCATTTCTCAAGAAAATTATTCTAAAATCACTTTAAAATTCTAATTTGAAAATTATGAAATAGAAGAAAACACTTATAAAATTAACTAAGCAAGTAAGTAAAAATAAATTTTAAAGTCTGTGCAAAAAGTTCTTAGCACAATTTGGGAGAAAAAAAATAAAGTTCTGGACTTCAGAAAGTTTGTAGAATAAAAGTCAAAGTTCAGGTTTTTGCCCAACTCTTCATTTGGTCGGCAGATGTGGATGTGCATGCTGGTCCTTCACCTGTACCGGTCTTGCGTACATCATATCTGTCGTTTGGGCGAACTTTAGTCACGACGTATGGGCCGAAAAACTTTTGACGAAGTTTTAAGCCTGTCCCGAACTGAGTACGTTTGATGGCGACTAGATCATCAAGTTTGTATTTGGTAGCAGTCTTGCGACGAGTATTATAGTTGTGTCTGCTCTGTTCTTGTTGCTGCAATATATTTGCTTTGGCTTCTTTGCGAATTTGTTGTTGATGTTGGACGACTGAGTGTATATGTTGTTCTTCTAAAATTTTCTTGATGTTAAGATCTTCTTTATTTTTCATTTTAACTCCTGTTAGAAGCTCGAAGGGTGTGTACTTAGTAGCTGAAGAGATAGTGCTGTTAATTACACGTTGTACAGATGGTATGTGCTTGAACCATTTGTTCGGATCATCAAGGGATAACTTGGAGATAACTGGAATTAGCGTTCCATGGAATTTTTCAACCTGACCGTTTCCTCTTGGCTGACCTGTAGTGATTGTGATATGTTCAATCTTCTCATCTTCGCAGTATTTCCTGAATTCTGTTGCAGTAAAAGCTGATCCGCGATCTGATATTATTCGTCTAGGATTTCCAAAGGTGGTTTGCTGAAGTTGAAGTTTGTCCAGAGCGTCTTTTGCAGATGTTGACTTGACAGGATATATCCAAATGAACTTTGTAAAGGCATCTACCACAGTGAATATGTACTTGTAGTTTTTGTTTGTGCTTGGCAGTGGCCCTAGAAAATCTATATGGTATGTGTCTAATGGAATGTCACCTTTAGGAATGGGATGGAGAAATCCTTCTTGTTTTCCTGTTTTTCGTGAGGCAAGTATGCATTTTACACAGCTGGATATTACGTTTTCGACAGTTTTACGTATGTTTGGGAAATAAAATTGTTGTTTAATTAAAGCTTCAGTTTTATTGATACCAAAATGTCCTTTATTGTGTTCAATTTGTACGATTTGTTTTTGCATGTCTTGTGGTATTACTAAAAGCTCTTGGTCATTGACAATTTTGTAAAGAATATTATTTTTGTATTTGTATTCTGATGTTGGAGAGTGTTGTAGTAGTTGTTTAATGCTTAGTGTGAACTCATCTTTTGACTGAGCTTCGCAGATTTTTCTGGTTGTGTCATCAACTTGTATTGTCATGACAGGATAACGGCTAAGTGCGTCAACATGTTTCATCTGCTGTCCTGGTCTGTGAATTAGTTCATAGTCGAAATCTTCGAGCAACATTGCCCATCTGGCAACTCTAGGAGGCAGTTCTTTTTTGGACATTGTTTTTTGAAACGCTTGGCAGTCAGTGAAGATTTTGAATTTGGTACCAACAAGATAGTGTCGAAATTTCTTTAATGATTCTACTATTGCTAAAACTTCTAATTCATATGATGTATACTTTTCTTCTTGTGGGGATGTTTTACGACTCATATAGTGAATGGGATGCAGGTTGTTCTCGTTGTCAGCTTGAAGCAAAATAGCACCAAAACCTTTTGATGAAGCATCACAGTGTAATTGTAATGGTGAGCCCTGTTTGTATAAGTGTAACACAGGTTCTGTGGAGAGTGCTTGTTTTAGTTGTAGAAAAGCTTGCTGTTGTTCTCTGCCAAAGTGAAAAGGTGTGTTGTTTCGTAAAAGATCACTTAGTGGCCTTGCAATGGCTGCATAGTTCTTTATGAATTTTCTAAAGAATGAAGTCAGACCTAAAAAGGATTGAATATCTTTCGTCGTTTTAAGCTGAGGGAAACTTAAAACAGCATTTGTTTTGTGGGACGATGGTCGAATTGTACCTTTTTCCAAGATATGTCCGAGAAAAGTTATTTTTCGTTGTAGAAAATTGCACTTTTTGAAATTAAACTCAAGTCCATAGTCCGAAGCAACTTGTAAAACTTTTTTGAGCTTTTGTAGACCTTCGAACTCATCAGATGAGGGTACAATCAAATCATCAAGATAGAGAATCAAAGTTCCATCTTCTAAAAGATCTCGAAAAACAATTTGGATAAATCTTTGAAAAACAGATGGTGCGTTGCATAGTCCAAAAGGCATCTTTGTGAACTCGTACTGTCCGTCTGGTGTTACAAAAGAAGTGTATTTACGACTATCTTCATGAACATCAACGTGATAGAAACCATTTTTTAAGTCAAGGTTTGAATAGACAGAAGCACCTTGTAATTTGTCAAAAACATCTTCGATGAGGGGTAAAGGAAATCTTTCTTTTACGATATTCCGATTAATCAACCTAAAATCTATGGCTAAGCGCGTTGAACCATCTTTCTTCTTACACAAAACTATTGGTGCACAGAAATCTGAAAAACTTTCTCGAATTATTCCACTTTGTAACATTTCCTTAATTTGTTTATTTACCTCAATTTTTTCTGACAATGCAAGACGGCGTGGTCTTTGAAATATAGGTGTGTCATCTGACAGAATTAATTTCATTTGATAATTAGTACTTTTAATTTTATTCGGTTTATAAGTTTTGACTATCTTCATAATGGTGTTTCGTATATTCGCATCAGATATGTGAGAAAATTCATCTTCAAAAAGCGTATCATCACTTACAATACTAAATATTGGATTGGTCCCCATAGTGTCTAATGGTTTGTTTACATTTTGCAATATGGGCTTGTCCCCTTGTACGTCTGAAGCGAAAATTTGGTGTTCGTAAGTTTCTAAATCTGTTAATTTGTTAGATTTATATTCTTCAATCAAATGTGAAAAACGTTTCTTCATATCCGTATTATTAACGTGTGTGAAATATAAGTCATTACCGTAGTCACAATCCATTGCGGACGTAAGATCATTCGCCGAAGTGTGTTTTACGGGAAAATAGGCTAAACCTTTACCGGTAGCGTTGTCAAAATTTAATCGGTTCGACACATCATCTCGTTCCGCTAAAAAAAATCTTCGTTCTCCGTACTCTAGATGAGCGGGCGAATTTGCATTCGATAGCTCCTCCTTTGCCTCTGATTGGTTGTGGCTTGCTTGGAGCTCCACCTTAATGTCTGGTTGAGAGGCGATTGGCGCGTCGTCTCTTACGCTCTCTTGCTGCGGCGACACAGAGTCGGCGATGAGTTTCGGTGTTGTAGACATTTCGTCTGCGACTTGTTTCGGAGCACTGTGAATAGTATTTTGACATTTGTTTTTTATTTCCTGGTGCAGGATTTCTGTTTTCGGAGAGAGTGTACTTTCATTTTGTGTTATTTGTGATGTTTTAAGCTCATGGAAAATAGAAGGAGGGATTATTAGATTTGAAAATAAACTCTCGCAGACAGCTGCGTCGTATCTCTTTGGTTGTCTTTGTGGCAACCCGAGAAAAACCTTGGCGGATTTGGCGGTGTACGTGTCGCCGAATGCAGATTGTAATGTGATATTTTCTTCATCATATGTTGTTGTTTTGGGTAAACAATCGGCTTTGACACAAATATGAGTGCATCCACTGTCAATAATAGCGCGAGTATTTTTATTATTAAGTACTACATTTTCGTATTGGAGGGAACCGTGATCACGTGGTTTGGGTGTTGTTGGAGCTATTTGTAATACTGGACTGTTATTCTCGTGTGACTCGTTTTCAGATCGTTGGTTGTTTACATTGCGTTGATTGAAGCGGTTATTATTTGTTCCACGGGAATTTTGATTTTGTGGTCTACGGAAGTTATTGTACGGTTGCCTATTATTGTATGGTGTTCTGTTGTTTTGTTGTTGTTGATATGTATTATTGTTGTGTTGGCGACGGTTTACTTCGCTTAGAGATTTACGCTGTGAGGTAAAATATATATCAACTTTTTGTGCAAGATCATTTGGCTTTAGCCATTCTTCGCCTTGTGTGACAGCTATGTATGACTGAGTCTCTCGGTCAAGTGTAGAATACAATTTATCTGAAACCATTAATTGGCATAAAGTATCAAAGTCGTCGACTTTTCTAATCTTGCAATAATATGCGAATGTTGTTTGTAGTCTTGAAGCGAATTGTGTATGTGACTCATCTGCTAATCGTTGCATACGGCGAAAATTAATTAAGCAATCCTGTGCGGTTGGTTGGAACTGACGTAGCACTGTATTTTTTACTTTTTCGTAGTCTTGGATATCATTATCCGAAATATTTAATAAAATGTGATTTGCTTTTTCGCCTAACATATTTATAAGTATTTCTGACTTTAATAACTCATCCGATATATTCTTCGTATTAAATGCTCGTTCTAACGATGCGAAAAATAAGCTGTAATTTTCTGGACGGCTAGGGATTGGCATTGAAAGAGTTTTAACAGAACGAATAAGATTTTCGATGTTAGGTGAATCATCGGTTTCGGAACTTTTCGAAATATTATGCTGAGTTTCGGCATTGTTTTGAAGGGAAGCTAGTTCTATATTTCGTTCGATTTGTGCGAGTTTTACTTTTTCGACTTCTAATTTATTTCTTTCGATTTCTAGTTTAACATTTCTGTCATCTACCGTTTGTGCAATTAAATTTTTAACGAATTCGTTATCTTTCGTGTAGGTCTCACTGGACTCAATTAGCTCTTTAATTTTAGTTAACGTGGAATTTTCTGGAAGTACGATGTCCAATTCAAAAGCAACTTTCACTAAATCTTCTTTTTTAGTATTTTTATACATCTTGAATAGAAAAATAAGAAAACTTTTACCTTTGTGGTCGATTTTGGTTTTGTTTCGTCGGCGATGTAGTAGAATTTCTTACGTGCTCTGTGGACGATGTATTCCGTTTTATGGAGGGTAGTTTTGTTTTTCGGATTGACGTGCTGTGGACCTCGTCGTCGTGTGTCGTCTTCTGCTTAGCGGCTGAAGATGGATGACTCACGGGTGGCGTCTTCTGCTTAACGGCTGGAAAAATACCACTTTACGATGGGGTCGACGATGGCGACTGCGAAGGCGACTTCGGCTTGGCGGCTGAAGAAGGAATCGCTTGACGATGGCGCAGGAAGTTCCTTTTGAAGCGGGAGTTTTCACTTTTTTCGTGACGATGGCGATTTTGGCATCGCTGATTTATTGCAGTGTAGATAAAAGTTCGTTTTTGTGCATGAGTTCGTGATTGCCCACCGTGGAGAGGAACTTTATGTCTGAACCTCGTGGGACTTGAACTTTCGTTTTGTAAAAGTTTAAATTAAAATTTTTTAAAATATATCGATTTTTGCGACGAGAGGCGGGTGGCAAGGCGGCGGTGAGCCCCCATGTCTAGTAAGGAGGAGGGGCAGTAAAGAAGAAAGCAACTCTTTAGTGTAGAAATATCCATTTAATGAAGTGCAGCTCTGAAGAATTACATCCTCTCTCCACCCTTACCGCCTTTACTAGTGACAAAAAGATGGCGGTTCAGGGCAGAGTTTCAATAAGTGCTCGCTAGATGGCGCTGATACAACATAAATACAATATAATTAAAGACCAGGAGAGATAGCTCCTGTTAGATATAGATAGATAGTTCTTGTTTCTGATAGGGTTTTCGATTTGTTTACCCCTTTCCGATAGAGCTATCAGGATCGTGCGGGCATAAAAGAAAATGTCAAGGTCTTCAAAAATATCGATACCAAAGCAGCTGACTTGTGCGATTCGTTATTTGTATAAAAAATGACTGTTTTTAAGGAGTTGCTGTGGCATTGATGCGGTTAAACGCATTTTTTTTCGATAAACTCCAAATATAGTCTCATAATTTTAAATCAGCGCCATTTGACCACTGGTCTTAAAGGGGAATACCGTAAAATATTTGGCTCTAAGTGTCACCGAAAAACCTTGGTTCATAGTTACTGCAATGGCTGTGTGTTAAAGCATTTCGCCATATTTTTGGTTTTCTCATGTACTATTTCTTGGGTTTTCGCTTCCGAAACCTGGAATATGGTTGAACCGAGTACCAAAAAGGTAGTGAAGCATTTCACCACATAGCATTTAAAACTACTGAAAACCAATTTTTTACAGGATTACTAGATCAAGAACAATTTAATAAAGTTGTTCATGTGACTCAATTTTATGTTTAACAAACTCAGATGTAAGAATTTAACCACAAAATTCTCTGTAATTTTGCAGGATTTTTCATAGTGCAAGATTATCCAGAAAAACTCTACAAGTTGAAAATTAATTTTTAAAAGTGCAGGAAACGTGTTTTGAGAACGTACCAATATTCTGCAGAGACGATCCGCAAGTGCTGCAATTGAAGCACTCCTGATGCAGAGTTCGGTCACTCAAGCTCACGAAAGGACCCCTGCAGGAAAATCGTATGAGTTAGTCAAAGTCCTCAAAAATCTGAATATCGGTTTACAACATCAGTTACAAAGAATTTATCTTCTCCTTATTCCTTATCCAATAGGGCTGCAATATTGGCAGTCAAGCGTTTTGCAGACTCGGCATATTCCCCAGAACTGAGAGCCATTTTTGTGCCACCACCTAGGAGACTCTCGCTACCAATTTTGACGCGCAGATTACAATGAATCTGAGCTCTCTGTGGATGTTAAAGTATGCCGATAGTTAATTTTACCGAGAGAACCCAAGCCAAATAGATGCCTCAGGGATCTTTTTACATGCCACATAATCATATGACAGCGGCCCAGTGGCTGAGAGGTTAAACGTGTCCGCCTCGTAAGCCCAAGATCGCGGGTTTGAGCCCCGGCTGAGTCTTCGGATTTTCCTGGATGGGAAAATTCTGGGCACGCATGTCATATGATTATGTTGAATGTAAAAGATCCCTGGAGGAGCCCATTTGGCCTGGGTTCTCTCGGCAAAATTAAATCTCGGCATACTTTAACATCCACGGAAGGCTCAGATTCATTGTAATCTGTGCGTCAAAATTGGTAGCGAGAGTCGCCTAGATGGTGCCACAAAAAATGGCTCTCAGTTCTGGGGAATGTGCCGAGTCTGCAAAGGCTTTACCGCCAATGTTGCAGCCCCATTAGAGAAAAAAATAGCCATATGACATGCGTGCCCAAGATTTTCCCAACAAAGAATTTATTAATCAAATTAGTTTCAGATAGTCAGAACCGTAGTTCAACTAAAAATGACTTCCAATGATCATGACGTTTTTACTGTCAGTGATTGTTTTGGGGCAAACTCAACTCACCAAACACTTTCGAAGAATTTGGACGATATTTTAGAATATTTTAATACACAACTGCAATTTTAAATAATAAATCAAACTCACACAATATTCCTTCCGCAATCAGAGCATGGCCCCTGTGAGGGGCCTTCGGGGGCAGGGGGCGCCACCGGTTTCAAGACCGGCATAGGGGCTGGAGCTGGTGGGGCTTGAACGGGTGCTGGGGCTGGGGCCGCGTTGACAACCGGCTTGGGGGCCACCGAAGGGGGAACTTTGGAAGGCCGGAAGAGGGGCTGTCCGCTGGGGGCGGGCTTAGGAGACCACCCTGAAAAGGAAAATACTAAAAAGTTAAATAATGATTTATAATAGGGTAGACTAACCAGTGAATGAACGTTTTAAGGCGCTGCGTTCGCCAGTGACGAAACACCATGACATAACGACCAGGACAACCAACCATATGTCAGATAGCTTCCTACTACATGGGAGGAAGTCAGTGTTGCCAATCCGTCTAGTTGAATGATTTGCAATCCTTATTTTTTAATTATATTTACCAAATGTTCATTCACTGGGGCCTGTTCACTCACTGGTCAGTCTACCCTATGTACTGGATTGAATGCTCTCAGTGCTAATGGTTCTCAAAAAGCATTACCATTACATTTAAAGCATAAAAATACGAAAAATTTAAATAATGATTTATAATATGTACTGGTTATAATGGTCCCAGTGCTAACGGATCTCAAAACGTACACTCTCAGAAATAACACTTTCATTTCGTGACGATTCATGAATCCTTAAGCTTCATTTCGTTAATTTTGAGGATTGTTTCGTCAAACTATCACGTGACTTTTGAGTAAACGCGAATCCTCACTTTTACGGTCGTGATTTGGCGATAGAGGAAACTGAATCTCGTTGTTGTACTCACATGCTCAGAAATGACGAAATATTTCTTTAGATTAGACGACATTCAAATCCTCATAAAAATGACGATTCAAATTTCCTCACTTCGAGGAAACGAAAACTCGGAGCATTTGCCAGTTACGGAATCGTCAAAATTAAGGAAAATTTCGTCGTTTTTGAGCATTCATTTTTAAGTGTATTACCAGTGGAACAAGGTTACTATTTCAAAAATATAAATTTTTCTTAATGGGTTTATTTTTTTACACTAATGTAATTGGGATTGACGCCATTTGTTGGATTGATTAGTTTTTGAATCCCAATTTTCACAGAAGTATTGTTTTTCTATATTAGCCATTTTTCACCAAGTATGAGAATCATCAACATCAATATAAAACAAAACTGAAAAGAAAATAATACCCGGTTATGTAATTATCAATTGATAATATTTCAAATACTGTCGCCCTCTCCTGTATATTTTTTGCATATTTCAAAATTATATAATTAAATAACTAGATAACATTTTTGTTTCAATTTTTTTTCATTTCGGTGTTATTTTGATTTCCGTACCTAGGGAAATAGAGCTAATTTGGCAAAGTAATACTTCTGCGGAAGTTGTGATTTCAAAACTAACGCATTAGCTCGGCGGTGCCGACAATCCCGTTTAAATGTATTTTGTTTTATTTGCTTGCCGTTTGTTTTCTTTTTCAGAAATTTTTAGAACCGCTTTGCGGCACCATTAGGGGTGTAAAATGTATAATGTATATTTTTTCATTTATCTAAATGAGTCACATCACGCAACGAGAAGCAAGATATAAATGTATATAACAATAATATATATAATATGCATAAAAGGAGAAAAAGGATTAAAACATACATCTTCACAACTTATTTTCCACAGATATATCCTTGGGGGAAATATCCTTTTACCCACATAATTGTTCTGCCATATAATGGTTTAATAATTTGCTTTTCACAGATCCCTTGTGGTTTTAATTAATTCACGTGAAATTCCAGTCCTTTTTTTAAACATAAAGTCTTTAAATTACAAAGAAAAAATGAACGCTTCAAAATTTAATTTAGTTTCTTATAAATTAAACCTTACTTAATAACTTGCTTTTAAGAAACATTTTAAGAACTCAATTTGAGAGAAGTATATTTTTTGAAATTCATTTTACTTAACTTCAAGTCAGCCAAATCATTTGCCAATTTAAAATCACTAATAAACCCACAAAACATGAAAAAGGTTTTCCACTCCCATTTCCTTCCTTTTTGACAATAAAAAAACACGCTTGGGACTTTAATTATTTTAATTCTGCAACTTTCGCTTTTTAATACACATAAAGTAAAAAAAGAAACAGATTTATTCACAAGTTTGATAAGAGCTCATTTTTCCTTAAAAAGCTTATAGCAAAGAAAATTAGAAACTTATTGCGAAGGTTAGCTTAGAAACTAAAAGCAAATCTGAGTTTCCCGCACGAACAATTATTTGAATCATTTACTTTCCCGCAAGGTCTCTGGGGATTGACAAAATCTACTTTTGTCTTAATTAAAATCAAATTAGGAGAGTTATTCGGTTTCCAGAAATGATTATTTCTCTGGTTTGTACCCTAGAATAAAAATAAAATATTGCAACCCTTGTTCTCCAAGGAGATGGAAATACTTGGCGAGCAACCAAGTGAAGACGTCGCCGAGAAAGTCTCCAAGCAGCAATAGAAATCCCAAATTAAAAAGATCACTTAATGTTAGTTCATGCTGAAACGCATCATTTTAGTCCTTAAAAGACATTAATTAAAAAAAAATTTCCCTCTCTAATGGGTCTGCAATATTGGTGGTCAAGCCATTTGCAGATTCAGCATATTCCCCAGAACTGAGAGTCATTTTTTTTTATGGCACTATCTTTTGATGCACAGATTACAATGAATCTGAGCTCTCTGTGGATGTTAAAGTATGCCGAGTAATAATTTTGTCGAGAGCACACAAGCCAAATGGGCCCTCCAGGGATCTTTTACATGCCACATAATCCTATGACACGCGTGCCCAGGATATTCTCATCCAGAAAATCCGACGATTCAGCCGGGGCTCGAAACCGAGATCTTTTGTTAACGAGGCGGACACCTTAAACCTCTCAGTAATTAAAATGTAAAGAATAACTATTTGCGCAGTTCTAGGCTGTGGCACGAGATCTACACTCTTAAAACAAACACTCCTTATTTAACTCAGTCTGAGTGGATTTCACTCCTCCAGACTGGAAAATGCACTTCTCCTTTTGGAGTGGATCCTTTGTGTGTTAAACCTCCGACAGGATCACTCCAAACGAGTGATTTTAACTCAGTCTGAGTAAATATGCATGCCTTTAGGGTGTCGAAAATGCACTTCTCCAACTGGAGTGGATTTCGCTCTTTTGTTTTAAGAGTGTAAGCCTGTACAAAGTTCTATGCAAACGGAGACAAGATCCCTCGAGTACCCACCTATTCGGTTTGGGTTGACTCAGCATAATTAAATATTGGCATCTATAGCATCCACAGAGAGCTATAAGATTCATTGTAATCTGAAGGTCAAAATTGGTAACGAGAGTTGCCAAGATAGTGCCACAAAAAATGGTTTGGTTTGGTTTGCATTATCGTCGGACTAGAGCTACACTAGGGCTATTGGCGACGGGCGTCGTTTTTTAGAACCACAGTCAGGTGACGAGCCAACACCTGAATAGGCACCCAACGCAACCGTTAAGGGCGACATCGTACGCACCGTTAGGACTTTGAAGGATATTTAACGTGCACTCCCTTACACGAGGTATTATTCGGCGGACATTTTTGGCTGCACGGGCCGTTTATAGGTCGGCAGCTATTTTGGCGATGCCCGGACCCGAACCTGGGACCTTCCGCATGCTAAGCGAGTGCTTAACCGACTGGGCTCCCCAGCCCCCCACAAAAAATGTCTCTCCTTACTGGGGAATATGCTGAGTCTGCAAAGGCTTGACCGCCAATATTGCAGTCCCATTATAAAATATTTATTTTATTTTTTATGCATTAAGATTTGAATTACAGTATATAAAGGTCAAGTTTACTGCAAAAAGAAATGCACTGTACGTTTGTCAATATGAAGTTTTATTAGAATATGCTGAGTCTGGAAAAGTCTTTAGAGGAGACGGCACCCGAAACATTATTTCTAGAAATAATAACATAAACTTGCAAACTTTAGTGGTTTTATATAATGCTCACTCTAAACAAACATGTTTTCTTTCTAAAAAAGTCAAAATTTTGATTTTTTTTCAAAACGCAACTCCTTCAATTTTGAGAATAACTCCGACAAACCTTTATAGTAGTTTGTTATTAGTGCTATTTATTCACGAATTGTGCATTAATTTTAAAATGTGAGCTACAGTTAAAAAGTAACATGCATTTAAAACTGAAAATCACAAACAATTACAAATTGTTGAATTCAGCATTTTAAAAAAAAAGCTATGCATAAAAAAGCCTTAGGGATTTATGAAACACTGGAATAAAAAAACCCGAAACAGAGAAAAAAAGGTTGGAAGCAGACGAAATACGCAATAAAACTTATTAAATATTTTCTGGGCTAAAACTTTCCTATAACTTTTTTTCTACAGAAGATATCATTAAGAAACTTTCAGTAAATTTTCAGAAAAATATTGTAATTAGTAAGAAGTAAAAACTGAAAATTCGATATTTTGACAAATTTTTGGGTACCGTTTCCCCTTAAGGAGGAATGGGCGCATTTGCGAACGGGGTCTCCAAACTCAAGTGCCTCAATGTTAATCCAATGGGAAAAAAACTATTTTCGCTGCCACATTTCTCCGGCTGTACTGAATATTTTTGCAAGCGGATTTTTTATGTGATAAATGTAGCTGACTTACAGGTCTC
This sequence comes from Hylyphantes graminicola, assembly GCA_023701765.1. NCBI lineage: Eukaryota > Metazoa > Arthropoda > Arachnida > Araneae > Linyphiidae > Hylyphantes > Hylyphantes graminicola. The sequence continues at coordinate 3,529,545 of CM043113.1, forward strand.
TATAATCCCACTTTTTAAAATTGCTTCGAATATTTTGTGTAAAACAATTTATTGAATATTAAAAAAATATTCGTATTAATTTCAAAAAGTGGGATTGTCGGGACCCGTAAGTCAGCTACATTTATCACATAAAAAAATCCGCTTGCAAAAATATTCAATACAGCCGGAGATATGTGGCAGCGAAAATAGTTTTTTTCCCATTGGATTAACATAGAGGCACTTGAGTTTGGAGACCCGCTGTCCAGTTCGCCCATTCCCCCTTAACCGCCGATAATTGATAAAGCAGCCCCGTTGGAAAAAAAATTCGCCGTAAGCGTTTGTTTGGGCCTACTACAAAACGATTTATTGCTTCATGTGGAAAACAATTTTATACTGATGTTTGCCCTCTCCATCTTCTGAACTCCATGCTTGTCTTTCTTTCATTTCAATTAGGCATATGGAACAAATACTAGACCAGGACAGATAATAAGCAAATCTCAGTATTTGTCCTGGTATTTGCACGCATATATACACGATAAAGTTTCCTATCTTCTGTTTTTCCATAAAGTTCTAAGCAATAGAATTGATTCCAACTACAATAACTAGTACTGTACATAGCTTTATTCCCTTTAGATATTCACGCAATCATCGTATATTTTCTCATAGTTCTTCCCATTACAACTAGTATATTACAAATTTCTGTTTGCACATAAATTTTACAAAATTTACAATAACTATTCTCACGACCTAGATATTGTTACTATGTCTTTTAATGATTTTAAAGCTAACTGTTTCCAACTTTTATCTGTGTAATGTGCTTGTCTGTTTTTATACTCAATTATTTCGTGTCTTTTTTATTTCCTAATTGTTTTGTTGAATGTGCATTGTAATAAGATTTTTATCTGTAATGTGCGTTTAAAACTGAATAAATAAATAAAAAAACAACCGTGATGAGATTTCAAATTGAATAATTGTAACTGTGTTAATTTTTTTAAGTAAGTAAGTGAAACAGAGATACTTCTTATAAGTAACTTTCCAATCCCTGGAAATAACTAAGCGTAAAACTTAGTACCCTCAATATAAAACAATTTTTTAGGATAGGGTAGCCCCAACAAAAAATGAAAATGGGGTAATAAAAGACGTGACTAGAACTTTAAAGCAAAGAATGCTTTCATTAAGTTTCTGGAAATTGTACAGTAAAAAGTCATATACTTGGTCAGAGAGTTATGATTTAATAAATCTCAACTTATTACCTATTAAAAAAAAGTTTGAAAAATTACGAACATTTTGTTTCAAGTTGAAGGTGAATTTTTTTCCGCCGTATAAAAAAATTGTGTTATATATACTTCTCAACAAATGTACTGTAATAATAGTTATTTATCCAACACAAATGTGAAATGTAATACTTTTTAAAAAGAGTGAAATAATGACACGTGTTTTAGAACTTTTACTTCACTAATGCGTTGCATGCACTATTTTTTTTTTAAACTACCTGAAAAAAATCAAAAATAGTTATTTCCAATATAATGAATCGTATTTTTAAGTAAAGCAGATCGATAAATCTCTGGAATTACAATAGGCAAACTAATATTTTAGATTAAAGTCACACATTTTGAACATGTATTCTTATTCGAATTTTCAAAAACAATTTGCAAGAGATAGAAATAAAGCAGTAATTTGTAACTAAAGCGTCAAACATGAGAATAAATGAGGTTTCAGTACTACCACTAACATGAATATTATGAAATAAATTTTACTTGAACTGTTGGCATCTTATGAAAAGAGTGAAAAAGTACATTTATCCACTGTTAAAAAAATCTAACTTTTTGCACAAAACTGATATGAAAATTCTAATGTTCACGAAATAATAAAAATAATGGTTTATAGTTAAACGCATAAAGTTTCCTTGCACCGCAGCCACGACCACGGGCGGGTCTATAAAACGCTCGGAGCAATCAGATGAAGACAAAAAAAAAACTATGTGAAATTTTCTGTTCATCTGATTGCTCTGGTACGCGTGGTCGTGGCTTAGTGCAAGGAAATTTTTTGCGTTTAACTATAACTATACTTTTGTTTGTGGGGTTTACGATAACGTTTGACGCATCTGTGACGTCATTGGAGGCGTGGCCGTTCCTACCGTCCATCATTAGGTTGGGTTGAAATGTCGCTCACTAAAGCTATCCGAGGGATGAATTACTTTTAAGAGTTATATCCAAAATGTAATGTTGAAATGTCATTTGAATTTAGATTTTTAAAACAAACGTAATATAATTACACTTAACACATAATTATTTCAACTGACAAAGCTCCTCCTTCATTAAATCTATTATATGGTGTATTAACTTTCTGGAAATACTCAGATATAGCTCAAATGTATAAGTATTAGTTATATCAACTGTATTATTACATAACTGTATAATTACATAAATGTTTTATTACATAATATAATCTATTTATATCCAGGCAAATATTGAAGAAAGCAGTCAAGAGTGTCAATATTCTGTGATACATATTTGATGAAATATCGAGTGCAATGCAAACAAAAGGGAATGTCAAGATGTTCTTTTACTATTGATAGTATCGTTCATTCTTCGTAAGGAAAATATAATAAAACCCGTTTTTGAACCTTCACAATAAATAGTTATTGGTTTCATACACCACAACTAACCAACATATTTTCTTAAAAGGATAATTTAAGAAATTAGTAGGATAAATGTCAGACCCTTATTTTTGAACTGCATTATTAAATAGTCTATGTGCTGTAATGAGACAATTGGTCTTTCTTTTACTATTTCAACGTAGGGCTAGGGATCCCAGTCGGTTAGGCATTCGCCGAGCATGCGAAAGGTCCCAGGTTCGGGTCCGGGCATCGCCAAAATAACTGCCGACCTATAAACGGCCCGTGCAGCTAAAAATTTCCGAAAAATAATACCCGAGTAAGGGAGTGCACGTTAATTAACCTTCAAGGTCCTAACGCGGCGTACCATGTCGCCCTTAACGGTTGCGTTGGGTGCCTACTCAGGTGTCGGCTCGTCACTTGAATGTGGTTATAAATAGTCAGGTCGCCAAGGGGGGGAACCCTGCACTGAGATGTTAAGTTTTTTTTATTGATGATTCTTATAGATTCGAGGGTGTAGATTACGAATCTGGAAGGTACTTTTTTGGTACCCTTGAGCATTTTTAGTTATTCAAGATGGCGTCTCCGCCATCTTGAATTTTGTAATCTTAATATTTGACGATCTATTCGACCAAAGTGAATAGTTTTTGTCTTTATAGATGCATTAAGTAATAAAGATATACAATTATCAAGAAAATTTCAAAAATAAAAAATTCAAAATGGCGGAATCCGCCATATTGGATTTTTCACTTTTTATATTTTTGTTTTATATTTAACCCAACAAAATATGTATATTTTAACTATATTTTTCATACCTAGGTACTATACAACATTATTTTGAAGAAAATATAAAAAATCAAGATGGCGGAATCCGCCATATTGGATTTTTCCCCCGTTTATATAAAGCGATCCACATGTCCTAAATTAAAAATTCTTTTTATTTTAGTTATATCTTAATTTTAGTTTCTATTTCAGTTTTAATATGTAGATTTTTAATTTAGAAGATATTTTTTCGCTAGTTTTCAGTATTTTTTTATATTTAAGATGGCGTCTTCCGCCATATTGGATTTTTCTTCCTAATTCAATTATTCGGGTTCTTTTAGGCCAAAATTAATAATTTTTTTCTTTTATAGGTGCATTTTGTGGTAAATAATTACTTAAAAATTTAAAAAATCCGAAATCAAGATGGCGGCTTCCGCCATCTTGGATTTTTCACCTTCTAATATTACGTGATCCACTGGCTCGAAGTTAAAAATTCTTTCAGTTTTACTTGTATATTTTATTATAAAATGCTTTAAAATCATCATAAAGTTTTATTTAAACACTTAAAAAACCAAATTCAAGATGGCGGATTCCGCCATCTTGGATTTTTTACCATATACTATTACGTGATCCATTGCTGCGAAATTCAAAATTCTTTCTACTTTAGTTGTATTTTTCAGTAACAAATGGTTTAAACTACATAAATGGGGAACACAATTGCAACATATCTGAATTTATGGCCATTCAAGATGGAATCTTTCTCATTATTAGATTTTTTACCGTTAGTATTAGACGATGTATTAGCTCGAAATTAAAAATTCTTTCTTTGTTAGGTATATTTTTACTACAGAATTATCGCTATGTCTTCTTCTAACTGAATACAAATATGTAAACTCAAGGCCCAGCTTAGAGTTGCTGGCTTTAAAGTTATTCCTACAATTCTTTTTGGACCATGGCATATGCTTTTATGTAGTTTCAATCCACTTTTAATTTATTCCAAACTCCGGCATGTGTCGCATAACGTGATCTGACTTTTAAAAAGTTCTTTAACACATTTTCGGGCATTTTTTCCATTTTCTGAAATTAAATAATGCATAATATTCATAGTTTTGAGGACCAGATGCAAATAAATAGGGTAGACTTGGATAACAACTTCAATATGAAGGGATCAATATCCTGCTCTTCCGGCCCCCACATATAACATCTTGAAGAAAACTGGTTGCAATAAACAGTTCACCGATACTCTACTAATGTTGCGATTCACACCCTTTAATTCTATAACTGATCGATGATCTCCGCTGCAGTTTGGCTGAGATTCCTCATATAAATCTATAAATCCCGCATGACTTATTTTGCAAACATTCTTGAAGTCCTGAAGTTTTGGAAACTTCTTACCTTTCTGCATCTGTAGGACTCCTACAAACATACCATAGGCATAACTTTGGATAGACCACTACCCAATATTAACCCCACACACAACCTATAACACTTATCAACATGATGATTTGCAAAGCCACAATACAAAACTGATGATCCCAAGTAAATGGCCAAATTCTTGACCAGCTAATTTAGTGAGTCCTTGGGCTTCTGCTAAAGATGTGATGTCATGGTTGTATCTGGATTTTGGATACGAATTAGGTATCATGTCTAACAGAGGATGGTACTTTACAGTAGTTTCTGGTTGAATCTGAAATTCATATTTTCGGCCAATTTAAGAATTCATTTAACTCTGGATAACATTCTGAGAATGTATTTGAAGAATTTGAAATCTATATAAGAAGAGAAACTAAAGAGAAACTTTTCCATCACATAACAGTCTAAGCGGTAACTCTGTTATTAAAGAACATTCAAGAGTCATAGGTGGTTTATTTTTAAGATTACATTAACGATCTTTAGGTTATGAGGAATGCAAGGTATGGCTTTAGACATTTCTTCTTTGTTTTTTGTTTCTTGAAACTGTATCCCTCTATTTTTTTAATGGGTTACCACTTCTTCTGGTTGAATACAGTCTTTCTTTCAGAGTTTTCTGAATTTTTATTAACTCTTGATCCCATATTCTTATAATTGTGCCGCTAAACGAGATCTCAGCAAGTCCAAAGCCATTACTTCGATTTATGAATTCCCTACCCACAAGATGTGAGGAGGAGGGGTATTGAGTAGAGCCCTCCATCCCTAATGGTGGGAGTCTCTAGTATTGAGAGGATACAAGCTTACGCAATCTTGCGTTCCGTAGTGTAAGAGTAATCTTGTTTGAAAAGAGGAAGCATTTTATACGAGTAGGGCTCTTGTAGTAATTGTGCCTGATAAATAACAAAATATTTAAAATACTTAACTTAATCTGGTGGAAAATATATGTAATATTTTTCCTTCAACATTCATGTTTTTGAAGTATTTCGAACACAGTAAAGAAAAAAAAATTCAAAGAATTTTTAATTTCGCACCAATAGATCACGTATTATTATAAGGTAAAAAAAAAATCCAAGATGGCGGAATCCGCCATCTTGAATTTGATTTTTTAGGTGTTTAAATAAAACTTTTTGACGATTTTAAAGCATTTTATAATAAAATATACAAGTAAAACTGAAAGAATTTTTAACTTCGAACCAGTGGATAACGTAATATTAGAAGGTGAAAAATCCAAGATGGCGGAAGCCGCCATCTTGATTTTGGAATTTTTGAATTTTTAAGTAATTATTTACGACAAAATGCACCTATAAACGAAAAAATATTAAATTTGGCCTAAAAGAACCCGAAAAATTGAATTAGGAAGAAAATCCAATATGGCGGAAGACGCCATCTTAAATATAAAAAAATACTCAAAACTAGCGAAAAATATCTTCTAAATTAATAATCTACATATTAAAACTGAAATGGAAACTAAAATTAAGAAAAAATAAAATAAAAAGAATTTTTAATTTAGGACATGTGGATCGCTTTATATAAACGGGGAAAAAATCCAATATGGCGGATGCCGCCATCTTGATTTTTTATATTTTCTTCAAAATAATGTTGCATAGTAACTAGGTATAAAAAATATAGTTAAAATATACATATTTTGTTGGGTTAAATATAAAACAAAAATATAAAAAGTGAAAAATCCAATATGGCGGATTCCGCCATTTTGAATTTTTTATTTTTGAAATTTCTTGGTAATTGTATATTTTTTTTCTTGGTAATTGTATATCTTTATTTTTTTATTGCATCTTTAAAGACAAAAACTATTCACTTTGGTCGAATAGATCGTCGAATATTAAGATTACAAAATTCAAGATGGCGGAGACGCCATCTTGAATAACTAAAAATGCTCAAGGGTACCAAAAAAGTACCTTCCGGATTCGTAATCTACACCCTCGAATCTATAAGAATCATCAATAAAAAAAACTTTTCCGTCTTGAATATCGTCATACTCATTGGTCAAAGCAGAGCAGCAGATTAAAAAGGCGAGTACATCTTAAAGGGGAATGGGCGCGCTGGACCATGGGTCTCTACACTCATGTGCCTCAGTGTAAATCCATTGGGAAAAAAACTTTTTTCTGGCCACATTTCTCCGACTGTATTAAATATTTTAACAAAAGTTTTTCTCTTTTTTTTCAATTAATAAATGTAGATAACTTACAGGTCTCTAAAATCAAACAGGGGCTGGGTAGCCCAGTCGGTTAGGCACTCGCCTAGCATTTGAAGGTCCCAGGTTCGGGTCCGGGCATGTATCGCCAAAATTACTGCTACCTGTAAACGGCCCGTGCTGCCAATAATCTCCGATGACTAATACCCCGTGAAGAGGGAGTGCACGTTAAATATCCTTCAAAGTCCTAACACTGCGTACGATGTCGCCCTTAATATTTGCGTTGGGTGCCTGCTCAGGTGTCGGCTCGTCACTTGGCTGTGGTTCTAAAATATGACCACGTCGCCAATAGCCCTCGTGTAGAGTGATGATTATTCAAATCTAAACTAAACATGGTTGGTTGGTAGACATATATTTTCTGGCTTGTGTGCTTGGTCGCAAGGACCCGCTTATAAACCATCGTCAAGTAGGACAACACAAAAATTTTCTCCAAGGACCTGTACCATGGGAAACTGCGCAATGACCGCCCACAGGACTTTCGGACCCAACAGATTTTACGAGCACGTACTCCGCATATACTCGACAAACACAAACATCCATGACTGAACGGGATTCGAACCCGGACCCGGCAGCTCCAGAGGCCAATGCCTTAACCACTACGCCGCTGGATCGGCTAAACTAAACATTTTGCCAGCTATTAACGTTACGGACGAAGTTTAGAATGTTAATACTGCCAATTTTTTACAGTGTAGCTTAGATTGCTATATGCCTACCGAGCACTAATTTGTAGGGAAATGAATCAACAGATTTAATCTGAATTTTTACAATAAATATCTGTAGTTTTAGAAAGAAAAACTTTTTCTGTGGAAAAATAAAAGTTATTTTCGGTCATATTTTTTTCTGTGTATACCTTTGTTCTGCTCTTCTTCTTGGACGAGTTTGTAGACTTCCGACATCGTGTTGATTGGCTTCTCGGGCTTCATGAAATTGATTCTGAAAAGACGCCAAAGTTATTATTAAGTTAAGATTAAGAAAGTTATTACATTTATGATTAAAGTTATTATTAAGTTAAGATTATGAAAGTTATTACATTTATGATTAAATTTATTATTAAGTTAAGATTAAGAAAGTTGTTACATTCATTATTAAAGTTATTATTAAGTTAAGATTAAGAAAGTTAGTACATTCATTATTAAAGTTATTGTTAAGTTAGTATTAAGAAAGTTATTACATTCATTATTAAAGTTATTATTAAGGTAAGATTAAGTAATTTATTGCATTCATTATTAAAGTTATTATTAAGTTAGTATTAAGAAAGTTATTACATTCATTATTAAAGTTATTATTAAGGTAAGATTAAGAAATTTATTGCATTCATTATTAAAGTTATTATTAAGTTAAGATTAAGAAAGTTATATTACATTCATTATTAAGTTAAGATTAAGAAAGTTATATTACATTCATTATTAAGTTAAGATTAAGAAAGTTATATTACATTCATTATTAAAGTTATTATTAAGTTGAGTCACCAAAGTTCTATACTCAATGTCTTGGACACATTAATGTGTTATAAGTCATATACATGTTATGTATAGGGTGGCGCAAATTAAAGTGGCTCGTAATGGAGCTACACTCTCAGAAATAACACTTTCATTTTTGACGATTCATGAATCCTCAAGTCTCATTTCGTTAATTTTGAGGATTGTTCCGTCAAACTATCACGTGACTTTTGAGTAAACGCGAATTCTCACTTTTACGATCGTGATTTGACGATTCTGTATCTTGATTTTGAGGAATAACTGAATCTCATTGTTGTATACTCACATGCTCAAAAATGACGAAATATTTCTTTAGATAAGACGACATTCAAATCCTCATAAAAATGACGATTCAAATTTCCCCACTTTGAGGAAACGATAACTCGGAGCATTTGCCAGTAACGGAATCGTCAAATTTAAGAAAAATTTCGTCGTTTTTGAGCATTCATTTTTTAGAGTACGAATGCATTCGAGATGCGAGAAAACATTTGAAGCCGCCTGAGAAAAGTTTTAACTGGACAACGAATAGCGTAAATGATATGTTAACTAACTGGAAAGATACATTGAAAACACGTAAAATTGAGCTCTTTGTAAAAGCTATGTATGATTAATCTGTGTTCGTCAATATATCTAGTCTTCGTAATATCTCTAGTACTAGTATCTCAAGTACAACGCGAATTCAGCTCAACTCAATTAACTCAATCAACTCAACTTAATACAACAATTGCATATATTTTGACAATTTTGATTAGAGGCAAGAGAATGATTAATATTGCACAATCCATCATTGCCAAAATTTCCATCCTTCACTACAAAATAATAATTTACAAATGTCATTGAAAACAGTTTCGTTATTGATGATAACGCTAATGTAATTCTAAAGTTCGTTAATTTAACTATCTAAATAAGCAATAATTAAGATTTTTATTAAGTTTAAGACTTTTATCCTGCATTTTAAATACTTATTAACTTTAATACTTTAATTAACTTTAGAGAAAAAAATTTGTACGAATGTCTCTTTAGTAAATAAAGTATGAATCCTTCGAATATTTAATTGATTTTATTTATTAAATATAACAAAATAGTAATTATGTTTAATAAATAAAAAATTAGTTATTGCAGTAGTATTTTAAATTATCTTATATTTTATTCAAATATTTGTTTAATTTTTATATTAGTTTCCTTTGGTGAATTTACTTAGATACGACACAAAATAACTTAAGAACTAAGTTTTAGGGCGAAATAAAAGGAAAATAACATTGCAAGCCTGCATTGTTATATTGTTGTTTGTCAATTAATATTTCATCGAGTGTCTTATTTAATCAAAATTAATCGGAATTCCATCACAAAATAAGAAAGACTACACATTTTTTTATAGATCAAATCCCTAGGTAATCTGAGAAAAGCAGCTTTTATTTGGAAATGTGAATAAAAATTCTTTTCTTTATTTAAGATGGAAAAAAATATCTGAAAGAACAAAATAAAGTTATTATAGACTTTAAAATTGGATATACTGTATTTGATTCTTTTTTAATTTTGTCAATTTAAAAATAATTTTCAGTGTACTAAAAATAAAGTTTAAGAAAAGTTTAAAGGTTTTTAAGTTATGAGGAAACTAATTAATGTTTTTCATTATAATTTGAATTTTGTGAATAAAGTTTTCACTTATGTTAAGAGTTTTAATTATCATTTTCATTAATTGTCTCTCTATTTCTTTTGTCATTTCGATATTTTTAATAAGTTTTCGTAAGTTCCAGCCAAAGTTAATTTATTTGTTCGTTTCCAATTATATAATGGAATTTTTTAACCTCTGCCTCATTAAATTGTCTCTTAGCAGTGTATTTCTTTTGCCTGTATTAATCTTTTAACGTTTGAAATAAATTTGCATTTTTTTGTGGTTTAATGGTGTTTGAAATACCATAAAATTCCCATTCTTACTCATAAACATATACTAACTTAATACTTATTATATTGTTATTAATATTTTTCAATTCTTATTATCTTATTGTTATGATTATTTAATTCTCATTTTTTATTCTCATTTTTTATTCTTATTTTTTTATCTAATGGTTTATTCTTATTTTTTACCTTATATTTCTTATTAAAAATTACTCATAGTTCTTGTATCTTATTATATTACTCATCCTTTTTTTTAATTAAATTTTATTCTTATTATAAAATTCGTATTTATAAAAATTTTCTTGTACACATTATTTATACTTATTATTACTCTTATTTGGGCGATTGTGCCTAATATACAGTACGAAAAAAGTTTAACCCTGAATAGACTTAGTTAAAATATAGACTTCAGGTAAAATGCGACAACAACACAAAAAGTGCAAGTTGAGCGCAGTCAGATTATTATTTTATTCTAATAAATTATTCTTATTCTTTAATTCCTATTTTTTACCTTATATTTCTTATTCAAAAGTACTCATTCTTGTATCTGATTATATTACTCATACTTTTTCAATTAATTTTTTTTATTCTTATTATAAACTTTATATTTATAAACATGTTCCAATACACATTATTTATACTTATTATTATTCTTATTTGGGCATTTGGGCATAATATATAGTATAAACGAAAAAAGGTTAACCCTGAATAAACTTATTTAAACTAAAGACTTCAGGAAAAATGTGCCAATAACAGTAAAAGTGCAAGTTGAGCGCCTTCGTCTTAATATTTTATTCTAATAGTTTATTCTTATTGTTTATTGATTCCTATTTTTTACCTTATATTTCTTATTCAAAAGTACTCATACTTCTTGTAACTTATTATATTACTCATACTTTTTTTAATTAATTTTTTATTCTTTTTATAAACTTCTTATTTATAAACATGTTCCTATACACATTATTTATACTTATTATTATTATTCTTATTTGGGCATTTCGGCATAATATATAGTATAAATGAAAAAAAGGTTAACCCTGATTAGACTTATTTAAAGTAAAGACTTCTGGAAAAATGTGCCAACAACAGTAAAAGTCCAAGTTGAGCAGAAATGTATAGGGTCGCCGTCGGCTTAAAAGGTGCATCAGAGGAGAAAAAGAATTTTTGCCCAATATATCTTCAAGATTGATTTTATGATTTAAATTCAATCTTGGGGGGGCTAAAAGTAAATAGAGTTCTATGAGAATTGGGACTGAAACTTTAAAAATTTAATTATACCACGTTCTATTTCTTATCTTAAAATAAGCATATTTTGAACATTTCACTTACGCTACGTGTATTTTATACTTTGATAATGAAAAAGAGTTGCAGTTGATGTTATAAAAACATATTGGCTATCTAATGTAAAAAGAATTTTTATTATAGAAATAAATCGAAATTTATCATGCGTTTTTTTTATCGTATTGCAAACAATAAAATATAAAAATTAAAATGTCTCGTACTTCAAAGAAGTTTATATTTCGATCAAAATCAAGATTTCGAAACAGTTATTAGTAAAAGAAGACTTTCTTAAACTTAATTTTTTAATTCCCAGTCGCAATGTACATTTCTTAAGAAAATAAATGTGAATCAAAAGCAATAATGTATATTTTAAAAGTTTCTGATGACTTTATCTCGTTTGCTCCTTCGGGAAGTGCTTTTCTTCTTGATTAAAGAAATTCGAATCAAATACGATGTATTCCCTTTTCTAAACATATTCTGATGACTTTATTTTACCTGCTCCATCGGATAATATATTTCGCCCTAAATAAAGAAATGTACATTTCCTTATAGTAAATACTGCTTTTCTCATATTCTCTCCAGAAATGAGATCTATAAAAGAGTTGTTATCGTTCTTATTTTGGGATGGAAGTTCCAGGAATTCTGTTTCAATAGACACCCGAGGAAATAATATCAACCAACGGCAATTGAAGAGCTTAGTGGGTGAACGTGCTAAGTGACATTTTTGAAAAATTTGATATTTTTGTGTCAATAAACTTGTTACTAACTTCTTTGTGAAGATAAAAAGTTCTTTCTTTTTTATAAATTTTGGTTAAACTAAAGAATATCGTGCCAGGATATTTTACGCCAAATCTGGGAACCCCGACTTATTGGTATAATGGCAACGTTTGGCGAAATTATCAATGGGAAAGTTTCTTTTTTTCTTAAAGTATTTTCAGTTTTTTATTAATTAATTGAAAAATAATAATTAATTTTTAAACTTTACTTTCAAATAAAAAAAATTACACAGTCAATTTTAAATTGCTTTTACTTTTTTAAGAAAAAAAATTAATTCCTCCCACCTGCCATCTATGCCGTTCCCAAAGTGCAAAACTAATTATTTTAAAATAATTTCATTTTTTAAAAAAATCGCCGAAGGTGGTTTTTGAAAAAAAAAACTATTTTTGGTTGACGATGGCAGACGGTTTTCCCCCGCAGAAAACTGGTTTCCAATTTAGACCGCCCTCATGAAAAATCCGGTTTTTCGGTCAAAACCGAGGGGGGAAACCGGTTTCGGTTTTCCATCCTTAAGGGGTCATAGGAGTCTTAAAAATGTGCAAAGAAGGTACTACAAAACATAGTTTGATCTTTCATGTCATTTTTGAACTACTCAATGTATAAGTATAATTTTTTTACATGTAATTCTACAAGATTTATTAATTATAAAACAAGTTTTAAAATTTATGAAACTTTAGCCTAAACTAAAATAAATGATATTGAACATGAAGCTATTTGAACACATTGTGATTAGGCTTGCGCGGCAAATTGTGAGGTCAAAATTGAAAAAAATGACCAAGAAAATGACTTTATACTGTACAAATATGTACAAACAAAGACTTATACCTAAATTCTCAGCTCAATTTTAATTAAAAATTATTTTTAAAAAAATTTAAAATCAAAATTTTTAAATTTTTATTAATTTTTTATTTTGAAAAAAGTTCTTAAAATAATTTCTAGGTAAAATTGAGCTGAGAATTTAGGTATAAGTCTTTGTTTGTACATATTTGTACAATATAAAGTCATTTTCTTGGTCATTTTTTCAATTTTGACCTCACAATTTGCCGCGCAAGCCTAATCACAATGTGTTCAAATAGCTTCATGTTCAATATCATTTATTTTAGTTTAGGCTAAAGTTTCATAAATTTTAAAACTTGTTTTATAATAAATTCATCCTGTAGAATTACATATAAAAAATTATACTCATTTATTGAGTAGTTAAAAAATGACATTAAAGATCAAACTATGCTTTGTAGTATCTTCTTTGCACATTTTTAAGACTCCTGTGACCCCTTAAAGTGTTTCAAATAAGTGTGTGGGAACTAGGATATTTTTGGAAAGACGCCAAATTCGGCCACGATTCTTTGATTTAACCCAAACTTGATTTATAACCCAACTTGATTTAACCCAAGTTTAATTATTATTTTACGGTTTGAAAGTACAGTTATCGTCATATTTGAGTGCAAGCGAAAATGTTCACCTCTTTGACAATCAGCACGTTCTTCCACTAAGCTTTTCAATTTAAGAATGATTTGGTTGAAAGTTATTTTCACTTTGCCCTAGAGCAGGGCCGGATCTAAAGATTTGTAGCCTGTAGGCTATGATTGATTTGCAGCCCTTGTAACAATATTCTCCCCCTTCGGGAAAAGGTAGCTGTAAAATGGGGTGGTATGTGATGTTTAAAATAGAATCACATATGAAGAGTACACGGGAAGAACCGATTGATTTATTAGGCGGACGCTCGTAATTGTCTGCTTGGCGACCTTGGCAGCAGAAAACCTGTTTTTCTCTTTCTTCTTCGTTTGGTCCAAGATCGTCAATCGCCTGAATATTGGTAGCTATATAGGAACCACAGAGATAGTAGTTTAAAGTATTAGAGTGGTAGATCACGTAACCTACAACACTGGCTTCATTGGGGCTCTTCTGGGAGCTCCTTGCGCGTCCCGTCGTTAGCATTGGAGGTCACGTGATCTGCCGCTTTATTACTTTAACTATGATCTCTGTGGTAGGAACGGGTTTCCTTACACAAGTTTAGGCGATCACTCGCTATAATCGCCAAAGTGGCCTGCTAAGGAAACTTCTCTACGAAATCAATCGGTTCTTCCCGTGTACTCTTCATATTAGAATCATCGATGTACTATTACACACCACACCGAAAGTGAAATAGGCGCGAACTGTTCAACTATTTTTCTTTCAACATCGAAACCCGGGAGGAACAGGTGCAATTGCCCTCACAGCGACCATGTTTGCTGCGAAATATTAGTACTATGTATACGTTTATGGTTTAAGCATTGTTTTCGCTCTTAAAAATATTCGTATCTTTATAAGATTTTTTTTGTGTCGAATGCTGCTTTAAATGGCTGTAAAATTGACCGCCCCAAAAAGCCTACTTAGCCTATTTGGAAATCCGGCCCTGCCCTAGAACTTTCAAATGATAAAAAATAATTTTAGGAAACTTAAGACAGGTCAGCACCATGTAATTTTCACAAAATCTAGTTTTTGATTTTATTATTTGTGTAAAGTAAGTTTCAAGATCTTCCAAGGATACTCTTTGTATGTCATTCAGACAACTTTTTCTGTTTTTAACTTTTAATACATCTTTCCCTCTTAATTTTACGAATACATTTTAAAATGTACATTACTCTGAATAACAATTATATTTTATTTGCACTATAGTGTACATTTAAATTCATATTTTTGAATAGAATCTTACATATTTTATGCATGTCATATGAAATCAAAATGGACACTTTTCTAACAAAATTATGATGCCAAAGGCAACATTTTGCATGCGATTTTGTCGTAATTGAAATATACGAAAGAGGTTCTTTTTTTACTCTCAAAATATTCCGGAGAAATTCTGACATTCTACGAATGAAAATAAATGCATTACGATCCTGACAGTCACAAATTGCTTTATGTATATCAAAATGAAATTTCTCAAATTGCTTTTTTCAAGTAAAAGCAGAAGAGTAGGGCTTTTATGTTACGTGAAAGTATTCGTGATAATCTAGAATTGTAAACTGTGGGATGTGCAAATTATAGTTTAAGAGGATTTTATGTGCGTTTTTTCCTGAAAAATCGTATCTTTCATTGCTATTTTAGCAAGACTCTTGGATATAAAGTGGAAATATTTAGGAGAGAGTGTTCAAATTTAGGAGTCTTAGAAAATCAAGATTTTGCAAAAATACGTGGTAAAATAAACCTTTTTATGAAAATACCGTGATTTCTGCAGAACATTTGAATTTGAAGTGTAAAGTTACGGATTGAATAACTTATACTATTAAAATACGGATTTGGAGAACTTATAGTTATTAAAATACGGATTTGGAGAACTTATACTATTAAAATACGGATTTAAAGAACTTATACTTATTAAAATACGGATTTGAAGAACTTATACTTATTAAAATACGGATTTGAAGAACTTATACTTAGTTGTTATTTTTCGAGTCATAATTTATTAGTATTCCCGTAGCATTTAAAGTCTTCTAAGAAATCTTCTCTCTAGTGTTAATGCAATAGAGGAAAATAATCTTGCAAGCTGAATCACTTCGATTTCAGTATCACCGGAGATTCCTCACAAAAGAATCGCTGATGTATATTTCTTAAACTGGTTTCTTTTTTGTGGACAATCAAAAAGGACTTAGTTGGAGAATTCGTTTTTTATATTGGGTTTGGGGTTGTCGGTCTAACAGGGAATTCCGGATAAAAGAGGGACGGATAATCGATGCTCTACACTCTCAGAAATAACACTTTCATTTTTGACGATTCATGAATCCTCAAGCCTCATTTCGTTAATTTTGATTATTGTTTCGTCAAACTATCACGTGACTTTTGAGTATAAACGTGAATCCTCACTTTTACGATCGTGATTTGACGATTCTGTATCTTGATTTTGAGGAAACGGAATCTCATATTGTATACTCACATTTTAAAAAATGACGAAATATTTCTTTAGATTAGACGACATTCAAATCCTCATAAAAATGACGATTCAAGTTTCCTCACTTTGAGGAAACGAAAACTCGGAGCATTTGCCATTGAACGGAATCATCAAAATTAAGGAAAATTTCGTCGTTTTTGTGTATTCATTTTTGAGAGTGTATACTCTTAAAACGAATGAGCGATTTTAACTCAGTCTGATTGATTTTCACTCCTCCAGTCTTGAAAATGCACTTCTCCGAAAGGAGTGGATTCTTTGTGTGTTACACCTCCGACAGGATCACTCCAAACGAGTGATTTTAACTCAGTCTGAGTTAATATTCACTCCTTTCCAGTTTAGAAATGCACTTCTCCTACTGGAGTGGATTTCACTCTTTTGTTTTAAGAGTGTAACCTAACCTAAATCCTACTGGAGGCTAGAAATAGGCAGCCGGAAACCCGATTCCATTACCATCAAACTCCATTCCATCAAAACAGATTCCATTGTACAAATTCTGGTGCAATAAGAGAGCATTCGCAACGGAGACACCCTGCTCATGTAAAATAAGAAGTGAAGATTTTATTGATGAATTAATTCTTTCACTCTGGCCATTGCTCTGGGGATGATTTGACGTGCTATGGACAAGCTTAATTCCAAGAGCCCCATTTACCTCAGTGAGAAAGGTACTAGTTGAAATCTCCTTGATCGGATCCTCAATACTGACAGTATTAACATTTACCGAGGCATGCGGTGACGGAGAATCAACAAAAGGGAGAAGAAGATCCTCATCAGTGCCCTGATCAAGGGGAATTTGGGCTCTGTAACTGGGATCCTGCATTCGAGATAAATAGTCAGCTAAAATATTGATTTTACCAGGGATATGCTTAAACTCAAAAGAATACTCAGACAGTTCTAGGAGCCAACGAGTGACAATGTCCGCAGGAGACGTAGTCCTCTTGTAGTGTAATAAGGGTTTGCTGTCAGTTAGAATGGTAAATCTTCGATTGTATAAATAAGATTTAAACGACGTCACCGCATGCCTCTGTGACGTTGCCGTCCTCATGTGTTGTCCTTCCGCGGGCTGTGTCATAAGGTAGATCTAGTTGGGAGTAAAAGAACCCAGGCTAATTTTAGCTTTTCGGAAGTGGCGGCACGTGGGGAACGGTGACGGGGCGTTGACATGCTGACAACGCTGAGTGGAGAGTTAGATTTGGTGTGGCTCGCTGGCGAGCTGTTTGGTCAGGGCCTTGAGATAAAATTTGTTTATGTTTTTTTTACAAAATATATGTTTGTGATGGTGAATACGAGCCTGCAAATAAACTGAGTTTGAATGTGAAGTCGTTAATTGTTCTTGGTGGTTGTGTTTACTTCATCTTGCTTATTACCTGGATTGCCATCTTCTTGCGGTGTCTCCGAGGGCGGAACGTCAACTACCCTGCAGGAATCACCAATAAATTGCTGCACGGTTCTTCGCCCACCTAATTGTCCGTAGCACAAGAGCTCGGCGATCCCTCTACTTCTCCAAGGGGTCTGGATTTCCACGCTAACGATCAACTACGCCACAATCACCATATTAATTTTAAGTGCAACTCACCCCATGACGCCCGGGGCTATCATCTCGGAGTGGGTGGACAGCGTCTGGGCGATGACGTTCATGGAAAACGACTCCATCTTCTTCTTCCCTCTCCTCTATTGTTGTCTGGAGAACTACCTGCAACAACAAGAAAGACATAAACTTGGTGAAAAAGTTAATTTTTTTAGTGAACTAGGGGGGAAAAGCCCCCTGCTCGCTACCGCTCCCCAACCCCCGAGAATTGTTCCGCAAACAAACATGCAAGACTAAGATATTTTAGTTAAAAGGTCCTGACCGGCGGGGAGAGTGCGCAAGACGAAAAAGGGAAGATGCATCGGCTTCGGCTGGTTGGTTGGTTGGAAGACATATATTTTCAGGCTTGTGTTGTGTCGCAAGAACCCGCTTATAAACCATCGTCAAGTAGGACAACACAAGACACACGCATACACAAGTGACAGATGCTGCCATCTGTCGCCACCTCCACAATTTAGACATGTCTCTGAAGGGGAGGCGGCTTCGGCTGTGTTTACGATGAGTATGGCCGGAAACTCAAGGCCGATGCCAACAGTTGAAAAATAAGCTAGTTTCCGTGGGACTGCTCCAGGGCATCACGTAGCTCTAGTGCTAAGCAACGATCTCTACCAAAGCCACGGGACGCATTCTTAAGCAGCCCCGGCACTAAACAAGCACACAGCCACACTTAATTTCCGCGTTTCTGACTGGCTGAAGCCCCGTAAGTCACGTGGCTTACGCCGAACGGAACCGCCAGTGTTTAGTTCCCAAGCATGCTTAGAACCCATTTTATCGACCCACTCAAGGGATGAAAGGATGGGTCAACCTCGCCCAATCCGGGATTCAATCCCCGGACCTGTGGCGAGACAATGCGAAGCACTACCAATACGCCAATTTCAAAAAGAACTAGCTTCATTTTCTAAAAGGTCACTTTTTTATAGGTTTCGGCCAAAATCACGTTGGAAACAATGTCATTCTAAATCAAAAGTATGCATTTATTTTTTCTTCTAATCTCGGAAAAACTTTTCACTTTAAAGCAAGGAGATGTCTGTAATTTGATATTTTTCTGTTTTTTTTCTCTTTCTTCGGAGTTGACTTGATTTTTTTTAAGTCAACATAGCAAATAAAGTATTTACAAGTTTTTTCAGATGTATCTCTTTGAAATAATAAAAACATTTTTTTAAACTTTAATGTGACACTTAACTGATAGCCAATCCATTCCCTGTAGAATTAAGGTGGTTACAAGAAAAGACATTTATTAAGTGTTCTTAGTAAATGAAAATGGCAATTTATGTATACTTTTGATTTTGTTTTATGGTTTGCATAAAGTCACTCAATATAGTTTGCATAAATATAAGTATAAACAAAGGCCAGTAATAATAAAAGAATCATTAAATAAATGCAACAACAAAAATGTGATAGTATTGATATTTCTAGGGTGCTTCTTTTTACCTAACCATATACCAAACTGTGTAAGTCACAAGTTAAAACATCTATTTAAATATTTAAAAAACAAATTGAAATAAATGAAACAGGTTAGGTTTGAATTATCGTCACACAAGAGCTACACGGGGGCTATTGGCGACGGGCTCCGTATTTTAGAACCACAGTCAAGTGACGAGCCGTCACCTGAATAGGCACCTAACGCAACCGTTAAGGGCGACATCGTACCCAGCGTTAGGACTTTGAAGGATATTTAACATGCACTTCCTCACACGGGGTATTATTCGTCGGACATTTTTGGCTGCACGGGCCGTTTATAGGTCGGCATAGTCTACCGATATATCCTGTATTGATGTCTATGGACCTGTATTGATATCAGTAGAGAATAAAACCAGTAGGATACCGACATCTATAGAGATCGGTAGCCTGTACCGATGTCGGTAGGTGCATCCGACGGTCGGTAGGTGCATCCATTATTGATATAAGTGTTGACCAGCTATACAGCTGTTTTTTTTCGTTTAATGTAATTAAACTAACATAGTTTGCATTTTTTGCATGAACAGAATAATACGATAATGGTTTCAAGAAATTACAAGTCCGGTTACAAGACTGTATCACAAAAAGGATAATTATGCTTGAAATAAGCCAATTCTAGTACACTATATTCTCTCAGAAAGCGAGGTTTAGTGCCTCCAACAGGAAGTAAAAGTAGACATTCCATTCTTTTCTCGGAGTAGGGATAACTTTCATCCTCCATTGTTGTCGAGGGATGAAGAAAAAAAAAAGATAGGCCTTGGAAGGATTCCACTCCTATTTATAAGAGGCGCCCTTTTATTCTAGTTCTCTTCTGTGTGTAGCATTGATACGGGTTCTGTGGCATTAAACTACTCATGGTGTCAGTGAGGCATTAGTGTGCAATAATATACACTGCTCAAAACAATAAGGGGAATGCATGGTTTAAACCATTTCGCCCCCAATGATTCCATTAGCTTCCGATTTTATTCTCACTAAATTGACCTCTTACTTATTTATCGTTAGATGGAAGAATCATGTCTTTTGAAGAAATAAATAATGTTTGTTTTAATTGAATGAAAATATGAAAAACACGGTAAAATAAAATTCACCCCCAAAAACTTTTATGAAATAAATTGACCCTTGATAAATTGATTGAAATTGTAAATTATTCACGCTTGCATTCTTAAAATTGTCTAAAATTTGATTTCATATTTGTTTGCAATTAAAATTTTGAAAAAAATTATTGTTATAATTTATTCAAAAGTTATGATTCAAATTTCTTGCCCCTTAAATTTTAGTTTAAAAAAATAAGATATGTTTTCCAGTTTTTTACCATTTCAATCTGGATGCATTGGAATCCATTTCATAAATTTTATATTTTTATAATAAAAAATAAGAAGTTGGAACTGGACGGGTAAATAAAAGTACGCAAAGTGCTCCCCTTATTGCTTTAAGCAGTGTAGTTAGCAAGTTCAGTGCTGTGAGAGTAATGACATACTGGTTTTAATACCAAACTTGTTAGTGGCTGTTAACCATTTTTTTTATGCTTCATAAATTTTTTAAGTGACATTAAGTTACGGCACAAATAACATGATTACAATTAGTATTTTTTTTTATTTTAAACATGTTAGAACCTTTTATTTAAAATGATACTAATTTTGAACTTTTGATGTGTGAAGGTGATGCTTTAAACCTTCTTTTTTTTATGTATAAATGTTTTAAAATGACATTAAGTTATGGCATAAACAACATGATCACAATAAGTAATTTTTTAATTTTAATTGTGCTAGAACCTTTTCTTTAAAATGATACTAATTTTGAGCTTATGGTCCATTTCGGAAAAACGTTATAAAGAGGGGTTTTTTTTCACTTTTGGTGCATTGTATTTTTGTCATCTTTAAACTCAATTTCCTAAAAATTATTTCTGCACATTACATTGTTAGAAAAAAATTATTATTATTATTTTTATTTTAAACATGTTAGAACCTTTTATTTTAAATGATACTAATTTTGAACTTTTGATGTGTGAACGTGATGCTTTAAACCTTTTTTTTTATGTATAAATGTTTTAAAATGACATTAAGTTATGGCATAAACAACATGATCACAATAAGTAATTTTTTAATTTTAATTGTGCTAGAACCTTTTCTTTAAAATGATACTAATTTTGAGCTTATGGTCCATTTCGGAAAAACGTTATAAAGAGGGTTTTTTTTTTCACTTTAGTTGCATTGTATTTTTGTCATCTTTAAACTCAATTTCCTAAAAATTATTTCTGAACATTACATTGTTAGAAAAAAATTATAATTTTAATAGATTTTATTTTGATTAAATTCAACTTAATTAACTGCATGGATTTTCTAAAGTACCTTAGACCGAATACTAGTACCAATGTTCCTAGACATTTAAATTTGCGTGATTGGACAGTACCACATCTATATGTAGCTTTACAAGAGCTAATAGGGCGCATGTCAGCTTTTAACCTATCCTTAAAATTGGGTGTGAATCTCCAAAAAGAACATTCGAGCATGATTCGAGCAAACAGTGTTTGTGTAAATCTAGGTGTAAATGTGCATCGAGCACACTGGTAAAAATGGGTACCTATATGTGTTGCCAACAACAAATTTCCTATAGTAGCTGCAGTAGCTTTCGGTTAACTATTCGAATTATCAAAATCAATGTTTCACGTTAATTTTGATATTCGGTTTAACTGTTTTTCAGATTTTGAAAACCGAAACCTGGTTTTAAAACCTGAAAAATTGCTCGATTTTATAATAAAAATTTGGTATAAAGTCGAGCGCATTTCACTATACATACTGCCTAAGTGTCTATCCTGAAAAGAATCACATTATCTAATACATATCCGTTGCAGCTACTGTATAAATAATTTTTGGTGGTATGATTACGTGACATTTAAAAGATCCCTACATTTGGCTTGGGTTCTCTCGGCAAAATTAAATCTCGGCATACTTTAACATCCCCAGAGAGCATCAGATTTATTGTAACCTGAGAGTCAAAATTGCTGGCGAGAGTCGCCTGGATGGTGCCACAAAAAAAATGGCCCTCAGTTATGGGAAATATGTTGAGTCTGCAAAAGCTTAGCCGCCAATAATGCAGCCACGTATTAGAAAAAAATGGGTCATAGCACAACAATTTTAACAGTATAAGACTTTTTCTTTAATTCCAAAACTAACTTTTAATAAGTAAATGAGAATATTAGTTTAAAGGTTATTTTTTAAAGACATAATTTGCTTCTTTTTAAAAAAAACGACGGATTTCATAAACTGAGGTAACAGCTGAGGAAAACTTTTCCTTTTTATGCCTAACTTAAGGGGGTCCGGTGCTGAACTTAAAAAAAAAATATTTTAATATTTTATAAAAAAAAAGTTCAAACTATTCAGATAACAATTGTGCCTTTTTTTCTCTACGAGGAAGGGAACCATGTTAAATACTGTTATTACTAAATCTAGTTACATTAACCCAATATGCAGTTATAAAATTTTAAACACCTTTTTGAAGCTGCTCTTATTTTCAAGGATATCCTACCTTCAAATTGATAAACATATTTGTTTGGAAAATATAATTTTTTTAATCCTAACAACTACGTAAAAAAATACCTAAAATTACAAACTTTAACTTTGATATATTTTTTTTAAATTTTGTTTTTAATTTATGAAAATTCAATTAAGTTGATCTCTTATATGTACTATTGTGTATCATACAAAGTGTTTACCCTGATAAGAATCACATTACTTAGTGATTTATATAAGGAATATAAGTATCAATTTCTTGAGATTTTTTGTTTGTTTCTTATTATTTTATAATTTTTTTTTTTAATTTTAAAAATGAAAACAATGGCGAAGCATGTTAAATATGTATTCAACCAGTTAAAAAATTGGAATAAATCCATGTATAAATAAAATGTTTTTTAAAAAAATCACTACTTAAAAGACTTCACCGCAAAGTCAACGTGAAAATAAACACATAAAAACATTACGAACCAGATAACGTAAGTGACAAGTTTACTAACGGAGAAGATACATTGAAATCATGCATAAATAAACTTTATTTTCCCTTAATTATTTATTCATGCAACTGCGGTGGAAGATAAAGGTTTAGCTAAAAAGCATGACAAATATTTTTCATAAATACATTATGCATAGATTTTCCCTTAAAGCATCAAGTAAGATTTTTTATTTGACTTTTTTTTAGACTATTTGTTCATCAATAATTCATTATAGTTCCCGCCATCCTTATCTGAAACACTTCAGGGATGGAAAACCGAAACCGGTTTTTTTTTCCTCGGTTTTGACTAATAGATCGGTTTTTTCATGAAGCCGGTCTAAACCGGCTGGAAACCGGTTTCCTGCGGTAAAAACCATCTAAAACCAGAAAATCGTTTTTTTTCCCTCAAAAATGGCTTTCGGCGGATTTTTTTCTTTAATTATATAAGTAAAAAAAATTTAGTTTTGCACTTTGAGAACGGCATAGAAAGCAAATGGGAGGATTTTTTTAAAAGAAAATGGAAATAGAGATGAAATAATGCAAAAGCTAAAAAAATACTCAAAACGATTGGAAAAACCGGCATAAGAAAAGGAACTTTTTAATAATAAAAACATTTTGAATAATAAGAAAGAATTAGGAATCAACCTAGAACTTAGTTTCCAAGAAAACACTTTAAATATTTAAAATTGACTGTGTAAATTGTTTTTTTTTATTCGAAAGTAAAGTCTAAAAATTAATTGATTTTTTCAAATAATTAATACAAAGCTAAAAAACTTCTTTAAAAAAAACGGAACACTAGTTTTTTCCATTGAAAAACCGGTTTAATTTAAAACTGGTTTTTAAGGTTCGGTAAAACCGAAAAATTTGAAGCTTCGGTTTTTTTTTCTGAGACACTGCCATCCCTACAGTTTCTTATTTGGTTGGCGGCGAGTATAGCATTTTATAAAGAGCATATTAATCTAAACCATCAATATTTTTTTTAGTTAAAAGTTAAATTATTACTTTGAAGTTTTTAGAGTGACATATAAAAGTACACGACAAATTATAATTGAAAAATATTTTTTTAATATATAATTAATTCCCTTGGATAAAAGCTTGATAGAAAACTAAAACTTTGTTCTCATTATCTTATAGATACGCGAAATAATATGCTTTAAGTTTTACGCTAAATTACTAATATAATTAGTTTTATTCCCCAAAAAAATTACATTGATGTTAATTCAATTATAAAATGCGTCATTTTGAAACAAAAAATATCAACAAGCAAGTTATGTTTTTTTTTAATTAAATTTAAACTTATATTTGCATGTAATTATTAATAATAAGTGCTTAACTTTTTAAAATACATATTATGAAAATGATGAATGCAACTAATTATTCAATTTCAAAAGAAAAAAAGTAATCATTCTTAAATATTCTATACATTAAGTGCAAATTATAGTATATTTAAGCTTGTAAATAATACGGATAGATTACTAAATTTATTATTCATGTTTAAAAAATGATAATCATACTAAGATATTCTAAATTTTAAAACATGGTTGCTTGTGTATATAAGCTTGCTGAAACGTATAAAATAACTTAATAATGTCTTTGTAAAATTGAATTCCTTTAACAAAAAAATCAAACGTTTTTTCCCAAGCATATTTCACATAATTGAAAGACCAAATATTTGACATTCTGAATTTAATAAAAACATTAAATACCCGTATATTGTCATTGTTTTTTAATTTAGCATGCCTCGGTATACAATAAGAAATTTTGAAAAGTATTTTGTTCTTTGAATATCGTTTTCATAGTTTTACAATAATCTAACTGACATTTTTTACTACAAATAGTGTTTGCTAGGTTTTGATTGACATATTTAACTATGCCGTTTTGAGAAAAAACTTGCATTAACTGGAAAAAGCAACTTAATAGAATTGGGGAGGGGGAGGACCGGATTTCTAAATAGGCTAAGTTGTCTGTAGCCTAGAGCGGCAAATTTTACGACTAATTGAAGCGGCATTTGGCATAAAAAATAATATAAAGATACGAATGTCTTTATGATGAAAGAAAACAAATATTTATATTAATGAGTAAACCTACAGGGTGGTTATAAAATAACGCTCGCTATTCGGAGTGGTCTGTAGCTTTAATGAATAATCCAAATGCAACAAACTTTGAGACACGTACTAATCAAGAAGGGGAGAAAATAATGGAATCATAAAAAACAAACTCGTCACTTTACCAGTGTTCTAAATTACGAGGCGTAATTGGATGTGTTGGCCGTAATTAGTCATAATTGGCTATGCTTCGTAATTTAGAACTTCGGTCAAGAGACGAGTTTCTTTTTGAGATTCCATTTTTTTTTTCGAAAAAAAAAAAAGAACACTCGTCTTTTGACCAGGGTTCTAAATTACGAGGCGTAACTAGCTGTGTTGGCCGTTTGGGCCATAATTGACCACGCCTCGTAATTTAGAACCCTGGTCAAGAGACGAACTTGTTTTTTATTATTCTTTTTTTAGGATTCTATTTTTGTTATGATACCATTCTTTTTACTTATTCGGGCTGGAGAGCCCAGTCGGTTAAGCACTCGCTTAGCAGGCGGAAGGTCCCAGGTTCGGGTCCGGGCATCGCCAAAATAGCTGCCGACCTATAAACGGTCCGTGCAGCCAAAAATGTCCCACGAATAATACCCCGTGTAAGGGAGTGCACGTTAAATATCCTTCAAAGTCCTAACGCTGCGTACGATGTCGCCCTTAAAGGTTTCGTTGGGTGCCTATTCAGGTGTGGCTCGTCACCTGACTGTGGTTCTAAAATACGACACCCGTCGCCAATAGCCCTCGTGTAGCTCTGGTGCGACGATAATTCAAACCAAACCAAACTTTTTCCTAATTCTTGATTAGTAAGTGCCTCAATTGGATTATTCATTCAAGCTACAGACCACTCCGAATAGCGAGCGTTATCTTATATCCACCCTGTATATGTACTAATATTTCGTAGCAAACATGGTCGCTCGAGGGCAAGAGCACCGCCTCTTCCCGGACTTCGAAGTTGAAAAGAAAAATAGTAGAATAGTTTTTTTTTTTTTAAATTGCCTATTTCGCTTTCGATTTAGTGTGTAACGGTGCATAGATGATTCTAATATGTATATCTATTTTAAACAGCGCACACCACCCTATTTTGCAGCTCACCATCTACCTTTCCCCGAAATGGGAGAAAATTGTGACTTGGGCAGCAAATCATAGCCTACAGGCGGCATATCTTTAAATCCGGCCCTGGAGAGGGAGTATTTTCCTTCATAGATGTTTATACAGGGGATAGTTGGGACAAATGAAGAGTACACGGGAAGAACCGATTGATTTATTAGGCGGACACCTGCATTGGCTGACATTGGCGGCAGAAAACCGGTTTCCCTCCTTCTTCTTCGCTTATCTGAATCGTCAATCGCTTGAATCTTGGTAGCTAGGAACCACAGAGATAGTAGTTAAAGGATTAGAGTGGAAGATCACGTGACCTGCAACACTGGCTTCAGTTTGGCTCTTCTGGTAGCTCCTTGTGCTTCCCGTCGCTAGCATTGGGGTCACGTGACCTGCCACTCTATTACTTTAACTATGATCTGGGGCTGTAAGGAGCCTAGTGGTCACGATCTCGGACTCCAGATCGGAAGATTGAGAGTTCGAGACCCGGTGCCACTGAAGACTTACCGAGTATATGCGGAGTACGTGCTCGTAAAATCTGTTGGGTCAGAAAGTCCTGTGGTCGGTCATTGCGCAGTTCACCATGGGTACAGGTTCCTGGAGAAAATTTCCCTCCCCTTCAAGGACATGTCTAAATTGCGGAGGTGGCGACAGATGGCAACATCTGTCATATGTGTTTGTGTGTGTCTTGTGTTGTCCTACTTGAAGATGGTTTATAAGCGGGTCCTTGCGACCAAGCACACAAGTCTGAAAATATATGTCAACCAATCCAATCCAACTATGATCTCTGTGGTAGGAACTGGTTTCCTTACACAAGTTTAGGCGATCACTCGCTATCACCGCCTAAGTGGCCTGCTAAGGGAACTTCTTTACAAAATCAATCGGTTTTTTCCGTGTACTCTTCAAATGGAATCGATCATCGAGGGTCCTAACATATGCTGCCAAAAGAGAATGATTACATAAGCATGTTATTATCGGTTTATGTTATTGTCGATTATCGGTACAAAAGCACTACACTGAAAAAAGAAATTGTTAAGTAATAAATATGCATAATTGTTGAATATGCTGTTTAAAGTCAAAACAGTTTCTTTTTAAGTTTTTAACGGCGTAAACTCTAACGGCCGGGATAGCCTGGTTGGTAAGGTCTCGGACTGGCATCCCTAAGGTTCGAGTCCCACTGACTTCCGAAGTCACCCGTGTACGGTAATGATGACTAGCGCATGTTAAATCCGTCGCGCTCGCAAAGTCCTCCAAGTTCCTGCACCAAATCAATCTCTGGGGGTGACAATTCAATTCTGGGGATCCTCTAGTTGGCCTCTGTCTCTAAATATTAGATGGATCCACTTATGTGTTTGTGTGTGTTGTGCCTTTTGTGTGTGTCTTTTTTTTTTTCGGTCAAAAATTCGTAGCGCTTAGGATGTTAATTCCAACATTATAATGACTCTAGATTTCAGAATACAAATAAATTAGTAAATTTGAGTAAGCCTTTATTAGTCAATATTTCGTTAATTATTGTTTAGTCAGTCTTTCAAGTGTTAATCAAATTTTCATATGCTGTCTTCCTAATTTTCTATTTACGTTTTGGTACAACCATGTGTGTTTTAACTAGATTTTGATAAAGCCTAAACTAATGAGTTGTTTAAAAAGAGATGCAGATCTTTTTAATTAGGTTTTTGTCCCATTAATTAGTTGGCCTATAATCCCTTTAACTATCCAAATATTGCTTTAGGCCTAAGCCTTTAGAGGAGCCTATTTATTATAGGTATGTAGGTAGGGGAGAGTGCTGTACCTTTTTGCAGGACAGTTTTTCAGTGGACAATTTTTGCATTTTAATTTTTTTCTTCAATAATTATAGTCAAAATAAAAATTCAAAAGCAGCATTTCAACACACCTATATATTACTCCATAATATATTTTTTAAAATTCTGGCAGCTTGAAATTAAAAAATTGCCACTTATTTAAAGTAGAGAGGATAAACTGTCCCAAGGTACAATATGATGTTGTACTTTGGGACATACTTTACAATTCAGTCAATAGTCATACACTTGAACTAATTTGTGTCAGGAAACAAACTTTATTGTTTTTTCAAGGAAATACACAAATAAAGCTTCATAATTCAAGAATAATTTAAATTATACAGCAAAATTGCAAGTCCAAATTATTTAACATTATATGATGATACAATATGCTTTACTGTCCCAAGGTACAACACACTACATGGTTTAAATAAAAGCAAGATAGTGGCCAATCTAAATGCATTATCATTATTTTCTCATAACCAAAATAATTTAAAATCTTCTCTTTTATAAAGAAAATAAAATGCAGTTGACTTTTTGTAAAAGTACAAAGGTAAAAAATTATATTAGAATGAGAAAAATATTTACTTTGGGGTAATGAAATATTATTTTTTGTCACCAATTCATCAATTCAATGATGCTAGTGTTAAATTTTATTTTGATTATGTCTGTTGGTTAAGGCTACTATAAGAAATAAACAATGTATGAATATTGCCAATAGATTCTTAGAAATTATCAGTGTCCCAGGGTACAACGCTCTCCCCTATATATCTTTTTGAAAAAAAAATTCTTCTAATGGGGTTGCAATACTGGTGGTCAAGCCTTTGGGACTCGGCAAATCCCCAGAACTGAGAGCCACTTTTTTGTGAGTATATAGGCGACCAGTAACCATCTAGGTGACTCTCGCTACCAATTTTGACGAGCATATTGCAATGAATCTGAGTTCTTTGTGGATGTTAAAGTATGACTATATTTAATTTTTTGAAAAATACAGATGTTCTAATATAAAGTAAGGTAATTTTATTCTATTTTGAAAATAATAACCTTAAAAAATTATTTAAAGTCCCTTATATTGTAAGACATTGTTATTTCAAGCTGAAGTTTTGCTGGACAATTTCCTGTCAGTTTGTTAAAGATTTTCAGCAATGGCGAAGTGAGTCTCCCTTTAAAAAAAATGGAGGTGTTTTCAACATAAGATTTCAAAAAGAAGATCAGTTTTCAGCCTTTGATTACAGGTATCAGTCATTTATTTCTATAAAAAAAATTAAGTTGAACGAGGGTTAATGCAATATTGGAGTTTTAAAAAAAATATTTTTAAAAAATTTCAAGCATTTCTAAAAGTTCTTTAAGTAGTTAATTTTAAAGGTATTTTGAATTTAAAACAGTGTTAAAATAATTTGTTAACTACAAATAAGTGATACTGCATTTTGGTTGCATTTATAGCACAAAAATTGTGTGTTTTTAGAGTTTAAGGCGTGTCCCTAAGTAACTATATACATATTTTTTTTAATTTCTTTGCAAAGCATACTTTTTAGCATATATTTTTACGAAAAGTATGTTTCGATTATAAGAAAATACGTGCAAGATTTTGCTCGGGTCTTAAGATGTTAAAACACACAAGTGGGAAAAAAGTAGAATATAGTGGTATGTATTGTCATCGTAGTGATTTCTGTCAGTCTGTTTGTCCGCCCCCTTCAGATTCTCTTTTATCCAACGGATTTTAGAAAAAAATATTCAGTTGTACCAAAACCGACCTTAAGTTTGCAGCAGAGAAATGTACTACGCGGAGGAATTTGCGTAAACAACGCGGCTGGCGCCGAAGCTTCGCCTGCTCCGATTGGTTGATAATTTGACCCTGATATTCGTGCGCCCTGTTATGTCAAAATCGAAGGGAAAAAATAATTAAAATAACACTCTAACTGAAGCTAAACTAATAAAAATAATAAATTTATGTCTTGAAATAACAAAAAATTTGTTTATTGAATGTGAAATACCTTTTTGTATTCGATTCTCGCCCTCAAAAATGAGAACTATTTATCCTCTTTCTCGTAGAACATTTGTATACTGCAAACTTAAGAGGTCGGGAGAGGTATAGGAAGGTTGGAGGCTTATCTTTTTTACTTATTTCTTTTTGTTTGTACGATTTCCCGTCCGTCTGTTCCTCCCTCCTTTCTATAACTGCCAGTCATATTTTTAATTCTAACTCTCCTATTTAAGAAATTCTTTTTTTAAGAAACTTATAATATTAGAATTCTATCATTTATAATTTTTTTCCATCTGTCTGCAATTATTTTTTTCTCTTTGTCCATGTATGCAATTGCTGTTCTGTTTTTCAAGTCTTTATTCATTACAAATCTGTTTTACTGTCTGTATGATTTTAAAAATTCTTCTTTTCTTTCAAAGGTATGAGAGATATCTATCTTTTTTTGTTTGTCTGTTTGTGTGTGCGTCTTACTATATTTAAGAATTTTATTGAGTATTAAAGTAATCGGAAAAGTATGCTATTGAATTTCCTGCAGAACTTCTTTCTTTAAGAAAAATTGGCAAGAAGGCCACTATTCAAGTCAACATTTTTTTAAAAAAATCCATTTTAATTCTGTACTGACCTCTACATTTCTTGAGAAACGGGAAAAAACCTAAAGTATTTATTAGTGTTGTATCTGGTATTTAGGAGTTTAGTTACACAAATCTGTACTTTTTTTTTTATTTCGTATACTATTGAATTAACTCAAATTTTTTGTATACACAAAGAAAAAAAGTAAAATTTTACATTTTTCAGATGAGAAGTTTTCAACTTTTGACAAAACGTTTTGACAAAAACATAACAATGGACCATTAAAACATATTTAAAACGATTGTTCTTCCAATTGATAGCTGTTATTTAAATAACACAGTTCGTATAAAATAAATAAATAATAATTTCAAAATAAACATAAACTCACCCAGAAAATGTCAAACCAATCAAAAACAATCAAACGATCCCAAAGAAAGGAGGGTATAGGGAGAAGCCTCGAAACCAGAACCCACTCAAGCAGGTTAC
This sequence comes from Hylyphantes graminicola, assembly GCA_023701765.1. Classification (NCBI taxonomy): domain Eukaryota; kingdom Metazoa; phylum Arthropoda; class Arachnida; order Araneae; family Linyphiidae; genus Hylyphantes; species Hylyphantes graminicola. The sequence continues at coordinate 3,560,930 of CM043113.1, forward strand.
AGGTGGAGATGCAGCTTCGACACTCGCACCCCGAAAAAAAAAACAGAACAAAAGAAACAGAAAGAATGGAAGATTCGAACGGAGAAAACGAAATAGAACAGCGGGAGCGAGAGGCAAGGTCATGTGATCAGCACCATCCTTGATCCGATGGATTAAATCGTGATCCCACCATGCTCTACAGTAGGAGCGCAAATGTTTTGAGTGTGTCGAAGAATTCTATTTCTAAGAGATTGGCTGGGTTGAATTAACTTATATAGCTCAATTGCTAATATAGGTATATTAGTGACGGGCATCATAATATAGAACCACAGTCACACAACCAACCAATTCTTGAATATGTACCCAATTTTTTTTTACCCTTTAATGCATGAATTTTTATTTTCATCCCAAAAAATATACTTGTATCTTTAATACTCATACATTAGGGGAAAAATACTGAAAAAAATTAACTGCATTGGAATTTAAATAATTTCAATTTTAAAAAAATTCCGTGTGACAAAAACCAAATACAAAATTCCAATTTCGATAATAATGACTAGAAAACTACTAAATATATTTCAAAAAACCCTTTTTTAACTATAATTAAGTTTTCAAAACAATTTATTTGTATATTTAGTACTAATATTATTATACTTTGAATGCTGCCAAAAACGTAATTTGACAACAGTTAATAACCTCACTCTTTAATTTTGAATGCACTTTTACTGCTGTCATAAATGAAGATTATTAGTAACTAAAACTTCAAAATGGAATGTAGTAGATGAAAAAACACAAATTTGTCGAGAGGGAGCTCTATTTTAATAAAATAAAGTGGATTATGTTACTTGTTGCCAAACGGCAACAGTATGCATTAGAGGGTTAAAGGGAGATATCCTACTCGGCATCGGAACTTTGGAGCATATTGAAAATGCTCTCCCTCTATACAGGGTGTTATTAGGCGCACCTTTTGGCTGCACAGACCCTTTATAGCCGTTTATATGTGGGCAGCTACTTTGAGCAAGCGCTTCACCCAGTTTGAATTGAATCGGAGAGTGCAGAAACAACGTCAGTCACAAATTTTAAATTTTTCAGGAGGGAGAAAAAACATAATAACTCCTCCTGTATTTCTGCACTCAACACTCGAAACAAACGTCCTGTATTTACGGAACTACTCAACAGACTAACGCTGTTTTTGCACCCAACACGCTTCTTGCCTTTCTACGCTTATTTTCATTGAAAACGAGTTTTCGGATTTTTTTTGACTGAAGTGGTTTCTGCACTCACCGATTCATTTGTGCATACTATACTAAACTTTATAATTCACTTACAGTGGTGGCCAAAAGTGTGGACACTTTTTTAAAGTTTCATATTTTTGAACTTTGTGTGATTACAGAATATATTAATTGTATATCACAATAAACAATTGTATATCTAATTAAAAGTAATTTAATCTTTATGAGGACCACTGTCTGCAGATCGCTGAAGCAGTCTATGAGACCTTAGGTCCCATATAATCTATATCCATTGACACAACATTATCATCATCAAAGTAATTTAATGTAGAATTAAAAATAAATGCAGTATTACAATATTTGTATTACAAATAAGTTATGCAAATAATATTATGATCTTTCTTAGTTTTGCAAGCCATTGAACCACCAACTTGTATTGAAATTTCAACATAAGACAATCCATTGATTGTGCTTGTTTGCTCAACTAAAATGAGCATAACTTTATTTGTAATACAGATACTTTAATTCTGTTCTTTTAATGAAATTCTACATTAAATTACCTTCAACTTAATATTTAAATGTTCGTATTTAAGCGAAATTTAATAGATATATAATCACACAGGTAACAGTTGAAACACATGAAACTTTCAAAAAGTGTCCACACTTTTGGCCACCACTGTATATTTCTTTTATATAGAATTGGGTCTAAAGACTACTTGAAGTAATGAATCCCTTTAAGGACATTATGATGCAATGAGGGAAAAAATTGGTATTTTATAGTGTCACAAATTACCAAATTAAAAAAAAATTGTGCAATTTTGTTATGCAAAAAAAGGAAACACATCACCGTGAACACTGAACATTATTAAACTTTTAATTTTGCTTGTCTACACTTCTGGTAGTATTGGTCTTTAAACACTCGAGTCTTGTTTTGTGATGAGTCAAAAGTTGGCATCGCCAATCTGCTGTTTGCTGCAACTTTGGTCACCAGACTTAACCCACGGATTCTCTAAACACAAACTCAGTTTAACACTCCTTCCTTAAGTTTTGCTTTGAACCGTAGTTTTCTACTTGATGCTGCAATATGCTTTGAACTACACTGTTCAAAAGTTTGGTGCAAGACTGCACCAAAATATAGGAGCTTTATTGCTGCCATCACTATATGGATCATGAATTTACCAATTTTGTAGTAAAATACTAACTTTTATACGTCCCAAAAAAAGTGTTTAATAAACGCTCCAAATAATGGTGATAGCTAAAAATAATCTAGTATTCTCTGATGCTGTCTTACACCAAGTTTTGACTGAGTAAAATTTTGATTTAATTTAGCTTTAAACTCAAAACTGGCACTACGTATACATTCCTAAGAAATACTATCAGGAGAACTCTGAGTAAAATAATTAAATATTTGTACTTTTACAAAATTAGAAATCTGTAAAACTTTTTTTATGCTTAGTATTAGTGATAAATTAGTTTCAAATGAATGTTCTATAATTAATTTACTAATCATTCTATTTAAGAAACTTACTGAGCACTTCTATAAAGTCCGCATAAAATGATTTTAAATAATTAGGTTCATTAAAATTTCCTTTTAACATAATTGAACCGAAGTTTCAAAACCTTTTTTCGCAATTACTAGTCTCTTTACGATAGTTTTATTTTTAGGAAATTGAACAGACTTGAAATGCCAGCAAATTGAGTTTGACATTTCGTTCAATGTTATTAACACAAAAAATTGATATTCTGCTATAAAATAATAAAATGATTCAATTATATTTTCATGCTCAAGTTAGCACGTTATTTGAAGTTATACTGCATATAATGCAATTATTGAATAAATTAACTTTTGAAAGCATGGAAGTTTATTTTAGCAAAAATCAAATATAAGTTCATGAAAGTATTGCGATGGAACCTAAAATTGGAAACGGAGATTTTGTGCTCTCTACGTGTTTTTGAAGGCACCAATTCCGAAAGATTGTTTTTTAGATGTTGGCCAATCAGTTTGTTTGAAAATTAAAAGTGCTATAGCGTTATTAACTTCTAGTGTTTCTTCTTTAATATCGTGATATCAAATTAGCTAATAAAGTCTCTTACTAGTACCCAGGTAGCACAGCAATTTTGGCCAGTGTCCCATGAATATCGGTCAAACTTGGAAAATATTGAATGAATCGATCATTTCCTACCGATTTTAGCCAGATTTTCCCGTTCTTTGAGGTTTCATACGGGAAATTACGAAGAGTGCAATACTTAATTTTACTGCAATCTTATACTATTTTGCAAGTGTAAAAGGCAAATATTATGTTTCGCAATAATTTTAAATCAAGTATTTTGAATTGTAATTTTTTCAAATAATATTCAAACCAATTTTGCACTCTGATATTGCTCAGCGTAACGTAATCGAATATGTATTGGGCGATATGTATGAGCCGAGACTATCCAATACTGCTGGGCTACCTGGGTACGTATGTCTGTGTAACACACTGCTCAAAACAATTAGGGGAATGCACGGTTTAAACCATTTCGCCTACAATGATTATATTTGGTATCATTTGCTTCCGATTTTCTTCTCACTAAATTGACCTCTTACTTATTTATCGTTAGATGGTAGAACCATGTCTTTTGATGAAATAATTAACATTTGTTTTAATTGAATGAAAATATGAAAAACACGGTAAAATAAAATTATCCCTTAAAAACTTTTATGAAATAAATTGACCCTAAATTCTTTACACTTGCATTCTTAGAAGTCTAAAATTTGGTTTAATCTTTTTTTACAATTAAAATTTTTTTAAAATTATTGTTAGAATTTATTCAAAAATTATGATTCCAATTTTTTGCCCCTTAAATTTTCGTCAAAAAAATTAAGGTTTGTTTTCTTGTTTTTTTACTATTTCAATCTGGATGCATAAGGAATCTATTTCATAAATTTTAGATTTTTAGAATACCAAATAAGAAGTTGGAACTGGACGGGTAAACAAAAGTACGCAAAGTGCTCCCCTAATTGTTTTGAGCAGTGTACTTGTACGCATGCATATCAACAGGTCTCATCAATATACCCTACACACAAAATGCCGAAGCCCGTCGTTGCCAATAGTCCTCGTGTAGCTCTAATGCGACGCTATTTCAACCACACTAAGCTACTCAGTCTTTGAAAACTGCAAACTTACTACAGATTTCTTTCAGCCATCTGAGACTCTTTCTAAATTTAATTCCGATAAAACAGTGTACTAATGTGTTTTTATTTTTAGCCGCTTGAGTTAGCTAAATAATTGTTGACTGTGTATATCAACTTCTGTGAGAGAAGATCGAGATGGAAATAAGACCATTCAACTTTGGGATCAAACGTGTCGCCATCTAGTGGATTAAAATCAAACAAATATCTCCCTTTAGATGCGTTTCGTTTAGGAAACGTAGAAATTAGTTTGGAAGGAGTCGGGGCCGGATTTCTAAATAGGCTAAGTAGGCTTTAGCCTAGAGCGGCAATATTTTAAGGAAAGAAAGCCAATAATTTACATTTTTGTGTAAATCTTTAACGTATATATAGTACTAATATTTAGTAGTGAACATGGTAGCTGCGAGGGCAATTGCACTCTCTTCGCCTGATTTGGAAGTTGAAAGACAAATATTAGAACAGTTTAAAAAATTCACCTATTAGTATTTCGATTTAGAGTGTACATAGATGATTCAAATATGTAGAAAGAAAAAAAATCAAGAAAACTATATCTGGCGGCAAATCGATCGTAACCTACAGGAGGCAAATCTTTAAATCTTGCCCTGGAAGGAGTGGGACATATTTTCAACCCTTTTAATTAATTGAACTCATTAATTTACTATTAAAATCAATTAATTAACCATCACAACTTAATTAACACATTAATCATCCATTGTAATTCATCAAAATATCTTTATTATGCATGTACTCATTGAAATTGTGTTTCTCGAATGCAGAATTAATGATTCTTAAGTAAATAATTCTCAATTTGATAATTCTTGATTTGATAATTCTTAATTTACTAATTCTTAAGTCAATAATCCTTAATAAGTTAGTTATATTTTAAACTTTAAATTATGAAGGAGCCATTTAGAACTCTCTACTACAGAAATATAATGTTTAAAATTTTAAGAAATTAGATTTCAGTTAAAAATTTGAAGTTAAATTTTATGCAACGAAATCAATTTTACCCCTTCACACAAAATTTCCTTCTCACTCATATATTTCGGTGAACTTATTTTACTGCTAGAATACTTTTTTTTATGTTTATACTGTCTTACAAAACATAATTAGTGTTTTGTTCATCCACTGCCCCTTTAATCCTCCATAGCAAAAGAAATTTTAAAAAATCTACAAAAACCTAATTCATGAACAAGCCCCAGCTGCATAATTTAACACTTTTAACCAAGTTTTTTTCTTACAAAACAACAAACGTAATTACTTTTTTTTATAGTTTACTCTAAATCTACTTGTTGCAGAAGGAGATTATTTTGTAAACAAAAGTGACAGCATTGATTCTGTATTGCAGGATTCTGACAGGATTTTTATTGTTTGGTGCTATTTGTCAATATCATAAAAATGTTTTTAAACAAAATATATTTACTCCTAAATGCAAAATCAATCAAGACTTTTTATATATATGACAGTCAAAATAAATATGTGTTTACTTTATATTCATGATTGCTACACTCTCAGAAATAACACTTTCATTTTTGACGATTCATGAACCCTCAAGAGTCATTTCGTTAATTTTGAGGATTGTTTCGTCAAGCTATCACGTGACTTTTGAGTAAACGCTAATCCTCACTTTTACGATCGTGATTTGACGATTCTGCATCTTGACTTTGAGGAAACTGAATCTCATTGTTGTACTCACATGCTCAAAAATGACGAAATATTTCTTTAGATTAGACGACATTCAAATCCTCATAAAAATGACGATTCAAATTTCCTCGCTTTGAGGAAACAAAAACTCGGAGCATTTGCCAGTAACGGAATCGTCAAAATTGAGGAAAATTTCGTCGTTTTTGAGCATTCATTTTTTAGAATGTACTTGAAAATGATTATTTTCTGATGAAAAATATATTTTTTGGAAAAATTCATAAAAATAAACCTTCGATCATGTGTGTGCTGTGCAAATTTTAAATAAGATATATGTTATGCTAAGCAGTTAGCTCAAGAAAATTTAAATATTTTCAGGGATATGCAAAGTGAAAGTATTCTAAATTCGTGTGAATCAGTGTGAATTGCACTGATTGTGCTTTTAAAAAAATTGCGCTCTGCAAAAAAACAACCTTGTTTCCATTTTGAATTTTAAAAAATCTTGGTAGAAGAAATACAAGAGACATAAGTAGTCAGAATAATTTTTATTCATTATGCTATCACAGTAACATTAGCTCCAATTATAAAGCAATCAGTAAAAAATGAGAGAAACACATTTGAAATTTAAATTTTCAACTTGAATATACATAATCGTGGTTTTCACATTTTTATCCATATTGTTTTCTCATACATAAGTGACATATTGTCAACAACAAAATAAAGTTTTTAATACATTAAAACTAAAAAGAAGGTTCAAGAACAACGGGAGTGTCAACTAAAAGGCTTTCAAAAGATGAAAGATTTCACCCATTAGCTGTTACTGTGAGATCGGCGTGTCCTGAAAAAGAAAATGTGGTAACATTAAGAATAATTTTAAAAACATAAAACTTAAGGATTTTTAAAACTGATGTAAAATTGTAAGAAGAAATGAAATCCTAGTAAAATGTAAAAAGAGTAAAATTGAAAATAATTTTGAAAACAGTGCCTCAAATATTTCTCGAAGTATTATTTGTATGTAGATGTAATGAAATTAATTTAAAAAATATTTCTATTGTTTCTTTTCCAAAATTACTAACAAACAAGTCTGTTACACGGAATTACTGTATCACTTACAACATAAATAACAGTTCTAATAAAAGTTCTTTAACATAAATAACATCATTTATATCTTTCAAAAAAAATTTAATCGTAATGAAAACAGTTTCTATTACACTTGCTAATTTTTTTCAAATGATAAATAGCAAAACCGAATCCAAAAAGTTTAGTAGGCTTTTGCACTGAAATTATTCATTTGCAGACTAGACAATTTTCTAGCTTAGGGAAATATTGAATCATGGCTCCATCTAGTGACCATATTCATTACCAATTTAAATTGTTAAATATAAATATACTAACTGATAACAACGTAAATCTCTCTTTTTTTTTACAATATTTTTCATTATCGCGTAAAAATATTGTATAAGAGAAATATATACTCACCTACGCATTTAGATCCATTAACTTTTCCTTAGAAGGAACATGGGTCAGCAGCTATTGGATACAGCTTTTATCCAATAAAAGCCCTCCTAGCAGCTTATTGGACTCTAAACTGCCTATCAGTGTCAAGGGAAGGACGGTTCACCAATGTCACAAGCAACTAAAGAACTCAAATATTAAGTTAAAAACTTGGGAAAATTCTAAAGGAACGAAATTAATCCAAAAGATGAAATAGTGCTCCAAAAGTAGGATAAAAAGAACAACAAGTGTTAGTGGATTTAACTAAAATAAAATTGAACAAATCTTTCACTTTCAATATCAGTTAGTTGAGTTAAATTTCATTAAATATAATACTAGAACAACTTTTTAAGGAATCGGGCAACACATAATAGAAATAGATGCTTACGTGACATTTCAAAACTTAGTAAGCACACTTTTTTTATCTTCAACTGATAAAAACGATAACCTTAAACATTATCATAAATTAAATGCGACTAGATCATTCATCAAGGTAAATACTACCAATAAAACAACACCATAACACAAAATAAAACCTTAAATAAATTGTAGTCGAAAAATCATTCAATAAAACTAAGCAATAATAATAAAATAGTAAAACTTCCAATGCAAAACAAGCGTTTGCCGACAACGTCACTCTTGACGATAACGTCACTTAGTTTAGACGATAACGTCAATCAGCTCTTTTTTCCGAATGTATCATACAAAACTGCGAAAACAGAAAACAAAAAAAAATCAAGAAAACTAATCAGTATAATAAACGCTGCCACAAAAACAACAAAACGTAACAAAACTACAGCGAAATATGATGTAGCTAGGCTCAAATTGTCATCAGGATTGCTATCTGTGCACTTCTGTCAACCACACTCGATTTTCTAAGTTTTTGTTTACCAGGCTAACTTCAGTTTTAAATCCATTTATATTTAGTGTTTTAAGACGATTATGACTAGTCTATGAACAGTTACTCGTAGAGTAAATAGTTAGAACGTGTAAAATTTGACTCAAACTTAAATATACTCATCGATCTAACTATATGGAGATTACTATGAATATTAATTCATATTTCTTTTATCTAGCCTCTGGCTAATGATCTATGTAAATTACTTTCATTGCAGCCTCTACGTGCTAGTTCAGCAGCAGACACTGCTTTTTAAGACAAAGAGCCCATACGGCTCACTGCCCCGATAGACAAGAAAAAATTGTAGGCGGTTCTGCTGTTGCAGTTATCCAAACTTTTGATTCAAATGTAATTGTCGATAAGTGCACAGATAGAAATCAAGTAGGTAGATCTTCTTTTCAATCCATCTTATCAAAACCAAGAGTTTATTCCATAATCCGAATACACAGCAAATATGTAGATAAATTCGATGTTTAAGTACATTTCAAGCTGCAGGACTTTTACAACTCCATATACAACCTTCAACCAAAAATACATCTTCCCTAAAGGTAACCAGAACCCTCGCCACAAAACCGAACAAAACAACAACGACCAACATAAAAACAACTAAGTCTACCAACAAAATCTATCGAAACTCAATGTGCTGGGTGCCAGGTGGAGGCCTATAGGTCTGGGGCACATTGATAGACGCATGCTCGTGGATGTAGTCATCAAACTGCGCCTTTCTGCTCATTCTCGGGCTAGGCCTAGGTGGTCCGCCATTCATCTGTCTTATGGCGCCCTCTGGCGGTGGCCATTGGATGTCTTTCCTTCGCGAGGGAGAGTTGTAAGCGCGTCTGGTTGTCGGGGGAGATGGTGACGGGTTCCACTGAATTCGACGACCGGTTACAGGGGACAGAGGAGTGGAACGGCCGCTAGTTCGGTGCTCGTCCGCTGGAGGCCATACGCAACGTCTGCCACTGCCACCTGGTGGAAGGAAGAGGAGTTAGATCATAACATTACTAAACAGCATATGAATTCTGGTAATACTAAGTTATACCATAGCGCATCCCAGTCAGGATAAAAACATAAACAATGACATGAAAAGTGGAGGATTGCCCCTAAACATAACTGCTAAAGCATAGAGTTAGGAAGGAGGATTAGTGGGGTCTATTAGTTCAAAAGTTTTGAAGCAGGGCTCTCAGGTTTTTCAAGCTACTGCGCATGACATAGTAACAGAAACTGGCACTGAGGTATCCCAAGATGCACCGCTCTAGCCTGCTTCTTTTGTGCGTCACTGCGCACATGGGCCGCTCTATTCTCTTTCCTAACTCTGTGTGCTAAAGGCTCTGGCCTGTCACTTCAAACCTAATGCCCAAACAACTCTGTCGAGGCTGAGATCGAGACATTGTATTTAGGTTCAAGTCGGGAATAAAGGCTAGTGGCATAAACGGCTAATGCCACTTGCCATTGTGGAGCTCCTGCTTCTCCCACTCACACTCTTAAAACAAAAGAGTGAAATCCACTCCAGTAGGAGAAGTGCATTTTCGACACTGGAAAGGAGTGAATATTAACTCAGACTGAGTTAAAATCACTCGTATGGAGTGATGCTGTCGGACTTTTAACATACAAATGATCCACTCCTCTGGGAGAAGTGCATTTTCCTGACTGGAGGAGTGAAATTAACTCAGGCCGAGTTAAAATCGCTTCTTCATTTTAAGAGTGCAGATCTGCATTGGTGCCCCATTAGGGAAGCAGTTGTGGGAGAAGGGGGTCAAGGTATGGGAACAATTGTAGCGGTTGGTCTTATAAAACTGGTCTGGGATATTTATGCCAGGGGCGAAAAATGAAGCGAAGTGTAATTTAATTAAAATTAAATAGCAAATTAAAAAGGTATGTTAAAATGTATCTCACTTTGTTCTCTTACTGCAGCAGGGTTGAAGCCTTGTCTCGGCAGCTCAGTAGTAGAAGATGCCTGAAAAAATATTTAAACCTTATATATTTAATTCAAAAACGTTATTTTGGAAGATACCAGTTAATTGGAAAAGTGTATACTTATTGAAGCAATAGTAAGATTATTAGTTAATTAGTTAAAAGAAAAATTTATTCAACATATATTAAGAAACCTTTCTTCAGAAAAAGTAATAAGTCCAGATCTTACACTACAATTTGTTAAGGGGCCCAAAGCTTAGTCCAGATTACATTCATTTAGGTATGCTGACACGAAGACTATATAAGTTGCTTTAACTTGCTTCTTTAAGTTGTTTTAATGTTCTATAACAGTTTTTCGTTCACCTAAATATAGACAGTAAGTCTACAAATGCTACGAAATTCGGAAAACTAGTTGCAGTAAACTTGGTATTGTAATCAGTGCCATTGGGAGCAGAGTACAATACACTGGCTTCTCTTGTGGAAAACCCAGTACACTACCTGATCCTGCGAATAAATCTTAGTTTAAATTGTAATCTTCGCGTCTTCCGGGGGCTGGGGAGCCCAGTTGGTTAAGCACTCGCTTAGCATGCGGAAGGTCCCAGGTTCGGGTCCGGGCATCGCCAAGAAAACTGCCGACCTATAAACGGCCCGTGCAGCCAAAATTGTCCGACGAATAATACCCCGTGTAAGGGAGTGCACGTTAAATATCCTTCAAAGTCCTAACGCTGCATACGATGTCGCCCTTAACGGTTGCGTTGGGTGCCTATTCAAGTGTCGGCTCGTCACCTGACTGTGGTTCTAAAATACGACACCCGTCGCCAATAGCCCTCGTGTAGCTCTAGTGCAGTGGTTCCCAACATGGGGGCGATCGCCCCCAAGTGGGCGATTTGTTCTATCAAGGGGGCAATAAATAGTTGGGGGGTGTTCGGGGGGCGATGAGTATTCAAATGGAGAAATTTAAAAGATAACTGTACAGTAGAACCATTCTTTTGCCACACCCAACCAATCAATTTTTATTATTAACTCTCTTAAATTATCCAGAATTCAGTTTAAAGATCTTAGTTATTTCACTTATGTTCTTTAAAAAATCTGTTGAAAATGTAAATTTTATTTTTTTAATTTTAACAGTGACCATGTGAAGCTGCTTTGGTTGTTTTATATATGGTGTAGTAAGTGTTTAAAATAATAAACTGCTTTATTAGTTACATTTTAGCTTAAATTGTAATTAGACATAACATGAAAAATTAAAAGGGGCGATGGGTGTTAGTTAACCTAAAGTGAGGGGCGATGGTTCAGAAAAGGTTGGGAACCACTGCTCTAGTGCGACGATAATTCAAACCTAACCTAACCTAATCTGTCAGCTCACCTTCGGGGGCCAGACTTGATCGACGTTCCTGATGAGTCCATTGGGGGGCGAGTCCAGATGTGGACTCCTGAACCTCTCGTGCTGGCCGCTGGAAGCCGGCGGGGGCCACACTGGCTTCGGGGGTGCCGCCGGGGGTGCCTTGTACGTAATAGGGGTGCCAGAGGTGCAGTTGTGCTCGAAGATGCCTTCGTCGATGATGTGTGCACGAGGTTTCTGTGGAAGAAAATATTAGGAATTAAGAAAGTTTAAAAGTTCAAAACCATTCGCGAAAAAACCCATACTAGGGTAAGGTGGGGTAAGTGGGCCATTGGGGCAAGTGGGCCACTCCCCCTGGCATTTCCCGAATTATGGACGTAAAAAAATTCTGTTACAATATTTTTACGTATTTACCCCAACAGATGCAGGAAACATTATGGCATCTTTTTTATTCAAGTATGTAACAAGTTACAATCCTTTTTGTGAAAATTTTTAAAATTGCATCTTTTCGTAATTCACGCCATCATACAATTTTTTTTATTTATTTCTAAACGGTTCATGATACAAAACAAAATGTTATATATTTTGAAAGTGTATAAAACATAGTATCTTTTTGTAGTGCCATGTACTTGTGATGTTGATAAGGTTAAAAGAAAATTGGGGTGGCCCAGTTGCCCCGCGTTTGGGGTAAGTGGGCCACCACAATGGCGGGGTAAGTGGGCCATGTGTGGCCCACTTGCCCCAACTCTTTAATATACTTTTTAAAAAAATCATATTCACTGATTCATAGGGTTAGTCATATTCACTATTCATAGTCCTATTCATTGACATAGGCCAGTTAAAAATCTGCAGTCCTAACATTTTTTTACACTACATGCAAAAATGACAAAATGAAAATTAACGTATTTTTTCTTGAGTAAGCTTGCATGCCAGAAAAAGTTGCTATGGGGGAACTGTTAAAAATACATCATTACTTTTTTTTTTCAAACACTAAAAAAATCATGTAGATTATTCCACTTGCCCCACCATATCTCTACCAGTTATGTGTAAAAATATATTAAGGGGGTGGCCCACTTACCCCACCTTGCGGGGCAAGTGGGCCACTCGGATGACCAAAAAGAAAAACATATTTTTTAAATTTATTTTTTGCCAATTTGTATTAAGGTTGTCATGGGTACAGTAATAACATATTAGAGAATGGACCACAAAAATAAATAAGTTGTTAGGCCGTTTATATCCAGTGGTATGAGGGTCTCAAGTCGAATTATGCCAAAAAGGTGGCCCACCTTACCCTACTATAAATGTGAAATTGAAGAAAACAAATATTATACCAAAACAAGATGCACTGATTAACGAATTCAGTCTCATTAAAGTATATGACATTAGCGTCAACCAAAGAAGTTTAACATAAGCCCAACTTTCCTAAAACTCGTATCATATACTACACTTTGGTATCGACTTACAAGTAAAAAAAAGTGGATGAGAAATTCAATTTGACAATACCTGAAATGCAAATACAAACTGTTGATGTTTTCTATGATTTTATATCTACATATATCTAGTAAATTTAGTAAACGTTAGTTACAATACTGATATGAACCTCGATAACAGTTTCTGATAATTCGATAACTGCTCAAAATTAATAAATAATTGTTTTGTATGATCAACAACTTATAGAACCTAGATGTATCTTGGCAGCCATAAACTGCATAACATTACAGAACTATAATTTAGATAAAGTATTGATGTTGTATTTAATATAATATTTATTATTTAAGTTTAATTTTTTCGTGTAAGTTGAGTGGAAAAATACTTTATTAAAATGGAGAGTTAAAAATAGGTCGTGCCTTAACTCAATTCTTTCATTTGTAGAAATTAATTTTAAATGCTAGCCTATTTTATTTAAATAAATTAATCATAACGAGGTCTCGCTTCATTCGAAACAGTTCGATAGTTATTGTTTAGATTCATTTGAAAATTGTCTTACATTTAAGTCCTCTTCGGCACTCAACATCATCTGTTGCTGTTGCTCATACTGCTTCTGCAGATGTTGCTCGTACTGTTGCTTGTACACTGCCGTCATGGTGCTGTCGTGGTCTGTACTGCGGGGTGGGGGAGGTGGGCCGACTGTACAGAGAAAATTAAAAGTTTCAGACATATTGAAGAGTTCCAAAAGTCAACATTGCGCACAAGAATAAAAATATCATGAAATAAAATTACCATAATTGAAGAACTTAGTGGAAGAATATACAAAGTGACATCTTTGAAGTTTTTTTAATTTTTGTGACAATGAACATAGTATTCCACCTTTCAAAATTCAACAAAGATAGCAAGTTTCCCCTTTTTCCATAAACTTTAAAGTTAAGTATATTTTTTAGCGTTTGCAAGTACCGTTTCTAATGGATTTTAGTGCAAAGTACAATCAGAATTCAACACTTTCCAGAGTAGACACACTTACTGCTTACAGCAAAAAAAAAAAAAACACTAAAAATGTGGCTCTAGACTGGTCTATTTTCATTTGGTTGTTGGTAAAATATTCTTTAATAACTAAGAAACTCCACTCCTTTGTATAACTTCCCTAATTCGTTGCACTTACTTTAAATTCTACTCTACAACTCAGAAGAATATCCATTATTTCCAAGAAATTTTTTCTATAAATTCTACGGTTATATAATTTGCACATATTTATATGCCATTGAAGAATTCTTTAACCATATATAATTCAAGAGCTTAATAGAAGAACGTGCTAAGTGACATAAAGAGTGAAACGAGAACATGAATTTTAGAGTTTTTAGTTGGAGTTCAGATCTGTTGAAAACGGTACCTGCAAACCGTGAAAAATTAATTAAGGTTAAAGTTTATGAAAAAGGGGAAACTTGTTATCGTTAACAAATTAGTAATATGTTAACTTATGGACACAAAATTCTCAATTTTTTGAAAAATACCACTTAGCACATTCTTAAACTAAGCTATTAAATTGTTATAATTTTTTTTTCAATTTTAATTCCAAAATGATGCAAACCTTTTATCTCAGCTCTCGATACAGATGACTGGGGTGGCTGAGTCTTCGGTTGATGGTACTTGTTTTGCTGCTGGGCCTGTACCTGATGGTGACTTTGCAGCTTCTCCTGCTGGCCCTTCTTGTAGTTGACTTGATTCAGGGGCTCGTAGGTCGGCGACTTAGGGCCAGAATACTGCTGTTGCTGGTTGCGATTCACAGAAGCTTGCGACTGGACAGGCTGCTGGTAGCTTTGACTATGCTGATTCTGCTGATGATAGTTCTGATTCTGCTGATGGTAGTTCTGATTCTGCTGCTGGTAGTTCTGGTTGAACTGCTGGTAATTCTGGTTCGGACTGGGAGTGGGCGACTTCTTGCTTTCGAAGCTGACCGAAGACTGGTATACGGGCGCCTGGTTGCTGCTTCGAATTGGTGGTGACTGGTATCCCGGAGAAGAAGACTGATACTGGTATACAGTTGATTGTTGCTGGTACTGTGTTGGTTGTTCCTGCTGGTAGTAGTACTGGTCGACCACTTTCTGGGTGGTCTGGTACTCTACGCGACTGGTGGTTGTCTTGCCTTGGTCTTGGTGGTAGACTTGGTGGTCGTACCCGTTGTAGATGTGTTCGTTTGACGGTGGCTTTGGTTTAGGTGGAGGAGGGGGCGCTGCAGTCGGCTTCTTGACTTGCACACTACGGAAATATGTGCACAAATTATTAGTGAAATAAAATGAGTAAAACATGAGAAGATGCATTAAGATAAAATTGGTGGTTGCGAGCACAATTTGCTAATGTAATTAAGATAATTTTATTACTAATAATTATAGTCCTTTATGATTACAACTCAAGCTTGCTCTTTTCGTTTTTCCCCCACCTTACTTGGAAGAGCGGTAAAGATTATACCCGCGGCAGAGCCTCCATACAAGGAAGTTTTTGGACATCAACGCTCCCTGGTAAGTCAACTTTTGAATTATCATCGAATTAGAGCTACACACGAGTGCTATAGGCGACGGGCATCGTATTTCATAATCACAGTCAAGTGACGAGCCGACACCTGAGTAGGCACCGAACGCAACTGTTAAGAGCGACATCGTACGCAGCGTCGGGACTTAGGTGCATATTCAACATAACATGTACTCCTTGTACATTATTCGTTTGACCTTTCTGGGCTGCACGAGCCGTTTATAGATCGGCAGTTGTTTAGGCGATGCCCTGACCCAAACCTGGGACCTTCCGTATGCAAGGCGAATGCCTCAACTGACTGGGCTCCCCAACGCTTCCTAGGAAACCACACTAAGTAGTGGAGAAAGCCAAGCTTGGTTGTTATAATAAGGACTTTTCTCGTCAAAGGATATCTAATTTAAAAGGACGAAACAGTTCTAAATGGTAAATGTCTGTTTTACACTTAAAATAGAAAAGGCTATATAACTTACGTTTGTGTTGCAACTCGTGTAGGTACAGAGCCTTCTACAAATAAAGAAAAATAGTGTTAAAAGATAATGTATGGAAATATTTCAATATCGAAATTAACAATGCAATTGTGGTTTTTAATTTGTGTTGTATCTAATTATTTATCTTATGTAATGCATCATACCTATTATATAAATTTATATCCTCCTTATACATCATATAAATTTATATCATCATACCTATCCTATCAATTTATATCATAATATACCAAAGTTCACATTTCATAATTTATCAAAGTTCATTCCATATTTCTCTTTCATAAAAGGCACTTTTGAAACTTATACCACAAAGTATTGGAAGTAGATTTTTACAAATTGATTTCACCAAAAATAAGGTTCTTAGTAGCTGCAACGGCTGTGTCGTGAAATATTTCGCAATTTTCTGTAATATTCGGTTGAACCAGCTCTCAGATTTCCTTTTCCAAAGACCAAAAGAATGGTTTAACCCTAATACCAGACATATGGTGAAACATTTCACCTTACAGCCTCTGAAACTACGAGGAACGATTATTAAGGTGAAACTGAGCACATAATTTTTTAACAACAGTGTAGCTGGACTTGCCTTGTTTAGCTTGCTCCTCAAGAAGTGCAAACACTGCAGACTTTTGCTTGAAGCTCAGATTCTCCGGGCCTTCGTCTTCCCTGTAGAAAGATAGAAATAATTTTAATTCGGCTACAAAATAAAATATACCATGGGGTAACTTTGGCACTGATGGTAATTTTGGACCAAGCATAAAATCCTAGTACTGAATTTTTTCTTGAATATTTTTACTTAAGGCCAAAACAAAGTTGCAACTAACTAAAGGCAGGCACATTTTTTAAGAGTGTATTTATTGAGAAGTGATTCACTTGGGCCAAAGTTATCCTCCAGGGCTAATGTTACCCCATTAGACGGTTACCGCTAACCCTTTCCGACCGAGCTATCACGATCGTGGTTTAGTCTCATAATTTTAAATCAGCGCCATCTGACCGCCGGTCTTAAAGGACTAAAATATTACTCGATCTTTAGAAAAGAGTTATTTTGCTTCTTCGAAAATAATCTCTAAAAAGTGTCATAAAATTAAAACAACTCAAAATGGTTGTTAAAAAAAAGTTAAAGGGAAGGAAAAAGGGGATTTTGAAAATTTTATATTAACAAATATCAGACCCGCCAAATGTTTAAAAGCCATCGTCATTTTCAAATCTAATTCAACGAAAAGGAAAACCAAAACATAGTAACCAAAAGACAAAGAATTACATTCTCTCCTTACACCGCACCAAATGACGATTTTTAATATTTAGCCGCTAGAGGGCGCCGAAATGCAAGCATGTATATGCACGGCCAACTTCAATAACAAGGCCAGAGAAGCTCTCACAAACATGAACGTAGACGGAAATTTTGACGTCACTCTTACCTATACCGAAGATCGAGAAACTAGTTCGGACGCATTCGGAACCCTAAAAATTTGTTCAGCCGTGAGAGAATGGTTCCGAACAGGTTTCGAGACAGGTAGATTTAATACTCGGAACAGCGTTACTATGAACTATGACGTCAAAATTTCCGTCCCCGTGCTTGTTTGGGAAAGCTTCTTCGGCCTTAGTATTTGTGTAGTCGTGGTATATGACATCTATATTATAAGCATCAATCTGTTTCGATTCTCAATGAAAACAGTATTGAAATATTCTCACGACAGGCGAGCGATATACTTACTCAGTCGAGACGTGTCCTTCGGTGAGCACTTCCGTCTGCTTGGCGAGAGTCTCGGCGATATTCTCCGTAGAGTAGAGAGACAGTGGCGAGTTGTAGGGATTGTGGACGACAGCTTTGACGACTGCTGGTTCCTGCGCAAAAATAACAATGTCAACAAAACATATTGTGAAAATAACGTCATTATATTTCTTGTTTCAATTTTGCAATAGCTATAGAATTCAATACCGGTGAATAGGGTAACTTTGGGCTTGTTACTCTCCAGGATCAAAGTTACCCCATTCGAAGGTAGTTTTATCTGGTTTTTTTTTTAATGTGGGATTATTCATCCACTATTTGCATTCGTAAACAGATACAGCTACTTATTGATAGTTGTTGTTTTTTAAATAAATGTACAAATATTACGAATGAAACAAAATTAAATCTTACCTTCCCTTTTTTAGAAGTCAACAAGTCCTCCCTGGAAAGAAAGAAGAAAGTATAAATGGATGAAAACGTCTCTAATTTCATTACAAAAAAAAAGTCATCTCCCATAAGTGTTTACATTTTCAATTCTTGGTTTAATTTCTTTTCGACAATTTATTGTAATATAGTACTTTTATGTTACCCAATCTCACTCACTCTCGCCCCCCCCCCCCCTTAATTATGCATATACAAAATTGAAATTGCAAGATGGAAGATCTTCCCCTAGTATTTTATTTAACTTAGTAGTTTTTATTTATGGTTTTCATGATTTTGAATATAAAATTCATTTAGCGATAACCCCTTAAACTTTTCATATCTAAGTAAAAATTAGAAATTATTGAACGCCCAATAAACAATAAAAAACCATTTATCAATGCGCAGGAAAAAGTTCAAATTTCTCACTCAAGATGGCGACACCAAACATACCACTTCGATGGTGTAGTGCCAAAAAATGAGCCACCAACGCCCTCGAAACGGTCCAAAAGTCGTCCAAGGTCGCGATTTTGTCACACGATCCCTTCTGTCTCTTTTTGGAAAGAGTGTCGTCTGCCTTGTCAACTGTCAGAACGCCCACCTCCTTTTTGTTCTCTTGTTCGAAATCATTGTTTATCTTCCGTGTTGCACGATTTTTTTTTTTACCGAGAGTTCTTGTCGCTGTAACTGTGCTAATTGTGGAATTGTTACCTTTAATGAGATTGTGTGGTTTTTTTTAACATCTAGAGGTTGACGACCTCCGTTTGTAAGTTAGGGGATACATTCAAGGTTCTGTCCTCGTCTTAACCATGTTATGAACAAATCGCGCGATGAAAAGAATCCCGCCAGTAAATTATTATATGGCTAACTTTAAATCTGTTCTGGTTCTAAAGTCCCAATGCAACGTACGATGTCGATATAGGATTTCTTTGCGTGACAACTGAGAAATCTGCCTTTTCACTATGACAGGAGCACACAGACCACTTTTGCCAGACCTGGCACATAAAGTGCCTTTCCTATAACCCTTTTCGACCGGCGGTCAGGTGGCGCTCTTTTAAAATTAGGAGACTAAATTTGGAGTTTTATATAAAAAAAATGCGTTAAATAGCATCAATGCCAGCAACTCCTTAAAAACAAAATTATTTGTTATACAAATAACGAATGATTTAAGTCAGCTGCTTCAGTATCGATATTTTTGAAGAGCTTGAACAATGAACATTCTCTTTTAACCGCACGATCGTGCGAGCCCAGTCGGAAAGGGATATGGATTGGTCTAAAAGACCTACCAGACTTGTAAAAAGTACTCTGCCAAGCAGGCGTCCCCCTAGCACATTCTACAATATCATACCTTGGATTCGATGAGCACAGTATAAAATCCGACTCTTTGACTGTGATTGACTTTCTGAGTATCCACAACCTTTTGGAACTCCTCTGATTGTTGTTATTACTAATCCTCAGCTCATTTGACAACAACCGCACATATATCGGTGTTTTTAAAAATAATCGTTTGTTATATTACAAACAAAACAATCATTCGAAAGAAATTATTTTAACTCTTTCAGTAACAAGAGCAATTCGGCATCATCATTTTAGAAAAAAAATTCTGATCGTCTATAGCCAATTATGATATCAAAAAGCACATCATTCGATTCTTCAAACTTTTTTCGATTAGAAAATATTTTAATTAATCCAGATAGATGCCAGCCATATTCTTTTTTTAATTATGATCAGAAACGTGATGATACCAAATGACATCACTGGAACTGAAAGGGTTAAAGTTTATATCAATGCTTTAATTTTTAACTTTAAAAAAAGGTGATTTTAACGGTGACAGTAAAACACTCATAAGACTGCAGAATTTTAGGGATTATGTTCAGAAGTCTTCCACCAGAGTTTCGGTCTAATGTTGAATAGACATTGATGTAACACATTACATTACCTCTGAACAAGAGGTGTGGACAGCAGTATATATCAAAAGAATTGTATCTGGAATAAAATTACCCACTTTTCCCTTCTCTTTTGAAAAAAAACTGTTGCCGCCACTCTAAACTCTTCGCGCACATTTAAATATCTTTAAAGTCGTTATCCATTAACAGTAATACATATTCGATAATAAATTGACATTTTTAACTAAGGAAATAATGCATTTGAGAAAAAGTTTCTCCAGAGAATGTTAATGGAATAAGAACGGTTAATTAAAGCAGATCCCCTTTTCGTAACTAAATTACGTAATTTCGCGAAGATTAATCGTAAGCTAACTGCAGAACCAGATAAACAAAAATAAACTAACCTTCAAACACCACTCTTCCTTGAAAAATAACTAAGAAAAACTCCAACAAGGTTCCAAAAAACGTGTTTAAAGTGAAATAAAACACTCGGCGCTGCACCACGCCGTTATTCGGTAGCTAATACAAAACAAAAATCCACCACCCACTATCGGCCGCTAGGTGTCGCTTCTGGATGTAGTCTCATTTTTATCTAGTGGCACACTATTTTGAGGTTCCGCTATTTTTAAGGCGAGGGCGGGGGGGGCTAAAAAATTTTGTGCATGACGATTCCATTGTGTGACTCAATTCTGAGTCTTCCCCAGGGGGAAAAAAATCTTCTGGGGAATTTGGGGTAGGGTGTTAATTAAGTCGGCATTTTAAGTAGGATTTTTATTGGGGTGGTTTCATACAAAGAGCTGGTTGTTCAGTGATGAACTAGATTTGAATGGTTCGGAAGGAATGGTGGTTTTTATTATTTCTGTGTCCTAGTTTAAGAAAGTTTAAGGTAGTTAACCATTGTTGACTATTTATAGCACTTTAAACTACTTTAGTGCAACCCTGCCTAACTAGAGATAACAATGATTTGACTGAAAAAAAAAAAGCCTTTTGTCCTACCACATAAAACAGCTATTTATCCATTAAACTTTTGAAAATATTGCAAATTTATTTCAAACTTATCTAATTTTAAACGTAACAGGTTAAAAAATTTCCATAAGCTGGATACAGACAATCGTTTAGTTTGCTCAACAAATGGAAGGCTCAGAATACAAGTGGAAGTGAACCAAATCCATAAAAAGCTTATTTGTGACCATTAGGTTTTTAATTAACCTCTTGCGATCTGGCGTTCCCTTTTGGGGACATTTTTAAAAAACCTCTCCACAAACAATTAACACATAAATTAGTTCCGAATTGATCTGGTCCGATAGAAGAAGATTCAAATATCAGTTTTCAGCCTTTGAATACAGGTATCAGTCATTTATTTCTATAAAAAAATTGAAGTTGAACGAGTGTCAATACTATATTCCAGTTCTTTTTTTTTTCAAATTTTTCAAAAAGTTATTTTTGCAGTTAATTTCAAAGGCATTTTGCATTAAAAACAATGTTAAAATAATCTGTCAACTACAAATGAGTGACACGGAATATTTTGTTGCATTTATAGCACAAAACATGTGTATTTTTAGAGTTAAAGGCATGTCTCTAAGTAATTATAAGCATTTTTTTTTTTTTTAATTTCCTTGCAAAACATACTTTTTACTTCATATATTTGTACGACACTTATGTTTAGATTAAGAATATACGCGTAGGATTTTGCGAGAAGAGTATATAGGAAGTAATAAATGACCTCTATATATCCGTACAACATAAACATTTATTTATAAAAATAAACAGTTTCTTTAGAAATTCCAGTGGCGTATAAGTTGGCGCGAATTCACTATTCCCAGACTGTTTACCTGCTATTTTTTAATTGGAATTTATAAGCTCTATGCTGAGGAAACGTCAAGCTAAATCGAAAAAAAATTGAGTTGGGAAACCTCCAGCCTTAAAAAACACAGGTGGGATAGGAGAAGATGAATGTTCTCGTCAGACAGTACGAGCTACTGTTCGCGGAGACTTAAATTAGTAATTTGAAATAAAAATAAGTAAGTAAAGTGTGACTAAATTTATGAAATCCTAGATGTTGTTTCCAGAATAAGTTATTCATTAACACGAGCTAAACTGAACTACTAGGCGCAACAGCCCATTAGTGGGCCAAGGCCTGCTGTGCCTATTTCACCTTACGTGACCAAGGGCTCTGGGGTTCTAGGCATATATCCCGGTTAGGTGGTCAACCTCACGATACATTAACACTACACGACGCACGACGATTTTATAAAAACCATAGTTTTTGCACGACGATTTTATAAAAACCATAATTTTATGAAATGAATTTTATGAATGAAGCTATCAAGTTTTAAAAAAAATACAAATTATGAACATGAATTGCTGCTGCCCGTTTTACCCTCTGGGGAATCAGGAAACTGGCTGAAGTTTAAACTGAAAATTTAATTTGTTTAAACTTTTTACAAAATGACATTTCACTTGCAAATGATTATTATTTTTTCATCCATATAATTCAAGTTTTACATTTATGTATATTCTTAAAATTTATACATTTTTCAAAATTATGTGGGTTGCTGAAGAATATGATTGTCAGATGACATTTTTAATACAAAGTCTTGTCAAAAGAAGGCACTGAAACAGCAAGTTCTCCAAGGAGTATCTCACCACTGGTACGTGCCCGACAAGCCTGGAACCTACATTGACTCTGGCCTGAGTCGGCATGCTTTTTCCTCACTGTCACGTCTTCGTACTGGCCATACGAGACAGATTAAATTTATTAATGGAGAAAGGGTTTTCCCGACGTGCACCATCTGCAATGTAAATCAGGCTTCACCCGAACATCTTCTTGATTGCATGGGCGTGTCAAAGAAGGAACTGTTCTCTGCCAACCCGCTACAAGTTCTGGACTTTCTTAATGTTTTCAACTTGTTTGATATTGTTTAATTGTTGTGTTCCTGTTTTGTGTGTCCATGGATTTGTGTATATACACTTGGGATAATAAAAAAAAATTTTTTTAATACACTTGTATCCCTTAGGTAGTTAATTAAGTTGAAAAAACAAATACGCGTCATATAGCGACTAAAGATAAATCTCACAATCGTGGGTTCAAGCCCTGGCTGAATCGTCGGATTTTCTGAATGGGAAATAATGGGCACGCATGTCATATGATTGTGTGGTATGTAAAAGATCCCTGGAGGGCCCATTAGGCTTTGGTTCTCTCGGCAAAATTAAATCTCGGCATACTTTAACATCCACATAGAGCTCAGATTCATTGTAATCTGTGCGTCAAAATTGGTAGTGAGAGTCACCTAGTTGGTGCCACAAAAAAAAATGGCTCTCAGTTCTGGGGAATGTGCCGAGTCTGCAAAGGCTTGACCGCCAATGTTGCAGCCCCCATTAGAGAAAAGGAAAAAAAATATCTCACCTATGATACCCCGGCATTCTTCTTATTCCCAATCTTTGCGATTCCATCATTCACCTGCCACTTATATCATCCTAACAAATTGTTATTCTTGGCCACATCAGACATCGCCGAATTTTCTTCAAACCCCTAAATTTTTAGAGTGACACCATCTGACGGAAACTTCCGCGTCAAATGGAGGGTCTTTCACGAGAAAGAAGCAATGAAAAAAAACTTTGTATGAAACGGGAACCTTGTGTAAACAGTTTCTTGCGGACCCAAAATTGGAACTCTTCAATTAGCAGTTCCTGGAGATGTATATTTATCTTTCCCCGTGTCTTAATTTTCTGTGGTTTTGATGTGAGTAAAAGTAAATTGGAAACATACCTGAAGTCAGAGGGTGGTGAGATGGATTATGTCTTACATATTTGCTTATTTTGCGATATTTTTTTAAGACTTTCGAAATTTATAAAACCAGAGGCAACAAAGTTTGTTGAATTTTTAAATGCATTTTTTTTTTCAATTCAGAATGCAAATACAAGCTGTGATCTATTACGTGCCCTTCTCATAATCCCAAGATCGCTTTTTCCATTTCCGCCTGAGTAGGCAAATTTTCGGGATATGAAATCGGCGTCACGCTTGTCGATACAATTAAGTGACATGTAAAAGATCCCTTTCCTTTAGTACCCATTTGGCTTGGGTTCTTAGGGGAAAATTTAATTTCGACGTACTTCAGACCTCCGTACACAAGACCTCAAAATCATTATAGCCTGAATGTCACTATATCAATAGCGAAAAGCCATCTAGATGGTGACATTAAAAAATGACCGTCAGTTCTGGGGAAAATGCAGAGACTGCAAAAGGCTTAAACCGCGGAAATCAGCTTTAAAAAATATACAAATATTGAAATATTGACAACCAATTACACGTAAGGCGCAGAAGTGTAGATCCATTGCATATTCAGTTTACCATACATTTTCAGGGGTATTACGCTATGGATGTACAATTTTATTTAACTTAGTATGCTTTAAAACTTTTCTATTGATATTTTTCCTCATTTTTAGCATGTTTTTCTTTTTTTTTCAATTTGGAAGTAAAAAAATTTTTTTAAATGTCAAGAAGGTATTGGCATGGTGGAGATATTCGTCTTGTCTGACAATCAGGCCGACCCGGCAGCACAGCGGTTAGGGAGCTAGCCTTTGGAGCTTCTGGGTTCGGGTTCAAATCCCGGTAAGGCATGGATGTTTGTGTTTGTAAATAAATGCTGTTATTTATTTATGTGTTCGCTTCATCCTGTCGCTTTGTATCTGTGTCGCTTCTGGCGAGTGGGGTAACGGGCTATAAAGCCGATGCTCTTCCCTTCTAGTGGGTGCATTCTATGTCATTTGTCCGCCCGTCAGACTTATCTTTTTTTACTTGCTGTCCGTTTGTCGTCCGTACAAAATTAGTTTATCAGTCATCCATGTTATACGCACTTGCCTAATTCGTCTATCAACCCAAACAGTGTGTCCCGAACATCCTTACATTTTAGCGTCATTTGAAAGTTCTCAACGAATGATGCATCAGTTTATTTAATGTTCCATTTGGCAACTATCTCTGCCTGCTCGATCCCCCACTCTGTCGTCATTTAGAAGGTCGAACGGTGATTCAAACTTGAGGTATCGACTCGTCACTTGACCTTGGTTCACAAGACAGTACGTGCCAAGAGCAAGTGATAATTTAGACTAACTAGTCACTATTTTTTTCTACCTAAGATAGCACTGCTCGTAAGTTTTTACCGAAGAATTCTAAAGTAGGGTAGAGACAGAACCTGGCAACAGCACCATGGACCAACACGGAGACAATATAGGGTGGCTTATGGGGCACGATGGCCGAGTGGTTTGGATCATAGTAGGCCATCAGTTGGCTATAACGCTAGCAGTCCGAGCGCTGTAACGGGTGCGAGTTCGATTTCCGTCTTTGCCCTGGGTGTACTTCCTTTCTCAGTATCAAAATTATAAATTAACTAACACTTTTGCCACTTCATTCGGGCTCCGTAGTGAGCCAAGGCTGCCGATGTCAGCTCAGTGCGAGTCGTTCCTCTACCCTACTCCTTGTTTTTAACACGTTTCTACGAACTCTTTGGTTTTAGCACGTTTTTAGCGAAGAAAATATGTGTCCTGTGTCTTTAAAAACGAAGAAGAGATGCATTTCGATAAAACATTAAAAGATTCTTAACCCATAAAAGAAAAATTCCCTTTCTTAATTAGTGTTAAGTTTTAAAAATTAAGTTAAGCGATAACGTCCCGGTATACTTCGCTCAAAGCAACACATAAGTCCTTAATATACTTAGACATTAATGTTATTTTAACCATTCAAAATATATTATTTTAAAAAAAGAACTAGAACTACAAAAAACTATTCCTCCACGTTACATGCGAATGGTATCTCTCAACCCAGCCCATCTGTCTTTAGACTTTGGTTTTATTTTAACCAGTAAAAACGCAATTCAAACTGCAAGTACTAATTTAGTTTCAGCGATCGAAAACTTGGCATATTCGTATTATGCGTAAAGCGTTTCTCAACACAACCCATCTTTCCGCCTTAACATCCTCAGACTTTAATGTTTCTTTAACCATTACTTTAAACTTCAAGAACAAATTTCGTTTCAGTAATAAAAACTTGGCCTATCCATCCATGTTATATGCGTCTCTCAACGCAACTCTTCTGCCCGTAACATCCTTGTCATTTTAGTGTTATTTAAAAAAAAAACGCAGAAGTAGAAATGATGCATGCGTTTATTTATTACAGCAATCGTGTTATTTTAACCATTAAAAACGTAATTCAAAATACAATCACAAATTTAGTTTCAGCAATGGAAACTTGGCCTATTCATCCATGTTAAATATACGCGTCTCTCAACACAACCCATCTGCCTGTAACATCCTTAGATTTTAGTGTTATTTAAAAAAAAAACAAAAAAAAAACAGAAGTAGAAATTATGCATCAGTTTATTTATTATAGAAACAGTGTTACCACTATTAAAAACGCTATTTAAAATACAAGTACTAATTTGGTTTGAGCAATGAAAACTTGGCCTATTCATCCATGTTACACTCGTCTTTCAACACAAACCATCTGTCCGCAACATCCTTAGCATTTTAATGTTATTTAAAACCAAAAAAGCAAAATGCGCAGAAGTAAAAATGATATAATAAGTTTATTTATTATAGAAACATAGTTATTTTAACCATTAAAAATGTTTAAAAAAAACACAAGTACAAATTTATTTACAGCAATACATAACTTAGCCTATCCCTCCATGTTATAAGCGTCTCTCAACGCAACCCATCTGTCCGCCACAACCCTTAGATTTTAGTGTTATTTAAAACCAAAAATAAAACAGAAGTACAAATAATGCATCCATGTATTTATTATAGCAATAGGGTTAGTTTAAACATCAAAAACGTAATTTAAACTACAAGAACTTATTTAGTTTCAGCAATGAAAACTTGGCCCATTCATCCATGTTACACTGGTCTCTCAACACAACCCATCTGTCTTTAGATTTTAGTTTTATTTTAACCATCAAAAATGCAATTTAAACTACAAGAACTTATTTAGTTTCAGCAATGAAAACTTGGCCCATTCATCCATGTTATACTCGTCTCTCAGCGCAACCCATCTGCCCGTAACATTCTTATCATCTTAGTGTTATTTAAAACCGAAAAAACAAAATACACAGAAGTAGAAATGATGCATCCGTTTATTTATTATAGCATCGGCAACGCTCCTGTCTCCATCGTCAGAAGGTCGGGTGGTGATTCACAGACGAAGATCAACAAGATGATGGGGGAAGATGCTGAGAATAGATCCCCCTCTGCTCCTGAGCATCCCCATCCCTTCTCTTTTGATAAGACGCAGATGAAACCGGAGAGCCGAATAATTTGAATCATGAACTACCATTTGGGTGATGTTTGCACCAGAATCTAGGAAGCCATTTAGGTAAAAAGGAGTAAAGTAAAAAAAAAGTGCTGTAAAAAAGGGTACAATACGGTGAAATGAAACTTCTTTAGAAAAGAAGTAAAAGAAATAATAATTGGTAACTATAAGCCCCACAAATAACATAAAAAGTTGAATCTTTGACAGTAGGGTGCTACCCTTCTCCTTATTTTTTTAGAGGGAAGTGGGGAGCCTAGTAGGTAAAGTGTTTGTCTTCCATGCGAAGGATTCCAGGTTCGCCCCGGGAATCGCCAAAATACTCTCTCACACACACACAAATACGAAGATCAACAAGGTGATGGGGGAAGATGCCGAGAATAGATCTCTCTCTGCTCCTGAGCCTCCCCATCCCTTCTCTTTTGATAAGACGCAGATGAAACCGGAGAGCCGAATAATTTGATCATGAACTAACATTTGTGTGTTGTTTGCACCAGAATCTAGGAAGCCATTTAGGTAAAAAGGAGTAAAGTACAAATCAGTACTGTTAAAAAAAGGTACAATACGGTACTTAAGAAATGAAACTTCTTTTTTTAAAAAAAAAATTAAAAATTGGTAACTATAGCTCCACCAATAACCGAAGAAGTTGAATCTTTGACAGTAGGGTGCTATATTCCCCCTTATTTATTTTTTCATAGGGAAGTGGAGAGCCTAGTCGGTAAAGAGTTTGTCTTCCATGCGAAAGGTACCAGGTTCGGGCCGGGGCATCGCCAAATACTCTCTCTCAAACGAGGATCAACAATCTGATGGGAGGAAGATGCTGAGAATAGATCTTCCTCTGCTCCTGAGCCTCCCCATCCCTTCTCTTTTGATAAGACGCAGATGAAACACGAGAGCCAAAATAATTTGATCATGAATTAACCTTTGAGGGCCTTTTTTCTCAGTGGCTGGTGGCATCTCGGTAAAAGTACAAAACTGTACGGAAGGGTGCCATTAAAAGATATACAGGGTGGCCCAAAAGTAGGCTAGCAGTTAATGCTGTACCTTTATTAAGAACTTTATTTAGAACAGGTATTTGACGTAGTAGTGCTTAGTATTGATGGTTGGCTAAAATAAAGTCGTAGTACAGCGTATCGCGTATCTTATCCAAAGAGTAGCAATTCGTGGACTTCGTTTGATTTATTTTCGAGATAGCTTCGGAATATTTATTTGATGCTTGAGGAATAAGCAAATAATGTTTCCAGAGTATGAAACTTCGAATCTCAACATCTGCAGCCATCCTTTAAAATGATTTGTGCTGGTGGAAAATTTGTGTCTTTCTTTATAAATGAAAACCACTGCTGGTAATCTGAGTGAGCAGCACCGACGTTGGATCCATTAAGACCAACTGAAATGCTGAAACAGTGAGTAGCATAACATTCATAAACATTTAAAGAAGTCCAATGACCAACATCTCTTGAGCTGATTTTCCCTAAAGCAACGTTACAACGCCTCATGGACCAGCTGAACCTTAAACAGTTACGAGGCCTTCTTGACGCCTAATTACAGTTCTGTGAGATAATGCGCAATCAACTGACTGAACAACCAGACATGCTTTCGAAAAATAACTGTTGCTTTATGAATAACTGCTACCTAACTAACTGTAAGCCTACTTTTGTGAGCCACCCTGTATTTCATAATAGGAAATCGGAAGTAAAAAAGAAAGAAATCTTTCGTGGAATTTTATTTACCAACTTTAACACTTTCCCTTCCCGCCCCTAATTTTTTAACACCCCACAAAAATACCTAAGATACCTCCAGAAGTAACTTTGTAGAAACTATTCCTGCTACCTGACATAAATCTCAACTGTTTAACCTTTAAAAAAAACAAATTTATAACTTTTATCTTATTTTAATCTCTAGGTATATCAGGCAAATGATATAACCAAGTATAAATAGTCTAGCAGCTGCTAAGATCCTCCTACAAGATAGCATAGAACCCGATAGATCAGAAAGACAAGAATTCAAAACACATTCCTTGGCGCGTTTTTCTTGGACAAGATGAAAAAAAGACTCTGGAAACTTTCCATCCATGATGCATCTCTGTCGTTGTTAATGATCAATGATTTAATGACTTCGCTGTTCGCTCGTTAGGAACGAAATTTCTTGTGCGTACCAAATTATTATTAAGTAAAAAAATATTTTTTGTACTGAGAAACAACTGTGTTAAAAATTGTGTTGATGTTGCAGTGTGCCTCCAGGACATTGCTTTGATGGCAACAACAAATGACGGCGTTTCCGTAAGTGATATCCCAAATACACTACTTAAAAGAATTAGGGGAATTCTTGGTTTAAACCCTTTCATCCCCAATGATTCCATTTGCAATCACCAGCTTGAGATTTTTTTTCTTATGAAGTTAAGCTTGCACTTACTGATAAGTAGTTATATGAAAGAATCATGTCCTTTGAAGAATAAAAAATGTTGATTTTAATAAAATTAAAATATGAACATGGTTAAATAAAATTCACTCCCCAAAAAAAATTATGAAATAAATTGACCCTAAATTCTTAACGCTTGCATTCTTAGATGTTTGAAAATTGATTTTTAACTTTTTTAACAAATAAAGGTTTGAAAAAAAATATTGTCATAAATTTATTCAAAAGTTATAATTCCAATTCCCTCCCCCAATCCTTTAAATTTTAGTTTAAAAAATTTAGAATTTTCCCCCCTAATTTTTACCACATCATTCTGGATGCATAATGAATCTATTTTTTAAAAAAATTAGATTTTTTTTTAGAATAAAAAATAAAACGTTGTAACTGAGAGGGTTAACAAAAGTACGCAAAGTGCACGCCTAATGGGGGACATTCACGCCATATCCACCTGAGCTTCAATTCCAAATCACTGTATGAAAAAAGCGGTTAGACAGGTTTGGGTAGTAGGAAAACAATAGCACGTGCTTCGATAGCTGTATAGGATACCATTAGCACGTGCTTCCCTAGCTGATGCATAACAAACTACGTGACGTCACATGAATGTTCCCCATTGTTTTGAGCAGTGTATGACTGAAATGCAGAGAAACCAATCACGTTGAATTGAAGTTCAAGGAAAAGCAAATTATGTGGAGAAAAACGAAGATAGCAGTGAAGTTATGAAGTTAATAAACAATGTATTCTGACATCGTTTTCTTAAAGTACAACCCAAATATATTTTAAATATAGGAAAAAAATCTACATGCATCACGTTAAAGCAACACGAAAAGGCTTCACCATCCCCATCAGTCAAATGAGTCAGGGCTTTGACGCGTTTTTTTTTTTAATTCAAAGTGAGCGATATCTCCCGTCTCAAATCGTGTTTCCTTGGGCACGATGTCAAGAGATACACACCTCTGGGAGCCTTACTCATGACACTCGAATCCAATATTGCACCGAATTCAAGGATATTGCATGCATCAAACCCCAATGCAAGACTTTGGAATTACAAATTCCCCATAAGTATTGCTTTACCATACCATTAGCCCTTTTCCCACCAGGCATGGGAACCAACAAAACATCGAAATGAAAAAAAATTTGATACGAAATTTTTTTATCTGTTATCTTTTATCTACGAAATATTATCTATTTTATCTTTCATCTACGATTTTTTTTTACATCAGATGGCGACACTATTTTAAAACTTTATCAATTAATAATTAATAGCGGGAAGCTATTTTCTTTTCAATTTTGTTTTAAATAGATGTATGATGATTCCCATACCAGGGGAAAATGGGATAACATGGCAAAAGAATTCTTTTGCAAAAGTTGTGGTTTCAAAACTAATGCATTAGCCCTTTGGGACTCTCAGTCCCTCTTAGGTGCAACCAAATCTATACCCAACATTTTTACGACAAATCATAACATGAAACGCATTATTTAAAATCAAAATAACAAATAACAGTGTTTTATGGTATGTGAAAAGCTGGATTGTTCGGGGGTTTTTTTTTGGCACATTAGCGCAACTTCTGCTTGGATGAAGATAATACGTAAGTACCTCAAATGCAATATTATACTTCAATCCGGATGAACAAAACCTACTATCCAACAAAACAAATATCTCCCATGCAACAGTATACACTCTAAAAAAAAATCTGTAAGGTTACTAAGAATTCTCTAGGAAACTCAGCTTCCATAAGTATATATCTATATAAGTATTCTTCCATATATATATATAAGTATTTTTAGTAATGTTACATAGGAAATATGTGTATATATTACTATTTAAAGCTTGGTAAGTTAAACAAAGAAAACTGTAGTAGATTTACAGGGGATTTTCTTGTATGTTTACGAAGAAACTGGTTACAAAAGTTTAAAACCAGAGGGCGCCACTAATTTTTCTGTTAGCCAAGTTTTATTTCGAATTTCCAGAGAAGGAGTAAGGACAGAACCCAAGATTCTCGGGATCCGCATGTCTTGCAACGTGGAACTGCGCGTTAGTCCTCGCTGCTGTCGGTTACTTGCATTTTGATTGCGTGTAAATAAAGAGGTTAAAATCTTGATCGTTAAAGGAGTTTTATGTTATTGATTAAGAAATTTTAAGATTCATCTTTTTTTTCGGATTTGAAGTTTTCGAAATAATTTAGTAATTTTTATGTACTAAAATTAAAAAAAAAACCAAGTTTTTCGGTTTCTTATCGTTGCGATATCGATTCATGATAATCTCTAGAAAAGATAGCCAGGGGTACATCAATTTACTTAGTATATTACTACAGTAGTTTCTTTAGTATACTTACTATCAGAGATTGGTTACAAGTGATTTTCTAGTAAATGGTGTGATACCTGTAAAGTTACTAAGTAATCGTTAGTAAATTCATGCCAAATTTTTAAGAGTGTACTCACCTGACGACGAACATCTCGATCTTGTTGCCGCACCTCGCCAGCACCTCGTGTGCCTGGCCGAGGGTGAGGTCCTGCACGTTGACGCGGCCCACCTGGATGATCTCGTCCCCCTCCCGCAGCCCGCACTTCTCGGCCAGGCTGGACTCGCCCACCTGCAACACACACACACCCAAAAGGTCCAGGTTAAGCCAGTAATCCATTCACGCTGTAGCTATGCTGTAGCTGGATTTTGTGACGTAACTGTCACTAGTACGCATGCGCGCGTGGTCAAAGCTGTAGGGTCAAGTGGGGTAAGTGTGATAGGGTTTCTGCATTTTTCATTAAGAAAATTCGTTCTCTGCTTCAAGTAAATTCCAAATCCTAAAATTGGTAGTGAATTGTTATAAGAAACATACATATGTGGAAAAAAAATTATATGTTTGAATTCCAATTTTAAGTGTACAAAATTTGCATTTCAAAATCCATTGCTGTTTTATCACACTTACCCCACATAGGAAAACCCACATAAAAAGAAGACAGTTGCACTTAAATTCAAAAGCTCAAAACTTTCTTAACAAAACTTTCTAAACAAAATATAAGGTCAATATTTCTTTTTAGTTTAATTATAAGTGGTCTAATGCTATATATTGCAAACTTTCAGCTTTTTAGAATGATTTCCAAAGTTACAAGAGCTGTTTATCACACTTACCCCCAATCACACTTACCCCACTTGACCCTACTTCTGAAGCTGGATTTTTGAATCGTTTTCCAAGCGATATCAAAGCTGTAAATTAGTTTCGGGCATGAGCAGTCATAAGAGTCATTTAGTTTTTAATTGTCCGTGGTTTTTAACTTAATATTCTTGTTTGTTTAGTTTTTATTGAGAGAAATAACCCATAAGTCAAGAAACTTCCATCCACGCTGGATACAGCAAATGACGTCACAAAATCCAGCTACAGCATAGCTACAGCGTGAATGGATTACTGGCTTTAGAGTACCGGGTGGTTATAAAATAACGCTCGCTATTCCGAGTGGTCTGTAGCTTGAATAAATAATCCGAATGCATCAAACATCGAGACACTCACTAGTCAAGAAGGGGGAGAAAGAATGGAATCATAAAAGACAAACTCGTCTCTTGACCAGGGTTCTAAATTACGAGGTGTAATTGGATGTGCTGGGCCGTAATTAGCCATAATTGGCAATGCCTTGTAATTTAGAACCTTGGTCAAGAGACGAGTTTCTTTTTTATGATTCCATTCTTTTTGAAAACAAGAAACTCGTGTCTTGACCAGGGTTCTCAATTACGAGGCGTAATTAGCTGTGTTGGCCGCAATTGGCCGTAATGGGGAACTTGCATGCATTTTTTTTTATTCTTTTAAAACATTCTCCATGCGATTCTAAGAACATCGACATAAATGTCACGTCAATCCGACCATTAGTTCGTTTTAAATTAATTTTCAAAGTTTGCGTTTAGCCCCGCCCCTTGAAAACGCTGCCTCTGGCCTTCCCTCCCCGCGTGACGACACACGACCCAACTTGGAAAGCCAGAGATAGGCGGCCGCTTTGTTTTACGAATGTCAATCTTCGTAATGTTTTTTAATTTCGTAGAACCCGTTAAAGTGACTTAAATTCTGTGAAATATTAGTGAATACGAATGCTGCATAGTACCTTTTTATAATAGTACCACTTAAAACCCGTTAGAAAAGCTGTTTTTTAATGATCCTTGAGCCGTAAAAAATGTGTGTATTGATACATAGTTAGATTCAAGAACGCTTGAATTTGAAGCTATTAGTAACAGGCTTATGTTTTAAAATAAATGTCTATGCAATTATATTATGTAACTATGTATTTGTACTTATATATTAAACTATGTAATTTAAATGTAGATTAAAATTAAATTTAATTGATTGAAATACCAGAATTGAAGATTGAGAAATATTATTCATTGTTACAGGGATTCGACAAAACAATGTACACACATTGCAATTTTTAAACTAAGAAACATATTTCATAAGTAACTAAGATATAAGTAAAATGCTTTTAACAACTTGTAATGCGTGTTACGACAAACATGTTCGAGAAAATATATAGTATCTTATGTAATTATGCGGTACGCATTGTGTGTACTATATTCCCGTAACAAGTTCATACAATGCCTGTAACTATGAAAAATATTTCCCATTCTTAAATGCAGTTATTTCCATCAATTAAATGTAGTTTTAATTTGTATTTGAATTTCATTGAAGCATTTTAGTTTATAACATAAGAATGTTACAATTAAGAACAAAAATATCTGCTCCCTTTTCGAACGTTGTTGAACCTAACTATCAACATTCAACACGTATTTTTTTTTACATCTCTAGGAAAATTACAACAAGTTGGTTTGTAACAGTAACTATCACCTGACACCGCCTTCACACACGAGCTATAAATGTTTTAACAAATTTAATCGAATTAAAAATGGCCAGATAATTTATCCAACTCCCACTGTCTTTAAAACTTTTTTAATAGAGTATACATAATAATTTCTAGCCTCGGTGGACCTTTAACAGTGCCAGTTAACCTGGAATTATATCTTCTTTTTTTTTATGTGCTTTTTTTTGGTTTTGCAAATTTTAAATATAATTTTAACTCGAATTTTTTTAATGATATTTGGTTTAATTTAATTATTGATTTAATTCATTTAGTTTCTGAAAAACAAAATTAAGTTATTTAAATTATCTAATGAGTTAAATGTTCAATAAAAAAATTTGTAATTGATATTTTCCCTATTTATTGCACTTAATTTTTATTTTAAAAGTAAAACATTAATTGTCTATTAAATAAAGCAAACATTAGTAATGTAAAAGAAAAACTAATTAATGTTCATAATAATAAATTAAAATAGTTCATAATAATAAATTATTCATCAATAATAAATTAGCAGCAAAAACCTATTTACATTTAAAGTTATATAATTGGTTAAAATTAAAAACGATTTTAATTAAAAATGATTTTAGTTAAAATAATATTAATTAAAAATATATGAATATAATTTACGACAACAGCTTTTTTAGTTGTGGCCCAGGTGACGGTAGGACATATAGCATTTTTAAAAGCTTCCGCTTTTAACGTTATTAACATACTGTGAGAGCTGAAATAAATTTTTTGGTGTAATTTTTTCATGGTACTATTAAAACAAGGTATTATGCAACATTCGTATGCACTAATATTTTCCAGAATTTACATAACTTTAATGTGTTCGACGCGATAAAAAAAACATTATGAAGAGTGACATTCGCAAAACCCAGCGGCCGCCCATCTCTGGCTTTCTCAGTTGCGTCGTGTGTCGTCACGCGGGGAGGGAAGGCCAGAGGCAGCGTTTTCGAGGGGCGGGGTTTAGCGCAAACTTTGAAAATTAATTAAAAATAAACTAATGGTCGGATTGAGGTAAAATTTATGTCGATGTTTTTAGAATCGCATGGAGTTTCATTCACAAATGGTATTTCGCGGTTTCCCGACCCATGCAAGTTCCCCATTGACGATGCCTCGTAATTTAGAACCACGGTCGAAAGACGAGTTTGTTTTTTATGATTATTCTTTTTTTATGATTATTTTTTAGGATTCTATCTTTTTTTATGGTTCCATTCTTTTCCCCCCTTCTTGATAAGTAAGTGTCTCAATTTTTGATGCATTTGGATTATTCATTCAAGCTACAGACCACTCCGAATAGCGAGCGTCATTTTATAAACACCCTGTACTTGTCTGCTGTAAAAACAGTCTGTTTAAGGTCTTGTATGGCAACAGATCTCAAAACAATTCCAATGGGGAAACTTTCGACAATGTTCTTAAATATAGTAGTAAACGATGTACCCACGTAAACTTACCAAAAATATACAGAAGAAATTTATTTTGCTATTAAATTAATTTTTAAGTATAATTATAAAGATAGTAATTAGTTATAATTAAAACAACAGTAATTGTTTAGATGTTTACATGCCGTTAGTGCTGCCATCTGTAGTTTTTTAAAGATAGTAATTAGTTATAATTAAAATAAAATTTTAGTAATTAGTCCAGGTTAATTAGAGACACTTACACAGTTGGAAAATCTATTGATTTTACAAAAAAAACTGTCAGCTGATGTGCAGAAAAGTACTGGATAAGTTACAGAGTTAATGTTTATTTTATACAAGCAATTTATTTAGTTTAGTTTGAATTATTACCGCACTAGAAGTACACGAGAGCTATTGGCAACGAGTGTCGCAGTTAAGAACCACAGTCAAGGTACGAACCGACATCTGAATAGGCACCCAAAGCAACCGGTGTCATCGTACGCAGCCATGGGACTTTGGAACATATTTAATGTGACCTCCTCTACACGGGGTATTATTCGTCCGACATATTTTTAATGCACGGGCATTTTATAGGTTGGTTATTATTTTGGTAATGCCAGCCGGATCCGAACCTGGGGCTTTCCGCATGCAAGGCAAACGCCTTAACCGACAGGGCTCCCTAGCCCTAAAACATCTGTTCATTTTACAGAAAAAACATATATTTACAGAAAAAGAATTATTTTCTTTTTTTTCTGTAAAATTAACAGATTTTTTCTGTTCCATAACTACTAGACCATTACCAACCGAGCACTTCAACTGTTTGTGGAAACTGTAATAACAAACTGTAAAAACAAACTGAAGCTGTAAAAAAAACGTCTATAAAAGTATTCAATACAGCCAGAGAAATAGGGATTAAGAAATAATATTTTTCCTTTAGATTAACACAGAGACACTTTGGTTCCGAGGCCATTAATATTAGGGAAAACGTCAATTCATTGAGACCTAATGCATTAGGTTTAAAATTGCAAAATAAAAATAGCTTTAATATAAATGTTTTTTTAAACCGGGTGTGAAAATTGTAATTACAATAATACAAGAAAAAAATTAATTGAATCTTTTCAGTTATTCTTTAACAACAGATGCCACAGTTCATCGACAGATGTCGTTATTTTTCAAAAATTCCAAAAATTCAACACTGATAATAAATTACAAGACATTTTCCCTTACAATAAGTTTTGTTTATTACTATTTTAATACCTGTTTAAAAAAAAGCAGTGATTTCAAAACGACGTAAGTGAACATATTTTTTTTTTATTTCACTTAATCCATTATGTGCATACTAAGGATAAGCTAAGAATAGATAGCTAATTGGACATTGTTTCAGTGTAAGTCTAGTCAGCTTCAACTATTCTTGTATGCAGCTAACCATTAACAGATGAGAAACTGATATTTGGTTTGTCGAGGAATGTTTTGTCAAGGAATGTTGGGCATTACAGCTATGCTCTTTGGCTATTTGTTGGGATTACCATTGACCGGACAGTCCCAATTTTTTCAAATACAAATAAATACAAATACAAAAATTCTCGACCAACAACAGACCAGAGGCCAGGTTGGTCCAAAATATATCTAATACTTTACCAGTTTCCAATAACTATCAAGATTTTTCTTAAAATCTTCTACTCTCTTCGAATGCACAACATAAACATAATCTGGTAAAGCATTCCACTCATTGACAACTTTACTATAAAAATAATGTTTTCTTACTTTTACAGTAGAGTTGTCAATGAGTGGAATGCTTTACCAGATTATGTTGTGCATTCGAAGAGAAGATACCTTCTAAAGCACGATTTATTCAATTTCTGATTATGTCCTCTGGTCCGGCTAATTAAAATAAAACCCAAGCCCTCCATGTCTAAATGTTTTATGAACTTGAATAACTGAATTAAATCTCTCCTAGCTCTCCTATTTTCCAGGGAATACGTGTTTAATGATCTAAACCTGTTATCATAATCAATACCAGATAGACCCTTTAGCATTATCCGGGAAAACTTTCGGATATCCAACTTTCCAAAATTTTGTCAGAGAAACGTCCGGTTGTCCGGGATATCCGTATTATCCGGGAAAACTTCCTAGGTTCCTGTGAGTTTTAAATTCATAAATGTTGCCGGAAAGACAAAACATTTGTGTTCTCGAATGAAACCATAAACAGGGTTATTTTACCATAAGAAGAATAGAAACTAATATTCGATTGAGTTCGGTTTTTCAGGCAATGAGGTTCGGAATAAGAGGAACCAATTGGTTTTTGCCGCAAAGCGATGAAATTTAAGCTAAATGAAACCATGTGCTCTGATGACCACGTCTGCAATTTTTTGGATTACTATCATAAAGATCTATTAATGGTGGCAGAACTCCCATGTCTCTCAAATTGGCACTCATAGCCGGGCATTCAAAATTGTGGTTTGGTGTAAGCGGCGTATCTGGGCAGTTGTAACAGTTTCTATACACCTTTCTGCCCTCTTTGTCTATATATTATTCATGCCTCTGTGGTTATTTGTTCTTAGTCTGGCAATAGGTTTTGTGGTGGATCTATCTGCATTTAAATTACGAAGAAGGTGCTTCATTCGAATAGAATTTTCTCTCGATTTATGTTTAGCGATTGCATTGCATCTTGGAGATAAACTTTATTGTTATTAATGTTGAGATTTTTGGCTTTCTTGGCTAATGTATCAGCATTTTCATTGCCTGCAATGTCGACATGTGCAGGTATCCACTAAAGCGTACAGGTTTTGTTTATGTTTTGAAGATCGTGAAGGCTTGAGATGATTTCTTGGGTGATGGAAGAGATCCCCTTTCAAGATTGCCTAATTTTTCGGTTATTAGGTTACTAAACTTAAAATGATCTGTGAAAACCGATAGAAAACGAACTCAAGGGGTTTAAAAAAGAAAAAATTTCTAAATATTGCACAGCTTGCCAAGGTCTCGTATCTTTAAATGCGAAACTGTGACTGTGTCTCCTTCTTGGCATTCGATGGTTGCCTACTGGCTCACTGTCAACACTTGTTGTTTTCTATTGTTAAATGACACTTCCCGTAACAAGGTTGTATTTATTTGGGCAACATGTTTTGGAAAATATCCTAACTTCTTCGTTCGTCGTACTAAATACAGGATAATTTTGCATCTATAATTTTGATTTAATATGGCTATACAATTAGTATTGATAGACAATATAACTTAATTTTTATTCTTAAATGACACTTCTCGCAACAAAGCTGTATTTATTTTGGCAACATTTTTGAAAAATATCCTACTGCTTCGTTCGTCGTACTAAATACAGGATAATTGTTTAATATATAATTTTGATTTAATATAGCTCCTATGAAGGTAGAATCGATGCAATATAACTTAATTTCTATTGTTAAGTGACACAGTTTTATCTTTCAAATGCATACTGTGTTTTAATTTTAAAACTTTGTTTGGGCATAAATAAATCAAAAGTATAGTATTGTCACGTCGCTCGTTGTATCGTGCATTCGGTTATATCGCGGTTTTTTGCTTGTCTCCCGGGAAGCGAGATATAACGAGGGGTTGCTGTACTAATATAATAATAGAGCAACGAATGTACAAATAGTAATGGTGCAAGATCCAAGAAACATTCTAATGTAACAAAAGTTCTGATTTTTTTTTTTCAAGTTTAAACGAGAAGTTCTGCTCAGAATTATATAAAATGTGTTACTCGTGAAACGATGCATATACGGAAGAATGGAGGGATAGATAGGCAATATATATAAGCCATTTCTTTATTGTCCATTCCTATATTGTCTATCCTTCCATTCCTAATGTAATAACACCAACTGTGCCAACTGTAGTAAATGTCCTGCGAAACTCAAATTAAGGTCTCAATATCATATTTGACCAAAGGTATATGATTTAAAGAGCTGTAGTAACGCGTTATTCAGATTAAAACTAACTTGAATCCACCAATTAAAATGCCAATAACATTAATTTTTAAAATTTCAATCTAGAAACAAATTAAACATTAAAACTTAATATTAATTTGTATTGCTCAAACACATATTTTTTTATAATTTTCAGGAATAAAAAATAGGCCCTTTTATGACCATTTTTTTTTTAGTTATCCGATCGTTAAGATGTTTAAAGCCAGGTAACACCAGCTAAATGGTTAAAAGACAACACTAATTAGGTGACGAATTATTTGGCCAACTAAGCAATGGAACAAAACAGTAATGGATAATAAATGATAATGAAGCAATTTAAAAAGAAAAATGGATGTTAAATAATAGAAAAGAAAGCATTTTTTTTATTTATCCGATCGTTAAGACGTTTAAAGCCAGGTAACACCAGTTAATTGGTTAAAAGACTAATATTGGTCAGGAACATTAGTTAGGTGACGAATTATTTGGTCAACTAAGCAATGGAACAAAACAGTAATGGATAATAAGTGATAACGAAGCAATTAAAAAATAATAATGGATGCTAAATAATAAAAGCATTTGAATGCAAAGAAATTGACACTAAATAGTGCTACACTAAGTCCATAAGTCCAGGATATTCAAATTAAAGTTCTGATTAAAGTTTAAACGAGAAGTTCACATTAAAACTTAATATTAGTTTATATTGCTCAAACACATATTTTTTTTTAATAATTTTCAGGAATAAAAAATATGCCCTTTTCTGACCATTTTTTTTTTTACTTATCCGATTATTAAGATGTTTAAAGCCAGGTAACACCAGCTAAATGGTTAAAAGACAACACTAGTTAGGTGACGAATTATTTGGCCAACTAAGCAATGGAACAAAACAGTAATGGATAATAAATGATAACGAAGCAATTAAAAAAGAAAAACGGATGTTAAATAATAGAAAAGAAAGCATTTTTTTATTTATCCGATCGTTAAGACGTTTAAAGCCAGGTAACACCAGTTAATTGGTTAAAAGACAATATTGGTCATTAACACTAGCTAGGTGACGAATTATTTGGCCGACTAAGCAATGGAACAAAACAGTAATGGATAATAAATGATAACGAAGCAATTAAAAAAGAATAATGGATGTTAAATAATAGAAGAAAAAAGCAACGGTCGGTTCCACTTACCGTCTGCACCATGAGGGGTTCGCTGTAGTCCCGACCCCCTTTGATCCCGAAACCCCATCGCAGGTTCGAATCCTGCCTTTTGAGCGAGATCAGGAACGGACGCTGGAAAGCCATTGCAAAATGCAAAAAAAAAATTCACTCGCAAAAAAAATAATCGAAAAGCAAAAAAAGCTAAAAAAAAATGATTCGTTCGATGCTTCAAAAAAGTGCAACCAAACCGCTGGTATTATAGGAGTCTCCTAAAAAGTATTCGTTGCGGTCTGGCTGACTGTTCGACGCGATTTGACTTTGGGGGATTTCTATCTCTGGCTTGCGTCAGGATGGGGTGGTTGGTGGGATGGGATGTAAAATAAAAGGGTATTTCGTTCTTGTTATACCAGTACTGTACAGGTAAAACGAATTGATGCGAAAAAAATGCTATTGTTAAATGACACTTTCAGTTAATAAGGCTGTATTTATCCAGGACAGCTATTTTTAAATATACATTGATATAGTATGGCTATACGATAAGAATTTATGCAATAGAACTTAAAATTTCTATTGTTGAAAGACATGTCCCGTTAACATGGCTGTATTTATGCAGGATAGTTATTTTTTTAAAATATACTTTGATATAATATGGCTATACGATAAGAATTTATACAATACTTAATTTCTATTGTTAAAAGACACGTCCCGTAACAAGGTTGTATTTGGACAACATGTTTTGGAAAATATCATACTTCGTTCGTCGTACTAAATACAGGATAATTTTTTATATATAATTTTAATGTAATGTGGCTATACAATTAGAATTGATACGATAGAACTTAATTTCTATTGTTAAATGACACTTCCCGTAACAAGGTTGTATTTATTTGGACAACATGTTTTGGTAAATATCCTTTTTTTGTGTGTTTGTGGCGTCATACTAAATACCGGATAAGTTTTTATTAACATATTCTTGATTTAATATGCTGTTAAGAGTGTTTCGTTCTTGTTTTACCTGTACTGTACATGTAAAACAAGAAACACTCTTTTGTTCCCTGGGGCTGGGGAGCCCAGTCGGTTAGGCACTCACCTAGCATGCGAAAGGTCACAGGTTCGTGTCCGGGCATCGCCAAAATAACTGCCGACATATAAAAGGCCTAAAATTAATAATTGTTTAGAATTAAATGAAGCGTCTTTAAAAAAAAATTAACCCAATAGCAGGCCGAAATCAAAATATTTTTTATTAAAATCCTAAAAGTTTTAAAAAGTTCATATCAACCTACTCTCTATTTTAAGTTAGTTATTAATCCGTTCACCTAGCAAATAATGTAATTCTGCATTAATTCGAGGGGAAAAAAATTCTCAGGTATCTGCCACACACTTTATTCAAGAACAAATGCTGGAATGCTAGACAAAAAGGCTTAATTTAGCGCCACCTAGTGGCAAGTTTTCGAAAAGCAAACATAAATCGAAATGGGGATTTTAAAATAAATAGAAACCATAACCCTTTCCGTCCAGGCTCGTACGATCGTGCGGGTATTAAAGATAATGTTCATGCTCCTCGAAAATATCGATTCCGAAGCAGCTGACTTGTACCCTTCGTTATTTGTCTAAAGAAATTACTTTGTTTTTAAGAAGTTGCTGGCATTGATGCTGTTTAAGGCATTTTCTTCGATAAAACCCTAAATTTAGTCGCATAATATTAAATCTGCGCCACCTGACCGCCGTTGGAAAAGGGATAAGACTTTGCAGATATTGTTATTAACGATTTGTTTCACTCACTCACTCATGTATTGAAAACATATGCTTGAATGTAAAGCCGTGCTTTGAAACTTAGCATTTCAATCGCCAATTTTAACGTTTTTTTTTCAGGAATCATAGGAAGTTCAAATTTAATACCGGATTTTGAAACTTCTACATCTTGTCATGTACATTCGGGAAATTTTTATAACCTTGCAGTTAAGACTTAAGCAGTTAAGGGTTATAAATTGCATCCCATGTGTGTTTTGTTTTTACCAGTTTTTTTTTTAATAAAACAACATAAAAATTTAATTCGCCAATAATTGAAGTAATTTCGATTCGTTTTGTACCCTCCGTTTCATGAAGCCAATTTTTTGCTATGCAAAAAATTGGT
The DNA here is from genome assembly GCA_023701765.1 of Hylyphantes graminicola. Classification (NCBI taxonomy): domain Eukaryota; kingdom Metazoa; phylum Arthropoda; class Arachnida; order Araneae; family Linyphiidae; genus Hylyphantes; species Hylyphantes graminicola. The sequence goes on from CM043113.1 coordinate 3,604,238, forward strand.
GGATTAATTCTAGAAAATTTTTGTACAACACAATACAAACCGCGCGTTTGTGTAATGAATCCACATTTCGCCGCTTTTGCAATGCATCAAGGGATACTGGTTCACAAAAACTGCTTTTGCCGAAGAGTTACATGCAATAAAACTGTATTTTTAAAATGCTTCTTTTATGAATGTATACCTCAAATCTGCACGAAATTATTAATACATATCCAGCTATAAACTTATGCTAGCAAAACTGATAAAAAAGTTTTAATTAGTTAATATTAAATATATGTTTTTTCATTAGTCGAATTATCTCATATGCCATCTGGTGGCGTATGGCATGCCATGTGCTAGGGCTTGCGAACTGCCTTAAGGGATACTGGTACACAAGTGGCTTCATCTTCCCCCTAGGGGCAGATCTGCTACTTTCTAAATCTATGGTTTTCTAGAAATTACTCTATTTGAAGCGGGAACTAGCATCTCGCATTGTGGCAGCCAACAATAAATCATTGAAACAAATTAGGAAGTTCGTTCACTTTCATTTGGTAGACTATTTTTTTATAAAAAAGTCGGTTTTTAGGTATGATTAATTGATTCTAGGAGTTAGGTACCTTATTTGAAGTGGGAACTAGCATCTCAAGTTTGTGTTTAATATTTAACAGTATTTGCTTTTAAAATAAATAGGGCACACATTTTAACGCCTTGACGACGAATGAAATACAAAAAGTCGATTTTTTACTTCATAGGTATTGTAGCGGCTTCGATAACTCACAATCTTCCAAAAGGATCCTCTAGGGGACGTGACGTTTTTAATTTTATTGAAGAACCAGCGCCGGCGCTTTTGCCTCCGACTCCTACAGTTTTCACAGTGAATGATGGAGTTTTCTGAATGGCAAAATCTGTTGATGTAGTTCACGTGAGTTCTAAAACGTTAGTACTATGTGAGTTATATCGGCTTATATGCTACTATTAACAATTTAATCTGAGATAGTGGTAGGAATGTGGGCAGTATTCTAAAGTATATGTATTTTAATGTAGAAACGGTTGTTGATGTCACTTACTGTAACGAACCTAGTTTTTTCAAGATAAGAATTTTAGTTAGTATTTAAGTAACAGGAAAGTAGGCTATTTTAGTTCTTTTAGAACTTCTTCTTTTTCCTGAAAGCCAGCAAATGTTTGTGCCCTGCATGAGAGCGGGCCGGGCCCTTAATTTGTGTATGGGAAAGAGAGGTCGAAGACTAAGAACAATCTTTATTAAATAGATTTCTAAACTGTTACTAAAGCTCTTAAGAATGGTATCTATCTCTTTTCTTACGTTGCAAAAGTATTTTCAGCGAAATCTGCGTCACCTAATGCATATGAAGCGCTCTCTGGCGAGTAAATTCAAAGTTGCGCCTTTTATTAACTCTGCGTTACGTTATATTTGCGAACGATGTGACACCGTGGGCGTCAACCCGTCTGGTATGCAAAATTAATATGTACTTACCGGAAAATTCTATTCCTTCGAAGTTTCAGATTGTGTTGTAAGCAATCAAATTTGGTCTCGTTGGTGTTTGAAGTTACCAGTATTTGTTTTTAAGTAAATATTATAAAAATATTTTATTGCGAACTTTACATGAATGAAGAGTGATAATTGTCATCATTTTAAAACACTAGTTTTTTGTTTTGCGAAAAACTGGTGATATGTGATATATTTAGAAAATTAAACTAATTTGTCGGTAATTAGTATGGAATATCTCCCCTTGAGAACCTGTGTATCGAATTTATTTTCCCTTCTATTATTGTTGTTTTGTTTTAATTTCAACCGTAGCCGTAGAAGGTACTTTGAACATAAGCTGCGTAAAAGGATTTTTTTTTCTTAATTTATCTTCATAAAATGATCCCATCTTAACTTGTTTTACATTTTTGGAAAGGTTGAAATATTGCCTTTCATTTTAAGTAAAAAAAATATATCTTTCTAATTTTGGCAATACCACAAATAACGTTTGTATTCTTATAGAATAGATTTCTTCCATTTCTGTAAAATCGTTTGCTTTTTATAAAGATTCTGATTATTAAATCTTGCTTCGAAAAGTAAGTTGATTCCCCCCCCCCCCACCACCACCACCATTAATAATGAAATTTACATATTTTCTTTCAACGATTCCTCTAACCGTGTAAAGACCATTTCACACCTGCACAACTACTTGCAACTGCAACTCGCAACTTGTGGTAACCTGGTTTTTCGGTTCCACAAAAAATTATTTATCTCACAATTTGGCAAGTTTCATCTTTTTGAAAGCAAACTTTAATCAAACTATAGGCATCGTTTGCATCGAACAGAAATTTATGTTTCCGAACTTCCTTAATTAGATCAATTTCCATTTTTGCCATCCATTTACTACTCATTTTTAATTGCGCAGATTTTTGCAAGCAAGGAAAGTTGGCGTCGTAAAAAGTAAACAACCAGTTGGCGAAGTCTAGTTCTCTACAATGCAGCCAAAGAAATACTGAGTGCTGATTGGCTAAGGGTACATGCAACTGAGATTTTTTCGTGCTCGCACGAAAAAATCTCACGACTTGAGTGCAACTTTTTAATGCACTGTGTCCTATGGGAGTTGCAAGTAGTTGTGACAAGGTGTGAAATGGGCTTTAAACTGTAACTATAAAATTTTATGAAAATGCTTACACATTACTCCTAAAATTTCACGACTCTGCCTAGTAATACCGTAATCCCTTTCCGACCGAGCTACTCTACCGCTCTCGAGCCGAATTACTCTATTTGAAGCGGGAACTAGCATCTGATCATTGTGGCAGCCAACAATAAACCACTGAAACAAATTAGGAAGCTCGTTCACTTTCAATTGGTAGAATATTTTTTCTTCTTAAAAAGTCGGTTTTTAGGTACGATTAATTGATTCTAGTAGTTAGGTACCTTATTTGAAGTGGGAACTAGCATCTCAAGTTTGTGTTTAATATTTAATGTGGGCGGTAAATCAGCGCCACCTAGTAGTTGATGGAATATAGAGGTTGCGTGTGTGGTAACCGCCACACCACTCCCATCCTAGAAACAACGTGGTAAGGAACCGTGCTCAGGTTGCTTCCCTGTGCTTTGTGCTGCGTTGAGTTGAGAGAGAGAGAGAGTTGTGTGCCACCGTTGAGTTGAGGAGTTGCGTGCACCGTTGAGTGCATTGGCAGCGAGTGAGCAACCGGGGTTGAGCGCATTGTAGCAGGAGCGTCGTTGGAGTGGGTGACAATCACTTCCGGGTCACCAATTTATAGAGATTGATCATAATAATTGATTTTAGTTGATGCCGTTTTAAGAATGAGAAGTATTTTTTATAACAAACAATCTTTTATTTAATTAAGGTAATCATTTCATATTAAGTTTGAGAATATTTAAGATAAATGTGGCGGGCAAGCCACTAGATAGCGATTTCATTTAAGGTCTAACATGTTTGATATTTGAGAAAATTTCTCAATTTTATCAGAATGAAAAGTGTAATTTGGTTAAATTGTATTAAAATCATTTTATATGCAAGTATTACCTTACAAGAGTTTCCAACTAACGGACCAATCGCGCTTTTCCCCCTGCCTTTTTACTATTTGCTTTTACCCCAAGTTACGTTGGCACAGAGTGTAGCAGTCAAAAGTAAATCACTATTAAAATATTAGGAAGTTCCTTGAACTTATAGTACTGTAGCTTTATACTTACTGTACCTGACACATCATCGCACAGATAAAATACTTAACTTTACCCTGACGACAAGTTGCACTTTGACTTGTATTGTTTTGTCCAGTCTTTAATGATGTGTCTTCTTTTACACTTTTTTAAGCTCATTTTCATCATTGGTTTACCTCAGACAAGCCCTTTGCTATACCCCATAGATTTAGAAAGTAGAAGATCTGCCCCTAGAGAGAGAGGTGAAGCCACTTTTGATCCAGTATCCCATAAGGCAGTTCGCAAGCCCTCGCACATTGCCATACGCCACCAGATAGCACTATGAGATAAATTCGACTAATAAAAAAATATGCATTTAATATTAACAAATTAAAACTTTTTACCAGTTTTGCTAGCATAAGTTTATAGCTGGCTAATAAGTTTATAGCTAAGCTATATAAGTTTATAGCTATAGCTATAAGTTTATGGCCATAAGTTTATAGCTAGCTGCTAGCTATATTGATAATTCCTGACGAAAGCAGCGAAGCAACCTGCGCACGGTTACTTACCACGTTGTTTCTAGAAGGGGAGTGGTTTGGCGTTAACTAAACACGCAACCTCAATATTCTATCAACGACTAGATGGCGCTGATTAACCGCCCATATTCCTACCACTACTTCAGATTAAAATGTTAATAGTAGTATATAGCCCGATATAATTAACCAGTGTTTTCCCCTGTGTCATAGTACTAACGTTTCAGAACTCAAGTGAACTACATCACCAGATTTTGCCATTCAGAATACTCCATTATTCACTGTGAAAACTGTATGAGTCGGAGACTGAAGCGCCTGCGTCGCTGGGTCTGCAATAAAATTAAAAACGTCACGTCTCCTCCTAGAGGATCCTTTTGGAAGATTGTGAGTTATAGAAGCCGCTATAATACCTTTGAAGTAAAAACCGATTTTTTGTATTTCATTCGTCGTCAAGGCGTTAAAATGTGTGCTCTATTTATTTTAAAAGCAAATACTGTTAAATATTAAACACAAACTTGAGATGCTAGTCCCCACTTCAAATAAGGTACCTAACTACTAGAATCAATTAATTATACCTAAAAAACGACTTTAAAAAAAAAATTGTCTACCAATTGAAAGTGAACGAACTTCCTAATTTGTTTCAGTGATTTATTGTTGGCTGCCGCAATGAGATGCTAGTTCCCGCTTAGAAGTTGAAATTATAGATGGATGCTATGTTTAGTGAAATTTATTCTAAAGTATATAAATTTAATGTAGAAACGGTTGTTGATGTCACTTACTGTAACGATCCTAGTTTTTTCAAGATAAGAATTTTAGTTAGCCTACTTTCCTGTTACTTAAATACTATTTTAGTTCTTTTAGAACTTCTTGTTTTTCCTGAAAGCCAGCAAATAGCCGGTTTGTGCTCTGCATGAGAGCGGACCGGGCTCTTAATTTGTGTACGGGAATAAGAGGTCTCTTAATGTCTGTATGGGAAAGAGAGGTTTCTAACTGTTACTAAAGCTCTTAAGAATGGTATCTATCTCTTTTCTTACGTTGCAAAAGTATTTTCAGCGAAATCTGCGTCACCTAATGCATATGAAGCGCTCTCTGGCGAGTAAATTCAAAGTTGCGCCATTTATTAACTCTGCGTTCCGTTATATTTGCGAACGATGTGACACCGTGGGCGTCAACCCTTCTGGTATGCAAAATTAATGTGTACTTACCGGAAAATTCTATTCCTTCGGAGTTTCTGATTGTGTTGTAAGCAATCAAATTTGGTCTCGTTGGTCTTTGAAGTTACCAGTATTTGTTTTTAAGTAAATAATATAGAAATATTTTATTGCAGGTATTCATAGAAATATTTTATTGCTAGATAGTTGACATCTTTTTAAAACACTAGTTTTTTGTTTTGCGAAAAACTGGTGATATGTGATATTTTATTTAGAAAATTTAACTAATTTGTCGGTAATTAGTACTGGTATATCTCCCTTTGAGAACCTGTGTATCAAATTTATTTTTCCTTCTTTTATGGTTTTGTTTTAATTTCAACCGCAGAATGTACTTTGAACATAAGCTTCGTAAAAGCATTTTTTATTTCTTAAATTATCTTCATAAAATGATCCCATCTTCTTGTTTTATATTTTTTAAAGGTTGAAATATTGCCTTTCATTTTAAGTAAAAAAAAAATCTTTCTAATTTTGACAATACCACAAATAACGTTTGTATCCTTATAAAATATATTTCTTCCAACTTCTGTAAAATCGTTTGCTTTTTATAAAGATTCTGATTATTAAATCTTGCTTCTAAAAGTAAGTTGATCCCCCCCCCCCCCCCCCCACACACCATTAATATTGAAATTTACAAATTTTCTTTCAACGATTCCTCTAACCGTGTCCAACTGTAACTATAAAATTTTATGAAAATGCTTACAAATTACTCCTAAAATTTCACGACTCTTCCTAGTGATACCGTAATCCCTTTTAGAAGTTGCTGGCATTGATGCTGTTTAGCGAATTTTTTCCGATAAAACTCCACATTTAGTCTCATAATTATAAATCAGCGCCATCTCACAGACGGTCTTGAAGGGATATAACAGTTACGTTTTTCTTTAACTGTTGGTATTTTTACAATAATGGCAAGTTGCACTTCGACTAGCATTTTTATATCTAGTCCTTAACGATATCTTAATTTTTTTCTTTTTGCACTTTTTTAATTTTCATCGTTTTTTGTTGTTTTACCTTAGACGAGTCAATCTTTGTCCTAGGGTCTCATCTACGGATTTTTCACACGTATTTTATACCAATACCTTTGGTTTACTTTAGAAACAAAAGCAATAAATGCTCTCCTATTTTGGGGTATTTCACAGTAAAACTCATATTAAGTTTGCAGTATAGAAATACTCTACGGGGAAAAGGGTAAATAGTTCTAACTTCCGAGAGCGAGAATCGAATAAAAAAGATTTTTCACATTCAATAAATAACTTTATTCGTTATTTCAAGACATATTTTTATTATTTTTGTTTTTGCTTCAGTTAGAGTGTAATATTAATAATTTTTTCCTTCGATTTTGACGTAACAGGGCGAACGAATGTCAGGGCGGACGTATCGCGTAGGAGCGACCAATCAGAGGGGCAGAATTCCGTTTGTTTACGCGCGTTTCCTCCGCGTAGCACATTTTAGTGCTGCAAACTTAAGGTGTGTTTTGGTGTCAGATGGAGGAGTAAGAACGCTTCGCTTCGATACTTCGTATTGCTATTTTGATCTCCGATCTCTTAAATTTCAACGCTTAAAATGCATGGTGATTTCAAAGTGATTAAATAGTTTTTGAATTTAATTTTTTCTTTTAATGTAAAAAAACTTTTTACTCTTGTCATCTACTCTAAAATTTGAAAACTAATATTTAAATAAAATTTTGCAAAATGATAACTCCCATCACACATCAGTATTGGATTGACACTCAGAGTATTGTTAATTAATCTCTCTCTCTCTCTCTCTCTCTCTCTCTCTTTTTTTTTTTTTTTTTTTTTTTTTTTTTTTTTTTTTTTTTTTTGTAGCCACGTAAAATCCTAACTCATTTATGCATATTACTTTGTGTTCTATTGGAAAATCAATTTTGGCAAGTGTGATACTAACTAAAATAATTACCGATGTGTACAAATGGAAAGGATTTTTTATAAAAAAAAAGGAGCCACACGATATTTAACCAAAGTTCAGTTAAATAATTGCGAAACCTACGTGTAGTTGTAGTGCATCCACACTTAATGCATCCCATGGTGGTAAATTCGCTGTTTACTTCATGCCATTTATTAACTCTTGAAATTTGCAACAATATGTGAATTTATATTCTTCAAATTTTTATTTCGTTTGAGATTTAAAGCCACAGGCAACAAATGTGGCTATAAATTGCAGCTCGTTTGTGTTTTGTTGTTACCAGTATTTATTTTGAAATGAATAACATTGTATTTTTAATTATATTGTTAATTGTAAGATGGGGTTAAACACAGAAAAAATAAACTAGCTTTTCGAATTTCGTTTTCGTTGCACAAAAGCTGGTGGAAAACTAGATCAATATCAATCTCCCTGGTGAATGTAAATTAAAACGGCAAGTTCATACACGTCAACACAGACATACGTGACAGATGCTTCCATCTATCGCTACCTCCGCAATTTAGACATGTCCCTGAAGGGTAGGAAAATAGGCTCAAGGGACCTGTACCCGTGGGACTCTCGGGCCACAGATTTAACGAGCACGTACTCCGCATATACTTGGTGGGTCTTCAGTGGTATCGGGAATCGATCTCGAGACCGATATCTTATTCTGTGATCTTAACCACTAGTTCACTTACGATACACGTATGTGAACAGGTAACTAGAGAATTCGTTTGCTGTTCCATGGATGTAAACTGTAAGGTTTTTATAACGAGATTTTCTTTCTTTTTTTGAAAACTACTATTTAAATAAAATTTTGTTTGAAGAAAATTCCATCACACAATTAGTATTGGACTGACACTTTGCGTATTGTTAATTAATCTATCTTTTCTTTTTGTAACTAAATGCGGTCTTTTTCTTTCTTTTTTTTTGGAAGTATAGTGCAATCATGGAGGAATTATGCGCATATATTTACCTTGTGTTCCATTGGAAAATCAATTTTGGCAAGTGTGACACTAATTAAAATAATTACCGAAGTGTACTGATGAAAAAGGATTTTTAAAAACAATAAGACAAGCGATATGTAACCGAAGTTGTGTTAAATAATTGCGAAACCTGCGTGACTTAATGCATATAAAGCATGGTGGCAAGCAATGGTGGTAAATTCAAAGTCGCTGTTTAAACAATGTCATTACAAATCCAAAATTGTCGACATGACTCTCGAAATTCTTCTTAAAATATTCTATTCTCTCAACATAATCCAATCATTGTCAACTCTACAGCAAAAATATTGTTTTCTTACCTCCCTTCTAAAGCATGAATAAATTTCTGATCATGTCCTCTGGTCCGGCTAATATTCTTGAAATTTGTATAATGTTGGATATTTTAATTATGCGAGTTTCAATACGTTCAGCTATAAAATGCATCCCATTTGTGTTTTGTTGTTACCAGTATTTGTTGTGAAATAAATTTTTTATAAATTTTTTATTGTTACCTAGACAATTATTTTGGTTACCACATCGATTGATTAGAAAAATTAAACTAGATTTTCGTTATACGAAAAACTGGTGGGAAAACTGAGTCAGAAACGCATTGCATGCAATACATAATTTTTATATTTAATCTACATGTACAAAAGAGATGGTTTCAGAAACCTATTATATTGATTTATCATGTCACATCGTTTTTAAAAAACATGCCATATAAATATTACAAGACATATAATAATAAAAATGACTCTTTAAAAAAATTATTTTACTTGGTTCATTTTGGTATTACATTTATTAGTAATTTTTGGTGACAACTAGGGTTACCAGGTTTAAAAAGTAAAAAACAGGACACTTACTTTTAAAAAGCAGGACAAAAGCGGTAAAAGTCGGACACATTTAAAATTGAGACAAAACCTTATTACTATTAGCACATTAAACATTATTACATCATATTATTTAAACATTTATTATTAGCATATTTTTTTACGGAACCAACGCAGCTAACTAAATGACTTGTATTTTAGAGTAACGTATAAAACACGTTTTGGAGTAAACTAAAAAAAAAGTAAGCGATTACACTTTGAAATGTATACAAACTTCTTTAAAGATCTTCAAATTAATTAAATTTTTAAAAATACGGACATTTAGGGATTTTTAAAAAATAAATACAGATGGCAGGACAGAGCTTCTAAATACGGACGTGTCCTGCTAAATACGGACGTCTGGTAACCCTAAGTTAACCCATACTCATAATGTTGAAGGTCTTGATCTTGATATGTTATTTATATAATGCGCTTTTGGTGTTAGTTAATTTTAGGACAAGAAACAAGTTTTCATAGGTCATCAAGAAATATAAACTGAGAATCCCAGTCACAATGCCGATTTCAGAATCGTGCCCCTTAAAACAATTGGGACAATACAAACATTGGGTTTGCTAATCTAAACGGTCTTAAAAAGCAACTGGAGGAACTCGGGCAATTTATTAACGAGCAAAACCTGGACATAATGTTAGTCAATGAAACTCACCTTCGCCCTTGTAACAATGCTAAAATCCCAAATTTCAAATTGTACAGAAAAGACAGACTAACAAATAGAGGTGGTGGAGTTGCGGTATACATAAAAAATAGTCTTAGAAGCACTGAATACATATTGCCCCAACTTAAAACAATAGAAGCATGCGCAGTCATAATTGAAAGCGAAAATTTTGGAGAAATATTAGTGGTATCAGTTTATAATCCACCCAATTCCAAACTGGTAGCAGATGATCTAGAGGCTCTTGTAAACTCCGGTCTTCCAACCATACTCGCTGGTGATCTCAATGCTAAATCCGATACCTGGGGCTGCAGGGCAAATAATGTCAATGGAAAGACTCTTCAAAAATTTATTTTAAACAAAGGCATTACCTTAATAGCTCCTGATGAACCTACACACTTTCCAGGCACTTTATCCCATAGACCGGACATTTTAGATATCATGCTCCTTAAGGGAATTCCAAGCTTTCCTACATTAAAAGTTCATAGTTCCTTGTCTTCCGACCACAGTCCGGTAACTTTCTCTCTTTATGGCCTCACACAATCCCCTGAATCAATCAGACTTACAACAAAGGGAAAAATTTCAATCCATCTCAAATGACAATATCAATATCAACCCTCCTCTTCAAACCATAGACCAAATAGACACTGCTATAAAGGATCTTGTATTTAAAATCAAAAATGACATTGAAAATAGTTCGAGACCAATAAGCCATTGCAACAACTATAAACTACCCCAGGAAATTAGAGATGAAATAAAAAACAAAAATAAACTTAGAAAAGTTTACAAAGTAACCAGACAACCGGAGGATAAAAGCAAATGGAACGAAGCGTGTAGGCGAGTCAGAGCAATTATTGCTAACCACAAACAAACAACGTGGGAATGTACAGTTATGAAATTATCCACCCAAAATAACACAGTCTGGAAATTGGCCAAGACATTAAAATCTAATCCTCAAAATATTGGCCCACTTCAGGGCCCAAACAAAATAGCTTACACAGAAAAAGACATGGCAGATGTACTTTCAAATAGCCTTTATAACCAGTTTTCGCCCCATGACAATCCAACAAATGATGAAATGGTTGACAATGTTACGGAAGAGGTTCATCGATACCTAAGCTCTAAACCCAATGCAACTATTCTAGAAACTTTTCCTGAGGAAGTAGCACACATTATTAAAAACCTTGATCCTAAAAAGGCATCTGGATACGATATGATTTCCAATAAAGCCCTAAAAAATCTATCCCAAAAGGTCATTGTACTTATCACGAATATCTTTAACGCATGCCTCCAACACTACTACTTTCCGACTACATGGAAAAAAGCAATTATAATACTTTTTAAAAAGCCAGGCAAAAGCCCACTTCTCCCTAGCAGCTACAGACCAATTAGTCTCTTACCCAGCTTAGCAAAAGTTCTTGAAAAAATTATTCTGACTAGATTAAACACTTTCTTAGATGCCAATAAGATTATCAATCTTAATCAATATGGTTTTAAAAAAGGACATTCAACAACACACCAAGTTCATAGAATAGTAGAAATAATTGGAAATGCCTTTAACAACAAAGAAACAGTGGGAGCCGTATTTTTAGATATTGAAAAAGCTTTTGATAGCCTTTGGCATGAAGGCCTTATTATAAAACTTGTCAAACAAAACATACCAAAACCACTAATACATATTATTAACTCTTTTCTCACAAACAGATGTTTCCAGGTTCGAATCAATAGTACATTGTCCAAAGTAGTAACCATTAGGGCCGGAGTTCCGCAAGGAAGCACAATGAGCCCCACATTATTTAATCTGTACATTAACGATTTCCCTACTCAGACAGACTGTATTACTGCCCAGTTCGCGGACGATACGGCCATACTAGCCAAATCTAAACACGGTAACATAGCCTTTGACAAATTGCAAACAGCGCTATACTTAGTTGAAACTTGGTGTGAAGATTGGAGAGTGAAAATTAATGCACAAAAGAGTGTCTCAGTCCTCTTTAGAAAGCACAAAACATTGACAAATTATGACACCGATCTTGAGATCTTTAATACTGATATCAAAAATGAGCCACATACCAAATACCTCGGAGTACATTTGGACAATAGACTCAGCTTTAAAGAACATATTAAGCAAACAATAGCTAAAGCCACAGGTGCCAGCGTCAGTCTAAATCCCATCATTGGGAAACACTCCAAAATGTCCCTTAACAACAAGGTTTTACTTTATAAGTCAATGATAAGGCCAATTTTACTCTACGCCTCTCCAGCGTGGGCCGCTGTTCGCAAGACACACAGAAACAAACTACAAATATTTCAAAATAAAACCCTGAGAAGAATGACAAATGCTCCTTGGTATGTGCGAAATAAGATCCTTCACAGAGACCTTAATATTGATTTTATTGACTCCGCAATTCTTTCTGCTTCACATAACTACAAAACCTCTATTGATGGCTCTGCATATGAGAACCTTAAAGACATTATCGCTTATGATCATATAGTCGAACAAAAATATAAACGTCCATGCACCGTTCATCACGACCCTTCTTGGTAATACAGTTATGACAGTTAAGTTTTTTCGTTAACTACTTTTTACCCTGACAACAAGTTGCACTTTGAATAGCATTGTTATGTCCAGTGTTTAGAGATATGTGTTCATTGTCCTTTTTGGTGTTCATCTTCATCATTGTTTTTTATTAGACAAGCCTATCGCTTTGCCCTGGGGTCTCTCCCACGGGTTTTCCACAATATTTTTATATGGACTTATAGTTTACTTTTGGAAAACACAAACGCTCTCCCTTTTTGGGGTATCTTAGACGGAGAAGTAAGGACGCTTCGCGTCGATACTTCGTATTGCTATTTCGATCTCCGATCTCCGATCTCTTTTTCCCATCAGATGGCGCACATTTAAACCACAAATCATTTAATTCACATTTTCTTGAACCTGAAACACATTTTTTAAAACAGCATTAAAAATATTTACTTAAGGGATAAACAATCATTCAAAACTACAATTAGTTTAACTTGTATTTTTCTTAACACATTGACTGTGAACGCTCATACTTTAAATAACTTACAGGTGAAATAATTGCATGACGTCTTTACTCAGGATTATCATTATTCTCCAAACTATAGAGGACAAGAATTGTCACCAGAGGGCGAAGAAAACCAAAACAATTTTTTTAAGGACCTCTTTGATGGCCTATTTAACTCTCAAGTGTGTAAAAACAAAAATGGCGGATGTCAATGGCGTTTTGTTATGGTATCAATGCTTTAAGAAGATGTTTTTTGTGGCTTCTGTTTTATTAATTTCAGTTAATCAAGGTAAGTGACACCACAAATTAGTTCTTTTATTCTCTAAAAAAATTCCTATCGACAAACGATTTGTTGTTATTGAACTTGGTTTAATTAATGTTGGTGGAGTAATGTAAACAAATATTCTTTTGATGAATTCAATAAGTTGATTTTAAATTAAATATCGGTTCCCGCTACAATTTTGTAAAAAAAATACTTTTATACATTCGTAGTCTACTGTGATGAAAAAAAGGTTGCGAGCAGATTTGTACACTGCTTCATTGTATTTATATTAGGTAACAACAAATCGTTTTAATTTAATTCCCCTAAGTAAATAAGTTACATTTATAAAAAAACCATTTTATGAACGTACGTATTAGGTAGCTAATAATTCTTGCTTTAATGTGTGTGGGGCAAGTGTTTTCCTATAATGTTTTCGATAAATTTTTATTCCTTTCAAGAAATTTTTTTCTATTGGAATTAAAAGGAAATGATGAAGGAAAATGGCATCTTAGTTTCAAATCCTAGTCTATGGCCCGGTGACAAATTACAATATTTTGAGTTGTTTTGCTAAAGAGTGATAAATAACTTTTTCTGGCAATCATGTATACTAATCCAAAGAAGGTGATGTTTAACTGACATTGCATGCATCTAGGGTAGAAATTTACTGTACGGTAACTATTGGCGAACTTTCCAAAATCGTGCCAAAAGTCCGTATTCTGGCGACTTTCGTTGTCATGCTCTCTTCGCAACGAACGTTTTTCGGCAACCCTATCTGAAACCGTTATGGGTTTCGTTCGTAGTCAGACAGGTTCCCACAAAAAACTATTTATCGCCAAATCTGAAAATCGCACCAATAGTTACCGTACAGTTAAAGGTGAACCGCATCTAGAACCTGAGCGAGAGCAGTTTTAGGGTTACCGAACAAAATTGCAAGCAAATATAGTGGTTCGGAAAACTGGATTTCGGGAAGTCATCGGACCACTGTCTAGCATCAATCCCCCCCACGAATGTATATCTATATGTTGTAGGGGAGAGTGAGTTGTACGGTAGAAATTTACTGTACGGTAACCATTGGCGAACTTTCCGAAATTGCGCCAGAAGTCCGTATTGTGGCCACTTTTGACGTCATGCTCTCTTCACAACGATGACGTTTTCCGGCAACCCTATCTAACCATTATGCGTTTCAGTTAAGTCAGACAGGTTGCCACCAAAAACTATTTATCGCCAAATCGGAAAATCACGCCAATGGTTACCATACAGTAAAGGTGAACCGAGTTGTACCTTGGGACAATTTTTACATTTTTTTTTGATGATTATAGTCAAAATAAAAATTTAAAAGCAGCATTTCAACACACCAATATATTCCTCTATAATATATATTTTTTAAATTCTGGCAGCTTGAAATTAAAAAATTGCCACTCATTTAAAATAGAGAGGATAAACTGTCCCAAGGTACAATATGATGTTGTACCTTGGGACATACTTTATAATTCAGTCAATAGTCATACACTTGAACTAATTTGTGTCAGGAAACAAACTTTATTGTTTTTTCAAGGAAATACACAAATAAAACTTCATAATTCAAGAATAATTTAAATTATACAGCAAAATTGCAAGTCCAAATTATTTAATATTATATGATGATACAATATGCTTTACTGTCCCAAGGTACAATACACTTCATGGTTTAAATAAAAGCAAGATAGTGGCCAATCTAAATGCATTATCATTATTTTCTCATAACCAAAATATTTTAAATTCTCTTTTATGAAGAAAATAAAATGCAGTTGACTTTTTGTAAAAGTACAAAGGTAAAAAATGATATTAGAATGAGAAAATTATTTACTTTGGGGCAATGAAATATTATTCTTTGTCACCAATTCATCAATTCAATGATGCTAGTGTTAAATTTTATTTTGATGATATCTGTTGGTTAAGGTTACTATTAGAAATAAACAATGTATGAATATTGCCAATAGATTCTTAGAAATTGTCAGTGTCCCAAGGTACACGCGTTCCAAGGTACAACACCCTACGTTTTGTCCATAAAAGCTTTAAAAATATTGGGAGCCCATTCGGTTAGGCACTTGCCTAGCATGCGGAAATTCCCAGGCTTGGGTCCGGACATCGGCAAAGTAACTGCCGATCTATAAACGGTCTGTGCAGCCAAAAATTTCCGACAAATAATACCCCCTTTAGAGGGAGTGCACGTTAAATATGCTCCAAAGTCCCAACGCTGCGTACGATGTCGCCCTTAACAGTTGTGTTGGGTGCCTACACAGGTGTCGGCTCGTCACTTGAGTGTGGCTCTAAATTATGACGCCCATCGACAATAGCCCTCGTGTAGCTCAAGTGCGACGGCATTTCAATCCTACCTAACTTTAAAAATAATGAATTCAACCTTGTTGCTTATCCATATCAGATTTATTGTAGGTCCCCCTTTGTGCAATTTTTTTTGGATTCGGTGATAAATAATTTTTCTGGCAACCTGTATGACTTGGACTGATGATTCGAATTGTATTCCCATACGATCTTTTCTTTGAATTGTGTTTTTTTTTTTAAGTCCCCAAATATACGGACTTTTGGCGCAGTTTTGGAAAGTTCGCCAAGGGGGACCGTACAGTAAATCTCTACCGCTTTTCCACTACTTCATTGACTGAATTCAAACTTAGTGCCTATTTATATTAGTGAAATTTTTAAATAATGGGCTGCTTTCATACGAAAGTCATGCTGCCACTGAGAATACTACTACACACTCGCCATAGCCCAGTCGGTAAAGCCGTACACCTTGCATGCGGAAGGTCCCAAGTTCAGGTCCGGGCATCGACGAAATAAGTGCCATCCTATAAACGGCCTGTGTAGTCTGGCAATCTCTGTGTAGAGGGAGTACAACTTAAACATGCTCCTATAACTATCTACTTATAAATTAAATATACTCATAATGACGCGAAAAAGTTGTGAAAATTGAAACATAGAAAGGTCGATACAGTAAAAAGGAAAGATATTTTATCAAATAATGATGAGAATTATGAACAAATGCCAAGAAAAAAATACTATTAAAGACCTCAATCATTAGGAAAAGTAGGAGCAAAAATCTTTGAAAATTTGCCGACATAAAAATTCTGTTAAAAAAATTTGGCTGTTATATCTGGATTATCAAAACGTGTAGGACTTGTATTGAGATACACGCTTGAAAAATTTGATTTAAAAATTGGAAAATTATATCAAGCCTTCTTCTACCATACGAGATAAACATGCTTAAAGTTGTGACATAGCCCTCAGAGTTGAGGTGAAGCATTTAAATGAGTTTTGAATCAATAAATAATGCAAATTTCATTCTAAAAATTTGCAGGCATTTTTGAGATGTTATTTTAACTACAGTAGAGTCTTGGTTATCCGAAATTTGGCTTAACCGAAAGGCTGCATAATTATATTATCTTGCTAAAATATGAAATTTATGCATAAATATAAATAAAGAAAAGCACAAAAAAAATAAATAGGCTCTTTCAAAGTTGGGTTTATTTGTTAAAATCTGCAGTAATTTTATTTTGCTGGTCGATTTTGGTTCGTTTTAAAGCAGCCCTGTACCGCCATCTTTTAAACAAGAGAACTTCCGAAGTAGTGGTTTCATCTCCATGTATAAAAGATTTTTGTAGCTTCTGTATGAGAAATGCTGCACTTGCTAGACTCTGGCTCATCTTTATTATCGGGTTCGTTTTTCTCCCTGGTTACTGCCGCGAAAATCTCTCGTTCAGTTAAACGTCGGCGTGAAATGAATGATTCGATATTTATATGTATCGCCCCCTTTAAACGATAATTCAACCTAACTGTTCCAGCTTCCTCGCTGATCTGCTACTGCTCTTCTGGCCACTGCCCCAACGGTCAGCAGAACGGCTCTTGCTTCGCCCGCCCCCACTCGCAGTGCTTCAGCGCTGTAGAGCAGGTCTACAATGAGCAGGCGGACACCCTGGAGGAAGAGAGGACCCACGGGTGCTTGCCCCCAGAGGAGAGTGGACTCATGCAGGTATAACTAAGCAGGGGTGGCACGGTATTTACCAGATACGGTTTTTACCGGTATTTACCATGGTTTTTACCGCCTTGGTAAAAACATGTTTTACCATGGTTTTTACCACTCTTGGTAAAGAGCATGTTTTTCCCACCCTTGATAAAAAAACATGTTTTCCCACCTTATGAAATAATATTATATTTATTACCAAATCAAAAAAAGATTAATCAATAATTTATGTTCTTGTTGATAATGATGAATTCTAGGTTTCTTCTTCATTATGGCATGGATGTGTTTGAAGAACGAATATTCTATACAAATTACTTTATATTATTTTCAAAAATATTCATTACACAAGATTAAGAAAAAAAATAAACATCAAGAACACCTTACTATTTTTTACATTCTGCATGTGTCCCTCTCTAATTATTTGAATGACTTAGTTTTGAATCCAGAACATAGATTCATCCAACTGATTAATAGTTACAGAATGCTGAAATGTGTAATGTCCCCCAAATCTTGGCCAAAAATGTAATCTTTTGATAACAATATAGAATATCATTTTTATTTTTCTAGGAAACATGTCCAATTATACACACATGCGTCTACATATAGTAAGCGTAAATTATATGCATCTTGGGAAATTTTTGTTTTTTGAACATACAAAGTAAATTGGTTTTTACCGGTAAATACCAAGTTTTTTCCATGTCTTGGTATAAACTAGTTTTTACCGGTAAAAACCCAACCAAGATAACTGAGCAGGGTGGTAACACAGGGTTCGTACGCCTCCTGAAATTCCTGAAAAACTCCCGAATTTCTTTATTATTTGTTAAGGGCCCTCATAACTCCTGAAATTTGTATCATCCCCTGATATTTCCCCCCCTCTCCTGAAAAAAATTGACGACATGAATCATTTTTCTCCTTTCTCAGTCGGTTTTCTCTCGTCTTATCAGGATCGATGTCTACCTGTCGAAAAAAGTCACGAAATTAAAACAATGGTCACAGAAATTTTAAAAATAGCCAAGGCAATTTTTTTCCCCAAAAAGAGGGGGTTGGCTTTTAACTAAAGCCAACCTACAACACTAAAGCCTCAAATTTTCCACAACATTTACACCACTTGTTTCCTTCATTCTCGGTCTAAATGCTAGACCAATACAATAATAAACACAATATTAAAATTTATTTAGCGACACCTCCTGAATGTACATCGTTACACTCCTGAAAAACTCCTGAATTTCACTATCATATATAGAGTACAAACACTGTAACAGAACCTGGAAATCATGGAATTCTAAGGGAACTTTTTAATTCTGGGAGGGGCTGGGGAGCCCAGTCGGTTAGGCACTCGCCTAGCATGCAAAAGATCCCAGGTTTAGGTCCGGGCATCGCCGATAGCTGCCGATCGATAAATGGCCCGTGCAGCCAAAATGTCCGACAAATAATACCCTGTGTAAGGGAGTGCACATTAAATATCCTTCTTAGTCACGCTGCATACGATGTCGCCCTTAACGGTTGTGTTGGGTGCCTGTTCAGGTGTCGGCTCGTCACTTGACTGTGGTTAAAAATAAGACGCCAGTCGCCAATAGCCCTCGTGTAGCTATAGTGCGACGATAATCCAAACCTAACCTAACTTTTTAAGTGTGGAAGTATCAGGGAATTTTTCAGATTTCGCCAAATGTCAGGGAATTTGTCCATTTCGGATTATTTAAACAGTAGGTTTAGGTTGTTCTTGTGATCACTATACTACAGTCAACCACAGATTAAGTATGCAGTTTCGCATGCATCCGTGGAGGAAACGTCGTGTGTAAATAAACCTCACTATCCAATCAGAGCATGCCACGAAATTTTGCCTGCTATGATTGGCTGCTCCTTTGAGATACTTTGCTATTTGTGAGCCTTGAAAGGTCAAACCTGAAAGAAAAAAGTATTAATATTACACTCTAACTGAAAAAAAAACTAATAAAATTAATACAAATATGTCTTGAAATAACGAATAAAGTGGTTTATTGAGTGTGAAATACCTTTTTTTATTCAACTCTCGCACTCAGAAATGATAATTATTTACCCCTTTTTCTGTAGAACATTTACATGCTTCAAACTTAATGTGAGTTTTACTGTAGTAGACACTTCTTGATGAAAAGAAAATATTCCGGTTAGTCCGATTGGCCTTGAACCGGAGCTACAAAAGAAAACTGATCAGATGTTGGCTCGTCACTTGACTGTGGTTCTAAATTACAATGCCCGTCGCCAACAGCCCTCATGTAGCTCTAGTATGACATTACTTCAAACTGAACAAAAAAGTAATTGTAAATTCAGAAAATTTCAAGGATTTTGTTACCACCCTGAAACAGGGTTGTCAAAAATCAGTTTTTTTTTTTTTTTTTTTGCTCATGAAAAACCCAACCACCCACTTGAGGTTTTTTTCAGGGTTTTGTGGTTAATAGAAAAGTTTTAATTATTTATCCATTTGTTACATTTTTTTAAAAAACTAACAGAACATTTAGAGAAAAATATAATCAGAAATGATGTAATTCAAATTAGAATCATGTATATTTAAATTTATAAATGTATTGTTTACAACCAAATATTATTTATTTGTGCATGTGTAAAATTATATTACCCGGAATATTGTATTTATCGAAATTTAAATTAGAATTTTAAAAAATTATTAGTTTTATTTGTTATATAATTAGTATACATTTTAATTTGTAATTATGTATTTTAAAAAATAAAAGTAAAAAAAATGAAAAGTATATTGAGAGTAATGCTAACATATTAATTAAAAATCATATGAAATATCTATTTTTCGGTGTATAAAAGGTTTTAATTTTTTGTAAATGCAATTTAAGTTCAATTTTGTTTTTCTTTTCAAGTGTTTTTTTCTTCTTAGACCCGCCTGGGTATATTCAGGTCTGATAAAATCAAACAACCCTGAGGTATAGTGATGTAAAACACTCAGGTTTTTATTAATAAGAGAAATACGCAGGTGTTTATAATTGTCTTGATTTTTTTTCAATGTTAAGTTATTTAAATGACTACATAATAGAGTAAAATTGGGAAATTATTCGAGAGAAGGTGAAATTGATACTTAAAAGGTGCTTAATTTTTATAGTGAACTTT
This sequence comes from Hylyphantes graminicola, assembly GCA_023701765.1. Classification (NCBI taxonomy): domain Eukaryota; kingdom Metazoa; phylum Arthropoda; class Arachnida; order Araneae; family Linyphiidae; genus Hylyphantes; species Hylyphantes graminicola. Next base: position 3,624,460 of record CM043113.1, read on the forward strand.
TTGCTATGCACCCTGTTGAAGAGCATATATTATTAAAACCTTGCAAATTACCTTAAACCATTGTAAGACAGTTGGCAACAAAATTTGTCATGCAAAAATTGGCTTTTTACTTTAAGTTTATCGAAATAAACAAAATATAAGACTATAGCCGGTCTAGCGTAAAATGTAAGCTTCAAAAGCATTTTCTTTCCCCCACCAGCTTGTGGTTTTCTTCGAAACGGCGTGAGCGTATTTTCCCCACCCTACTTAAGTTTGAACTGTCAACCTCACAGCAGAACCTCAAACGCGTTAGAATAAGAGAAACAACGCTCCCCCCGTTTCCTAGAAAACCAAGCGGTTGGAGGAAGAAAGTCTTTTTGAGGCTTACATTCTAAATAGACCGACTATAATGAAGTGCATAGTCTAGAACAATTTATGTGGAATTTAAATGAAGTTGTTAGTGGTGAAGACTAAAGTCATTGTTAATGGATTAATTATTCTTTTTCGTGTTTAGTGCAAGGGCCACTTGGTCCCCCACCAGATCCCCAAGTCCATAGCATGCTGTGCCAACGGAGACTGGTGCAACAGACACCTTATGCCAACTCCTGTTGTCAGGACCACCACTGCTAATCCATGTAAGTAACGAATCTAGGGCCTATTCTTGTTTCACTGCCAATTCACTCATTGTATTTCCACATAGTTTTTTCTAAAATAAACTACACTCCTTGCCAACCTAAGTTGGGTAAATACAGGGGGAGGCAAATAAAAGTCACCCCGGTCTAGAGATAGGAATACGTTGAAATGCTTGGCGAGAAAAACTCTCGAAGCCGCCTGAAACCTGTTTTTGCATTAGTTGGATCGGATAAGCTTCGCATTAGAGCTACTTCATAGACTGGTGGCGAGTTCAGATCTTAATTCGTATTGTATGAAGACTAGGGTTATCGAAAAAACCAAGTTTTTGATATCAAATTTGTAATAGTGCGGAAAAGTTGCCTTATGTTATTGTTAGTATCTGTGCAAAATTTTATTGATCTGAGTTAATATCTTCAGTTGCCTCTCGGACCATTAATTATGCAAAATTAGTTAATTTCATTTTAGTACACTGGTACACTGGTTTAAAAAAACATGGGGTTTTTTTGCATTTTGGTTTCTTATATTTACTTCCATCCCCAATAATTTTAGGCATATGCCTTACATCTTATTTGTCGAAGAATCATAGAATACAAGAAATCCTTCGATTATCTGGCGATTCGGTGTCTTCCCTTGATTAAATCGGATGGGCTTATAGAAGAATTTGTAAACTAATAGTGTAATACTAGTTTATGTTTGGTATTATTTTAATGAACTGAAATTATGTACCACATTGATGATTAGCATAAATCTCACAAATTAGGGGCTATAATAAATTAATGAATATTAACAAATATCAGTAGTGTCCCATTTGGGATCTAACGTATCACATACAAGGTTTACCATTCCATCAGGGTCTACTATTTATCACAATCTTAATCTTTAAGGTAATACAGCATGGTCATATATCCTAAAATAAAACCTATTACTTTAAATGAACTGTATTTGGCCAATAAATTATAAAACATATAATAATTAATAAAATTGTTTTAAACATGTTTTTTATTACTATGTTTTAAACATATTTAAAACATTTGTTTTACACAAAATGTTTTAAACATAACAACCCTGAAATTAACTGAACTGAAGGTAAAAAATGTGACTTTATTTTCTGTTTTCCAGTGTACGAAGGAGAGCTTGTGCCATACTCGGGGTTCCTGAACATTGTCTTCTTCTGGGTGGCATTCATCGTCGTCAGTCTGATACTCGTCTCGGTTTTGATATGCATGTACATCAGGTGAGATTCTTTTTTTTAAACCCTTTCAGTCCCAAAAATTTACTGCACTACGGAAACAACAGATATTCACTAAATAAGCTTATTTTAGGTCAAAAAATAAGATTTCCATTAGAAAAAAATCATTACAATTTTTTTATGGTTTTTGAAATAATGCCCAAATTTTTTAACTGTGGAAAACAACAAAATAAATATATATATATTACCTAAAAACACTGAGTTATATATTTTAAGGTATCTGACCACATTATTAAAAAAAAATTAATAATTATTTAAACCGAAATAGTTTAAATTGTGTTTTAAATATGAGGAACTGAAGTGAACTTTTCAAAAATCAGGTGAAACACTTGTTAGCTATTATCTCAATTAAAAAAAAATAGTAGTTCTGATTTTTATTGAGATTAATGTAAAATATTGTCAATAGAACAGAGTATGAAGAATCGAATGATGTGTGTTTGGATGTTATAACAGGACATAAACATTTAGAAAAAAATATTGAAAGTGATGATGCCAAATGGCATCACTGGGACTGAAAGGGTTAATAGGTAATTTACACTAACTTCACTGACAACTATCCTTTCAATGTATGAGGGGCTGGGGAGCCCAGTCAGTTAGGCACTCGCCTAGCATGCGAAAGGTCCCAAGTTTGGGTCCGGGCATCGCCAAAATAACTGCCGACCTATAAACGGCCTGTGCATACAAAAATGTCTGACGAATAAAACCCTGTGTAAGGGAGTGCACTTAAATATCTTTCAAAGTCTTAATGTTGTGTACGATGTTGCCCTTAATAGTTGCATTGGGTGCCTATTCAGGTGTCGGCTCGTCACTTGACTGTGGTTCTAAAATACGACGCCAGACTCCAATAGCCCTCATGTAGATCTAGTGTGACGATAATTCAGACCTAACCTTTCAATGTGTGTTTCTTTAAGTATTTTCAGCTCACTTTCCCATTTTCCTTTTAATTTGAAAGAATGTTTTTTTTTTTTTAAATGGAAAACTAGGTATTGTCATTCTAAAGATGTTTGTGGAATCTTAAAAATTATTTTTTTTAAGGTCTCTGATGTCGGTTCTTTAATACATTTTGACGTAATTTTATAGCAACATTTTTCAAATATGCCAGAATGAATTCTACAATTTTATCCGAAGCAATTTTACATAATTATTCTTAGAACTGCAAATAAATTTTGCAAACAATAAAGAAACCTATTTATTTTTAAAAAGAAAATTAAAAAGTGCATTTTTCTATAACTTGTTTACTTAAATGCATGCTTATAATGAAGCCGTATCGGAGAGAAGTCTCATTATATATCGGGCTCAATATATCGGACTTCCATAAACCTTTCAGAAGTTTGCGAGAAATTGGTCATGTAGATAGCGGTTTATTTTAAAAGAGTTGTTCATGTGCTATGGTACCCGTTCAATTCCAGCACGACCAATCTTGACTCTGATGCCTTCAGTCTCTCACAGTGCCAGTCAGAACAGAAGATTACTTAGTGTTCAGTACTGAAGTTTAAGTTAAAAAAAAACTTATTGTAGAAATTCAGAGACTCGACAATTTGCAAGAAAGAAATAAAAGGTCCAAATTACTAAAAAAAACCAGATCTGATTTATTTAAAACATAATAAGCAGCAACGACAACAGTCGGCTGTTGTATTTATAGTTTACAAAACATCTTGCTGTTCACCTTGCCACATTCAGTTACTACGTATGTTATTTGAATACAAAATATGAATCAATAATTATTCATAAAATATTTTAAATGAGACTAAATAAATATTAAAGTAAATATTAACTGGATTTTTATATTGGTTTTAATTTATTTAATTTTAATAATGTTTTCTTTGAGCTATTACCAAGCCTTGAACATTTTTATTGACTGCCAACTATTAGCACTTGTTAGAACTAATTGTTCCCAATACAGTAAAACAGGAAATTGTTTAAAGACAAACTTGAACTATTTATTTACCCAGTATCAAGAACTCTTTTTGACATGCACAATTTTAGCACCGGGAACAACAATACAGGGGTTTTGAAGAAGGTTTAAATAAACATAGCTATTTGCATTAAAGAATTTACTATTGTAAAATAAACTGGATGCATTAAATTTAAGTTTGGTTGAATATTTTGGTTTGTTTAAAAGGTTACAGAAAAGGATTGGTGCAGTACAGTAGAACTTGAGATTAGTCCTGGTCGATGGCCCGCTACAATAATTTTACTCTTATATCATTATCTTAAAAAAAAAACACATTTTTTTTACTGAAATAACCTTTAACAGTAAACTCCAAGTGCTTAACAGTACTTGGAGTTCTGCCTCTTAGCTCTTGTTTCATCAAATGACTTCAGCATGACACAAATCTATCTTTGAAGCAATACCTAGGAATTATTGTTTTTGGTATAGAAAAGTCAAGGAAGTTTAAAACTTTTTTTAGTAACACCCTGATTTATGTCTTTAATTAAGCCTTATAATATTAAAGTATTTTTAAATAGCTAATTTTTTTCTTCCTCTAATGGGGCTGCAACATTGGTGGTCAAGTCTTTGCAGACACTGCATATACCCCAGAACTGAGAGCCATATTTTTTGTGGCACCATCTGGGCGACTCTTGCTTCCAATTTTGATGCACAGATTACAATGAATCTGAGCTTTCTGAGGATGTCGAAGTATGCCGAGATTTAATGTTTCTGAAAGAACCCCAGCCAAATGGGCCCTAAAGGGAACTTTAATATGCCACATAATCATATGACATGCGTGCCCAGGATTTTCCCATCCAGAAAGTCCAACGACTCAGCCGGGGCTTGAACCCACCATCTTGGGCTTACAAGGCTGACACGTTTAACCTCTCAGCCACTGAAACGCTAGTTTTAGTTAATACAGGGTGGTAACAGTATCTGGAAATCGGGGAATTCTCAGGGAACTTTTTAATTCCGGAAATATCAGGGAATTTTGCAAAATATCAGGGAATTTTTGCATTTTGAATTATTTAAACATTAGGTTAAGGTTGTTTTTGTGATCACTATACTAGTGGACACTTCTTGATCAAAAGAAAACATTCTGGTTAGTCCAATTGGCCTGAACCGGAGCTACAAAAGAAAACTTGACTGTCTTCCTATCACGCAGAGGCAAAAAAAACCTGTCAATTATTATCAAACGACTAATATGCTCCTAAGTCCCAAAGCTGCGAACGATGTCGCCTTTAACGGTTGCGTTGGGTGCCTACTCAGGTGTCGGCTCGTCACTTGACTGTTTCTATATTACTACCCCCCTCAACAATAGCCCTTGTGTAGCTCTAGTATGACAAAAATTCAAACTAAACAGTAATTGTAAAATCATGGAATTATCAGGGAACTTTTTTTTCAAGGATTTTGTTACCACCCTGTAATGGTAACCAGACGCGAAATTAGCGCTAGACCTCTAGACAATGCTGATGTTTTTGGAAAGGCTGATAAAAAAATTCCAACTTACTAGACCGCCAGTCTAGCAAACATTTTCACCACCAAACTTTTGACTGACAAATTTTTACCCAAACCATCACCCAATTGATGCAAATTAGACTTCACTCTCCAGAAATGATTTGATCCAGAGCAAGCCTTTCAATTTTGGAAAAGTGATGTAAAAAGAAAAAAGGCCAAACAGAAAGCCATCTTTGCGTGGAGGCGCCTTTGAATCTAACCGTGAGAATACTTCTGCAGAAGAGTCTGCATTAAGTGATACTAATAGTACTTTCACAGAAGAGTCACACAACTGATTAACTACTGTTGCTGTAAAAATTAGTTAATAAATTAAATTTTAGATAGTTAAATTGACTTTTATTTAATTTTTTTGCTCTAGCAAAATTTTTCAATGTCTAGTACTTTTAAGCTCCAACGTGACCTGTTGTCTTGTGTAAAATTTTCTTAATTTCGCACCCTGGTAACCCTTTTTTTTTAAAACTTGCAGATACAAAGTGAACCAGAAGGAGTGTCGCCGCAGCTACATGGACGTGGAAAAGAAGCTCATTCTCGGTGGGGATGCGGCCAGAGGTCTCATGGAGAGATCCACCGAAACTTCAGGCAGTGGCTCCGGGTGTGCAGTTCTGGTATGTGTTTAACCCTTTCAGTCCCAAAAATTCACTACAGCAGAGTTGTCAAAAACCCGGGTTTTTTTCATAAAAAAACCAACCCACTTGGGTTTTTGGTTTTTTCAGGGTTTTTTTTCAGGGTTATTGGGGTTTTTTCAGGGTTTTATTTTTATTTCATGTATTTTGGATATTTTTTGTCTGGGTTTTGTGGTTTATTTAGGGGAGTTTTAATTATTTGTAAAAAAAAATTTAAGAAACAACAGAACAAGCAATCTTTCAAGTGAGGTTTTAGAAAATTGAGCAGAGGAATACTGTTAAATGTATGACAAATGAAATGGATATCCTTGATTTATGTGTAATAAATAAAGCACATAATATGTACATTCCAGATAATAAATAAATCAAAATAATCTCCTAAATCAAAATATAAATTGAGAATAATATTCATTCATTGTTTCTGTTTCACCCTTAAAAGACCTTTGGAAAGTGTACACATTTAAGTTTTTAAACACGTTTTAAAAATTTAAGGAAGAAAACATAGTAAGAATAATACTAAAATATTAATTCAAAATGATACGAAATATATTTTTGTTTGCATAAAAAGTTTGAACTTTTTTTAAAAATTTCAATAAAGGGGATTTAAGTTCAATTGCCCACTTGGGTTTTTTCAAGTGAAAAAACCCACCCGGGTTTTTTCGGATCGGGTAAAATCATACCAACCCTGCACTACAGAAACATCTGATAATAAGCTTATTTTAGGTCAAAAATAAGAGTTCCATAAGAAAAAAAATTCATTTAAATTTTTTATATGGTTTTTGAAATAATGCCAAAATTGTTTAGCTGTGGAAAACAACAAAATAAAATATATATATTACCTAAAAACCCTTCGAGTTATATATTTTAAGGTATCTGACCATATTATCAAAAAATTTTAATAATTATTTTAAATGAAATATTTTAAATTGTATTTTAAATATAAGGAACTGAAGTGAACTTTTCAAAAATCAGGTGAAACGCTTGTTAGCTATTTTCTGAATAAAAAAAATCGTAGTTCTGATTTCTATTGAGATTTAATGTAAAAAATTGTCTAATAGAACAGTGTGAAGAATCGAATAATGCGTGTTTGGATGTCATAACGGGGCATAAGCATTTAGAAAAAAAATATTGAAAGTGATGATGCCAAATGGCATCACTGGGACTGAATGGGTTAATACAGGGTTGGCATGGTCTTTACCACCCCTGGTTAATACTATGCTAGAAAACGGTATTTACCGTCCTGGGAAAATTAGGTTTTCCCAGTGGAAAAAACCTAATTATTGAAACAACAATTATTAATTACTAAATGTTATTTAATGAGATTAATTCAAATGATTTCAATTTTGTATATTCAAAATATTAAGCTTGCACTTGACATTTTAAAAATTGACGAATCTTCCTTAATTATTTTACATCTGTGATAATACAACCCTGTCAGTATTGTGTCCTGTCTGTCAGGGACTTTGGCTGTCAGGACAATAACCGGAACCAATTCTAAAAGAGGATAATTAATTACTAAATGTTATTTAATGGGATTAATTCAAATGATTTTAATTTTGTATTTTAAAAATATTAATCTTGCACTTGACATTTTTAAAATTGACAAATCTTCCCTAATTATTTTCCATCTGTGATAATATAACCCTGTCAGTATAGAGCTGTTGCACCCCTCTTCCTCACCTCTTTTCCTCTGCATCCCTGACGATCGCTGATTGGATGATATCGGTTGCACGGGTGTGGCCAATTTTTCTGAGGGCATACAAACGCACGTGCTTCGTCAAAAAACTGTGCAAAAGTGTACATAGATTGCTAGTTTTCTCTTTTTAATATTAAAAATGCCATCGTTTTGCTGCATTATAAATTGTACTAGGAATAGAGGACATCGAAAATGTCTTTCCAATGATTGAATGTTATACCAAATATTATTTAGAGTAACTAAAAGAAAGATCCAGTATAAACTCAATGGAAGAACGGATTTGTATGCCCTAACGATCCGGTTGCAGGGGTTGCCAGATGCAATAACTGTGATCCAGTTATGAATAGGTCACGTTTGGTTGCAACAACTCTATCGTGTCCTGTCTGTCAGGACAATAACCGATCCTAAAAGAGGATTTCTTCATTCAGGTCCAGCGTACCATCGGCAAAGAAGTCGAACTGGTGGAAAGTATTGGGCGTGGTCGATTTGGCGAGGTCTGGAAAGCTTGCTTGAGGGACGAATGGGTCGCCGCCAAGATATTCTTCACTTCTGAAGAGGCCAGCTGGGCCCGGGAAACCGAGATCTACAAGACGGTGCTCCTCAGACATGAGAACATATTGGGTAAGTTTACCTTCTAATGCCGCATCGATTGAAGCACGAGAAATCAGTTAGAGATCTTTTGAAATATTTATGTTGTATTGATCATATGCGTCAGCAGGTAGTTCTGAGACAGTTTTCTAGGATATAGAAGATTTCCGTATATTTATTCCGTATATTCCGTTGTCTTTGGGTATAGATTAGGATTTGTTGGAGGGGAATGTGAGATAGGAATCTTCCGTTTTAATTATTGTATTGTTTAAGGTAGTTGGAGTTATTATACTGTTGGAAGTATTTTCAGTAATTATATTGTTGAAGGTATTTTCAAGTTATTATCGCTTCCCAACCTTTTTGCACCTGCGTAACACTTGACTTTTTGAGAAATTTTGGCGTATCACCAAACCTAAATATTTTAATAAACATATAATATTCGCTTTTAAAAGTGTTCAAAGGTTTTTTTGAATATATATAATTCCTGGGAAAACTTCATATTTAATTGTTAGGTATTTGCTTATTTTCAACATGCTTAGAATAAAGGAGAAATAAAAAGATGTAAAATGGTATTAATTTACAGTTTTATAAATTACTTATAGGTCTAAAAACATACAAATAAAAAGTAGTACTAACTCCGCAAAAAATTTATCACCATACAAAATATACTTTCATAGTCTTTAGTGCGAAACTTCTTGTTGTTTCCCTGTGATTAAAATATCAACATTAGGAGTAATAGAACTTATCTTCATTAAAATAGCCCTTGTGTTGCTCTAGTGCAACAATAATTCCTAACTGACCTATCTTCACTAAGTTCTCTTCAACACCTATTCTGCTTCTATGGTTTAGCAGAAGATCAAATTATGCTAGGTTTTATATCCGATCCAAAAGTTTATAACAGATTTCTCTTTAAAATAATGTTAATGTTTAGAATAATGAGTAATGTTTGCGTGTTCACTGCACATGCATACAGAAGCTACTGACAGCATCATGTTGCTCACATCACTCACGTGTCCCACCTGAAATATTCCCGCATACCACCAGTTGGGAACCCCTGTTCTAACGCTGTTTCCATCTGGCTACAAGTAACACAATCCACTTTTTTTTTATTAAAGTAGGGCTCCCTTTCGACAAATCTGTGTTTTCTTCATCTATTGCATTCCATTTTGAAGTTTTAGTTACCAATAACCCTCATAGATGACAGTAGTAAGGTGTTTAAAAATTAAAGAGTGAAGTTATTAACTGTTGTCAAATTACATCTTTGGCAGTACTCAAAGTATAATAATATTAGTGCTAAATATACTTATAAATTGTTTTGAAAAAATAATTATAGTTCAACAAGGTTAATTTAAAATATATTTAGTAGTTTTATAGTCATTCTTATCAAAATTGGAATTTTGTGGTTGGCTTTTGACACATTGCAAAAATTTAAAAAAATTGAAATTATTCAAATTCCAATGCATTTAATGTTACCTGTTTAATTGTATCGCATTTAGTTGCGATACAAAGCTAAATTGTTTTAGAACTCGATCCAAAAGTCGTGGATCACTGTAGTTTTGCGACTTTTGGATCGTCCTTGTTTTGCGACTTTCAGATCCCCAAGTTTCTCGATTTTCGGATTTTTAAATTTTTTCAAAAGTGCCATTCATTAATTAAAAATTGCTATACACAAATACTTTAGTGTAGCAAAACTGCTATTCACACAAAAAATAGCTATTAAAGCAACTAGTGGTGAAAAGAATACTTTATTAAGCGAGTGAAATAATAATAAGAGCTTAATAAAGTATTATTTGGCACTTGCTTGCTTACAATATTTTTTATAATAACGTGCAAAAGCGTGAAATTGTGTTCTTACTTTTGTCTTATTTAATTTCCTTTAATCATTTCTGTAGTTGTAGTTTCCATGCAGATATTAGAAAATGCAAAAGTAATGAACCAATAGAAATAAGGGAGTTTCATGACATCATTTAATTTCCATGGAGATATTCATGACATTTTGTTTTTCTACCAATCAGATACTCTTATTTACTTTACCGCACTAGTGCCGAAAATCCCATTTATGCCACTGGCTGTGATGTAAGCAAGTAAAGTGTAACTTTCGCAACGCTTTATAAATAAATATGATATAAAAAGTGAACTTTTTTGCATGTTGTTATAAAAAAAGTATTTTACACGCTGTTCGTTACTCTCATTTAATTAACTTCTCTTCTCCCAATTAGGCTTCGTGGCTGCCGATATCCGTGGCAACGGTGGCTACACCCAGATGATGCTGATCACCGACTACCACCAGCTGGGGTCGCTGCACGACTACCTCAAGGTCAGCATGCTGGACAGCCTGGCCATGGTGAGGCTGGCACACAGCGCAGCCTGTGGGCTGTCACACTTGCACGCTGAGGTGTCGGGGAAGCAAGGTACGCATTTTTGCATTTTTTATGGCTAAATAAAATAAAGAAAAGTGTATTCTAAACAAGTTCCCGGACTTCCTTTTGCAAAACTCCTGATAGTTTATGAACTTAAAATCAGAGACAGTGCAACTGAAAAAAACAAGTTATTTTGTTACAGAATCTGTCACTTACACCGCTTCCACACAACATTTTACGTTCAACAGGAAACACGCTAACACCTCAAAAAGAAATTCGCCAAACAGGGCCTTTGGCTAGTTCTAATTCAAACTTTTATAAGCAAAAATTAACAATTTTATTTTATCTTCTTTTCAAAATTGATGGTTAATCTTTATCGTTTGCTAATTTTTTTGAACTGAGAAGAATAGTGATGGATTTTTTTTAATAAATACCTTTTGCAGTCACAAGTTTACATTTCGAAAACTAAATTAGTAACATGCATTAGTGCATTCTTAGAACTGTTGGTGTTGCTGGAGATAATGTTAGCATTGCAGTTCCCCCACATCATGCCTATTTTTTAATTTTTATTCAATACTAGCAGTATGGTCCCGCCTTACTGGGAACCCGTTAACTTTGCATTACCTCCTTTTAGAGGCATGCTTACACTTGTGAAAATACACTCAAAATTAAATTCGTGTTGGCGCATGCGCACTTAAAAAAGCAAGCACTAATAGAGGATGAAGCAGCCTTCGGGAGAGCACATATCTCAACCAAACTCAATCGACCAAACTAATAGAGGATGGCATCAAGCCCCCGTTTCGGCCCGGTCCATGTATTGTCAAGCCCTGTTGTGGTCTCACAATCCCGTGTGGATGACGTTTTTTTTTTAAACTAATTATATTAATTAAAAATCACAATCAAATATGAAAAAAATAAGCCTCAGGTGCACACGTAGGTATTAAAAGGAATGTATATTAAAACTTTCGAATTGTTTAGAGCAGTCTAAGTAGGTCTTTTGCGATCCACAGACAGACAGACTCTTTCTTTTATTATTATAGATTGGCTTTTAATCTTTAATTTAGATTTGTGTTATTTAAATGTCATGTCTCAGTTTTGTGAACTTTTGTCAAGTTTTGAATAGAACAATCTAGTGTTTGATATGGATTTATAATCAGTTTTAAATGTTTTGTGTCGTTTTTAAGAACCATTTTAACCTTTTTAATTGGGATAACCCCTAGTGTTTGGGGTAGAATGGCCTTTGGTGCCCTTGCACCATTAAACCTAAACATCCTTCCATCTGACATTGAAGTTAAAAGAATAATAAAATGTGTTTAGTTTTGAAGCGAAGTTCTTAACTCAACTTAGAATTTGATAATTTTAAAAGATTTTAAGATATGCACTCAGTAAAATGTAAGATAATTTAACTTTGGCTTTGCACCAGGCCACAGTTTGCAAAAACCTGGGGGGGGGGGGGGTTAAAAGCACAGCCCGGGTGTTTTTTTTTCTATTGGTTTTTTTTTAATTCAACCTTATAATGTCACTGTTAGGTTTAAATTTTAAGTATTACTTTAAGAAAAGAAATTTTCAGTTAAGAGAAAAACTCATAAATTAATATTTTTTTAAATATTAAATTTAATTCAAATGGATTTTAATGAAAAAAATTAATATCAACCTTGATTTATGCTTTTTTTAGGATCTTAAAAATCTGAAATAATGTGAATTTGCATAATTTTTTTTTAATTTAAAAGATATTTGTTAGATTTTTTTTAATTAAACTGGGCTGTATTATGTTAGATAAAACCAAAATAAAACCCAACCAATTTCTTTTTTAAACTTTGCAAAAATTGCAATCCTTTTTTAGTTCTAGTAAAAGTCTATTGTATTAAGAGAAATATGTAAACTTAAACATTTTTTATTCTATGTTTACCTTTCAAATTATAATATAATACTTTTCTTTTTCTTTAAAAAAAATCACAAAAAATCAAAAAATTATTTATACTTTTGAAAAAACCCACTTGAGCCTGGGTTCTATTGGGGTTTTTAAGTAGGTTTTTTTAAGCTTGTGGGCGGGTTGCAAACCCTTCACCACTGTCCTTTATTAAACAACCCTCCCCGTTTAAAATCAATATGCAGTTCTGATTCATTCAGTACTCTCCTGGGGTTTGGCGTTCTGTGTTCACTTAGGGGACAATTTAGTATAGATAACCTTCAAAGAGATTTTAAGCGTTCAGCTCATTTTTCAAGCCAGAGGTATCCAGAAGGGGAAGAAATGCCTTTTACGCTGCTTGTGCAATATATTTTTTGTAAACAAGGTTGCTTTTTTTTAAGGTCAAGCCGTTTGCAGACTCAGTTAATTTCCCAGAACTGATAGCCATTACTTGTGGATAATGGATATGGTTCAAATATTTTCTTAATCAGGTTGTTTCTGTTATAATTTTACACTCCTTACCAACCTAAGTTGGGTAAATAGAAATATGCTATGAAGAAGATCCTCCCGCGCATGTAAAGAGTTCCATAAATTATTTGTGAATCCATCCAGAAAACATGTTTAAAACATCAATTTCATTTAAGGTATAACAGATTTGAATATTATTTGAGAAAATTTGGCAATTTTATCAGAATGAAAAGTGTATTATGTTTAAATTATATTATGATTATTTTGTCTGTAAATATTACCTTACAAGAGTTCCACCTAACGGACCAACTGCGCTCTTCCCTCTGCCTTTTTACTAGTTATTTTTACCCAAGTTAGGTTGGCACGGAGTGTAGAAATAGATTCTGTACACTCAAATTAGTAACTATTAAAGATAAATAAATTTAGTGTGTGTTGAATATCTTGAACTATTTTTCTCTCATGTCTTCTGTCATTTTAGGAAAACCTGCCATTGCTCACAGAGACATAAAAAGTAGAAACATTCTGGTCAAAAAGGACGGCACATGTGCTATTGCAGACTTTGGTTTAGCTGTTAAATACAAGAGGTATGCAATACGTTCTTTCAACATTGAGTCACTCCGAAAGCAATTATTGCAAGTTTCTGATTCATTATATTTTTTAAAACAACTTCTATCTATTATATAAAAATCTTAAGAGTTCAAACTGTTTTGTTTTTGACATGTACCCTGTGTTATTATTTTTTAAAATATTGAATTGTTTTGCACCCAATACACAAAGGCCATTTTTTTTATCGGTAAATTGCTAAAAGGTTCTTTTTTCTCCTTTGCCGATAGTTTAAGTACATACATTTTAACTGTCACAATATTGTTTTTTGTCAGTTTTGACTTATGGAGCGTGCTACATGTATTCTTGTGTTGCTTGGTCATTTAGCTGCTTTTCTTATTTCAGTACACACTGCTCAAAACAATTAGGGGAGCACTTTCCATACTCTTATAAACTCTTTCAGTACCAACATTTTATTTTAAAAATCTAAAATTTGGTAAATAGATTCATTATGTATCTAGAATGAAATGGTAAAAAAACGGGGAAAATCTTGATTTTTTCAAAACTAAATTTTATGGGGGAAAATTGAAATAATAACTTTTGAATACATTTTAACAATAATTTTTTCAAAGCTTTATTTCTTAAAAAAGTTGAAATCAATTTTTAAACATCTAAGAATGCAAGCGTGAAGAATTTAAGGTCAATTTAATTTTAAAAAGTTTTTGGGAGTGAATTTTATTTTACCATGTTCTTCATATTTTCATTTAATTAAAACAAACATTATTTAATTCTTCAAAAGCCACGATTCTTCCATATAACAATAAATAAGTGTGATCTCAACTCAGTTAGGAAAAAAAATTTGGCTGAATAACGAATATTCGGCCAAAGTCTTAGCCGAATATTTAGCCTGCATAAACCAATTTTTATTTTTTTGTCAGATGTAAGTAAGTTGTATTTATTATTCATTTAATTTTAATTCAACATAAACATATCGGTTGACAGGCACACAATAATTTTAATACAATATAGCTATTAAATTTTTAATTAAAGCAAAACACAATAAAGTAGTACTTGTTTGTTATTAAAACAAGCCTTTTAGAAAGTGTTTGATACTTAGTAAAATCACAATACGAAAACGGAAGTATGAAAACTAAAACAGAAGTTGGTAGATCTGATGTAGAAAAAAATAATAAAATCATGGCTTACAATTTTTTTATGCAATTACAAAATTATTATTTTTTAAATCTTTTATTGAAAAAATTATGATTGTGATATAATAGTAATTATTGTTTTTTTAAAGCTTTAAAGAGATGTGTTTATTTAAAGTAAAGCTTGTTTACCATTATAAATAACAAAACTTAAGAATTTGAGTCTATCAAAAAAGAAAACAAGTCCTGTTTGGGAATTTTCAATGTTTTAGACGATGATAACACAAAGAAATTTGAAAACATTTAAATTTCACTATTCGGCCGAATAGTAAAGCTATTCAGCCAAACTTAATATTCGTCTAAAGTGGCCAAATACTATTATCTCAAGTTTTCGCATTTATATAATCTCCGGAGTTGGGGTATATTAGGATCATGGGTGATTCAAATCTTCTGTAAAAATAGATAGCAGAATTTCAGATTTATAGCTCGTGGAAATTAAGGAACTTTCAGGTCTTCTAGAGAACTGCTTACTCCAAGATACATTTTTATGTAATAGATTTCTTTTATAAATATTTTAACATTAATACTATAAGTGTGTTATTGGTCCCACTGTTTGATAACTTTTTCCCTATTCAATTCATAAATTTTAGTTGTTCTTCCTTAGAGTTTTTTCAAGCTAATTAATGAATTTCCTGTTCTTTTTGGTTTTTGATCAATCGCATCCCCGTAAATGGAACTTCTTGTTACAGTGGTGGCCAAAATTGTGGACTCTTTTTGAAAGTTTCATGTGTTTCAACTTTTACCTGTGTT
Source organism: Hylyphantes graminicola (assembly GCA_023701765.1). NCBI lineage: Eukaryota > Metazoa > Arthropoda > Arachnida > Araneae > Linyphiidae > Hylyphantes > Hylyphantes graminicola. The sequence goes on from CM043113.1 coordinate 3,639,917, forward strand.
CTTGCATCTATTAAATTTCGCTCAAATACAAGCATTTAAATATTAAGTCGAAGGTAATTTAATGTAGAATTTCATTTAAAAAAACAGAATTAAAGTATCTGTATTATAAATAAAGTTATGCTCATTTTAGTTGAACAAACAAGCACAATCAATGGATTCTCTTATGCTGAAATTGCAATACAAGTTGGTGGTTCAATGACTTGCAAAACTAAGACAGATCATGCTATTAGTTGCATAACTTATTCGTAATACAGATATTGTAATACTGTATTTATTTTTAATTCTATGTTGAATTACTTTGATGATGATGATGTTGTGTCCATGGATATAGATTATATGGGACCAAAGGTCTCATAGACAGCTTTAGCGATCTACACACAGTGGTCCTCATAAAGATTAAATTACTTTTAATTTGATATACAATTGTTTAATTTGATATAGAATTAATATATTCTGTAAATCACACAAAGTTAAAAAATATGAAACTTTCAAAAAATGTCCACACTTATGGCCACAACTGTATATGTTAGAATATTGATACACACACAGAGTTCTCTGTACCTTTAAATGTATGTATACATGACTTAAAAAAAAACTTAAACCTAATCTTACCTATTTCAGTTCGACAAATGAACTTGACGTTGGCATGAACTCAAGGGTTGGTACGCGTCGGTACATGCCTCCTGAAATTCTCGACGAAACCTTAGACACGTCTCAGTTCGAAGGATTCAAGAGGGCAGACATGTACTCCTTTGCCCTGGTACTGTGGGAAATTGCAAGGAGGTGTATAGTGGACGGTAAGTTTGTTTGGTTTCAGATAATCAAATCTATCTGCATTTTTGTAGTGCAAGTTATGTATGTTAACACATTTAGAGTTTGTGGATTTCCTTATTTTTTTCTATAGTAAAATGTAATGGGAAAAATAAACTTCAGATGAATTTTTTTGTTAGCTTTTTTAGTGCAATTTGATCTACACTAACTGCAACTAAATAGTGTAATTTGTTATGTATCTAATTTGATTTGTTTGTTCAAATTGTTAGAGCTTTTTTACATTGCTCCAATTTTTATCATTAAATGGGCATCACACTGTGCTCCGGAAAAGTGACCTATCGGCAGGGTTGTTAAAAACCCACTGGTGTTTTTTCAGGGTTGTTCATAGTTAAAAAACATAATTTCCATATAATTGCTATATAAATATACATTTAAATTTATAAATGTATAGTCTAGAACCAAGTATTTTTTTATGCATGTGTAAAATTTAAGTTTGAATTTAATTGTTATTAAGTAGTATACATTTAAAATTTTTATTTATTATTTTTTTTTTAAATTTAAGTTGCAAGAATATAAAAATATATTAATAATAAAAAATATTAACAAAAAAATTATACATTTTTTATTATTTTTTTTTTGTATAAAAGGTTTTAGTTCTTTTTAATTTTCAGTAAATACAATTTTCAACTGCAATTTCCCACTTGGATTTTTTTAGGGATGTTTTCGGGTCGGGTAAAATCATAAACCTGCCTATCGGACAAATGACTTTACATGCTATAATTGCTGAAATACAAAAAGTTTAAATATCTAACGGTTAGACCAAATCTTAAATTGATTGGTAAAATAGTTTAGATACAGTTACTATGTCCTTATTTTTTATAATAAAATACAATGGGGAAAATGGCCCATTTTTGTCCTTTTTGCCAACTTCAGACAATTTTTCTAAAAAAAACTTGCCTTTTATTACACTACATATTTTTTAATAGCCTTCTAGCCTTTTATTACACTACATATTTTTAAAACATCCACAGGATGTTGTCAATGATATTTAGTGTACTGGTGTGCGCAATTTTGAAACTACTAAAATCCTAATTTTGATTAAATGTTTTAAAGGTTTCAATTGTGTGTAAAAGTGTTTGTTCAGGGTGACCAGACATACTGCACTCTGCTGTACAGTATTACATTTAGCTTTTATAATGCCTGCTTCACAGAGTTCTAAAAACGCTGTTCACTTTACTGGGCATTTTTTTTTTTTTTTTTTTTTTTTTTTTTTGCAAATGTAAGTTTATTTTAAACATTTAGTTTGCAAAACTATTTAAATCACTAAAAATAAAGAATCATTAAGAGCTATTGATTCTGTGTTTGATATCAGCTATGAAGTACTGAACTGTTTATTTCTTGTAACAAACAATTTTGAAGTTTTTTGTTTAATTTTAATGGTAATTATGTTTATTTTCTATGTGTTAATTTCTTACACATTATTTTTGTGGTTGAAGATAACTTTGTTGTGTTTTCTTTAATTGTGTCGTCAAATGTAAGCAGAAGATTTCAAATGTCGTCTTCTAGGCTCTTGCAAATGTTAATTTAGGTTTCATTTAAAAAAAACTTTTTCAATGAGAATCTGTTCCTATTTTACTTTGTGATTTATTGTTTATTATAATCAAAGAAAACAGATCAAGTCATTTTTATGGATTGTTTTGATAACTAAATCGTTATTTAATAACACATATTTAAGTTCATTTGAAAGTAAGAGACCTCTTATTCGTTTTCTAGAGGCTATGTCCACACTGCGACAATAAAAATGACAAGAAATTGTGCACGCATGGAAATGCCTATACGAATTGGTCAGGCATGCGCGCACACCTACCTCGAATGGACCAAATTGCATACACATTTCCATGCGCGCGCAATTTCTTGTCATTTTTATTGTCGCAGTGTGGACATAGTAAAATGAATATTTAAAAACTTTCGTGGAGTTGAGGTGATGCATGTTCGAATATACAGTCCTGGAAAACAGAAATATATCCTTGAAAAGTCCTTAAATAGTCCTTGGTTTTTTTAACCAAGAAGTGTGGAAACCCTGGTAAAGGCTACATCATGTGGTACAGCTCCATAGTAAAAAAAATGATATGATAATACTTAACTTAGATTGTTCTCTCTCTTTTCCCCAGGCATCACGGAGGAGTACCAGCTACCCTTCTACAACTGCATTCCCTCCAACCCCAGCTTCGAGGACATGAAAAAGGTGGTGTGCGTCGACCAGATGAGGCCGGCCATCCCCCCACACTGGGGCAAGTGCGAGGTGAGCCCCTTCCAGTCTCTTCTTGTGATTCTTCGAAGTGGTTTTTATTTAAGGGGGAATGGGCGTGCAGGACCGGGGGTCTCCAAACTCAAGTGCCTCAATGTTAATCCAATGGGAAAAAATTATTTTCTTTGCCACATTTCTCCGGCTGTACTGAATATTTTTACAAGCGGATTTTTTTATGTGATAAATGTAGCTGACTTACAGGTCTCTATCTTCCCACTTTTTGAAATTGCTTCGAATATTTTGTGTAAAATAATTTATTGAATATTAAAAAAAATATTCGTACTAATTTCAAAAAGTGGGAAGATAGAGACCTGTAAGTCAGCTACATTTATCACATAAAAAAATCCGCTTGTAAAAATATTCAGTACAGCCGGAGAAATGTGGCAAAGAAAATAATTTTTTCCCATTGGATTAACATTGAGGCACTTGAGTTTGGAGGCCCCCAGTCCTGCACACCCATTCCCCCGGGGAGGCAATACAGTAGACGCCGCTTAATGTGATCAATCGGTTAATGTTATCAAAATCGCTTAGTCCCGTCTTCTTATATCAAAATACATTGAAAAATCATCGTTTATTGTAATCAAATGTTTGTTTATTGTTATCAGTTTATATGTAAATTTCCGGAAAAAAAACGATATGAATGCTGAGGAATTTGAAGCATGGATGGAGATTGACGAGAAGGTTGCGATTTCTACTTCGGTAACTGATGATTTCATTTGCGAAGCCGTGCGTGTCAAAGATCAAGCTTCGTCCCAAGATTCTGATGCCAAAGATGAATCCAAAAGTGCTATATCGGGGACAAAATTCTGACGCCTGCTCAGATGAGGGAGGCACTTTGAATCTTATATCTAGTTGTGCAAAACAAAGCCGACGCGGAACACTTTCATAAATATTATGATTATGAGCGATTCATAAATGACTTGCTTGGAAAGAATGCTAAACAATCAATAATTGATGACTTATTTTTCTGTTAATAATTAACCTTTTGCATTGTTTTCTGCAGTTCATCATTAAATGCGTAAGCAACACTCACTATTCTTTTTCTTTAGTGTGCATTAATTTCTATTAAATACTATAGAGTTTTACAGCAACAACTCCTAATTTAAAATTAATTTTTATTTTAATGGATACGTTAAAAGATCATTTTTAGTTAAAAAAAATTTTCGTGTATTGTAATCAATCGGTTATTGTTATCAAATCACGTTCGTCCCGATGTGATCACATTAAGCAGCGTCTACTGAACATGTAACCGTCTGAATTTTGATCGTTTTTCAGAGACGTTATTTAGCTCGTACTTCGGGGACGCGAAATGTTCCCTTTTTCATACGATTTCTAGCCAGAATGTAAGCTTCGAAGAGACACTCTTCCCCCATCCCTTCACTGGGATTTCTACGAAAAGGGGAGAACATTGCTTATCTAATCCTAGCGCTGTTGAGGTTTACAATCAAAACAGTTAGTATTTCTCCATGTAGGATGGGGAAAAAACCAAAACAGCTATAAATCTCCCCATTTCCAAGAAAACCGCACTTCTGGATGGGAAAGGAAATGCTTTCCAAGCTTACATACTAAATAAACCTACTATAGGAGTGGAATTTCAAAATTGGCATCAGACAGCCTTTATAAAGTAACGAAAATTTTTGGTTACTTTGTTACCACTTAAAGTAACTAAGTTATAGTTACTTTCTGAAGAATGTAACGGCGTTACCCTGTTAAAAAGTAACTGTTACAGGTAACGGGTTACTCTAATCCTTGCAAATAAATTTTGTTACTTCATTACCACTAAAAGTAACTAAGTTATAGTTACTTTCTGAAGAATGTAACGGCGGTACCCCAAAAAAGTAACTGTTACAGGTAACGGGTAACTCTAATCCTTGCAAATAATGTGTATAACACTAATCCCTCAATAATGTTGTCTTTTCAGTACATGCAAATCATGGCCAAAGTGATGCAGGAGAGCTGGAAGCAGAACAGCGGTGCGCGACTCCTCGCTTTGAGGGTCAAGAAAACTCTCTCTAGCCTCGAGAATCAAATCCGCCAGAACGAGATGAGGGACGACGACAACAAATCGCTGAAAATCGTTGTCTGACCTTGAACTTTAGAGGAGGGGTCAAATCGTTGTTTGACCTTGCGACTTAAATGGGGTAAATGGACCCTTGCCCCTGTTGTAGGGGAGCTCTTTATGGTGCCTTTAATGTGTGTGTTGATGACTGTGTGTGAGAATCTCTTTCGAGAAGGGGATGTTGAGGTGTGGTTTTTAAGGTGGTGATTGGCAGTTGTTCTTAGGGTCGTTTGTTGTAGGAAACATGTTGGTAATAGATTATACAAGCTGCCTTATAAATTAAGTAGGCAAGTTTAATTTCATTAGATCTTATGAATGTAAATAAATATAATTTAACAAGGTATCTACTCAACTAGAATGCCTAGAAATACCATTCCCTCCCCCCCCCCCCCCTGATTATTGAATTGAAATCTGAATCTAGTAGTTTAACTTACTTTAAAAGCAGCCCTTGTTAGAAAAAGTATCTTTTTGATTGAGAATATCTTTAAAAAAAAGGTTTAGAGCTTCCAAATCAAACTTTAAAAGCAAACCTGGAAATTTCTGTTTGTGGTATGAAAACCTGGAAAAGTTGGATAAGTTAGAATTAGCTCTTGAGTAGACACTCTTTTAATCTAAAGCATTGATTTGTTTCCGCAATTAATTTAGTTATTCCTAGGATATATGAATAATATTCGTGTTGAGGTATGAAGAAAAACCATATTTTTTCCTATTTTTTGAAAAAATCACCAAGAAACAGTAACCCTTGATCAGGCTTTATAAGTAAAGTTTTATAACAAATTAAACTTTCTTTCTAGAAGTAGTTCTTTCTTTCTAAACTTTCTTTCATATTTAAGCAAGAATGATCGAACTTCTTGCCATGAATTTCCATTTTAAACTATTGTTGAATTGAATTTCCATGGCAATTTGTCAAGAATTTATTGAAATGTTTCCTACAACATCTCCCAATATACAATCCTTAACTGCCACCGTGACTATTAAGAGTCAAATCTTACTGGAGGATGTGGTCTCGAGTCAACCGCTCAATATACGCCCTAATTCAGGACTACAAAGCATTTATATAGATTTGTAATAACACATTTTATTCATCATATACCCTTCTCCAAAACCCATTTCATGTTTTAAATTGAAGTTGAACACTTCACTTAGTTTTGTTCACCATGTTAAGTCTATGGGAAGGTTTTTTGAGTTGCACTTGTCTGTGATTTTAAGTTCATTAACTATCAAGAGTTTTGCAAAAGGAAGTTTGGGAACTTATCTAGAAACACATTTTTTTTAAATTTAGCCATAAAAAATTTATTTAAATTTGTTTAAAGTTTAAAAAAAAATGTGATAGATAGTACACATTTCACTGTCTTCAATTTTAAGTTAATAGACTAGCAGGAGCTTTGCAAATGGAAGTCTAGAAACTTACCTAGACTGAATTTTTTTATTTTGTTTAGCAGAATTATTTTTCAAAATATGATTTTGAAATGAACAAGTTAATGTAGAAGGATTCCTAAAAAAAACTTCAACCATTAATACTGTTAGCACTTTCATTTCTGACTAAAAACATTAACTTAATTTGTTTTTTATGTGACTTAATCTGTCCTATAAATTGTCCAGGACTATGATATTCATTTGACTTACATTTTGTTTACTTATATAAACTTATTGCTTTGGACTTACCAAGGAGGACTTAACATCTTCTTCCCCCATCTTGTAATCGATTTTCTGTCTGTCAACAACCTTCTGGAGTTGATCTGACATATCCATTAAATATTACTATCTGATCTGTCAGATCTATTAAAGAGGATAAGAAACAAAAAGATACTTAAGAGGACTCCCTTGGAATTCCACATCTTGAAAATCGTAATGTTATTCCTATGGAAAACATTCGTAAGTCAATTACCGCCACAATTTTAATAAAAAGGTTACTAGTGTTATGTTATCATTGTAAAGAACGAAAGGAGTAGATTTCATAAAAATTAATTTGTTTTGTGAAAATCACATATTTAGTATTTTTAATTTTTTTTTGAAGTTAGTAAAAAATGGAGTAAGCATTAAGTTCTAATTTAAAAGAATTATTAAAAATACTAAGTATGTGATTTTCACAAAACAAATAAGTTTAATCCTTTTAGTTCCTTTCGTTCTTTACAATGATACAAGAAACTAGTCACCTTTTAATAAAATTGTGGCGGTAATTGACTTGCGAATATTCTCCATAGGAATAACATTACGATTTTCAAGATGTGGAATTCCAAGGGAGTCCTCTTAAGCAGACAGCTCATTTTTACATTCAAATGTTCATGCCAATTTTCGTTCACAGGTTAATAAGGTTCCCTTTGTAAATGCTTCCAATTATTTACTTCGTTTTTTTAAAAAAATCTAGTTTTTTTTCCTTACATAATTTTTTTTGTTTTTTTTCCTTATGTAAAAACATTTTAAAACTTTGAAAGCACAGTCAGGGTGAACCGAAACCTGCCCCATAGACTTAACAAGGAGAGTAAATGAGAGACAGAAGACGTTTAACTTCACTTTATGTACCCAAGTTTTGAAATCGGAGCATGAACAATTTGTGACAATCTAATTTTCATTATTGATTCAATACTTTTTGGAGTCGAAAAGCAACAATTTTTTTTTGTGTGCAATTCTTTGGTTTAAATTAAAAATTCCGACAATAGCCCTAAATTTATGATACCCAACTATGTCATAATAGGGCTGTTATTATAATTAAACACATACAAAAATTATCAAAAGACACCACTTATTTTTTCATTAGCTTCCAAATGTAAGTGTATAGTGCTAAATGATTCAGCAATCATTGAAAAAATTATTTTTTACCTGTTTAATTAAAATGTATGTATAATTTTTTTATTTTGTAGTTTTTTTCTTGGACTAATTTATGACTTCCAGTTTTATTTCCAGCCAAATCTTTAACTTGCTGCTCTTTGTTTACATATTTGTTTTGAATCAATGTGATTTCTAATTTAGCATACTTACTTTGTTCAAAGTAGAAACATTTTGAGAGAATTTTGTTAGACTGCTGTTTATTATTAAGTTTACTTTATTTATCTTGTTAATGACTTTTTTGCCATAATTTTTTTTTAAACTTTGATTTTATTTTTAAATGAAAATTGTTATGATTTTTAACATTCAAGTTTAAATTTGCACTTGTTTCAAGCAGTACTGCTGCATATTCTGTTTACTATTTTTTTTGCACTATATTCCTGGCTTACTATGTTTTGACAATGTATTAATCATTGAACTAAATATTTAAAATTAGTTGGTGTATTGCAACATTACTTCTGTTGCATAACCAAAATATAAATTAATTTAACAAATCATTAGCTGAATTAACCTTAAAAAAAATCTTGTTTCAAAATGCATGATGTCAAGTTTTAAAAAGTTATTGTGTGTTACTTTTCATGACACATACTTGTCATTGATAAAATTATAAAATATAACTCATATCTTATTCGATATTACGAACACTGGTACAGTAGAGTCCCGTTTATTCAAAAGCCAGTTATCCGAAATTCGGTTTATAAAAAAATTCTCGAACTTTTCGGTTAAAATATGAAATGTATACGCATAAATAAATACACAAAAAGTAAATATGTTATTTCATAGTTGGACAGGGTGGTAACAGAACCTGGAAAACCTGGAAATCAGGGAATTCTCAGGAAACTTTGTAGTTCTGGAAATATCAGGGAATTCTCATGGAATTTTTCAAATTTTGCAAAATATCAGAGAATTTTTTCCATTTTGGTTCACTTAAACAGCAGGTTTAGGTTCTTGTGATCACTACTAACTGACACTTAATCAAAGCGAAAAAATAATAATCTGGTTGATCGGATTTGCCTGAAGGACTAATCTTGGAGAAATGATCAATCTCTTTTGCAAATCTTGTTATAACATGATTCTCTGATTACATGATTACCCTAAACTTATTCAGATTTTCGAAAATGTAGAAAAGTTAGATATTCTAACCCATAATGGGTAGTCTTTATTCCTGTGATGTCTGGATTAATTTTTCTGTACTACATTGAATTGTGTGTATAGCATGTTTTTTAGGTTATTGTCAAGTCAGGGAATTTTTTGTGAAAGTATCAGGGAAATCATGGAAATGTCAGGGAACTTTTTTTCTAGGATTTTGTAACCACTTTCATAGTTGGAATTATGTCTCAAAATATGCCTTAATTTTTAATTTTTCTGATCAATTTTGGTCCTTTACCTTTCGAATGAGCGGGACTCTACTGCACTACGTCTTTGCAATGACTTCAGTTTAATTTAACATTTTATATGTTCATTCCTATGTGATTAAATGTGTCCAGCAATAATATGTGCCAAAATACGTTGGTAGAAAGTCACTACAAATCACTTTGGTAAACTGTGTAATTTTTTTTTAATCTCAAAATCAGTGGTTCTTGTTCATATGCACTTATCCACCTAAATGTTGATTTGTATAAATTTGCTGTTTTGGAATGAAAAAATTAACAGGCAATTTCACAGTGTCAGAGGTAAAGATTTATATCAGAGTTAACAAAAAAATCAGCTTTAGAATATTTTTTATTGTATTTTTTTAGTACTAGCAACAACAAAAAATCCATGTCCGTACAGTTTGAATTTCTGAAAATTATTCAGTGTTTTTTTATTATTATTATTTACTTTTTGCTGGCACATACCATTTATAGGTCGGAAGTTATTTTGGCAATACATGGATCCGAACCTGGGACTTTCGCATGCAAGGCAAAAAATTTCAGATTTTTTCAAACAACACAATGAGTTGATACTTTTTTAATTTAACTAATTTTTCAGTTTATTTTTTGTACTTTTTTTTCATTTCATAACTCTACTACAGACATGCTTAAATATATATATTTTTAATCTTCTATTTTTTTTTTCGTACAAATTGTAAGCAATACCTTGTCTGAGTTTTGAATTTAAATGAATTTCTTAGAAAAAATCTTTGTCTGACATCTTGTCATCCCTCAAATATGAAATTTTAAACATTTGGCAAGAATATGCCAAAATAAATGAGGACTAACTAGATCCTACTATTAATTATGAACCACTTATTTTGATGTATCAGTATAGATACTCAACCAACTCACTCAAATTTATTTAAACGGCAGCTGGAAAAATCCCAGCTCAAATATATATTTGTTTCATCCTTTTTTTCTATTGTGCATAGTCAATGTTCATTGTATCGTACTATCCTTTTTTAAAAAAAAGTTGTCATCATAAATTACTATAATTATGTTATTTAATCATCCGATTTAATTAACCCTTTCAGTCCCAATGACAATTTGGCATCCCATCATTTTAGATTTTTTTTTCTGATCGTCTCTAGCCATTTAAGATACCAAAAAAAGCCCATCAGTCGATTCTTCTTTTCTATTAGAAAGTATTTTTTATTAATCCCATTAGATGTCAGCCCTATTACTTTAATTATGGTCAGAAACATGATAATGCCAAATGGTATCACAGGGACTGAAAGGGTTAAAACAATGTAATCGTAAGTCATTCATTGTATGGTTAATAACTAAAACTCAGCAATAATAATTCCACCTAGTTACTCAGGTAGCCAAATAAATTGCAAGAATCTATTATTTATTCATCGCATATACATACATACATCCATCTAAACAGTTAATCATTCATCGTCTTTTAAATATGATCAATTAAAACTCGCCGTATAAACTCAGGTAGCTTTAAAAAAATTCAGCCTTTTTTTCTCCAAAATTTGTTTAATGTTGTTTAAATCTGCCCATACTTCCGAATTAAATCAAGAAATCGCCCAAATCGTGATATTCATTGTAAACTATGCCATTACATGTTTTAACCCAATAAATTGTTAAATCTTAGTGGGGGAAGCCATTTGCTGTTAATCCTTTACATAGAATCATATCAAAATTGTGAAATTAATGCATACATGAAGAAATTTTAATGTAAACTGGTGTACTATAGTTAAACTCATAGTTTCCTTGCACAGAAGCCACGGCCATGGGTGGAGTTATAAAATGCATGCAGCAATCAGATGAAGAGAAACTTTCAGCCTGTATTTTATAGCTCCGCCCATGGCTTCTGTGCAAGGAAACTATGAGTTTAACTATACCTAAATTCTGCATATCTTTGAACTTAGAGGAGATAGTTTCAAAAAGTAAAATTCCAATTATTTTTCCTTTATGCAACTTATTGGTCAAAAGTGATAGTGTTCATGTTATTTTTCAAAGAAGTTTTTATAGTTTCTATGCAAGGAAACTATGAAAATGCAATTATTTGAAAACTGCTTTGAAAAAATACTTAATAAGTTTCATACTCTTGCTGAAAAAATTATTTGATCAAAATATTATGTCCCATTCTTTCTAAACTGTGTGTCATAGTAAAAGAATTATGAGAGAGAATAATTTATTCTCAAAATGCAATTATGCGTTCCTGTTTGTCTTTTCGTGCCATATATTTCTGTATTTTTATTTGTGTATTATATATTTATGTAGATGAGTTTGAAGACTTTTTTATATATGTTATTACATTAAACATAATTCCTGTATGTAAAAAAAAAATATGATCTTTAGTTATGCGAAGCCAAGCGATTATGATTTGTGAAAAAAAATTGTTGATTTGTATGCTTTTATTATTAATTTGTAAATGTTAAGTGTTTAGTTTATTAACGTGCTTGCTAACAAATTAAATCGAAAAAAATTTAACTTTCAATGAAATAAGTTAGGTACATAAGGATATTTGTGCTTGCAGTTAAATATTGGCTTTTTTTATTAGTAGTTATTGGCTTTTTTTGCATTAGTTTTTTTTAATTTTTTTTTACAAATTATAGTTAGGATAAAATAGTTGTTTATAGATTTTTACTATCATTTCAAATTCTTAAAATTACTCTACCATAAACTATACCTTGTCAAGCCAGAATGCGAGTTTCGAAAAGACTTTCTTCCCCCATCCCTTCACTTGGTTTTCTTCGTGTGAGCATGCTTTTTCCCCACTCTACTTGGGTTCAAACTGTACAGATTGTTAACCCCACAACAGAACCTCAAACGCGTTAGGTTTAGAAAAGCAATGCTCCCCCTTTTCCTAGAAAACCAAGCAAAGGGGAAGAAAGTCTTTTCGAAGCTCACATTCTGGCCAAACAAGGTATAAGAGTCCAAAAAAACTTTATTTGGACTTTATTTTTAGTTTCCTTAATGCTTTTAATTGACCTAAACACTGCCATTGTATGACATCCCCTTATTTAATTTTTTTTTTTACATAACAAGAATTTCAATTTTCTCGTCCCAATTACTTATATACATTAACTTTGTTACATAAACACTTGGTCTAATGGTAAGGATATTTATTGCAAGACTCAGAAAGGTAGCTTTTATCATAACTCTTTTTTAAAAAATTGAAAGTTTTATTTTCTAGGGCTTCCTTTGTAAAAAAAAAAATGTGAAAATAAGAGACATGTTTTTAACCATCGCATTTGTTCACGAAACAATGCGAAATTGAAGTGTACAGAAAATAAAGTCATTTATATTTCTATTTATGAATAGATATGTCGAAATAAAATATTGATAATATATTGTTTCTTATCCATTGCATTTGTTGGTGCATATTATTATACACGAGTTTTCCCTTCCCAACCATAGAGCAAGGAATAACCCGAATCGTAATGTGACCAGATTTTCAAAACCAAAAAGCAGGACACTCCATCGCAATTACAATTACACACTTATATGAAAAAGAAAGTATAAACAACTAAAACCATTAGTCTAATAGACGTCATTATATTAATTAAACATAATTAAAAAACTTTCTAGTTTTTAATTCATCATATTTTTTTGAGAAAGGTATGCATGATATTTGGTAAAAGTTTTCTACAATTTCTTTTTTAGACCAGAGTTGAAAACGCATTTTCGTTTGCCCATGGTGGAAAAAACGAGGTTCATTCAATTTATTTACGATTTCCTCGTTTCGGGACGTTGCGGGACTTTTTAAAAAAGCGGGACGTTTTGGCGGAACAGTGAGGCAAAAAGCGGGACTGTCCCGCCAAAAGCGGGACGTCTGGTCACATTACCGAATCGGCTTGTTCTCGTGGAAATTTGAGGCATGCGTTGATAAGCTAAATAACCGTGCGTTAGTGACATTTGCTGCAAATCGAAAGGCATGCAATGATTCCGTGGCGCGTATACAAAATGAGGAACATGACGAAGGATAGTCTTTTTTAACACAAACTAGGCAATTTAATGCTCTCTATGCTAATAGCAAGATATTTCAAGTTTGGTTGTGCGCCATCGGCTCAGTGGCGGATCTAGCCAGGGGGCGCGGGGGGCGCGCGCCCCCTCCTCAAGACCTGTCGACCGTTTTTTTTATTATTGTTAACAAAATAAAAAAAATTAGACAAAATTAAATCACCACATTCCCTTTACACAGATTATTAATCATCGAACATTTTTGGCTGCACGGGCCTTTAATAGTTCGGCAGTTATTTTGGGGATATTAAGAAACTTGAAAATCTTAAGATAAAATTAAGTTGTTATTTTTGCATAACGGCATACATGCGTACAATTTGAAAATTGTTTCACATAGGCGATTTGCGCCTGTACGAAGTCCTAAAATTAACTAAAAAATTAATTAGCTTCGCTAAAGTTTAAAATATTAAATAATTTGATTATTTTACTGGTGAGCTTTCACATGTCGTAATTAATTTAATAGTTGGTTACATCGTATAACTATTCTATTTTTAAGATATACTATACAGTGATTGTTTGACTTGTTTATATGTTAGCTACTTAATGGCAAATTCTTGCTGTGCTGTAGTTGCTTCTTCAAAACATTTGTGAAAGAAAGCTTGCATAGAACATCATCTATTTCATCTATTTTGGTCATTTTTAGAGTGAAACCAAAGCAACAAATGCGATCGCAGTACATAGAAAAGTGAAAACAAGATCATTCCATCATCTGAAACATTCCCATTAATTCATTTTTCCCTATTTAGTGCACATATTTTTTTAATAAAAAAATGTTAGTTCATAAATAGTAATTAGTAAAAAAAATACTAGTAAAAATATGTATTTACAATGGAGAATTAAATTAAAAGATTATGTGAATCAAAAATAAAATAATATTAATTAAAAATAATTTTAATTAAAAAAAATTATGAAAAACTAAAATGATAAAATTTAACCCCTCCCTTCCCCCAGAAATTTTTTCTAGTTGTGTCCCAGCTTTTGTGATACTAGTATATTTGGGTTTTCATTCAAGTTTTTGGGTGCGCCCCACCCTCAGAAAAATCCTAGATCCGCCACTGCATCGGCTTAGGTGCTGTGTAAGTCATCTAGCCAGAGCATTGTTCCCGAGTTTTCCTCTGGTTACACTCGCCAATAACCTTCGTGTAGCTCTAGTGCGACGATTCTCAACTCGAGGTTTGGTTTGAATTAACGTCATACTAGAGCTACGCGAGGGCTATTGGCGACGGGCGTCGTATTTTAGAACCACAGTCAGGTGACGAGCCAACACCTGAATAGGCGCCCAACGCAACCGTTAAGGGCGACATCAACTGAGATTAGACTCGAAGCCTTTACCAATATCCCAAAGTAAAGTTGAAAACCCGAAAGCTAAAATAAGAAAAATAAAACCCTAACCGATTCATATATATTGTTTATTTTCATAATTCCATGAACTGAAAATAAACAGATATCTGGTGATTGATTCGTTTCCGGTTGTCTGTTTCTAAAAAAAATAATAAAAAAATAGCTTACTCTGGTGGTGTTGTAATGTTTGTTGATTGTTTTTGAATCGAAATAGGAGATATCAGTGAATAGTGCTCCCTAATTTAGTGGTTTGTCTTCAATTTACAAATATGAAATACATGAACCATCACCCGACACAAGCAACGGAAATGGGATAAAAACATACATCTCGGCACAAAACCGGTAAGTGTTTAAACATATTTTCTCGGGAAAACATCCTGGTTATTATCATAACGCATACCTACTAAAAAAAACTGCAGCAATACGCTGAAAATAGCCAAAAATTTCTCTAGAAATAGACCTTGAGCGTTTAGCGCAACACATATTCGTTTGTTTCTCTTGCTGTTGGTATGCGTTTGATCGGTTTTAGTACCTCTTCCATCATCTTTCTTAGCACCACGTCGAATAGCGAACATTTTTACCATTCTTTCGACACGTTTCACACAACAATCTCATTTGGTTTTAACCTGATGGGCTAACTAGGCCTAGTTAAGAAAAATTGTTGTAAGACACTTTTTTGATAAAATTAGAATATCGGTAATGAAAATTGACTATTTTCCTAATATTGACCCTTAACGTAGACGTTAAAACTCAAAGTGAATGCCTTAGTTGATAAACATTGACTCAACCTGAGACTGAGAGAATGTCGTTAAGGTGAAAACCTTCATTCGAAAGGTCCCAGGTTCGTACCCGGGCTATTGCCAAGATAACTGTTGACCAAAAAATGTTCTGTGTATAACTGTGACCTGTTGCCAATACTCGGGTAGCTCTTATGCGACAATAATGCAATTACAAATAAACTCAATTCAAAACACAATCCATGTTAAAAGTCAATATCAGGAAAAAAATTGCTAATTTGCGGCCTGACCAGATTAAAAGGTGCACAACTAGCGATGCATTATCTCGCTATATCTTTTTTTTATTTTAATTGAAAAACTTTTTTTAAAAGTTACCCGAAATACGCGTATCACAAATTTACATGTCAGATAACTTTTTTTTAGCTAATATCGTTGCCAAAAACCGCAAATACGATTATCTATCCCGTCGCACATGAAAACTCCAATTGACTACACATTGTCACAGTAATCATGCGGCTCCGGAACTATGGAAAAATTACCGGCAGTGTTTAGTGTGAAACTGGCTTAGAAATACTTCAAGGTATGCGAGGATCATTTTAGTGCCTCTTCCATCATCTTTCTTAGCACCACGTCGAATGGGAAACATCACTTGGTGAACATTTTCATAATTCTTGTGAGATGTTTTCGTGTTAGTCGGGTTCAGAAACGAATTTTAGCAGCGATGTATTTGAGTGTATATATATTTCCTCTGGCAGGGTCGCATCTTGTATAGTTAGGCCCGGGCTTAGGGGCCCCAAATTTTAGTGATTTTCATTTTAAATTGTGCTGCTTCTGAAACTTCAATAAATTGCTTAATTTTGAGGCTCCGTGTTATTTTTAAAGCTAAGAAATGAATCATTAAAAGACGCAGGTTCAGCAAAAAGTTAAATTAATTATTATTTTCAATTTTGAAAAATCTCAGATTTTGAATCACAGTGATCATTTGCACTAGCAATCATGCACAGAAAAAAAACTTCTGCCTATATTTCGTGTTATCCTACATCAGGCCTTTTCCCTCTAGTACACTCTTAAAACAAACGGGTGAATTCCACTCCAGTAGGAGAAGTGCATTTTCGACACTGGAAAGGAGTGAATATTAAATCAGACTGAGTTAAAATCACTCGTTTGGAGTGATCCTGTCGGAGGTTTAACACACAAAGGACCCGCTCCAAGAGGAGAAGTGCATTTTTCAGACTGGAGGAGTGAAAATTACTCAGACTGAGTTAAAATCGCTCGTTCGTTTTAAGAGTATGCTTTAAAAAAAAATTAAGATTACCCTCGGGTTTGTTTTCGAAGTTAAAAAGCGTACTTTCTTTTATTAAAATTTATAATACAGCATTTATTTTACTACATTTACGAATAAAACTCTAATTCTTAAGGATCTGCTTACTTCCCTCTGGTAAAGCTGCCTCTGAATACATTAGTTAATCCTAAGATTAACGTATTCTTTCTATTAAAAATGATTTATAATATTAATGGGTTGGTAAACCGGGGGTTACCGATTGTAACCTTTTTTTAACAGTTAAATAAAATGATAAATGAAGACCCGTCATATAAAAGGGAGGGGAAGTGTATAAAAAATATATTTAGTTATTTTGAGGGTGCACACCTCTTCTTTAGTGGAAATAGTATTATAAAAGAAATAATGAAAACATTTATGCAAAGTCACTTTTCGGAACATAGGGGCAATTGTAAGACGTTTTTTACAACGATAAATGGCATAATTTATTAGCAATACTTTTTTTCGTCTTATACGCTGCTCAAAACAATTAGGGGAGCACTTTGCGTACTTATGTTAACCTTTTCAGTTTCAGCTTTTCGCTTTTCATTCTAAAAATCTAAAATTTGTGAAATAGATTCCTTATGCATCCAGAATGAAATGGTTAAAAAAAAACAGGCAGGAAAATATTAATTTTTCACTAAAATTTAAAGGAGAATAAAATTTAAGGAGGGAAAAAATTAAATCATAAATTATGAATAAATTATAACCACAATTTAAAAAAAATTTATTTGCAAAAAAGAAGTAAAATAAATTTTTAAACATCTGAGAATGCAAGCGTGAAGAATTTAGGCTCAATTTATTTCATGCAATTTTTTGGGAGTGAATTTTATTTTACCATGTTTTCATTTAATTAAAACAAACATTATTTACATCCTAAAAAGACATGATTCTTTCATCTAACGATAAATTAGTGCAAGTTCAACTTAATAAGAAAAAAAAATAGCAAGCTGATGATTCCAAAATGAAACATTGGAGTTGAAAGGGTTTAACTACACCGCTCCCCTAATTGTTGTGAGCACAGTGTACTATCTAGAATAAAGTGATCCAATCAAGCCCCATTGTTGTATTTAGTGCATAAGTGAAACACGTATCACCGGCAACTGACGCCTTTCAAGACTGTAAAAAGAAGCGCTGTTTAGTGCCTTGTATCGTGTGATTGAACTCAGCTTTTGTGTTTGGATAGAGATCGCAATTGACACATTGTGCCTCGGCCAAAACAGGATGAGTCTGTCCAACTAGACGGACGAAAACAAATTAGTCATGCACGAATGGAGAAATTGTGAGTTCTTTAACTAGCCGAAACGAGTTGAAAAAGGATATCTTTGCTTAAAATAAATTTGTTTTTTTTTTAATGAAGAACGAAAATATAATTATAAAGAATGTATACACTCTTAAAACAAAAGATTGAATTCCACTCCAGTTGGAGAAGTGCATTTTCGACACTGGAAAGGAGTGAATATTATCTCAGACTGAGTTAAAATCACTCGTTTGGAGTGATCCTGTTGGAGGTTTAACACACAAAGGATCCACTCCAAAAGGAGAAGTGCATTTTCCAGTCTGGAGGAGTGAAATCCACTCAGACTGAGTTAAATTAGGAGTGTTTGTTTTAAGAGTGTACCTAAAGGTATTTCCCAATATAATATTCACTAATAGCCTTCTCTAGAGGGATTATCTGTGCATATAATCCTGATCGAATTGTTAATGTTCAGATAATTGATAACTGTCGCTTTTGGATCGTATTTTCTGCAAATTACAATTATCTTAAAAATGTGCTTTTTGCTTGTTGTTATTTCCCACCTGATTCAAAATATGATAAGGCTTTCAAAGACTTTTTTCAATTCATAAATTCTTTAAATTTCTGCAATATTGTAATTCTTGGGGATTTTAATGCACGCTTTTGTTCAAACAATCCTACGATTATTCTTAATTTTCAGGACCAATATCAAACTAATCACACCAGTCATCATAACTCAAAAGATAAAATTACAAATTCAAGAGGCAAACTGTTGCAAACATTTTGTGTTGAAAATGATTTTATTAAACTTAACGGCTCTTTGCCCGGTGACTTGGGAAGTAATTTCACTTACTTATCAGCTAACGGTGCTAGTACAGTTGATTACATAATCGTATCAAGTCCAATTTTTAATGAATATGTTTCAGACTTTCAAGTCCTTCCACAAATTGGTTCTGATCATCTGCCCATTTTAGCTACGTTTATATTTGAATCTTTTAATTCACAGCCTTTGTTTGCAACTGGTCTGGAGGTTGGTCTGAAAAAATCGTTTTGGAACCCAAATCAACATTTGAAATTCATCACTGATATAGATACTATTCTAAATAGTACCCAAGATATCAACGCAGATAATATAATAAAATTATTTACCGATGTTGCTGAGAATAATTGTATGATTAAACCGCCTTTTGTTAATGAACCTAAAAGCAGATTTACAGCTGTAAACGGCTGGTTTGATAAGGACTGTTTTTCTCTTAGACTAAAGCTTAAATCAATCTTAAAATGTGTGACCAAAAATTTTAATAACAATATCCAAAACTATAAAGAAACACTAAAAGAATATAAGCAGCTGTGTTATCATAAAAAGAAAAGCTACTATACATCCATCCAAAATCAGTTGGTCAACTGTAATGACTCTGCATCCTTCTGGAAAACTATAAACAAATTTAGAAAAAAACCAGTCATAACACCTAAAATATCTCCTCAGAATTGGTTTGATTACTACTCAGATATTTTTTCAGGCAAACAAACCAACGCAGTTGCAATAATTGACCAAGTTACCATTTACACTGTCCCAAATTCTGATCCGATTCTCGATACAGATATTACATGTGCCGAGCTAAAATCTGTATTAGATAATTTAAAAAACGAAAAATCACCCGGCGTGGATGGATTGAGACCAGAATTTTTTAAATACCTAAACTCTTCGTCAATTTCTATTATTACCAATGTTTTTAATAAGGTTTTTCACTCTGGTTCTTATCCAAATAGCTGGATCGAAATCCTAATCTGCCCAATTTTTAAAAAGGGTGAAATAACTAACCCTAGCAATTACAGACCAATTTCTTTAGTCCCAGTAATAGGTAAAATCTTCACATCGATCTTAAACAAAAGGCTACTAACATGGCTTGATCAGAAAAAGTTACTTTTCGAGGAACAAGCTGGTTTTAGGAAAGGTTATAGCTGCAATGATCAATCATTTATTTTAAACTCAATTATACAAGATAAATTACGGAAAAAACGTGGCAAACTATATGTTGCTTTTATTGATCTAAAAGGCGCGTTTGACAGTGTCAATCATGATCTTTTATGGTTGGAATTACAAAAACTCTCAATCAGCTCAAAAGTTATCACAATTTTAAGGGATCTATACAATAAGGCTTCAGCAAGAGTTAGAGTAAAAGATGTCTGTACTGACTCATTCGAAGTCTCAATTGGTGTATTACAGGGTGAAATATTGAGTCCACTGTTATTTATCCTCTTTTTAAACAACCTAATAGTCCAGTTAAACGAATCATGTATCCCAGGCGTGTATATTGCACCTGATATCTATTTACATCTCCTTCTTTATGCTGATGATGCAGTTATTCTTGCAGATAGCCCAATAAATCTTCAACTAAAGCTTAACACATTAGAAAGATTCTGCAAAAAATTCTGTTTAGATGTTAATATCAATAAAACCAAAGTGGTTGTTTTCCGAAAGGGCGGTAAGTTATCTGCGAGTGAAAAGTTCTTTTACAATAAAAAAGAGTTAGAAATTGTCCCCAGCTATATTTATCTTGGCATACCGTTTTCTTCATCGGGTTGTTTTACTATTGCTAAAGATCACTTTATCTGTAAAACCATCAGTGCAATTAATAATTCTTGGTCTGTCCTTGCTGGCGCAAGAATTAACTCGGTTAATTCTTGGTTTAAGTTATTTGACTCCTTAATATTGTCTGTTTTGACTTACGGTGCTCCAATATGGGCTGTTAATAATTACTGTGAATTAGAAAAATGTTTTTGTATTTTTGTTAAAAGATTGCTTACTGTTTCAAGGTATACCCCTGGATACATGTTGAGACTTGAATTGGGTCATTCAAGAATTTCTTTAGTTTTTATCCGTTTGATTTTAAAATATTGGATACATTTACTTAAGATGTCTGATGAAAGATTTGCTAAAGCTTGTTATTTAAAACTTTATAATTTGTCTCTTTATGATTCTTCTACTAGCAAATTTAACTGGGCTATCTCTGTTAGAAATATTTTACAAAGTGCTGGTTTTTATTTTGTTTGGATATCCCAAGATTACGAAGTAGCAGAACAATATTTACCATTAATTATCCAAACATACAATGATCAATACATTCAAAATGACCTTGCTTGTGTAGCTAATAGTAACAATCACTCTTTTTACAAATTCATCAAAAACTCACATTTAATTGAAGATTATCTAGCCTCAAATGTTGATATATCTGTAAAACGAATTATAATGCAGTTGCGTTGCAATCAAACATACTTATACTTTAAAGGATCAATTTACAAAATATTTCCTGACACTATATGTAAAATATGTAATACATCCGAAAATGAAACCTGGGAACACATAATTTTAACTTGTCCTGTTTATGAATCCTTCAGAAGAAAATACTTTATTAATTCTAACAATCTTTCAGTATTTTTAAAATTTCATAACAAAAACTATTATAATATTTATAACTACTTAATATCAGTTTTAAAATTTAGACAATATATATTAAGTTTCGATGATACTGACAATTAGTTTACTTCCTTGTGTCTCTTTGTATGTATTTAAGTGTTGGTTTGTATTTCATTTGTTTGTTTTATATGTATCCTTGCAATAGATTTATGTTGATATTATGAAACATTTTATTGTAATAACCATTGCCAACCATTGTAAACGGGCTTAGGCCCATTGCAATAAATTTATTATCTATCTATCTATCTAATAGCCTTCTCCTAGCTCTAATGAAAAAATATGGTATCTGAACCTTTAAACTACCTTCCACCTCTAACAATGACGAATGCTCCGTTTGAATTCGGTCTCCTATTAGTTAAAGACCTAAACTTAAGGTTTTAATGTGTCTAATAATTACACTCTTAAAACAAACACTCCTAATTTAACTCAGTCTGAGTGGATTTCACTCCTCCAGACTGGAAAATGCACTTCTCCTTTTGGAGTGGATCCTTTGTGTGTTAAACCTCCGACAGGATCACTCCACACGAGTGATTTTAACTCAGTTTGAGTAAATATGCATGCCTTTACGGTGTCGAAAATGCACTTCTCCAACTTTAGTGGATTTCACTCTTTTGTTTTAGAGTGTACACTCTTAAAACAAAAGAGTAAAGAGTTAAATCCACTCCTATACACTCTTAAAACAAAAGAGCTGTTTTAACTCAATCTGAGTTAATGTTCACTCCTTTCGGTGTCGAAAATGCACTTCCTCTATAGGAGTGGATTTCACTTTTGTGTTTTAAGAGTGTAGGAGAAGTGCATTTTCGGCACTGGAAATGAGTGAAAAATAACTCCTAAATCGCTCTCAATCGCCTTAAAACCGCCTCGTTTGTTGTTAAAATTGTCGGAGGTTTAGTAAAACAAAGGAGGGAAATCCACTCCTATAGAGGAAGTGCATTTTCGGCACCGAAAGGCGTGAAAATTAACTCAGACTGAGTAAAAATCGCTTGTTTGTTTTAAGAGTGTAAGGCAACTAGGAGTGTATAACACAACACGTTTTTCAATTATCACACTTCATTAAATCAATACATTTAAAGATAATGATGAACCCTACAAGATAATTTCAATAACTAAAAGCCCCCAAAAGTATAAAAACTCCCCCCCCCCCTAAAAAAACGTCTAGAAAATACTAAATCTCCACTTCGCATTGTCGACCCCATCGCAATAATACTTCCAGTGCCTGAAATTTGATATTAGGCAATTTAAAGCAATTAGCAATTCCTTAGCAATTAGTAATGTTTTACAGATAACACAAACCGACACACACCGACACACAAACTCTTAAATCACGAATGTGAAATATAAAGCACTAGTATAAGCTATAATGAAATACAAACACTTATAGTATTAAAAATAAAACTGCAGTGGATATGATCTTGAGAGAAATATTACAATTGTTCAAATAACGATATTTTCAAACTTGTCCGTACAACCAAATTTGAAAAGTGCTTTACATAGACTGAAATTCACAGCCAAGGAACAATAAAAAAAATTATATGTCTACAATACAGAAGTATTTCAAAAGTAGGATTTATGAACAAAGTTCGTGAAATACTGACTTTGAACAATGTTCCTTTGTTGCTCCCACTATTTGAGAATTGAATATTAAGTGACAAACAGCATAATAATAAAGTTGAAAGAACGATAAATGTTGTCATTGTCTTTGAAATTCAAGCCTAAAAATAAAATTGTATAAATGCATACAAATCATAAACCACAAAATGTTTATACAGTGGAGTCCCGCTTATCCGAAATTCGGCTTAACCCAAAGGCTCTAGATTTTTTTTTTTTTTTTTGCTTAAATATCAAATGTTTACCCTCTTAAAACAAACGAGCGATTTTAACTCAGTCTGATTAATTTTCACTCCTCCAGTCTGGAGAATGCACTTCTCCTTTTGGAGTGGATCCTTTGCGTGTTAAACCTCCGACAGGATCACTCCAAACGAGTGATTTTAACTCAGTCTGAGTTAATCTTCATTCCTTTCCAGTGTCGAAAATGCACTGCTCCAACTGGAGTGGATTTCACTCGTTTGTTTTAAGAGTGTAATCATAATTGAAGACATACACAAAAAACTAATTCATAAACTTACAAAGTTAAATTTATTTCTCAAAATATGCAGATTTTTTTTATTTTTTTTTTTTTGCTACTCAATTTTGGTTCGTTTTAAAGCAGCCCTGTCCCTCTATCTGTTAAGCAAGAGAACGTCTGAAGTACACTCTTAAAACAAAAGAGTGAAATCCACTCCCGTAAGAGAAGTGCATTTTCGACACTGGAAAGGAGTGAATATTAACTCAGACTGAGTTAAAATCACTCGTTTGCTGTGATCCTGTCGGAGATTTAACACACAAAGGATCCACTCCTTTCGGGGAAGTGCAGTTTTTCTAGGGGTGGAGTGGATGATTCCCGATTATCCGAAAATTCCTATTGAGTCTCGATTAACCGAAAGTGCTTCAGTCCCTGTACCATTCAGATAAACGGTATTCTACTGTATCAAATTTTTTTTGTTGAAAGTACTAAAGTGTAGTGTAATCGCTTCCGGCTGCCTATTTCTAGCCTCCTTGTAGGAGTTTTAACACAGCCAATACCGCCTCGTAATTTAGAACCCTGGTCAAGTGACGAGGTCGACAATTGAGAGGGCACCCAACGGAAACTTCGAGCGACATCTACGCTGACGCCGTCGGGACTTTGGGCTCCACAGATTTAACGAGCACGTCTGTCCCAGTGTACCCGGGCCCATCCGTTACAAGTTGGATTTTTCTACTATTTCCAGTACAGATAACCGATTCATAGGATGACTGATGGCAGTAGGTGGGATTCGAACCTGAGAAGGTTGAATCCTGAGGCTAATCCTGAGGCGCCTTAACCACTCGGCCACGTACGGGCTCCAAAAGTAGACTTGCCGAATCTCCGGATTTAATCCGGCAACACCGGATTTTTAAACAGCTTTCTGGATTAGGGTCAAGTGGGGTAAGTGTGGTAGGGTTTCTGCATTTTTCATTAAGAAAATTCGTTCTCTGCTTCAAGTAAATTCCAAATCCTGAAATTGGTAGTGAATTATTATAATAAACATACATATGTAGAAAAAAATTATATGCTTGAATTCCAATTTTAAGTGTACAAAATTTGCATTTCAAAATCCATCACACTCACCCCACATAGGAAGACCCGTATAAAAAGAAGACAGTTGCACTTAAATTCAAAAGCTCAAAACTTTCTTTAAACAAAAAATAAGGTCAATGTTTCTTTTTAGTTTAATTATAAGTGGTCTAATGTTATATATTGCAAACTTTCAGATTTTTAGAATGATTTACAAAGTTACAAGAGCTGTTTATCACACTTACCCCCAATCACACTTACCCCACTTGACCCTATATCATATGAACCAAATTCCGGATTATCGAAGCTGAAAACATTAAATTTTCTCTTTCCGCCCGGAATCCTGAAAATTATTGCAATAGGTTGTGCTAAAAAAAATTTTTTACAGCAAAGCAATAGCTTCAAAGAAGTTTTTAAAAAATGTGGTTTGCATTTCTGAAATTAGTTCCTTCTACATTTTTCACGCTTTATTGCTGGAATAAAATGACGAATTAGTCTTTTAAACTGAACTGAAGTAGTAGCTTTAATACCTAAAATTGCAATTTCTTATTCGTCCATAGAAGAACTTAATTTAGCAATTTTCTCTCGAATTTTTTTACGCCTTTGATAATTGGGGCTGGAAAACCTTTCTCAGTCCAATTAGGCCCATCGCTAAATGTGTGCCTTTTGGTACTCTAAACGCGTCAAATGTTGCATGCGATTTCCTTTATCTTCACCCTTGATCTTCGAAATGTTCTACGTGTGACGATTCTCATCAAAGAGAAGATGGGGGGATTCGCCATTTGCGGCATTTTTTTTTAAAACTTTCTATTCCAAAACACGTGGGAAGAAAGGGGTTCGTTCTACGCTTGGCCGCCCAACCAGCATCGCACCAGAAATCAGCTTCGGCGATCCAGAAAAAAAACGGCGAAACGAATAAAATAAAAGGCATCGGAACAGAAACAATAAAAAAAAAACTTGAACAACTGGCGAAACTAACTAAACATATATTCGGCGACAACAGCGAAATAAATGACTTTCACGAAGTCTTCAAAGTAAATCACTTGAACAGCATTTAAGACTAAATTCGAAAAATCCTGTCCAATATCCATGCGAAAATGCCTTCAAGAAATGATTATTTTTCGAACGTTATTACTGGATCTTGAGGAAGAACCATTGCTGTGTCCAGATTAGAATCGCTTTTTTCGGTGAATGATGAATTGCGCTTGTTTGCCGATGTCCTTGCCAATTTTCGGAAGAAGGATTACATCAATGGCTGATGTTACTGAATGAACATTGAACAAGGACGTTCGTAAATGGCAAGATATTTATATACAATTTTAACTTTTGCCTTCCGCATTGTTTCAAGATTCTCGAACAGGTTTTATGAAGTGCTGGCGCGTTCTGTCTTAAATTGAAATAAATAGTCGAAGTGTAAAAAAAGTGGAAAATAGGCGAATTTAACTTAATCCGATTTTCAACTATTCAGAGAGGTTTTATTTGGATTATGAACTTGAGAAAGGAAAACCAAGAGAGATCTAAGATGACATGAAAACACGATTGCATTATGGCGAAAGAGAACAACTTCTATTTATCAAAAACCACCAGAAGAAGGACAGTTTTAACTGACTTTCAGGCAATACGTGCTTTCCATGGAGATAGTACAACCGTAATAACTGGCGCACTTTCTAGAACTAGCGGATAGCTACGAACTAGGAGGATATTTTGACCCCGCGCTGCAACTAAGTTGAGGTCCGTTCGGGAATTAAACAGAATAAAACAGCACAAAAATTGCATTTTTAGGAGCTTTTATATCAAAAACAATGGCTAGAAGCTTTTTGAAATGTTTTTCAGATGTTTATACTTTTGTAATTTATGAACCAGACTCCATTTTAGACAGTTCTATTTCCTCTTCAGCAACTTTTTATGTGAAACTTTTCCCAATAAAATAAATGGCCGTAATTGCCTTCTATTAGTAGTTAAAATAATAAAATCATAATTTAAAGTAACACTAATTTTTAATTCGTTTTCTTTTATCAAAGTACAATTTTACTATTTTCTAAGCTAATTGATAAAAACATCTATAAATTACTATTTAAATAATCCATACTTTAAATTTAATTCAGCAAAAGGTTCTCGACTATTTGCGCTTATTTTGCTAAGTAAAGACAACATCCTTCTCTGTACCGAAGGTCAGGCCCAACGAGAGTATAAGGTATAACGAAGTATGTCCAAGAAACCTCCCTAAACATGCAGTTGATGAGGCTGACTTGGGCTTTGAAAAAAAAACAGGCTCTTACTCAATAATGAATGATCCCGGAAATTGATGTTATAGTAGTGGGAAAGTAGTATGTAGTGCGAAACAGATAAAAGCAACAAAACTATTAAACCCTTTTTTTTTAAAGCATCCTCTCATTCCGGGTTTTACTGTCTCTAAAGGCGCGTTTACATGAGCCATCGAATCCATGGAATGAAGAGCAAGCTCCACAATTTTTCGTTCTTAGGGATTTTCGCCCAGGCAGAATTGGAATTGCAGGGTTTCGTTGGGGGGCTTCGCAAACCCTCCAATGAAGGAGGTTTTGATGTTTCATTCCATGGATTCAACCACAGACTATCTTTTGGATTAGAAATCCTGCTCGAAAATGTTTCCCCTAATGGAGGGTTTGGTATTCCATGGATTCGATAGCTCATGTAAACGCTCCTTATGTGTGCTTTTCAGTCCATAGATGTGAGGCTGGTTAAAGACAAGGCCCCTTTTAATTTGTGTAAGACATATGCAACTAATAATGATATTTTTTCAGTTCGAACTATCATTGTATTCTAACTAAATATTTACTTCGAATGCTTTCAGTCTGAATAATTAACTCTGTGCTAGTGACTTTTATACATGCAAAACAAGCCACAAAAAACCTTACAAATATACTTCTACCGGCTTAGCCTTTCAAAATACACTAGTCTCCAAAAAAAATGATACAATGCAAATACCTCTACCATGTAATATTTAAATAAAATAAGATTTTCTGAGAAGGTTCTTTCAGAATACCTAACTACATTTTCTATGTAATAACACTTCTAACCACCAGAGATCATTAATACTTACGTCATTAAGAGAATGACCAAATCTATTCTCATCTACTATGGCAAGTAAGAGTGGCCCGGCTTGGAAGTAGGAATGAGACAGGAAATGCTGCCAAGTCAAAAACCAACTTATAATCAGGTTTGTCTTGTGAAGCTATTGATCGCTTCAATATTAAACCCAAACAGACGCTTGGCGAATTATTTGGCGGTAACTTTGCAAATTTTACCTGCGTACTGATCTGATCCGCACACTTGCACATATCGCACGAAGTTCTGAACTCGCCAGTAGTCCATATGCAGGTCTAGTCCAGTAACAACCAAACCAAAAAAATGAAAAAACAGGTTTGAAAAAGCCATTAAATGCTTGTATAGTATATGAATTGGAGGTTTTCATAAGCTTCAAAAAGCAGCAATGGAACAATCAAATTTTTTGCCAAGCATTTCCCTTCGTATCTCTGTGCCGGGAGCCACTTTTATTTGCACTACCCTGTAGGTATAATAACACCTATAACCAATACTGACCATACAAGTCAAAAATAGTAATTCCATAAAGGAATTGCGAAACATCTGCTTTTCATACCCGAGGGGTCCCTCATAATAAGTAGTCATGCTGCAGTGGATTTCAAAGATACGTCCCTCCAATTTCAAGAGCAAATATTCCGGAACTTAATGATGTCTTTCGCATCATCGCATTCTAATAGGAGGTTATATTTGGGGAGAAGGTGTATTCGGTTTCTACTATTTTCAGGAGCAGGATCCAAACATTTGAATTCTACAATATCGATTTCTTCTTCTGTACAGAAAAATAATGGCAACTCACTTAGGATAACACGAACGATAGAAGCGCAGAAAATTTTGAGGGGCCCTTACGGTGTATGAATTGATTGTTTGGATGATGGACAATGTCGGAATCAAAATGAAAAGTTCGGACCTTAACACATTGGAAATATTTCAGTAATTTAACCTTTTCAATCCAAATGACAATTTGGCATCCATCATTTTTAGAATTCTTTTTCTGATCGCCTATAGCCATTTATGATATCAAAAAGCACATCATTCGATTCTTCAAACATTTTTCGATTGGAAAATATTTTTTATTAATTCCAATAGATCTCAGCCCTATTATTTTTTTAAAAATTTTGATCAGAAACATGACGATGCCAAATGGCATCACTGGGACTGAAAGGGTTAAATTATTGAACTCAATGGTGAACTTGTTTATTTTAATGCTTTATTTCCTAGCTGTAAAAATAATGAAGAGTCATAATTTACTGAACTTTTAGTCAACGCGATTGAGCTTAATAATCGCTAAGACTTTGGGGGTCGGGAAGATCATAAGCGAATTCACTTTCAAATAAAACGGTTAACTTTGAATTGTTTTCGTTCAATTTGTCCTCATAAATTTTCCCACACTATAGTCTTGATTTATCTTATCACTTTACCTACGGGCGTCGACTGACCCGTAGACTAAAAATCTTCTAGACCAGCAACTTAATCTAATGCCAAGCTCTTCTAACGTGTCGAAAGCAACTAAAACACTATTAAAGGTTGATTTGTTGATTGGCATGATTGTACTTTCAATTGTAGGGCTACTGTTTCTTCGGAATGTTCTCTGTTAAAAAAAAAGTTACCCACTAGTGATTATTTCAACCGTTAGTCATCCTTTTACATCGGACCTTTTTGACTATGTGAACAAATAACATTTTGAGCTAATTGCATGACACAAAATTTGCATAAGGGTCCGTCTTAATATTAAAAATGTTACGAACTTTAAAATTTTCAATAGCAACACCCAATTTTAATTACTTAGAAATGTGAAAAACCCTCGAAAACCCCTAAATCTAAGTTTTTGTTACATTTGGATGAATATTTGACGAGTTATTCAATCGAATCACTTGTGGATCTTTGGGGGACCATGTCTAAAATGACAAGCATAGTCAGTCTGTAGGTTGTTTAATGGAGAAAAAGAAGCACAAGGTCAAATATCTTGAGGATGGCCTACGAGGGATATAAAAGTCAATGAGTAGCTGTATATATTCAAAAATAAAGTCGAAAATAAGTTGTAGTAAAAAATAGATCCCTATCGTCACTTGATAAGGGTTCCAAATTACGAGATGTCATTGGCTCTGTTAAATCTCCTAAAGGTGACTGCAAATAGGCAGCCAGAAACCATTACATTAGTTCCCTTAGACACAAAGGGGGCGCGCTAGTTTCTATGTCAATTTCAATGTAGAAATTCTCCAATGAGAGTTTGAAACTTAGAGTGTTCTTAGTCTATGGGTCAGTCGACGCCCGTAGGTAAAGTGTTATATTTTGTTAAAATAAATAAAAAAAATATGTATTGAAATGCTGCCGTTTTTTTTAACAAAATCGAAATTTTTTCTTAAATAGTGCTGCATAAAATTTAATTTGCACGCATATGAAGTTTTTAACCTTTTCAGTCCCAGTGATGCCATTTTGCATCATCATTTTTATAATCATAATTTTAAAAAAAATAATAGGACTGACATCTATTGGGATTAATAAAAAATATTTTCTAATAGGAAAAAGTTTGAAGAGTCGGATGGATGTGCTTTTGATATCATTAATGGCTATAGACGATCAGAAAATAAAAATCTAAAATGATGCCAAATTGCTCATTAGTGACTGAAAGGTTTAATAGAAATAAGATTTTTTTGTTTTAATTATTTATCACGATAGTTTATTTCTATTTTATTACCAATTACAACAGTTACATAAAGAATGTTTCGCATATAACACTGAGGGCAAATAACCCAACATGACCATACAATATTGGAGGCGTATGACAAATGACAGTGATTGCGCCCTTTAGAAGGGAGAGTGTAGGCTTTATAGCCCATTACCCAGCTCACCAGAAGAGACAGTCACAACAGACACACAAAGAAGGACGACACAAAAACATAGACAAATAACAACATTTATTGACAAGCACAAGCATCCATGCCTTTACCGGGATTCGAACCCGAGCCCAGCAGCTCCAGAGGCTAGTACACTAACCACTGCGCCGACGGGCCGGCATATTGGAGGCGTAACATATCATTGAAAATTTTATCGTATCTTCTTTAACGTCACTTCGAGATAGAATATCTGGCATTGTTTCGGACACTTCGTCACGCTCGGTAACGCGTCGGATGGTATTCCATCGCCATCGATGTCGCCAACCGATGAAGGTACGCATTATTTCCAAAAGATCCAACCGAAAAAACTCTTTCAGTACTTCCATCTTCTAAACTCTGGTTTTGTAAAAAGAAACGCTCCAGAAATCTTATAGCCCAAGTCGGTTGGGCATTCGCCTAGCATGTGAAAGGTCCCAGGTTCGGGTCCGGGCATCGCCAAAATAACTGTTGACCTATAAAACGGCCCGTGCAGTCGAAAATATCCGACGAATAACACCCTGTGTGGAGCGAGTGCACTTTAAATATCCTTCAAAGTCTTAATGCTGAGTACGATGTCGCCCTTAAAGGTTGCGTCGGGTGCCTACTCAGGTGTCGGCTCGTCACTTGACTGTAGTTCTAAAATATGGCGCCCGTCGCCAATAGCCCTCGTATAGCTCTAGTGCGACGATAATTTAAACAAAACCTTAACTTTTTTTTCTTTTTAATGGGGCTGCAACATTAGCGGTCAAGCCCTTGCAGACTCGGCACATTCCCTATAACTGAGTGCCATTTTTGTTGAAATTTTTTTATTTCATTTTACAAAACCTAAGCCTTGGTTTGACACCCAATGTTGCAATTAATGGTTAATTGTTGCTAATGACAAAATTAACTATTTAGTATTAGTAGGATTCAATATTTCAATACCTTCAACGTAAAACGTTGTACCTACCGTAAAACGTTGCAGTACACTCTTAAAACAAGAGCTAAATCCACTGATGTAGAAGTACATTTTCGACACTGGAAAGGAGTGAATACTAACTCAGACTGAGTTAAAATCACGCGGAGTGATCCTGTCGAAGGTTTAGCACACAAAAAGGATCCACTCCTATAGGGGAAGTGCATTTTCGACACTGGACGAGGGAAAATTAACTCAGACTGAGTTAAAATCGCTCGTTTGTTTTAATAGTGTAGTCCAATAACTAATTTTTGAAAATGTGACTCTTGGTTCTTTTCGAAATAATAAGATCCTAATTTCGGACCCTAATCCCGCCCACAAAACTCTAAAGAGTGTGTTTAGTCCCCATTAAGTAAAAAGTGAAAAACGGACTGAGGGTTTTTGTCGTTTTATTTTCTTTTCAAAGCAATTTCTAGCTCTATAAGGTTATGTTCTAAGTGTGTATTTTCATTTCCTACAAGCTTTTTTATTGGAAAAAAAATGCACCCCTAATTGTTTTTACATCCGAGTTCGGATGTCGAAATTGAGTGGATGCTGAATTTACTTTTTTTTAGGTGACGACAATTCTTCGTATTGGAGTTTTTAATGAAACATAACTTTTGTTGCTTTAAATGACATACGTCGATATTATAAAAATACCGCAATTTTAACCCTCTAATGCATACTGTTACCGTTTGGTAACAAGTAACATAATCCACTTTATTCTATTAAATTAGAGCTCCTCCTAGACAAATCTGTGTTTTTTCATCGATTACGTTTCATTTTAAAGTTTTAGTTACTAATAATCCTCATAGATGACAGTAGTAAAAGTGTATTCAAAATTAAAGAGTGAGGTTATTAACTTTTGTGAAATTACGTTTTTGGCAGTATTCAAAGAATAATATTAGTATTAAATACTAATAAATTGTTTTGAAAAATTAATCGCAGTTAAAAAAGGTTATTTTGAAATATTTTTAGTAGATTTCTAGTCATTATTATCAAAATTGGAATTTTGCAGTTGAAATGGAAATATGGAAAAAAAATTAAAAATTAAAATTAGTTAAATTATAATGCAGTTAAATTTTTTTTAGTATTTTTCCCATAATGTTTGAGTATTAATGATACATATATATTTTTTTTGGGGGGGGGATGAAAATAAAAATTCATGCATTAGAAGGTTAAATAGGAAAAAATAAATCAAATTTTGGTGCTTAACGTACAAATATAAATAGGGTTTCTTTTTTACGTTAGACTTTCTTTTTTTACTCTTTTCTACGATATTCAATAGATTTTTACCTGTTCCATTGACCATTAATATGGTTTTAACACAACTAAAATTATATACCTAAACTATTATTTTATTGAATGAATCTTGATCATAAATTAAACGATTTTTTTCCATTAAAAGAACTTTTAATTCATTTTTCAAAAGTAAAAACATTCGAAGCTTTCATATTAGCTTCAAATACTAAAACAGAATATTTAACTTTTGTCTTTGCGTGCAGCTCTAGTATGTAGTTAATTCAAACTAAACTAAATTTGTTTTTGTGAATTTATTTGATAACAGATCTTTTTACAATGTACGAATATGTTAATTTTAGAGAAAGAAAATATGTAAGTATTTGCAGAAAAGTTATATTATTTTCTTTAAATGTTTTTATTTTAAATTGTTCTAAAAAAAATGCATATTTTCTCTGTCTAGCACACCAGCTGACAGTTTTCTATAAAATCAACAATTTTTTTTTTACAGTTTAGTATATTCTAAACGACAGAAAAAAACATTAACTCGGTGTTACAGTATGGTTTTTGGTATCCCTTTTTTTTTTAAAATGAAGTTGCAGGTTTTACACCGAAAACATAACTATCAACCTACAAGTACATACATAAAAAGTACTTAAAAATCGATTTAAAAAAATGATTTTTTTTTTTCACATAGCAGTAAGGAAAAAGATGAAAGCTTTCAAGTGTTAGTGTACTTGGGATGTAAAAAATCAGAAAAAAAATCCTCGAAGCGTAAAAGGCTCGGGAAACTTAATATATTCGATACTATGGTCGGAGTTTTAGTTTACCTTTTCCTCCTTTTGGAAACTTATATGATCATGGCCAAAAATTATTTTTTAAAAAATAAGTGGTAGAGAATTGGCTTACACTTCTAAAAGATTATTTTAACTAAAAGTGTTAAACCCAGACTTATGTTTTTTAATCAGGGTGCTTTGAAAAATTTGGAAATTATTATTAGTTTTAATAAACACCTTTAGCCTAAAGTTAAGGGGTCACAGGAGTCTTAAAAATGTGCAAAGAAGATACTACATAGCATAGTTTGATCTCTCTTGTAATTTTTTAACTACTCAATAAATTAGTATAATTTTTTATATGTAATTCTACAAGATTTATTTATTATAAAACAAGTTTTAAAATTCATGAAACTTTAGCCAAAACTAAAATAAATGATATTAAACATGAAGGTACTTGAACACACTGTGATTAGGCGTGCGAGGCAAATTGTGAGGTCAAAATTGAAGACATGACCAAGAAAATGACTTTATATTGTACAAATATGTACAAACTAGGACTTATACCTAAATTCTCAGCTCAATTTTTATTAGAAATTATTTTAAGAACTTTTTTCTAAAAAAAATAATAAAAATTTAAAAATTTTGATTTAAAAATTTTTAAAAAATGATTTCTAATTAAAATTGAGCCGAGAATTTAGGTATAAGTCCTTGTTTGTACATATTTGTACAATATAAAGTCATTTTCTTATTCATTTTTTCAATTTTGACCTCACAATTTGCCGCGCAAGCCTAATCACAGTGTGTTCAAGTACCTTTATGTTTAATATCATTTATTTTAGTTTTTGCTAAGGTTTCATGAATTTTAAAACTTGTTTTATAATAAATAAATCTTGTAGAATTACATATAAAAAATTATACTTATACATTCAGTAGTTAAAAAATGACATGAAAGATCAAACTATGTTTTGTAGTACCTTCTTTGCACATTTTTAAGACTCCTATGACCCCTTAATACACTTTAACCCTCTAATGCATACTGTTACCATATGACAACATGTTACATAATCCACTTTATTCTATTAAAGCAGAGCTTCCTTCTCGACAAACCTGTGTTTTTTCATCTATTACATTCCATTTTGAAGCTTTAGTTACTAATAACCTCATAGATGACAGTAGCAAAAGTGTATTCAAACTTAAAGAGTGAAGTTATTAACTGTTGTGAAATTACGACTTTGGCAGTATTCAAAGTATATTAGTAGTACCAAATACAAATAAATTGTTTTGAAAAATAATTATAGTTTAAGAGGGTTACTTTAAAATATATTTAGTAGTTTTTTAATCATTCTTATCAAAATTTGAATTTTATAGTTGGCTTTTGCCGACAAAAATTAAAAAAATTGAAATTATTTAAATTCCAATGCAGTTAATTTTTTCCCTGTATTTTTTCCCATAATGTAATATGAGTATTTATTTACAAATATATCTTTTCGGGATGAAAAATAAATCATGCATTACAGGGTTAACAAATAAAAAAAACTATGTTTAGTTCTCCGAAAAAACTTTAATTTCCCACATAATAAGCAATTTCAGTCCTTTTCTTTATGGATAAATTGCATGGACACCACGAAAATAAAATTGAAAACAAAATAAAAATCTGCTAACAAATGAAAAGATGTTCCAGGAAACCCTAATAGAAACTGTCGTCTGCCTCATTGTCACCAAATACAACTAAACTCGAGTTGAGTTGAGTTGTCACGAGCCAGCTAATGACGACCGTTTAGTATATCAACGGGTCAGTGGTATAAAGGCTCATTCTGCACACCCGGATACTTTAGGCGGGCATAATGGCGGAAAATTGCTCTTGAAAAAATCCCGAAATTGGTTTTATTTTTTCTCCCAGAGTTAAAACGTTAAAGAAATAACATAGTGGTGTTTTGGAGTTACAAAAGCAACCTGTTGATGAATTCTATAAGAAATCTTTTTATATGATTTGCTTATAATTTATATAAAAAGAATTCAAACCGTTTCCTCACAAACTTGTTTTCGATGTCATCATTTGGGGCGTGGTAAACGTCAACAAGATTCATTTTTTTGGCTTCAAGCGGAAGAGAGATTTGGTGACCGAGTTAGTATGATGCTTGGCTTGTAACTAAAAATCGAATTTTTTTATAACGCTTGAGACACAAACCTTTTGTCAATCTTAAACAGTACGAATATTTAGCGGGACCCAAATCGAACGATATCCTTTCGATATCATTCTGACATTGTGGTATAGAGAGTAGTGAGATATCATGTACATATTATCAAATTAGGGATATATCAACCTGAATTTACCGTATTTAATAGAGAAATTTTCCGTTTTTTAACGTTTTTTTTTTTTACTTCAACCGCCGTCGCCAGTTTAAAACCGTAAATTTGAAGGGATTTTACTGCTGCATGTTCATTTTCCGACCAATGTAATATGAAAAGTTCAGAGAAAATTTGTAAGGAATTTGAAAGCTCATAAAAAAATACAATAACTAATTTCAACTGTTTCATTAAGTAACAAGGGTAAACAAAACTTTCTCCGCTGTGGTTGATGCGTATGGCTTTCGTAATCCGCGTCCATTATTTCGGGCACAAAACTCAAGAAAAGACTTTAATAGAGAAAGACGACGCTCGGCTATCAGATGTGGACAGCTCTCAACCAGAAAGAGAAAGAAGGTAGAAAGTTTCCATTGATGGACAGGTGAAGCGATAAGCTCTGAAGATGAAACACGGTTTGAATTTTCTCTCAACCCTTTATATCCCGAGGTTGATAAATGAATACCAAGTTGCTTCTTGTGTTTAAATCGGTCTATTGTAGAACTTGCCCCTCGGAATAAACCATCACTTGTACAGTAGAACCTCGATTATCCGTTCCTCTTTTATCCGGAACTCAGTTAACCGACCGTTCCTAAGGCAACATAAAAAATTTCTCCAACTTAGTCATTTTTGGTTGTTCACAAAAAAAAAAAAAATTAGAAATGTACTGCTATTCTAAAGTGAGGAATATCCGTCTATACACTCTTAAAACAAAAGAGTGAAATCCACTCCAGTTGGAGAAGTGCATTTTCGACACCGTAAAGGCATGCATATTTACTCAGACTGAGTTAAAATCACTCGTTTGGAGTGATCCTGTCGGAGGTTTAACACACAAAGGATCCACTCCAAAAGGAGAAGTGCATTTTCCAGACTGGAGGAGTGAAAATCAATCAGACGGAGTTGAATTAGGAGTGTTTGGTTTAAGAGTGTACTGAATTTGACATTGGGAGCACAGTCGGTTGGGCACTCGCCTAGCATGCGAAAGGTCCCAGGTTCGGGTCCGGGCATCGCCAAAATAACTGCCGACATACACTCTGAAAACAAGAGTGAAATCAACTCCAGCAGGAGAAGTGCATTTTCGACACTAGAAAAGAGTGATTATTAACCCAGATTGAGTTAAAATCATTCGTTTGGAGTGATCCTGTCGGAAGTTTAACACACAAAGGATCCACTCCTTTCAGGGAAGTGCATTTTCAAGACTGGAGAAGAGAAAAATTAACTCAGACTGAGTTAAAATCGCTCGTTTGTTTTAAGAGTGTATAAACGGCCCGTGCAGACGAAAATGTCCGGCGAATAATACCCCGTGTAGAGTAAGTGCACGTTAAATATGCTCCAAAGTCCGTACGTTGCGTTGGGTGCCTATTCAGATATCAGCTCGTCCCCTGACTGTGGTTCTAAATTAATAAGCCCGTCTCCAATAGCCCTCCCTCGTGTAGCTCTAGTACGACGATAATTAAAACTAAACTCAATCACTAAAAGAATGTCACTGTCTTCTGAAAAGCACTGGTTTATTCTTACCAACGTAGTTAACTAAAAGGGTCATTCACTAGCAAACTGCGTTAGTCATAACATGATCCACAAATGCTCTTTCGGCAAAAGAGACAGTGACACCGCCATAACTAGCAAAACTGTTTCAAGAAAGGGACAACTCCCTTTTGGCACTGACATTAATTAATCTGGAGCATTAATCCCGGCTGGGGACTCATCTGGATGACGTCATAGCTTTCTTTGGTTACACCAAAAGGCCCCAAGTGAATTTTTTCAACAACAAAAATGCGTTGTTACAGCACTGGTTGATATCGGCCATCGTGTAAGAATAAATAGTGAGAGTATCATTTAGTAAGTTATAAATGTAGGGGGCTGGGTAGCCCAGTCAGTAAGGCTCTCGTCTAGCATGCGAAAGGTCCCAGGTTCGGGTTCGGCCATCGCCAAAATAACTGGTGACCTATAAACGGCCGGTGCAGCCAAAATGTCCGACGAATAACCCCGCGTGAGGGAGTACACGTAAAATATGTTCCAAAGTCCAAACGCTGCGTACGATTTCGCCCTTAACGGTTGCGTTGGATGCCTATTCAGATGTCGGCTCGTCACTTGACTGTGATTCTAAAATACGACGCCCGTTGCCAATAGCACTGGTGCAGCTCAAATGCGACGATAATTCAAACTAAACTATGCTATAAATGAAGGACTGCAAAGTCAGTAAGGCGCTTGACTTGCATACGGAAAGTCCAATTGGCGTTGGCGAAATAACTTCCGACCTATAAATGTCCTGTACAGCCAACAAATTTGATAAATAACTACCCCGTTGAGAGGGATGCAAGTTAAATATGTTTCAAAGTCCTAACGCCCCGTTTACATTGTCGTTCTTAAAAGTTGCGTTGGGTGCCTATTCAGGTGCCCCACTCGATACTTGACTGAGAAATTCCTGTGGTTCTTTTCGCTTTAAACTTCTCCCATTGTCTCATTACATTAGGATGAAGGACAGACGGAGATGAGAGTGGATTGTTATCTCATTTTTTTGTCTGTCTGTCTTTCAGCCAAATAAAAGAGTGTTGGGGAGGGGGGGGGGGGATAGTGTAGTCTCCTACCGAGAAACGCAAGTGTTCTGTTGGATTTTGAAATCTAAGACTATGGCAAATGTTGGATAAATTACATTTTGTTAGTTTGCATGGCACAAGTTTTTGTTTCTTAATGAAGCTGAGAATGATATCCTAAATTATGTCAAGCAAAGGTTGCCAAACCGTTTTGGTATGCCTTGTCTTTGCGGTTACAGTTAATACATAATTTAGGAAAAAACTGGTATGATGTATGAGCTTAGCTTAGTGCATTAGTTGAATCATGTATAGGGTACTTTTTTATTAAAAGTGGGAAAAACAGTGTACCCAGATTAACCCATTCAGTCGCAGTGATGCCATTTGGCATCATCATGTCTCTAATCACAATTAAAAATAATAGGGCAGACATCTATCAGGATTAATAAAAAATATTTTCTAATATTAGAAAGAAGTTTGAAGAATCGAATGATGGTGCTTTTTTATATCATAAATGGCTATAGACGATCAGAAAACAAAAATTTTAAAATGATGCCAAATTGTCATTGGGACTGAAAGGGTTAAAAAAAAAACTTTATTATTGTTAAATTTCTAGATCTTCAACTATCAAATGAAAAAAATTAATTAACGTAATACAAAACACGTCATTTGTTTAAATTTCTGTTAGGTTTTTCTCTAGTTTTTTTTTTTTTAAGTGAGAGTATTTTATGTGCTGTCTTCTCTAAATACTGCACGTTCCTTTTACAATTTTGTGATTATTTTGAGTTTTTCGTATTGAAAAAAAAATAGTATTTAACCGAAATTTTACGTCTATCTTTATGCTAGTAGAAACTCGAATTTATCGAAACATTTTTTAATATATAAATATGAAACAATACTTTTTTAAATAATTTTTTTGGCAAAATTTGTTTCACTATTACTTTTTTAAAAATATCTTTTAGAACACTGCTTTATATACTTTACTTTTGGTTTGCGGCTTTGTGTAGGTACTTTAATCAGTTTGAGTCACCAAACCAATAAACTGCATTACTCTTTCACTCAAAAACATAACTGATTATAAAAGTGTTTTTTATGTAGTACCGCAGCCATACCTACTACGTTTATTACACCTTCACGTTTCCCAATAAAGTTTTATTATTTTTATTGCATCTCGTTCCACATACCTAAGAACACTTTCTGCGCTTCGTCAGCGCACGTGACAAGTCATTTTAGTGACACGCGTTCGAAATTCGAATTGTTCTTTGTGTCAGTCGGAGCCTCGCACCGCTGCAACCATCCACAAATCGTGTTTTTTTTTTCTCCTTTTGACAGATGTAAAAACATTATTGGAAAAGAATAGTTGTTTTCTTTGTCGGAGAGGGGCTAGGGAGCCCAGTAGGTTAAGCACTCGTTTAGCATGCGGAAGGTCCCAGGTTCGGGTCCGGGCATCGCCAAAATAGCTGCCGACCTATGAAATGCCTATGAAAAAATGTCCGACGAATAATACCCAGTGTAAGGGAGTGCGCGTTAAATATCCCTCAAAGGCCTAACGCTGCGTACGATGTCGCCCTTAACGGTTGCGTTGGGTGCCTACTCAGGTGTCGGCGCTCGTCACTTGACTGTGGTTCTAAATTACGACACCCGTCACCATTAGAAACAGGGCCTGTGCAGCCTGCTCCTCCATAAGGCCCGTTAGGCTCGGGCCTAGGGCCCCCAAAATTTATTTGCCCCTAAATTTCAGGTTCTATTATGCTAAATGCTGTAAAACCCCAAAATATCAGTAAACTAAAAAAAATTGTGATACTCCACTTGTTTTTTTCTCAATTTTGGCTAAGAAATTGTCCTAACGCGATTGTTTTGATCGATGTTTGTAAGGAAACCTATAAAATTGTAGCAAAAATTTTATACATTGGTCTATAGCATCATCATTACTGGAAATCGTACTCAAAATTTTTCGTAAAGGGGGCCCCCAAAATAGATTGTGCCTTTAGTCTGAGATTTCTTAGAGCAGGCCCTGATTAGCCATCGTGAAGCTCTAGTGCGACGGTAATTCAAACTTAACTGTACTAATTGCAAAATAAATCAAAATTAATCAAAGAAAAAACAATAATTATAATTTAGTTTTGAGGCTTAAAATGACGCCTTCTATGTTAATTTTATTCAAAATAGTACGTAAAAATAAACACTCCGTTCCATATCTGTATTTGGGGAAGGAAAACATATTTTCCCGCGAAAAGCGTTGCTTCACCATCTCCCAATGTTTGTTTTGATGACGTGTTTTGAAGGTCGCCGGTGAAAAAAAGGTAAACGTTCGTATTGCTCGTTCAGCTCTTGACATATTCCTATCACCATTGTTGCACGATACTTCATTGTTTTTCTTTTCTTTTAAAGTTCCTTATCAAGTTTCGGTGTATATTTGTCACACAATGGGATATTTGATGCATGTTGTTTACACCAAAACTCACCTTAAGTTTGCAGCATTGAAACGTTCTAGGCGGGAGAAACGGCCTAAACAACGCTGCTGACGCCGAAATTTTGCCTGCTCTGATTGGTCGCTCCTTTGAGATACGTTCACCCTGATATTCGTGCGCCCTGTTACGTCAAAATCGAAGAGAAAAATAATTAATATTTCATTCTAAATGAAGCAAAAACTAATAAAAATATGTCTTGAAATAACGAATAAATATGTTTATTGAGTCGAAATACCTTTTCGTATTCGATTTTCGCACTCGAAAATGGGAACTATTTACCCTTTTTCTCGTAGAACATTTCAAGACTGCAAACTTAATGAGTTTTACTGTAATTATAAAGGTGTTTAGTAAACTTGCCGGAATCCTGAAACTTTCTAACTGCTACCCCACGATTTGGAGAACGTGAATTAACCAATTTTTTGTGGTAAAACCATAACTTAAATCCCACAAGTGGTAAATTAACTTCCTAATACATGGTAGTGGAAGCATAGAGTTGAGAAAGTTTCAAGATTCTTCGGTGGTTTTGTACACACGCAACCTCAAAATATCTGTGTCGGTAGAGGGCGCAGATTGATTTATCTCTGCATTCCTACCACTATTCTAAATAACAACGAATGTAGTAGTATATAAGCCGTGGGGTAACTCATTTCCACTTTGAGGATCCTTTTGGTAGACTGTGGGTTACTGAGGCCTCTACAATTCCGTTTTTTTATGGGTATGATACATATATATTCCAGCTTGTGTGCTTGTTCAGCGAACCGCTTATAAGCTTTCGTTAAGTGAGACAGACACACAAAGAATTTTTACAGTCACAAAGAAATGAATAACACATAGATAAATAACGACATTTATCGACTGTCACAAACATCCATGCCTGACCTGGATTCGAACCCGACCCCAGCAGCTCCAAAGGTTAGTACACTAACCATCTACAATTCCTTTGCTATCTTGATCCAAACTTTTTAAGTAACACTAAACCTTCCTTTATATTTTATAATTTTGTATTGATTTGTTCTGAGAACACATTGTTCAATAAAATTGATCAACCATAATATTTAGTTTTACTTTTGTTTGAAATTTGGAAAAAATTAAAAATGGGAAGTAGGCTGGAATCTGGGGCGCAACTAGAAAAAAATCCTGGGGGGGGGTTTCAATTTTTTAATATTACTTTTCAATTATAATTATTTTTAATTAAATTTAAGTGTAATTAAAATTAATTGTAATTAAAATTAATTGTAATTAAATTTAATTGTAATTAAATTTAATTGTAATTAAAATTAATTATAATTAAAGTTAGTTTTAATTAAAATTATTCTCAATTAAAATTACTTTTTCTAAAAATTACTTTTTTTCAATCCAAACTATTTGAATTAAAATTGATTTTTAATTTAAGTTACTTTTGTTTTAATGCAGTTTTTGTGGTATTAATTTAGTATTACTAGTTACTATTTATGAACATTAATTTTTATTGAACGAAAATCATATTTGTATTTAATAGTTAATTAATGTTTTATTTTTTTAAATAAAAATTAAGTGTAATAAATAACAAATTATTGTTTATAATTTTTAAATTACTATTTTTGTTATAAAAGGAGGTAAAAGTAAAGATCAATTGAACATTTATTTAAATTTAAACAAATTAAATGTTAAAAAATTTCTATAATTACAAAACTAATTGGACAATTTTGTTTTAAAGAAATTAGTGCAAATGTTACGGTCACAGCCGAATTCGGCCACTTCGCGAATTGGCCGGCCAAATTGCGAAGTATCTAAGGACGCAGTGAATTGGCTTTTAATAAAACAAAACAATCGGACAATGTTTATTAGCACGTCGCGTTTTGGCCGATCACTAACTAATAAATTTGATAGAAATCGGACATATTTAAAGAGAAAAAAAAACAATTAAATGATTTAATATTTCAAACTTCAACGAAGCAAAGCAATTCATATTGTTAAGAGTGCTTTTGGCGTCATACAGGACAAGCGAATCTCCGATGTAAAATAATTAAAAAAAGTGTATGCATGTATGCCGTAAAAATAAAAATTAATTGTTAAAAAACGTGCTTTAAATATTAAACATTCATTGAAATGTAATGAAAACAGAACTGACTGAGCAGCCATTTCTAGATTTATTTATGTTGAAAGCATTCAGATAAAAACAATAGAAAGATATAAAAAAACGCGCCCAAGTTAATTACAAATATACTCATCCTCTCAGATACTTTAGAGAAGAAATTAAACTTACCGATATGTTGCTCATGACATACATCCAATCCAGATTTTAACGCGCCCAAGTTAATTACAAACATACTCATCCTCTCAGATACTTTAGAGAAGAAATTAAACTTACCGATATGTTGCTCATGACATACATCCAATCCAGATTTTAGAATAGAATACGATAAAAAGACGCGCAAAAACTCCTTACGTGTAGTACACTGATTTTACTTGTATGTATAATAAGCAAGCTAAAAATACACGATGGAAAAAAAAGCCAATTTCAAATAAATCAGTCAATATTTTATTTTTATGGGTTTTTTTATACTTCCTTCAAAAAAATAGAGAAATTTATTACGCCAGTTGCAAATGTTTTAGACTTTTTAAGAACGATTAGATATTGTTTATGGGTAATGCAATTCATAATATCAGTCTCGTCGGCACCAAGCTCAGTCGCCAATAGTAGACGACTTGATTTTTGAATTTCATGTTTTCCCTTGGCGTACGTTTGCTTTATTTTCTTGATATTGTTTTTGTGAAAATAAAAGTTAGCAAAACGATAGTGATTGGCAACGGACGTCGTAATTTAGAATCATAGTCAGGTGACGAGCCGTCGTACCTCTGAGTAGGCACCCAACGCAACCGTTAAGGGCGACATCGTACGCAGCGTCAGGACTTTTTAGCATATTTAACGTACACTTCCTCTACAAAGGATTGCTTTCTAAGATTTCGGTTATCCGTTTTTATACCTTTTTGGTCAAAACATATATTATTTTCGGGCAATGTTCCAAACTTCAACGATGTTACTTATATCTATAACTACATTTAAGACGTCGTGAAGACGAATCGCTGATGTGGAATAATTAAAAAAAAATTATGTTTTTACGTCGTTATATAACAATATCGATAAAATGATAGAAAACATGTTTTAAATGTAAAAAAGCAATTGAAATGCAATGAAAACAGAACTTAACAGCCATCCTTAGATTTATATTAAGCATTCAGACAAAACAGTAAAAAGAGAGAAAAAAAAGTGCCTTTCCCTACAACATACTTATATCTTCAGGTACTTTACAGTAGAAATTACATAGAAAAGGCGCGAAATAAAAACCTTAAAAATAAAACGGTGAAAAAAGTACAGTAATCCAAAGATAACGCGTATTATTGGTTTAAAATAGTATCCGAGGAAGGGGGCAGTTTCTGTATCTTAATCATTGCGTAGTACCGTGACCTTTATTGATTTTTTGCATGCACAATATTAGAGCAACTCATAAAAAACGACAAAAAATGAATAAATTTGGCAAGACATGTCACTTTATCAGAGCTGGCGCTATTTTCACCCCCCCCCCCCCCCCACTTAAAGAACGATATTTTTAACGAAAAGAGTTTCGTTAGAAATATATTTTGTTTTACACAGATTTATACTTCCCGCCACCCATATTTGAAACACTTTAGGGATGGAAAACCGAAACCGGTTTTTTTTTGCCCTCGGTTTCGACCAAAAAACCGGTTTTTCATAAGGCCAGTCTTTAGGTTCGGTAAAACCGAAAAGCCAGTTTTTGAAACATCGGTTTTTTTCTGAAAAACCGCCATCCCTACAGTTTCTTATTTTGTTGGC
The DNA here is from genome assembly GCA_023701765.1 of Hylyphantes graminicola. NCBI lineage: Eukaryota > Metazoa > Arthropoda > Arachnida > Araneae > Linyphiidae > Hylyphantes > Hylyphantes graminicola. The sequence continues at coordinate 3,684,604 of CM043113.1, forward strand.
GGTGAGCAAAATAGTGTTTCTCTATGGAATTTTTTTTCATCACTTTCGATTTTTTTTATTGTTAACAAAATAAAATTTGACTATAATATGGGTTCTGGGGGGGGTTCTGACCCTAGAAACCCCCCCCGTGGTTGCGCGCCTGGCTGGAATGTATTAGGCGTGGTTGAAATATCAGTCTTCGGCCCATACTGTTTTCCACCTTCCTTGTAATAGTCGAGTTTCCGAAACTTTTTTCGTTTGAAAAGTATTGCATGAGAGACTTTTTATACTTTTTGTCCGTCTATCCACTTTGTCTGCACCTTTATTTCGAGAAGGAAAACTGCCAAATTCTTTTTATTGCGCTCCTCAAAATGTTTATTTGGTGTGAGTTGTTTTTGATGTCGGCTGTGAAAACCAAGGATAAACGTTTATCGCTTATCCAATCTTCGTTAGAGACACTATACCTCTCCCGACCTTAAGTTTGCAGTATACAAATGTTCTACGAGAAAGAGGGTAAATAGTTCTCATTTTTGAGGGCGAGAATCGAATACAAAAAGGTATTTAGCATTCAATAAACAAATTTATTTGTTATTTCAAGACATAAATTTATTATTTTTATTAGTTTATCTTCAGTTAGAGTGTTATTTTAATTATTTTGTTCCTTCGATTTTGACGTAACAGGGCGCACGAATATCAGGGTCAAATTATCAACCAATCGGAGCAGGCGAAGCTTCGGCCTCCAGCCGCGTTGTTTACGCAAATTCCTCCGCGTAGTACATTTCTCTGCTGCAAACTTAAGGTCGGTTTTGGTTTAGTACATTTCTCTGCTGCAAACTTAAGGTCGGTTTTGGTATATGTGTTTTTTACTAGAACAATGTAAATAGTTGCCATATATGCTTTTTTAGGTTTTGAAGTTAGTGAAATTATCTTGTTTCTTGATAATTACATACCTTATATGAAGAGTACAGAGTACAGGGGAAGAACAGCTTTATTTCGTTGAAGGCTTTCCTTAATAGCCTCTTTGGGGATGATAGCGAGAATTCGCCTAAACTGGTGCAAAGAAACCGGTTACTCGCTTTGTTTATCTTTCGCGGCAACCCTGACTCACGCCAGAGATCAGTGGATACGAGTCAACACGTTTGTACCGCGAATGAAGAACCGAAAGGAAAACCAGTTTCCGGTCGCCAATGTCCGCAAAGCAGACACAATTACGTAAAGACACTAAATAAATCAAGCGGTTCTTCCCCTGTACCCTTCATATGTGTATTGATTTATTGAGCTGTAATTGAAAGTCGGTGTAGTGTTACACATCCCTAGTTTTAAGCTAGGGAATATCCACTAACATTTATGTGCTTTACAGTATCGAAAACGTTCATGGAATATTACTAATTACCAAAAAAGAACATATAGTGAATGGTTGGTACAATTGCCCATAGAGATCAAGTTAAAGTATTAGTGGAGGATCACGTCCTAACGGCCGGACGAGCCTGGAGAGCAAAATTGGAAGGTTATGGGGCCAGTGTTGCCAACATTTCAAAGAGAAAAGTGCTGCGAAAAAATAAAATTTAATTCTAAAATATAAAAATACAATAAAAATACTTGCTGCATTTTGGAATATTTTTAGTGACTTTAAAAGAACTTGAAACGTTTTTCTAGTATTTTTATAACATTTATTTCGTAATTTTAGAATTAAATTTTATTTTTTGTAGCATTGCAAAAAAAATATTTTAAAAATACTAGAAAAGCGTTTCAAGTTCTTTTAAAGTCACTAAAAATATTCCAAAATGCATGTCCAAAATGCAAGTATTTTTTATTGTATTTTTTTATATTTTAGAATTAAATTTTATTTTTTTGCAGCACTTTTCTCTTTAAAGTGTTGGCAAAGGTCCCCATAACATCCAATTTTACTCTCCATGCTCGTCCCGTAGTTAGCATTGGATTTCACGTGATCATCCACTATAATACTTTATTTATGATGTCCATGGTATTACCAATGTTTCAAATTGTAGAAAGGGTAAAAGCCAAGAGGTTTTGTGACGCTTCCTGTCTCTCCCGCCAATTTGGCGATAACAAGGAGGAAGGAAATGTTTCTCAATTAAGGATAACCCCGTGAGCAAGGGGAAGTGAATAAACGGAATGAATCAATTTCGGATGATTCGAGTGCTAGTTTCACCATTTATGAAAATGCGTTTTATAATTGTTCTTAGTGAATGTACTACAATACAATTGTACTATATTCAGGTAAACTGCACAAACTAGCCTAATGACTTGGGCCATTGCTACAAGCACTCAATTACTCTAATCTATAAGAAAGCATACTGGAAAATACTAATTATTTTATAGCAAACTAGGGGGCAAAGACCCCTGCTCGCTACCGCTCGCCAACCCCAGGAAATTGCTACGCATTTCCTATTTGTTTGCTCCGCCAACAAACATGCAAGACCAATATGAGGATACTGCCGATGCAGGAATGTTCATCTATGCAATCTGGCTGGTTTCCGTGGGACTGCTCCAGGGCAACACGTAGCTTTAGCGCTAAGCAACGATCTCTACCAAAGCCACGGGACGCAACCTGAAGCAGCCTCGGCACAAAACAAGCACACCGCCACACTTACTTTCAGCGTTTCTGATAGCGTAAGTCACGTATCTTTCAAGCGTCCGACAATTACAATTTTATATTATATAGAGATCAAGCGTCCGACAATTACAATTTCATATTATATAGAGAAATTGTCGAAATCATTGTTGTGCTTACTGCAGTTTACCCGTCCACGGCGTATATACCATGTAATAATTGAGCTACATTGTAAGTTTTCAATTAAAAAAAACATAGCACGATATAGTTGGACATTATAACTATCTCCCCTATGAGCATGATAACCTAGGGAGGTGTATCACCACACGACTCTCAATTACCTTCAATGAATCAATTTATTTTAAGGTAATACATAACATACACTCTTAAAACGAACGAGCGATTTTAACTCAAGTCTGAGTAATTTTCACTCCTCCAGTCTGGAAAATGCACTTCTCCTCTTGGAGTGGATCCTTTGTGTGTTGAACCTCCGACAGGATCACTCCAAACGAGTGATTTAACTCAGTCTGATTTAATATTCACTCCTTTCTAGTGTCGAAAATGCACTTCTCCTACTGGAGTGGATTTCACTCGTTTGTTTTAAGAGTGTTCATAGAACTTCAAAATAAAAATAATAAAATATCTATGGCAGCTTGCCTTAGCCCATTCGTGACTTTCTCGAAAACATTATTCTGATTTCTGACAAGTATTAGGAAATCGCATACCGAGTTTGAAATACTTTAGGATATTTTTCGGTCGAACTGTAGATTGGTTTCAGACAGACGACGGACCAATGTTCAAACCCACTTTTTTGGAATAAGCCTCCTTTTAAAATGAGTCGAAAACACTAAATCTCCATCTCGGATTTTTGACCCTATCGCAATACTTTCATAACTTTATATGTCTTTCAATTCAGGTCGCTTAAAGGGGGATCATAGTTAGCGACAGCAAAAATGAGCAATTATTAGTATTGATTTCGAAAGGCTCTAAATCATTAAAAAATTATGGCACAATAAAAAAAATTGTACCAAATTATAAATTGCACTTTTATTATTATATTTACACCTAAAAATCTTATTTTTAAAAATTACTTTTTTTTAAAAAAGACATCTTTCGAAACATACAATTACGAATTTTCAAAAATACAAGTACTTTTTCGGTACACTTTTCTCCAAATCTATTAAATATTTGTTAATAATTTTTTGTGTGTGTTATAAAGCCATTTTAGATCTATTTAAGTCACCTATTTTTTTTACCTAAAATAATTTTTAAATGTTATTTTAAAAACATTATATTCTACATTCATAAAAATTCTGATTTTCAACGAAGAAAAGTGTAAAATAATAAAATATTTTTTTTAATTTGGAAGACTAAATTAGGTGACTTAAATAGATCTAAAATGGTTTTATAACACACAAAAAAAATTATTAAAAAATATTCAATAGATTTGGAGAAAAGTGTACCTATGTGTTGAAAATTATAGTTATGAGAAAAACGCAAAAAACAAATACAGTCGATCACGTTAACACGAACTTGAAGGAACCACCAAAACATTTCTTGTTAACCGAATTTCATGTAAATCGTCAGGATTTTTTTTTTACATTGAGCCAGTGAGTAGTTTTAAAATATCAACATAAAAAAATTCTTATTTTATAATGTAATACACTAATAATACAAGCATTAATTAGCGATTCAAAGAGGGCGTGGCACATTTGTTTATTTTTGTAATTTAATTTTTTATAAGAAATAATTAACCGATCAATTCAAAATTGGTCTCATTCGATAGATCGGGATTCCATCTATCAGAAAATACTGGTTTCAAAAATTCGATTTTTTGGTTTTAGCTAACTATGATCCCCCCTTAAAGTATTAAAAAAATCAGACAGTCCGACTGTTCCCAATATCTAGAAGAGTACTGAAAGAAAGTTTCGTTGAAGCATGGGTTTGCAACATGGTTTCAAGAATTTAATCATTAATTTACAAGCGTTGTATATCCTCCGGTCGTATCAATAAATATAAAATCATATTTGAATGAATTTGTTTGGCTTGCGTCTCACACAAGTGGCTAATTCCATGCAAAACTCCCTTTTCTGTAGAGTAAGTTACTTAATTGTGTTTGCTTTTATTCATTTACAAATTTTGTACAGATCTAGTCCAAGTACGAGAAAATGATGAAATCAAGAAAAAACACAAATTAAAAAAAAAACATAAAAGGGAACACCAAAACAAAAACAAAGAATAAAAATATTAAAATACAAAAAGCCAGTAAAATCAACCAGAAATTATAATAAAATGCGAGGTCAGCAAAAAATGTTACAATATCAAATAGATTAGAAGGGAGAGAATTTAAGAACACATTAATTTCTTAAATTCAGTATGACATAAAAAAAATTTAAAAAAATGATCTTGAACACCAGTAAAATTTGTATTAATAAATAAAAACGCCTGTTAAAAAATGATTACACTATAACTTTTAATATCAAATGAAAAAAAAAACTGAATAGTTGTTCTATACTTTCTGCAACAAACTAACGTTTAATCTCTTTAATATTTTTTTCAAATGTAAAGAACTATTTTAACTTGTGACTTATATCACAAAAATCTTTTATAAGATAAAATTAACCAAATATACTTTTCAAAATTTATAGTTTTATTATTTAAACTAGAAATGTCCGTTATGTGTTTTCTTGGGAGTGTCTTTTTGTATCTTTGTAATATTTCAACAAGAAGAAAAAGAATCTTTGTTTGAAAAATGTCACTGCCCTTCCCATGCATACTTCAAGATATGTCAACACACTGTCCACTGGTTGACTAAGGAAGAAGAAAAAAATCTTCGTATCTCATCTACATCAACTCTGCCGTCGACTTTCGTCATTCCATCTACTTGTTAAGTCCAAAGCGTAAAATAATATTATCCAATTAAAGACATTTTATTTTGTCACGGGACGCTTGTTTCTTGTTAAGGGGCTACTTGTATACTGCCAAAAAAAAAATCCTTTAATTTTACGGTTTTAAACTGGTAACTAAGTTGCCAGAAAAATTCGCTAAAAAAAGGTGAATTCCAGATAAAATATATATTTGTCCCGTTAAAATCGTACTTTTACGGAAACTTCAGACACTTTCTATGTATTAAAGCCGTGTCACTTATTTTTGCTGTTATGAATAGTGTTAATACACTCGTAATATGGAGTAGTATACAGTTGGGCTCGAATTAGTTCACTGATTGAGAAGAAAAAAAGCTCCGAATCTCATCTAATCTCCTCTGCCGTCTACTTTCGTCATTCCATCTACTTGTTAAGACCAAAGCGTAAAATAATATTATCCAATTAAAGACATTTTATTTTGTCACGGGACGCTTGTTTCTTGTTTTTGAGGCTACTTGTGTACTACAAAACAAATACCATCAAATGTACGGCTAAAACTGGTAGCTGAGTTTCCAGGAAAAAACTTTATCCCCTTGCGACCTGGTGTCCCCTATTTGGGGACGTTTTCTAAAACCTCCCCATAAACAATTAACACGTTAATTAGTTCCGAAATTTACCTGATCCAATAAAAAAAGATAGAAATATCAGTTTTTAGTTTTGATTACAGGTATCAGTCCTCAGAGGCGCCGACTCCATAGGGCCTGAGGGGGCCTGAGCCCCCTCAAAAATTCGTTTAGGGGGGCAGAGCCCCCCCAATAATTTAAGAAAATTATTAGTTATATTATGCATTTTGAAATCACAAAATTAGGATAGTTTCGTTCAGTGTGTCAGAATATCAATATTACGTAATCTTATTTTTTATTCGTTTCTTTTAATCAGTATTTTTTCTCTTTTTGTTTGGCGCCTGCCGGTCACGTGACTGGTAGGTGTCTTTTTTATTAAAAGTGTAGGTGTAACATTAGCTAGAAAAAGAGTTTCGAGTTTGTATTTTGAACTGCCCGAGCACGTTCTCTTGTGTGTAATGTGAATTCAGTTTGCAATGGATAAATTTGTTACCTTTTGGTAACACATTTATCCTTTGCAGGCGCGCTTGAAAGTATACCATATTACTTAAAAAGTTATTTTCAAATAATTATTAATAAATATTTTTAGGATTTAAGACCCAATTAAAACCTGCTATTTACATACTTTTTGACTGAAAGTATTGCGCACACTGTATTAGCAATTTAGCATTAAATGTATTGTTTTTGTTTAATGAACCCTGAGCCTTATTCAAGATAATCTTTAATTAGCTATTTCACTTATTAATCTGATGCAAAATACAGTGGAACCCCGGAAACTCGGTACTTGAAGGGCGTCGAGTTTCCTAAATGTCGAGTTTAAATCAGTAGTGAAGGGTTATACGTACAGTTGTACTTCATAAGCATAATTATTACTGTAAATTAAATTAGCTTCTTACGAAAATAAGGTCCGTGTTTTTGTTTTGTTTCCTTTTTCAAAGCCAAAAAAATTGTCAGGCTTTTCGAGTTTCCCGGAGTGTCGAGACTCGAGCTTTCGGGGCTCTATGAATGTTCAGCATATCACTCTAAAATGCTTAAAAACTCACTATGTTTCATCGAAAATTTAGAAGATGTCCCGGGAGAAAACCCCCGCATGCCCCCCCCCCCCCCCAATATTTTCTATAAGTCGGCGCCTCTGTCAGTCCTTTATTTCTATAAAAAAATGAAGTTGAACGAGGGTCAACACGATATTAGAATTCTTTAAAAAAAATATTTAATTTTTTCTCAAACTTTTCAAAAAGTTCTTTTAGTAGTTAATATTAAAGGCATTTTGCATTAAAACAATGTAAAAATAAACTGTTAACAACAAATAAATTATAAGGCCACTTTTTTGCATTTTATAGCACAAAAATTGTGTATTATTAGAGCTTAAGGCGTGTTTCTCAGTAACTATTAAACATAATTTTTTAAAAAATTCCTTTTAAGACATACTTTTTAGCATATATTTGTATGAAAAGTATGCTTAGATTATATAAGAACATACGTGTAAGATTTTGCTGGGGTCTTAAGAGGTTAAAAAATTTCCAAATGTTCCTTTCACATTACAGTGACGTGGCTTTTTTTTTCCACTTCTGTAAATGTTGTTTTTCCTTGCATGTACTATGACCGCAGTGTAAACCCTTTTACTTTGTACTTCACTTTTAATATTTTTTTATTCTTTTCCTTTTTACCTTTACTTAATATAAAATATAAGGTAGTGACGTGAATCGCGTATTATATTTGTTATGATTTGTTTGACAAAGTGTGACATCAAATAAACTTTTAGATCTATCTTATTCACCAAGCTTCTTTAATTTACATTACATAGTATTACTCTTTGTAATAAATAATACCACTTTGAAAAAAAGAAATGCCACGACACTGTCAACCCACCGAATTCTTTTTGATAGAAATAGTAACCACGTGTTGAAGAACTTCTTTGATTTGTCGCCACTTCGGGTCGTATCTAGTTTCTTGTCTGTCTGTACGCGACTAATCCTTTCATTTATTTGATCCTTAATATAATTCATCACCGTGAAAAAATAAATGGGATCAAATTTCAAAGTAGTGACGACAACAATGCCTCTGGAGGTGCTTCATAGAAAGATCTTAAGGGGAATGGGCGCGCTTGATCGGTGGTCTCCAAACTCAAGTACCTCAGTGTTAATCCAATGGGAAAAAAAACTTTTTCCTCTACCACATTTCTCCGGCTGTATTGAATATTTTTACGAACGGTTTTTTTAAATAATAAATGTGGATAACTTACAGATCCCGACAATCCCATTTTTTGAAATTAGTTGGAAATATTTTTTAAATTTTGAATAATAGTCCAGTCATTTTGCCAGAAAAATAGCCTGTCAGATGCAAAAGGTGGGGTCAAAGGTTTTATGCTTTTAAGTGGTTTATATTAATGCTAATAAAAAGAAACTATGGTTGCCCACCAAAATTTCCAAAGGCACAATTTTGGAGAGCCAAAAAACCGTGAATTTTTTGGCCTTTTTTTAGTTTTTTTAATATAACTCTGTAACTAGAAATCCAATGGCTTAGCCATCAATTACTATTTTAAAGAGCATAAAATTCTCTACAAACTGCACTATCTAAAGTTCCCCCTAACCCCACCAGAACGTAAGCTACAGTTCTTAAAAAGGGGTGTACTTTTCCAACATCCAGCAAAATCGCGAAAAATCGCATCCCTTCACTTTCGGATTGATTTAGTGCATATTTTTTTGGTTTGAATATTTTTACTTTTAAATAATATATTGAAAGAAGAATGCTTTTAAAATATTTATGATTACTTTTTTTAAACTTATTTTTTTCTTCGTAAAAAAAACGCAATGTAAATCGAAGCTTAGAAGCAATATTTTATTTTTTTAGGTGGTTTACATTTATGCTATTAAATGAAAACAATGTTTGCCCACCAAAATGTCTAAATTCACAGCTTTGGAGATGGTCAAGTGCGCTTTCTCTGTCGTTTGGTGGACGGCCTTGGCTCATCTTCATAAAAAACAGCGGGTGAACTAGAGGGGTGTGGAATGGAGGGTGGAGTTGAATTTGAGAGTACTACGTTTTTTTCTTCGTCAACGTCATCCAATTCTTCTTCCTCCAGAGTCACGTTTTGTACGTTTTCGCATTTGACACCACTGCTGTACTTGCAAATCGCTGAGCACCTGAGGCCGGCTTTTTGGCACGAACATGCCCTCCCGCAGCCGTTTTTGCAGCTACACGAGACGACACGGAGCAAGCACTCATGCGCTGGGTCCTGGAGCATCATAGATGGCCAGAGACCCTCTCGACTGCGGACCCACCCCCATTCCTCAAGAGGGATGTCATTTCCTAACCAAGCCTGAACTTGATGGTAACTCCGGAGAAAGTGTTGGAAGGCAGCATCTTGTGTAGATGGTAAACGAGAGAGGGTCACCTTGGTCTTTGTGAGATTCCTCGCAAAAATCTCGTAACGCAGGGTGTTGAGTTTTACTTCGCTCAATGATCCACTGTACAGGGCCACTAAGAACCGTTCGCCGGCAGTCATGACCTCTTCTTGAGTGGCCTCTGGTTTCAGGTACACAGAGACTGTCTCCTGAAGCTGATCGTATTTTTTCAGAAGTATGGCGAATTTCTTTTTTCCCTGTCCAAAAAGAGCAGATGTTGTGTCGCATCCGCTGATAGCGTGAAGGAAGAGCATACTGCTGTTGTCATATTTGTATGAAGTGGGTGAAAAGCACAAGGCTTTATCCTTTCCTCTTCTCGGTTTTTGGAAGTACAGGTTGTCAAGATGCTGCCCTAGGCCCGTCATAATTATAAGCAGGTCAACGTCTTCTCCAATTATAATGACATTTTCGAAATATTGTGTCTTTGAAATGGCTGCGTTGACTACCATTACGTCAGCGTCTTCTTCTGCCTGGTTAACTTCAATGTTGGCATTTTGAAATTCTGTCTTTAGTAGTGCGATGAGATTGCTCTTATTCCTGTCGTTGGATAGAAATTTTTCCTGAGGGACCTGGCATATAATTTCCGCTTCAACAACGACTTCAACTGAAGAATGCATTATGGACCGACAATATCTTTCGGCACTTTTAGTGCCACTTTGTTGGCCTTCAGATGGATACCCATCAAATACAACAGCCAATTGAGATCCAAAATTTCTTTGAAGGTAAGAAATGTAACTCTGAGCAATGCATTTGAAGGAAACATTTCTTGGCCAAGTTACTTTATGTAAAAGGTACCCTTCATCCACAACAAAAAATTTATCCTTTCCAATATATCCAAATCTATCCTTTCCACGTTGTTTAGTGGGATAAATTCCTTGTAGAACAGGGATTTAGTCCCTTTTCTCATACCTGTTCTCATACTAGTTCACTTCAGTTCCACATATTTAAAACACAATTTAAACTATTTTGGTTAAAATAATAACCAATTTTGTTTTAATAATATGGTCAGATACCTTAAAATATATAACTCGAAGCGTTTTTAGGTAATATATATATATATATTTTTTATTTTGTTGCTTTCCACAGTTAAAAAATTTTGGCATTATTTCAAAAGCCATATAAAATGATTTTTTTTCTTATGGAATTCGTATATTTGACCTAAAATAAGCTTATTTTGTGAATATCAGATGTTTCTGTAGTAGTAAATTTTTGGGACTGAAAGGGCTAAAAGCGAACGCCCCAACAAGGGTTTCTAAACTTCGATTTACATTGCGTTTTTTTTACGAAGAAAAAATAAGTTTAAGAAAAGTAATCATAAATATTTTAAAAGCATTCTTCTTTCGATATATTATTTAAAAGTAAAAATATTCAAACCAAAAAAAATATGCATTTAATCAATCCGAAAGTGAAGGGATGCAATTTTTCGCGATTTTGCTGGATGTTGGAAAAGTACACCCCTTTTTAAGAGCAGTAGCTTACGTCCTGGTGGGGTTAGGGGAACTTTAGATAGTGCAGTTTGTAGAGAATTTTATGCTCTTTAAAATAGTAATTGATGGCTAAGCCATTGGATTTCTAGTTACAGAGTTGTATTAAAAAAACTAAAAAAAGGCCAAAAAATTCGCGGTTTTTTGGCTCTCCAAAATTGTGCCTTAGGAAATTTTGGTGGGCAACCATAGTTTCTTTTTATTAGCATCAATATAAACCACTTAAAAGCATAAAACCTTTGACCCCACCTTTTGCACTTGAAAACTACCAAATGACTGGACTATAAATGATTTAACAAAAAGTATTCGAAGCGTTTTTAAAAAGTGGGATTATAGATACCTGTAAGTTATCTATTTTATTATTTAAACAAAAACAGCTTCAAAAATTATTCAATACAGCCGGAGAAATGTGACAGAAAAAATATTTTTTTCTCCATATTATTAACACGGGATGCACTTTGCTTTGGAGACCCCCGGTCCAGCGCGAGCATTCCCCCTTAAAATGAGTGTCATCTTGATTTTAGCAGCTCTACTGTAAGACAAAACAAAATGCAAAAATTTATTTTTTAGTTACTGTAAGGTTTTGATTTAATTTGTCTCTTTACATTGTAATGAGGTTCTACGATCGGGCGTCATGTTTACGTAGTTTACACTAATAAATTTTTTTTTTTTTTACTGCAATTAAATCTTTTTTTCTCCAGAATATCTTAGGCTGCACTGTTTAAACTATTGTGCTTGGTTCAATCTATAATAATGGTTTCTTGTAGCTGCGACGGCTGTGTGGTGAAATGTTTTGGCATATTTTCGGTATGAGGTCGAACCATGTTTCAGATTTTGAAAAGAAAAACCTGAGAAAATGGTTCAACAAATACAGAAAATATGATAAAAATTTCACCAGACATAAATTGCAGCTACGAGGAACCGTAATTTTGGTGAAACCAAGTGCTAAATTTTGAAATGTGTAGATTCTTTTAGAATGTATATTTTTAATTTATTGGAGTATTAAAAACGTTTTTTCGAGATTTCTAATACTAACTACGAAGGTATCTGCTCACAGGACTTCGAACTTCGGTCCGAGGACTTCGGACTTGAGGTATTGATAAATCTATAAGTATAAGTATTGATTGATAAGATTGATAATCTATATGTATAAGTATTAATAAATCTCATGATAATCTTGATGAATGCATAATTGTATTGAATTGCAAACCACATTTATAATCCTGCTTTAAACTGTTAAAAAGTTATATTTTCTTGTTTAGCTTTCCTGATTTATGTAGTGTGGTATCTTAAGCCTCGTTAGATTAAGCCTGGAACTTTCCTTCCTGATTGGATCGGTTTAATTCCCAACCGCTTGAGTCATCTTCCGAAGCCAAGCTAACAAACCACATCTCCGATTAAACAAACAAAATAAAGATGGTAGCCCTAATTAGTGTATCCAGATCCACTTGTCACCACATCCTTTATGCACCAGTTGCTCTCTCTTATACAGTGAAGATGAAGATAGGGATGTTGTAAGCCAAATTACAATACAAAAATAGTGTCGCCAAGTGAGGCCATCGATTACATTGTAGTAAGCCCAAATAAACTCTATCGGGAAAGTACTTGGCGTTATTCTGCGGTGGAGTTTATGGGTTTCCCATAGGTTTAGTTTTTGCGTTTAGTTTGGATTATTGTCGCACTAGTAGAGCTACACAATTCTGAAAAATTTAAGAGTTTTAAATCTGCCAAATTTAAGGTTTCAAACTGGAAGCCGAGTCAACAGAATAAATCCGTGAAAAATAAGGAAACTTTCTGTATTTAATACGGAAAATTCCAGTCAAAATACTATTTTGTCCAGTTAAATATTTAAATGATACTTTTAAAGTTGAAAAATGGTTTTGTATCAGCCGGAATTTGAGCACGCAATCTTTTAGTTACAAGTGAAGTGGTTGGTTGGTTGGTAGACATATATTTTCAGGCTTGTGTGCTTGGTCGCAAGGACCCGCTTCCGCTTATAAACCATCGTCAAGTAGGACAACACAAGACACACACAAACACTTATGACAGATGTTGCCATCTGTCGCCACCTCCGCAATTTAGACAGGTCCCTGAAGGGGAGGGAAATTTTCTCCAGGGACCTGTACCCGTGGGAAACTGCGCAATGACCGCCCACAGGACTTTCAGACCCAACAGATTTTACGAGCACGTAATCCGCATATACTCGACAAACACAAACATCCATGCCTGAACGGGATTCGAACCCGGACCCAGCAAACTCGTGCATTAAATCTGTCGACAGTTTGGAGCCTAAAAAAGCTATCTAGTTGAAGTTCAACACGGTATTGGCTACGGGCGCCGTAATTTAGAACCACAGTCAGGTGAGTAGGTGACACACATTGGATCGAATTCCTCCTTTGAACTCGTGTAGCTCTAGTGCGACGATAATTCAAAACCTTACCTAACCTCCTGGATTGGATTGGTTTGACATATATTTTCAGGCTTGTGTGCTTGGTCGCAAGGACCCGCTTATAAACCATCGTCAAGTAGGACAACACAAGACACACACAAACACATATGACTGATGTTGCCATCTGTCGACAGATGGCAACATCTGTCGCCACCTCCACAATTTAGACATGTCCCTGAAACCTAACCTCCTTTGAAGTACTTCCTGCTAGTTCGTTCTTGTTCATTAGGCTCTATAGAGGCGCATTTACATGAGCCATCGAATCCATGGAATGAATAGCAAACTCTGCAATTTTTCCCTCTTCATGATTTCCGCACAGGCAGAACCAGAATTGCAGGGTTTCATTGAGGGGTTTCGCAAACCCTCCAATGAAGGAGGGTTTGACTTTTCATTCCATTCAGCCACAGTCTATCATTTGGGTTATAGAAATCCTGCTCGACCACTTTTTCCCCTAATGGAGGGTTTGGCATTCCATGGATTCGATGGCTCATGTAAACGCGCCTTAGGTTGTATTGCATCAGCTTGGAGATTTTGGACTAAAATAAAAGAAATTACAATTTCAACTCAGTTTTTCTTACTTGTGAAGAGAATTACTACCATCTTGTGTAAATTCTGATCTCGTGATGTAGCTTACAAGGGCGCAGCCATTTTTATTACTTATTATTTTTAATAAACGCTTTTTAGGAACAAAATGATGCGTTTTACATTAAACTAACATTAAGAGAGCGGTTTATTTGGGCTTACTTAGGGTTAATTGGTGACTATTTGGCTGCTTCAATTGTTTTCTCGCCAAGCATTTGCATCTCCTTCTGAATTCTGTTTCACCTTGGTGGAGGATGAAACGGATTAAGATGAACAAGTTTTACATGTGTACGGAGCCGTTAAAGCATTAATTTCCTTTCATCAAGTAAACGAGAAGAAAAAAAAACAGTTCACTTTTTATCTTAAACTCGTTAGCATTTAAAAGTTCTTCCGTTACAAAACATTCTGCGAAGATTATTATTAGAAGTAGGCCAATAGTGACCATTCCATAAAACTCATTAATTAGTGTTACAGATAGCTCGTTGTCTGCTATTTTCATTTACAAAACTCTGATTTCATATGCTAATTAAAATGCTTCACTATATAGCACACAACATCGACGTCAGTAGAAGTAATGTCACTCTGGGGACGGAAGTGACGTCATCAGGGAAGGAGTTGGGTGTTCTCTAGTGGCTCGGAAGTCACGTGACCGGAAGTGGCGTGGGAGTCGTGTGGTCTCTAGGTGTTCGGTGGAGTTGAGTTGTTTTATGGCTGAAAGTTGAGTTGTAGATTTGCTGATTTAATTTGAAGGTGTTTTGCGTGACGTATAGCCTTACTGTATTTAGTTGGGTTTTTTTTGGGCTAAAAGTTGAGTTGTAAGATTGCTGATTTGTTTTGCGTGACGTAGTTAGGAAATATAATAGTTTCGGAATGGCAACGGTTTTGAATCGGTTATACTAAAAGAACAGTTATTAGAAGTTGATTACGGTTATGACGTAAGTGGAGTTGAGTTGTTTTTTGGCTGCAAGTTGAGTTGTAGGTGTGCTGATTTAAGGTGTTTTGCGTGACGTATAGTCTTACTGTAGGAAGTATAATTGTTTAGGAATGGCAACGGTCTTTAATGGGTTATGGTAAAAGAACAGTTATTAATAGTCGTTGAGTCGGAATATTTTTTTCTTACAGTAATTAGGGAAAGTTTAGTGTAACATTTTAGAACAGTCTTGTTATAATAAAAATTGTATCGTAATCATTTCTTTGTTTTAGTAATTATAGTCTTAAAAATAGAACTTTTTTTTTCAAAAATAATAATAATAATAAATATTACTAATATTTTTCTTCAACTGTAAATATTATATGTATAAGTTTCATATTATCGAAACTTAAGTTTTTTTTCGTTTAACTTTTAATATTAAGTTTATTTTAAATGCACTTAGTTTTTTTACTTTTAAAGTTTATTTTTAAAAATATTTTTATCTTATTTTCAAAGCAGTAATAAAATACACAATTTTAAGAGACATCAACATTTATTAACACCAAATGCATATATACATGGAATAAATACTAACAAAACATTTCTTCTGAAGGTGCAAACATATTTTTCACATCATGTAAAAATGATGGTACATTAATCAAGGAGAAAAAATCTCTAATCAGAATCAAATTCACAAAATATACATGGTGCATATTCTCTTCAACAAATTTCCGTGAAAGTTCAATATATTCAATCTCGTACATAGCTGAATCAAAAAACATATCTACAAGTTCTTTAGGTGTATGACACGCACAGGGTATCGCATCACGTCCATAGCAAGGGGCCAATTCTTTCATTTTTTTTTAGTGAAGTAAATTCAAGAAAACACTTACGCAGTGATTCCTGCTATTATTTTATGTTGGTTATATGTTGGTTCATTTTATTCTTACCATATGAAATGTGGTTTATAATAATTTCAATTGTAGAATTATTCTCTTATAGTAAGCAGTTCTGTTTAAATGGATTTCAAATCGTTGGTTGGTGCTATTCTAATCAGTAAAGTTCTTATGTATGTTCTGTCGGTGTCTAGGGGTTTGAGTTTATTATAAGACAAAAAAGTCCATGGTTTTAGTAACTTTGGGATGGTAAGTGCATTTATTCACACATTTACAGAAAGTTCGCGCTCAAGTTGCGAGCCGTTAGTTAGTTAGTTTAATGGCGCTGCTATCGCGGTTACATAAGAAAAAAGGTTACAGTGAACAAAGCATGAAACGGTTACAGATATGGGCGTCTTGACACTCGTCCATCCTGATGGCTTCACGTCCTCGTGAATAAGTTAAAATTGAGGGGGAAAAACATGTCATGAAACAATTATGAAGAAGATAAAATATGTTAAGTACTGAAAATATGTAATATGAACCTACGCTATGTAATCATTAAAAATATCAAATTAAAGCAAAAATAATTGCAAATAATATGGAATTAAAAATAATTGCATGTAATACTTAAGTAAAGATATTTGCAAAGTAAAGCAAAAGAAACTAGTTGCACATGAAAGTAAAATAGTTGCAAATTAAAGTAAAATAATTGCACATTAAAGTAAAATAGTTGCAAATTAAAGTAAAATAATTGCACATTAAAGTAAAATAGTTGCAAATTAAAGTAAAATAATTGCACATTAAAGTAAAAATAAGGGCATAATAGTAATGTAAAGTTAATGCATCATAATATTAATTTAAATGAATGCACATAATATCAAAATTAAAGTAATCAGTATCAAATATAAAGTAAATAATATCAGAATTTTAAAAAAAAATGCTCTTTGCTGACAGTTCAGTTGATATTAAGAAAAATAACCATCATGAAACACTGTTCAAGGAATGTTCATAGTTCGAAAAAAACAAAAAAAAGTCAAGTTTGTCACTAGGAAAATTGTTCAAAAAAAGTAAATAGAGTTAATGAGTTTGTAAATATTCCACAGTTCAGGTATTACTCCAGCTTTTCATCAAATCAGCTGACGATGAAGTTAGGTTTGGACCTTCATGTCGACCTATCTTTTTGACTTCATACCGGTCATGGGGCAGTACTTTCACAATTTCATATGGGCCGAAGAATTTTGGTCTTAATTTCATTCCTGATCCGAATTGGGTTCGTTTAATAGCAATCTTGTCACCTATGTTGTAGGTCTTGGCTGCTTTACAGTGTTTGTCATATTGATGTTTACTTTGCTGTTGGATCTTCAAAATATTCTTTTTTGCTTCGTCTCGCATCTGTTGTTTTATGCAGAGAGTTGATTGCAGGTTCTCTTCAAAGAGAATATCCTTTATTTTTATGTCATCTTTGTTCTTCATTTTAATGCCTGTCAACAGTTCAAATGGTGTAAACTTAGTGGAGGAAGAAGTGGTGCTATTGATGATGCGCTGCACTGATGGGACAAATTTATACCATTTATTTGGATCATCGATGGAGAGTTTGGTTAAGACTGGGATGATTATACCGTGGTATCTTTCAACCTGTCCGTTGCCGCGGGGTACACCTGTTGTAATCGTCAATGATTCAATGTTTTCTTCCTGACAATACTTCTGGAATGCAGTCGAAGTGAACGCTGAGCCTTTGTCAGAAATGATTCGGCTGGGATTTCCAAAAGTTGCTTGTTGTAACTTCAGTTTTTCTAGAGCATCATGTGCGGAAGTTGATTTGACGGGATAAATCCACAAAAATTTTGTAAACGCATCCACAACAGTAAATATATGATTATAATTCTTATTGGTAGAAGGTAGTGGACCTAAAAAGTCAACATGGTAGGTATCGAGCGGTAAATCACCTTTTGGAATTGGATTTAGTAATCCTTCTGTCTTTCCAAATTTTTTCGATGAAAGGATGCACTGTACACAATTGGCAATAACAGTTTCTACAACTTTACGAATATTGGGGAAATAAAACTGCTGCTTAACCAGGTTTTCAGTTTTGCTTACTCCAAAATGACCTTTTGCATGTTCTAGTTGCACTATTTGCTTCTGCAAATCTTGAGGTACCAGGAGAAGTTCTTGGTCTTTGACCAGTTTGTAGATTACACCTTGTTTTAATGTGTAGTCTGTTGTCTTGTTATCTTCCAATAGTAGCTTTACTGTTGAGGAAAACTCATCTTGGCTTTGAGCTATTCGTATTTTGTCAGTCATGTCATTGACTTGAATGTTCAACACAGGAAAACGACTGAGGGCATCAACGTGTTGCATTTGTTTGCCTGGCCTGTGTAGTAACTCATAATCGAATTCTTCTAGAAAGAGAGCCCACCTGGCAATTTTGGGTGGCAAATCTTTCTTTGACATAGTCTTTTGGAATGCTTGACAGTCTGTATATATTTGAAATTTAACTCCTGCAAGGTAGTGTCGAAACTTCTTGAGAGCAGTGACGATAGCCAAAACTTCAAGCTCGTAACTGGAATATTTCTCTTCTTGGGGAGTAGTCTTGTGACTCATGTAATGTATCGGATGAAAGTTATTATCTTGGTCCATTTGCAGAAGAATTGCGCCGTAGCCCTTGGAGCTGGCATCACAATGTAGTTGGAGTGGTGCTCCTTGCTGGAACAGATGCAATACAGGTTCCGATGAGAGAAGTTCTTTTAAAGTGAGAAAGGCGTGTTGTTGTTCTTGCCCGAAGATGAATGGTACATTATCTCGTAAGAGGTCACTTAATGGTCTTGCAATTAGGGCATAATCTTTAATAAACTTTCTGAAGTACGATGTTAAACCTAAGAAAGATCTAACTTGCTTAGTGTTTGTTAAGATTGGGAACTTCAAAACTGCCTTTGTTTTGGTTGGTGACGGACGAATTGTTCCTTTTTCAATGATATGTCCAAGGTAGGTTATTTGGCGCTGTAGAAAACAACACTTCTTAAAATTAAATTCTAGACCATAACTGGATGCAACTTCAAAAGCTTTTTGCAGCTTTGCTAATCCTTCAGCTTCAGTGTCCGAGAATATTAAAATATCGTCCAAATATAATACAACTGTGTTATCTCCCAAGTCAAAATTTATGCTAGTACTAGCATAAAAATTATGCTTTTTTTTGCTATGTTTGCTATGTTTATGCTATGTTTTTGCTACAGTATGCTTCCTTATGCTACTTAGCATATCATGCTTATAAAAGTAGCATACAGAAAATAGCATTTCATGCTATGAAACTAGCATATGATTCTAAATGGCATTGCATGCTTCTCAAAAGCATGCTGTGGTAGTTACCATGACAAGCTATTTTTTGCTTTTTCTGCTAACTAGCATAAAGTGCTTACAACTACCATAAAGATAAAAAAAACATCTTATGCTATAAAACTAGCATATAATGCTAAATAGCACTGCAAACTTCTCAAAATACTGAGGTGGTTACCTTGACAAGCTATTATTTGCTTTCTTATGCTAACTAGCATAAAATGCTATACTACTACCATACAGAAAAAGCATCTTATGCTATAAACTAGCATATGATGCGAAATAGCATTGCATGCTTCTCAAAAGCATGCTGTGGTAGTTAACACGACAAGCTATTTTTTGCTTTGTTTATGCTAACTACCATAAAATGCTATACAACTACCATACAGATAAAAAGCATATCATGCTATAAAACTAGCATATAATGCTAAATAGCACTGCAAGCTTCTCAAAAGCATACTGAGGTGGTTACCTTGACAAACTATTTTTGCTTTTTTATGCTATTTAGCGTAAAATGCTATACAACTACCATACAGAAAAAGCATCTTATGCTATGAAACGCATATGATGCTAAATAACATTGCATAATTCTCAAAAGCGTGCTGTGGTAATTACCAGGATAAGCTATTTTTTGCTTTTTTTTATATAAAGTAACGGGGATTCAAGCTTAGTAGCAATGTTTTTCGAAATTTGCTCGACCGATCGTTGATCGGAATTAATGAAAACTCACCGGTGATATCGCATCCGTAATTCGAACGTTCAACAGACATCGGCAATTGGTGAACGAAATTCTATTGCTAATAGTCATCGATTCGATAACGGTCAAAGGTGAGAATTGGATCTGCGTAACTTTCATCGGAAAATTATGGCGAATCGATATCGCAATCTTCAAAAAACTGAAAAAATTGAAACTACAAATCGCGTCAAATAATTTCGAAAACTATATTTCCGAAAAAAAATTCCAGTTCACACTGGTAATCCACATTCTAAATGGCGGGCAAAGCTAAACATTTTAACTGCGTGATAAATGATTCATTTTAGTTACTTCGAAAATAATTTTTAAATTTTTCAGGCATGGTTATTTTTTGAAAAATAGATTAAATACAATAGATTTTTGAATAAATATTATAAATCATAAAACATTTTTTAAATAAAATAGATTTTTGAATAAATATTATAAATCATAAAACAATTTTAAAACGTAAGTTACTAAATGTTACTTTGAAATTTGACGCGTTTCTATTTGAGTTAATAAATAAAGTAATATCTAAAAAATATTCATCTTAAATAAAGTAATATCTAAAAAGAATTTGAAACCTGCAAAAAAAAAAAATACAACGCAAAATTAAAATTTCCTCATCAAAAACAAAAAACAAAAAACTCCTTTAACATCCTTTTGACCACTTAAATTATACGCTTCCACTGCATGAGCTCCCGTGGCTGAGATGTCTAACGCCCTTCTTCGTGGACCAGAAGATCGTGAGATCTGTCCTGCGCCTGCCGTTCAAGTATCAGCAACATATGCCAATTAATACCATTCTGACTAATGGTGGCGCCATCCCACTTCAAAGTTGTGTACCAAACATCACATGCTAGCAAAATAGCATCGCATTCTATTTCTGTTGCTTATTTAGCATAATTTTTTAGCATGTGGTGCTATAAAGTTATGCTAAATAAGCAACAGAAAATATCATGTGATGCTATTTTGTTTATGCTAATAAGCATAAATTGTGTTCGAATTTTAATCATTTCATGCTAGTTTTTCATACTAAACTAGCAAACATTTTAAGAATCTCAGGCTAGTTTCCTGTGATAGCAGTAGCATCACTTGCTTATTTAGCATAATTTTTTAGCATGTGATGATATAAAGTTATGCTAAATAAGCAACAGTTAATAGCATGTGTTGCTTTTTTGTTTATGCTAACAAGCATAAAATGTGTTCGAATTTTGGCCATCTCATGCTAGTGCTTCATGCTAAACTAGCAAATATTTTGAAGCATAACATGCTAGTTTCCTATGCTAGCAGTAGCATCTTTTATGCTAGTTAGCAAAACAAAAATAGCATAAATTTTAACCTGGGCTTTCAAAAGGTCTTTAAACACAATTTGTATATATTTCTGAAACACTGATGGGGAGTTTGTTAATCCAAATGGGACCTTCTGGAACACATACTGCGAATTATGTGTTACAAATCCTGTATATTTCTGACTATCAGGTTCTATGTCAATATGATGAAATGAATTCTTTAGATCGAGGGCACTAAAAACTGTAGCATTCTGCAACGTATC
The DNA here is from genome assembly GCA_023701765.1 of Hylyphantes graminicola. Classification (NCBI taxonomy): domain Eukaryota; kingdom Metazoa; phylum Arthropoda; class Arachnida; order Araneae; family Linyphiidae; genus Hylyphantes; species Hylyphantes graminicola. The sequence goes on from CM043113.1 coordinate 3,705,970, forward strand.
AAAGATATCTTCGATTAAGGGCAATGGGAATTTTTCTTTGACAGTCTTAGAATTAACAGAGCGATAATCAACACAAACTCTAGTAGAATTGTCTTTTTTCTTAACCAGGACAAGAGGAGAAGCAAAGTCAGAATTCTTTTCTAGAATAACACCATCATCTAACCACTGAGTGATCTGCTTGTCAACGATTGCTTTTTCTTGAAGACTTAACCTACGTGCACGATAAGCAATAGGTTTTTCATCAGTCAGAATGATGTTCATTTTTAATTGAGTGTCCTTAGTTTTCTCAGGTTTGTAAGATCGTATCATATTTTCCAACTTTTTGCGGAGATCACAGTCCGTAATATGTGAAAGATCAGCTTCCTGTGGACCTATGTTTAGATTAAATAAGAAACATTCATCATTGAAACTCTTAGCAATCACTGGAGTAACAGGTTCTTGCGAGGAACGAGAATCATCACCATCATTGTTTACAAACAGAGCCAGCTCCGCTCTTCGTGGAGGAGGGGTGGGAGAAGGTGAGGTCTGCTCTCCTTCTGACGTCATGGGAGTAGAGGTGGAAAAAGAGTTCGCTCTTTCCTGTGCTGATGTTACGCAATGTTCTGGATCGCGCTGATTGGACGTCTTTTCTCCTACGCCGAGGGGATCAGCTGTTTGTTGTCGATTCGTGAAAAGATCTTCTAAAACGTTGGGATTGATTATGAGTCCGTGGTTTAAGCTTTTACATTTGGCAGCAACAATTGAGATTGGGCTATGTCTTTCGGTTGGCAGGCTAATGCTGAGGTTCACGAGATCAGCTTCAAGTTCGTTTCCAAATGCACCGGTCAGGTTAACAGTTCCAAGTGATGGAGTCGTATCGTGAATGAAGCGTTCATGTACACAGCTGATTTGTGCGCCGCTGTCGATAAGGGCATTGACTTTTGTGTTGTTAATGTAAAGATCGGTGAATTCTAATTTATGCTGATTGTGTTGCATTGTGTCGATTGCGCAGACTTCATTTTCATTGGGTGAATTAGATCTTGGGTTTGTAGAAGCTGAGGTATTGTTGGCAGTTCCTCGAAAGTTGTTATTTGAGCGAAAGGTATTATTGGGATTGGGGAACGATGATTGAAACCGCGGTTGTTACGATTGTGGAAATGATTGTTTTTATTTCTGTTGTCGTATGACTGTTGCCGATGGTTGTTGGTTTCACTTAGTGATTTGCGCTGAGATGTAAAATATGTATCAATTTCTTTGGATAAGTCTGTCGGTTTAAACCAGCCAGGGGTGCCTACAGGGGGGGACAACGACGCAGACTGCGTCATTGAAATTTTAGGGGGGGGGGGGGGTCTAAAAAATTATAAGTATAAATGGTTTATTTTTGTCAAACTCTAACAAATTCTTGTTCTTTCTAATCATCTGCCCCCCCCCTCCTCCCAAACAACCAGGGGGGGGGAGGCAAAGGTCACCCCCCCCACCTCTCCCAAACCTAGAAGAATTTAAAAAAATTTAACCAAAATCCTCAAGAACTATGCGAAAAGAAGAACCTATATAATGGCCAATATGGCCTCTACCAGACGACTTTTATTTCCATAAACATCTCGTCACTTCTTTATTGAACCTTAAATAATACATTTGCACCTGGCCTTCTCAAGTTCTCATGTCATCAATTTCACGCAATTTTTATAACAAACAATTCGAGTAAATGATGACTCTTGCTCATTTATTTTGACCAATGATATTCGCGCACTTTTCCCGCTGGATCTTAAATAGAAGTACCACATTGGATTGTTGTGTTGGAAAAAGAGTTGCATCGCAGATACGCCTTTATTAAGAAGTGCATCTATTTGATCTATTTTAAATTAAATGAAGTTTAATAAACGCACTAAAAGTACTCTAAGAGCTTAAGTGTTGGCAGGAATCCCGGTAAGATTTCAGTAATTATATTATTTGAATAATTTAAGCTTGTCAAGGGCAAATTGGCCGGGATTTTTAAGCAGTTTTCCCTCTCCATTTCCAAGAGTTAGATGACAGTTTTCAAGAAATTAGATTTCAAAACTTTCACCCCCACCCTCCCCTTCATGAAGCACTCGAGATATTAATAATTTTATTATTTATTTCTAGATATTTATTTTGAGAATTGCACCATAGAATTACATTTTGAGAAGTAATAATATCATGTAGAATTTTGCCAATTTTAAGTAAAGAATTTTTTTTGTTGGGATTTTGCGCGATTTTATCGCAATTTTACGTTGATCTTTTACGGAAAAAAATTACGTAATATTTGACGATACCCCCCTTCCCCTTACTTGAAGTTGATATTTTGTGATATTCGGCTCGACTACCTCCCCTCCCCCCTAAGTAGAGTCACGTGACTTATGAATGCCCCCTTAACTACTTAAACATTTTAATATCAAGTCTTTTGTGCATATTGCGAAAATGTGATGTTACGTTACATAACAAAATATAAAAAAAGTATAAGTATATATTGGGGGGGAAGCAGTTTTTAAAAACATATTGTGAAGTAATCAGGGGGGGGGGGTGAGTGTAAGGTTGAGGGGGGGGGGTGTGCGTCTTTAGCTTTGGGGGGGATCGGCACCTCTGAAACCAGCTAGTATTTTGGCGTAAAGAAATATAAGATTGGGTCTCTTTGTCAAGCGTACTAAAAAGCTTGTCGGAAACCATTAAATCACATAAGGACTGAAAATCACTGACATTACGAATTTTGCAATAGTACTCAAAATTGGTTTGAAGACGGGACGCGAACTGTATATGAGTTTCATTTGGCAAACGTCGAGCTCTTCTGAAATTCTGTAAACACTCTTGAGCATTTGGTTGAAAATGGCTTAGCACTAGCTCCTTAACTTTATCATAGTCACACAATTCATCTTGGGGGATGTGTAGTAAAATACTGTTAGCTGTTTCACCCAGAATATTAAGTAATATTTCCGATTTCATTAATTCTGGTACATCTTTAGTAAGGAATGCTTTCTCGAGCGACACAAAAAACAAATTAAAATTTTCTGGATTTTTCGGGAGTGGCATCGAGAGTGTTTTCACTGATTTTAGATAACTTTCCAGGTCGGGTGTTGCAGGTGAGGGATGAGTATTTGCACTCGTGTTATTCCGAATCGTAGCTAACTGTAGCTCTCTGTCAATTTCATCTAGTCGTTGTTTTTCTTTGCGTTCTTCGATGAATGTAGCGATGATATCTTTAACGAATTCGGGGTCCTTTTTGAACACTGGAGCAGATTCGATCATGTCTTTTAGTTGTAGAATTGTAGGAGTGTCGGGAGGATCTAGTCCAAGTTCTCGACAGGTTCGGAGCAAGTCCTCTTTTTTGGTATTCTTGTACATATTGCTGTGAGTTCTGCTAGTTATTTCGTGGAAATAATGTAAACTAGACGTTGGATAGGCAGTAGGATTGGCCTTTAAGCGATGGAGCAGATACTTTTGGTTCTTGTTTTGAAATATGAAAGTTGGGTGAGGCGGTGGGATTGGCCTTTTGATGATGTAGAGGTTTCTTTACTTGTTAGGAAAGCCGGCACGATGTTCAAAGGATGGTTCTTCTTTGTAAGTTGGTGTGGTAGGATGTTCAAAGGATGGATCTTCTTTGAAAGGTGGCGTGGTGCTGATCAAAGGATGGGTCTTCTTTGAAAGTTGGCGAGCAGGTGCGATGTTCAAAGGATTGGTCTTCTTTGAAAGTTGCCGTGGTGCTGGTCAAAGGATGGGTCTTCTTTGAAAGTTGCTAGCAGGTGCGATGTTCAAAGGATGGGTCTTCTTTGAAAGTTGACGTGGTTTTGGTTCGCCATTGTCTTCTTTAGCGATGGCCGCTGGGTTCACGAAGATGAAGAACCGGGCGAGCGCCCATGTTCTGTCGGTGTCTAGGGGTTTGAGTTTATTATAAGACAAAAAAGTCCATGGTTTTAGTAACTTTGGGATGGTAAGTGCATTTATTCACACATTTACAGAAAGTTCGCGCTCAAGTTGCGAGCCGTTAGTTAGTTAGTTTAATGGCGCTGCTATCGCGGTTACATAAGAAAAAAGGTTACAGTGAACAAAGCATGAAACGGTTACAGATATGGGCGTCTTGACATGTATAAAATTGTAACTATTTTTACAAATTGCACTAGGTGATTTATTACGTTTAAATGTACTTCAAATCGTCAATATTATTTTATAGCTAGCGTGGTAAAAAAATAAAACTAGTTAGTCCCCTCGGTAAAATGTTTTTCTAAAATTATTATATTTAGAAATGTTTGCTGTTCAATTATTATTTTAAATGATTTACTTTTTGTTAAAAGTATTTTTTTTTAAATACTTTGGTTAAAATATTTCGACAAACGGTCTAGAGTTAAAAGATTATTATCAAAACAATAGTAATAGTTTTGTTTAATGTTTCTTATATTTAATGCTGAAACTTAGATTTTTTCTGCTCTTAATGTGAATTTTATATTTAAATGTATTAAAAGTAAAATTTTACTCTCTATTTAGCGTCTACATTGTGAATTTTAAGGTCTGAATAAGTATGTAATGATATTGCAATACCTTGCTTATGGAGAAGTAGTTAGGTGATTCACATATTTTTCATTAAACTAGTTAAATTATTTTAAAGTGGAATGGTTATTTCGCAAATTATTGTCACAGAAATTTAGTATGCTCTAATTTTCAAATCGCGTTTTTTCTATAATCTAATATTACAAAAATCTGATCTAATATCACAGTACCCCCTCGTAAAAAACTTTGTATTCATACAGGTTTAAAGAAAATAGTTCGGAAAAAATTCCCTTGTAATAACTGATAACAGTCTATGAAATGAAATTTCACTATATAATCAGGAAAAAAATCTTAATTACAATTACAATGATTTAATTACTTTTAAATAGATGGTAACTATTAAAGTAAAAGCCCTATTAATCTTGAAAAGGTAGTAACACTTTCAAATCAAAAATCCTCGAAAAGAATGCTAACATCCTTTACGCAAGTAAACACATAGAGGTCCATTGTCAATAAACAGAATTCCCGATAAGAAAGATTCTGATAAGGTTAGACTAACTTCATACATTGCTAGAAAAGTTACTCGGATTTATCAGAGTACTAAATTTCAACTTTATTTTAACGAGTATTGTAATGAAAAGTTTTGACTAAAACTATTCAAAGTATTTGAATTATAAAAGGGAATTTAATTTTTTTCTTTTTCCATGCTAAATAGTGATTACAGAATGATTCATAGAAAATAATACTTAATCAAAGATAAGACTACAGGATGTAAAATTTATCAAATAAATAATATATTAGATTTAATTCTTAAAGATTAATTGATTTTTAAAACGAAAAAATTACAAGTAAACAAATCGATTTTAATATTAGCACCGCAAAACATCGAAAAAATGCAATGACTTTCTTATTCTTATGATAACGCAGCTATAAGATAAAGTCCATAGATAAAACGATCTGATGAATAAACAGGACTCACAATCCCGTGAAAGCTGTAATATAGGCGATAAGACTCGATACAGCAAATACTCTATAAAAACCACCCTATAGATTTTTAATTAATACACTTTAATTTATAAAAATGTAGAATTTCTAAAGGATTTACTTTTATGATAATTACAAGAGTTAGTTTATATCAACCAAACTTCAGTGTTTTACATTTTTTTTTTATTGTTGTAAACCAAGTCTGAGTTTTACTAAGACTATTTTTTTTAAAAAAAATCTTGTAAGACTACCTTTTTAAATTCCAACTCTCACTCAATCATATATCTTAAGACTTATTCAGTCATTTTTCTTAAGAGTTATAAAAAAAAAATACTAACAAAAACTTAGTTTCAATTTAAAATTCAAATGGTTACCATAAAAGATGATAACATTTTTATCAAATAATACTGTGGAATAAACCTCAGTTTAAAATCCATTTATTAAATAAATTTAAGTAAAATCGAGTTACTCGAATGTAGTTTGTTTTATATTTCTTTGTTTTAGTAATTATAGTCTTAAAAATAGAACTTTTTTTTTTCAAAAATAATAATAATAATAAATATTACTAATATTTTTCTTCAACTGTAAATATTATATGTATAAGTTTCATATTATCGAAACTTAAGTTTTTTTTCATTTAACTTTTAATATTAAGTTTATTTTAAATGCACTTAGTTTTTTTACTTTTAAAGTTTATTTTTTAAAAATATTTTTATCTTATTTTCAAAGCAGTAATAAAATACACAATTTTAAGAGACATCAACATTTATTAACACCAAATGCATATATACATGGAATAAATACTAACAAAACATTTCTTCTGAAGGTGCAAACATATTTTTCACATCATGTAAAAATGATGGTACATTAATCAAGGAGAAAAAATCTCTAATCAGAATCAAATTCACAAAATATACATGGTGCATATTCTCTTCAACAAATTTCCGTGAAAGTTCAATATAGTCAATCTCGTACATAGCTGAATCAAAAAACATATCTACAAGTTCTTTAGGTGTATGACACGCACAGGGTATCGCATCACGTCCATAAGCAAGGTATTGCAATATCATTACATACTTATTCAGACCTTAAAATTCACAATGTAGACGCGAAATAGAGAGTAAAATTTTACTTTTAATACATTTAAATATAAAATTCACATTAAGAGCAGAAAAAAATCTAAGTTTCAGCATTAAATATAAGAAACATTAAACAAAACTATTACTATTGTCTTGATAATAATCTTTTAACTCTAGACCGTTTGTCGAAATATTTTAACCAAAGTATTTAAAAAAAAATACTTTTAACAAAAAGTAAATCATTTAAAATAATAATTGAACAGCAAAAATTTCTAAATATAATAATTTTAGAAAAACATTTTACCGAGGGGACTAACTAGTTTTATTTTTTACCACGCTAGCTATAAAATAATATTGACGATTTGAAGTACATTTAAACGTAATAAATCACCTAGTGCAATTTGTAAAAATAGTTACATTTTTATACATAAGAACTTTACTGATTAGAATAGCACCAACCAACGATTTGAAATCCATTTAAACAGAACTGCTTACTATAAGAGAATAATTCTACAATTGAAATTATTATAAACCACATTTCATATGGTAAGAATAAAATGAACCAACATATAACCAACATAAAATAATAGCAGGAATCACTGCGTAAGTGTTTTCTTGAATTTACTTCACTAAAAAAAATGAAAGAATTGGCCCCTTGCTATGGACGTGATGCGATACCCTGTGCGTGTCATACACCTAAAGAACTTGTAGATATGTTTTTTGATTCAGCTATGTACGAGATTGACTATATTGAACTTTCACGGAAATTTGTTGAAGAGAATATGCACCATGTATATTTTGTGAATTTGATTCTGATTAGAGATTTTTTCTCCTTGATTAATGTACCATCATTTTTACATGATGTGAAAAATATGTTTGCACCTTCAGAAGAAATGTTTTGTTAGTATTTATTCCATGTATATATGCATTTGGTGTTAATAAATGTTGATGTCTCTTAAAATTGTGTATTTTATTACTGCTTTGAAAATAAGATAAAAATATTTTTAAAAAATAAACTTTAAAAGTAAAAAAACTAAGTGCATTTAAAATAAACTTAATATTAAAAGTTAAATGAAAAAAAACTTAAGTTTCGATAATATGAAACTTATACATATAATATTTACAGTTGAAGAAAAATATTAGTAATATTTATTATTATTATTATTTTTGAAAAAAAAAAGTTCTATTTTTAAGACTATAATTACTAAAACAAAGAAATGATTACGATACAATTTTTATTATAACAAGACTGTTCTAAAATGTTACACTAAACTTTCCCTAATTACTGTAAAAAAATATTCCGAATCAACGACTATTAATAACTGTTCTTTTACCATAATCCCTTTAAAGACCGTTGCCATTCCTAAACAATTATACTTCCTACAGTAAGACTATACGTCACGCAAAACACCTTAAATCAGCACACCTACAACTCAACTTGCAGCCAAAAAACAACTCAACTCCACTTACGTCATAACCGTAATCAACTTCTAATAACTGTTCTTTTACTATAACCGATCCGTTGCCATTCCGAAACTCTTTTACTATAACCGACCCGTTGCCATTCCGAAACTATAATAATTTCCAAACTACGTCACGCAAAACAAATCAGTACACCTACAACTCAACTAAAACAATATAGTAAGGTTATACGTCACGCCAAACAAACCAGCAACCCTACAACTCAACTTTTAGCCCAAAAAAAAACAACTCAACTCCACCGAACACCTAGAGACCACACGACTCCCATCCCACTTCCGGCAAGTGACTTCCGAGCCACTAGAGAGCACCCGACTCTTTCCCTGATGAGTTGACCTTTGGACTTCCGGCGCTAGAGTGACATTACTTCTACTGACGTCCCATGAAAAAAAGTTGTTTTTTAAAGAACTCCCCCCCCCCCAAAAAAAAGTGAAATTTTTTTGTTTGTTTTTTGTTCACTTTTTTTTTTGTTCAACACTCCAAAACTTGCATGCAGTTGAAATGGAAGCATTTGATAATTGAATCGGTGAGTGCAGAAACCACTTCAGTAAAAAAAAATTCGAAAACTCGTTTTCAATGAAAATAAGCGTAGAAAGGCAAGATGCGTGTTGGGTGCAAAAACTACGTTAGTCTGTTGAGTAGTTCCGTAAATACAGGACGTTTGTTTCGAGTGTTGGGTGCAGAAATACTGGAGGAGTTATTACGTTTTTTCTTCCTCCTGAAAAATTTGAAATTTGTGACTGACGTTGTTTCCAAAAAATTTTCAAGATATTTTCTTATACGAAAATTATAAGTATAAGTTAATATATTTTTTTAATACTCATCAAGTTTTTTTTTGTGTGTGTGCATATTTTGTCAGTTTTAAACTGGCAAAAGAACTCGCCATGGTATGATTTGGGCACAGAGTGTGGTAGGGGAAATTAATTTTTAGGGCTAGAAATTGAATAAACAATAAAATGTAAGTATCCCTAAGACCCACCTAAACACATTGTCGATAGAAAGAGCTAAGACTTTTTTGTCGTTCGACATAGCTGAATCCAATGGATCTATAAGTGCTGATACTGCTTTTGCAATTTGCTTGGTATTATTGTCATACAAGTCTATCAATAACGGCAAGAAGAACCCTTCTCTCAGATTAACACTCATATATACGTATCAAGCAGAACACTAAAAAGAAGTGGCATGGTGTCAGCTGAGTATCTGGGGGGGGGGGGGGGCAGTTATCACATTTACTGTAGAACTCTCTTGCTCTCTCTCTGTCGATCTTCATGCCTAAATTCATTAGTAACTGATGGTCCATCTTGCCATCTTACACTCTTAAAACAAAAGCGGGAAATCCACTCCTATGGGGGAAGTGCATTTTCGACACTGGAAAGGAGTGAAAATTAACTCAGACTGAGTTCAAAACACTCGTTGAGAGTGATCCTGTCGGAGTTTTAACAAAACAAAGGAGTGAAATCCTCTCCTATGGGGGAAGTGCATTTTCGACCCTGGAAAGGAGTGAAATTAGCTCAGACTGGATAAAATTCGCTCGTTTGTTTTAAGAGTGTAGTTTCAGTTGAAAACTACCCTTCTCAGATAACCGGAAAAGGGAGTAATAGAGGTTAACTTCGTTAGAGCAAGTTCTCCGAAATTCTAGTAGCTTCTGTTCCCTGGCTTCAAGAAGATACGATACAGCCCTTCACTAAAGAATCTATTTCGCCTCTTTGTAAAACTTCATTATTCTGCAACACGACGATTGTTAAATATGCTTATCAAAAATACAATGATGGAATTTCAAAATTAATATACGAGTAAAGTCAAACTCTGTTCGTTTTCAGGTATTTCCCAGTTTTTCCTTTTATTTACCAATTTTTTCCGATATTTGCCAGTTTATTCCCGCTGGGATGGGAAATATTAGTTATGTACGGGAAAAACGCTACCCTTCTCACCAATTCGTCAAAGTATTGCTGACTAGAAGTCTAAAATAAAAATAAAAAGTTTAGGTAGTCATACTGAGACCCAGACACTTTAACACAGTGTCGATAGAAGGACAGATAACAGAAACAGGATTCCGGAGCAAACTCACACCAAACTTTTTGCGAGTGAGAGCCCAATTTTGTGATCAGTGCACAGGACCCACATAAAGACAGTATCGATAGAAGGACAGATAATAGAAAACTAAAACTCTAAAAACATAAATAACACACTGTCCATCTTGCCATCTCTCGGTTTCAGTCGAAAACTACCCTTCTCGGAAAACCGGAAAGGGGGAGGAGGGGGTAGAAGCCACCACCAGTTAACTTCATTAGGCCAAGTTCTCCGAAATTCTAGTAGCTTCTGTTCTCTAGCTTCCCGAGGATACGATACAACCCTTCGCCATAGATTCCGTTTCGTATCTTTGTGAAAGGAAGAGCCCGTGTCGCGCTTGCTATCTTTGATAATGTAGTCCACTTTGCCTGGAGGGCTGTATTGAGTTTCTCAGCGGGGGTGGGTGGAGATTGGACAAGACCGGAAACGGATGGGGGTACGAAATTGATAGGGAGGGGGGGGGGGAGAGACATTGTCCAAGAGCTCAAGATAGATATCTGAAAAGGTCAATGGTAGAGGTATCGTTAACCCTCTAATGCATACTGTTGCCGTTTGGCAACAAATAACATAGTCCACTTTATTCTATTAAATTAGAGCTCCCTCTCGACAAAGTTTTTTTTTTTCATCTATTACATTCCATTTTGAAGTTTTAGTTACTAATAACCCTCATAGATGACAGTAGTAAAAGTGTATTCAAAATTAAAGATTGAAGTTATTAACTGTTGTGAAATTGCGTTTTTGGCAGTATTCAAAGTGTAATAATATTAGTAATAAATACAAATAAATTGTTTTGAAAAACTAATTACAGTTAAAAAGAGTTATTTTGAAATATATTTAGTAGTCTTCTAGTCATTATTATCAAAATTGGAATTTTGTAGTTGGTTTTTGTCATATGGAAAATTTATTAAAAATTGAAATTATTTAAATTCTAATGCAGTTACATTTTTTTTCAGTATTTTTTCCCATAATGTATGAGTATTAAAGATACATATATATTTTTTGGGGATGAAAATAAAAATTCATGCATTAGAGGGTTAAATTTCGCACACTTCGGTTCGTCAAAGTTGCCAGTTAAAATTACCTTAAGGTTATACAGGTTATACGGTACTACCCAAAACAGTAAATCCTAGAAATAACAAACCTGTAAATTATAGTGGTTTTATATAATGTTCACTCCAAATAAACATTTTCTAGCAATAAAAACAAATATTTACAAGTAGTTCTTCATTTATTTAAAAAAAAAGTCAAAATTTTGAACTTTATTAAAACGCTACTCCTTTTTTCAATTTTGATAATAACTCCGCCAAAATTTATAGTTTGTTTTTAGTACTATTTGTTCAAGAACTGTGCATGGATTTTAAAATATGAGCTACAGTTTAAAAGTAACATGCATTTATGCCGAAAATCACAAAAAAATTACAAATTATTGCAAGATATTAAACATTTAAAAAATTCGGCAGATTTTCAGGATAGAAAAACCATCGGCACCTTTACAAATTGTCTCTAGTGCACATTAGGACAAGTCGACATTGGCGGTTGCTAATACTAGGGAATACAATCAGAAAAGTAAAAAAAAAACATAGAAATCTCACATCAATGCTATATCAAACAGACATTGATAGATGAAGAGAACACGGGAAGAACCACCTGATTTATTAGGAGTCTTTCCGCAATCGTGTCTGCTTGGCGGACATCGGCGACCGGAAACAGGTTTTTCTTTCGGTTCTTCATTCGTGGTACAAACGTGTGATTCGTGTCCACTGATCTCTGGCGTGGATCAGGGTTGCCGTGAAAGAAAAAGCAAAGCGAGTAACCGGTTTCTTTACACCAGCTTAGGCGATTTCTCGCTATCATTGCCAAGTGGCTCGCTACCATTGAGTTGAGGAAAGCCTTCTACGAAATCAAGAGGTTTTTACCGTGTACTCTTCAGATACCATTATGTCTGTTGACTTTCCTATATCAAATCTAACAATACGATATCGATTCGACTTTACGATCATGGCTCACGATATCATGGTGCTACTTTACTATGGAAATGGAATCACCCTCACAAAAAAAAGTCAACTTAAAATCGAAACCAGACACCATCCTCCCACCTTTTTTTCGCACCCCAGGAAGCACCACGTGACTACATTTGGCCCCCTACAGCAGATAGGGGGTTGAAAGTTCCCCCCGGTAACTTCAAGCTTCAAGATTCTTCCGAGAACTTCGTTATAACGAAGATAGATGCATCTTATGGAGGAGGGGAAGAAGGATGGATGCCTCCTGCAGTCGATCACGGGGGGATTTAGCCCAGCTACTTTTTCGGCTGTCAACGAGCTGTCTCGGTGTTATCCGACCCTATGTTTTTTAAAGTCCAGGAGGCAGTAAACTGTTTTTGCCCCTTGAAACAAAAATTCTGCTGCGAAAGACGGATGCAAGTTTAGTTTAGCTTGAGTTGTCGTCGCACTAGAGCTACACGAGGGCACGTTGGCGAGGGGCGTCGTATTTCAGAACCACAGTCAAGTGACGAGCCGACACCTGAATATGCACCCAATGCAATTTGGCGATGCCCGAAACCGAATCTGGGACCTTTCGCATGCCATGGTAGTGCCTAACCGACTGGGCTCCCCAGCCCCATTTAAGTCCAAGAGGCGGCAAACTGTTTTTGCCCCATTAATTTTTTTTTTTTTACTGTTTCGACTACTACGCCATAAATCCTTGCATTTCATGATAACAATCTTTTTTTCCACGCAATTTTTTTCTCAGACATTGTGCGTATATTAAGCATTTTAAACTGAAAGGAAACTATTTGACTTCGTCGAATAAATACCATTCTACTCATTTTAATAAAAAATTTTACTTACGCTTAATTTGCAGAATTAATTTTTTTCGTATTCCAAAAAAATTTAACAACACTTAACGTCCAATGTTTTCAATAATAATATTTTGTTCAAAACGAAATAAACGCATGAATACTAAAGTTTTTACTCAGTGCGATTTCACATTTCGCAATTTAAAATATAAACTATGTGGACTTGTTGAATTTTATTTGAAAGACAAACAAGAGAAATGAAAATAAAGTTGTTTTTAAATTAAGTAGAATCTTTAATATTATGTTATTATTGCATGCTCTATTTTGCAATAACTTCGCCGTTCGAAAAGCTGAAGAAATATTGTGGCATTCCATAATTATTATTTTTTCAATTCATAAAATGCAATTTGTTCATCGCACTTACTCCTTCAACGTAAAAAAACAAAATCGTGAAATTGTTCATAGGATCTATTTCCAATTTCAGATAGTCCAAACAAATAAGTGTTATTCTAGATTTAAATTACTGGCAACTTTTTCTCGCGGGCGTGAGCGATAAAGTCGCCTTGCTGGGAGGCATTAGCCCCACCCCAACGTGAAATTATCTTTGCAATTTTAATGATTACATGTGTAATTAGAGGATCATAAATAATTTAAATGGATAATTTTTACATTTTAATTAATTTTAATGGATAATTTGTAGATTTTAATTAATTGTAATGGATAATTTGTAGATTTTAATAAATTTTAATGGATAATTTTTAGATTTTAACTAATTTTAATGGATAATTACTTAGCTCCATTAATTAAAATGGTCGCAAATAGGTCTTGGCTTCCCCTAAACCAATTTCTGGATCCGCAAATTGATACACACCTATTTTTAAGTGTCCCGACAACACTAACATACATACCACTATTTTTATTACAGATCAACAGACAAAGGGGGCAATTTAGCCCCCTTTCGCAGTTGACGGCTTAGTAATAGGCGGTCCCTTTACAAGCTCGCATCAGATAGAGCCTGGCGCCTACCCGTTCGGCGTTTTCTTTGACAACCCACTAGACAGAGACAGTGTAAAAGAGGGTTATAACTAGTCTAGGGTTGGATTTGTTTCAGTGATTAATTTTACGACTATGAAAAAAATCATTAAATTTTCATGAATCGTATTTGATTTATGATGCTTTTATTTGGAAAAACTATGAAAAAAAAAAAGGAATTTGTACAATTTTTGTAGCTAGATAGTTGTACAACAAACTAAACTTTAAAATTCTTATTGAAAACTAAGTATATTTTGATGTTATACTTTTCTGACAAAAAAGTCTTTTTTAAAAAATTTCGACAGAATAGAACCGAGTTTAGAAGGACGTTATGGACGGGAGGACAGACGGACATTTTCAGCATGAAAACTAAGGTAAAAATCTGTCTTTTTATTTCGGGCTATGCTTCCACCTCGTTATCTTGTAGCTGACACAACATCAACGTATATTCTCGATTTACCCTCCTAAGATAATTAAATCAATTAAGTTTCATTCATTCTTTCCCGTTTTCCCTTCATTTTCATTGACCCAGTGCCACTCACAACTTCCCCTTTCTGCCTTTCCATATTTGGCGACGTATTAACTACTTGGCATAATTGATGAATAATTACTACTGCCGCGTTTTTCTGGCAGCTGCAATACTTTTTTCTAGGTGTTAAATAACACAAAATTCTCTTAAAACTTCTTAGTAAAAAATTTAGTTTCAATACTCAAGGATTTTATTTTTCGATTTTTACAACTCATTAATTGGAGCTGTGGATACCAGTCGGTTAGGCATTCGCCTAGCATGCGAAAGGTCCCAGGATCGGCTATGGGCATCGCCAAAATAGCTGCCTATATAAACGGCCCGTGCAGTCAAAAATGCCCGACGATTAATACACCCCGTATAGAAGGAGTGCACGAATATCCTTCAAAGTCCTAACGCTGCGTACGATGTCGCCCCCCAATAGCCCTCTTGTAGCTCTAGTGCGACGATAATTTAAAACTAACTAAACTTTAGCTTCCTTCTTACTTCGGGAGCTGTGGAGCCCAGTCGGTTGGGCACTCGCCTAGCATGTGAAAGGTCCCAGGTTCGGGTCCAGGCATCGCCAAAATATTTGCAAACCTATAAACGGCCCGTGCAGCCAAAAATGTCAGACGAATAATACCCCGTGTGGAGGAAGTGCACGTTAAATATCCTTCAGAGTCCTAACGCTGAGTACGATGTCGCCTTTAACGGTTGCGTTGGGTGCCTATTCAGGTATTGGCTCGTCACCTGACTGTGGTTCCTAAATACGACGCCCGTCGCCAATAGCCATCTTGTAGCTCTAGTTCGACGATATTATTCAAAACTAAACTAAACTTTAGCTTCCTTCTTTCTTCGACTTTCCCCAGTTGAAGTCTCTTATCTGTCCTTATCACTTTACCTGATAACTTTCACTTGTGTACTATTGATTGACTTGATAAAAGGCTAAAGGCAGAGAAATGAATTATTATATACTTCGAGGTTAATTTCGTTTATTAACTTAATTATCCTGTTAATGGTGTCATGTCATAACCTTTATTATAGTGATGTTGTAAATGGCAGCGTAATATAGGCACCAATGTCTGTTGTTTATTTTATAGTATCTCAGACTTTTTAACCTTTACAGCTAAACCTTCAACGTCAACCTATAACATACAGGGTGGTTATAAAATACCGCTCGCTATTCGGAGTGGTCTGTAGCTTGAATGAATAATCCGAATGCATCAAACATTGAGGCACTTACTAATCAAGAAGAAGGGAGAAGAATGGAATCATAAAAAATAAACTCGTCACTTGACCATGGTTCTAAATTACGAGGCGTAATTGGATGTGTTGACCGTAATTAGCCATAATTGCTCTATGCCTCGTAATTTAGAACCCGGTCAAGAGACGAGTTTGTTTTTAATGATCATTCATTTTTATGATTATTTTTTAGGATTCTATCTTTTTTTTATAATTCTATTCTTTTTACCCCTTCTTGATTAGTAAGTGTCTCAATTTCTGATGCATTTGGATAATTCATTCAAGCTACAGACCACTCCGAATAGCGAGCGGTATTTTATAACCACCCTGTACTTTTGCTCAGTTAAAAAATATGCTGTTGTAAGTAGGCCTATAACTTATAATATATATGGAAGAGTGTTTATTTCGTCACTACTGTACTCCATTGAGATATTTTTAATGAAGACAGTATACTGTATAGTAAAAAATCCTGTTTCTTCTTTTAAAATCTTAAAAAAGTTCTAGTTGGAATGCTGCTTATTTTTCAGAACTTACTTTACCTTACCAATTACTGCCAATAATGTGTTTAAAATTTTACTTTAATTTGTCTGTAAATCGCAGACTGAAATAATACACTTTTGAGAAAATTAGTCATCAAAATTTATTCACATCACATCAATTATTCAATTTTTAAAGTTAAACAAATAAATGGTTAATATACCAGTTAAATTGAGAAAAATCTATAAGGTTGGTAATTTATTATGCAAAATAATTATATTATCACATTAATTTAATAAATCACAACGAATACATGATTTTGGGTAAAAAATGAATGCTTAAGGATTGTCAAAGGAAACGTTTCTTTTTTTCTCTTCATAAAGTCTGCCAAAACAACCGCTCCCCATCTTCTCTATTTGGCGACCACCGTTGGCGCCCTCCCCCACAATTCCGGCAACCCCAAAACCATCCGCCGGCACCAAGGCGGACATACAAGAAAACCACGCCAAAATTTCTCCCACTCTGCCGTCTGTAAACAGTTTTCCTCATTCTCTACTGCCGCGATGATACACAGGAAGCGAATCTGCTTTTAATTAACACTTTTTCTCTCTCTTGCTTGTTTGTGAACTGTATTTTGTGGTGAAAGTTGCTATGAGAGGATTTTCGCCCATGGCGGGCACCGCAAAACGTGAGTTTTTTAAAAATTATTTTGAATCTTTGTTTATATTGTG
Organism: Hylyphantes graminicola; assembly: GCA_023701765.1. NCBI lineage: Eukaryota > Metazoa > Arthropoda > Arachnida > Araneae > Linyphiidae > Hylyphantes > Hylyphantes graminicola. Next base: position 3,722,839 of record CM043113.1, read on the forward strand.
TATTTTAATAATGAAGTGATCGAGGATCGGATGTTTTGGTATTTTAATAATGGTTTGATCGGTACATTTTTGATAAAACATATTTCGTTTTCCATTAATTTTTTTTAATGAAATATATTGTTTGTTATGAGTTTTAAAAAAATGTTTAAAATACAAAATTATTTTAATATTTTTCGTTTTTTGCATTGCTTTTTAAACTTCGATTAATTTACATTAACTTTTTTGTACATTTATATATGTATTTTTTTGTTGTAAATTGAATTACATTTAATGAACTGTACCATTGAACAAAAATTTTCTATTGCCTCAGTTTTCATTTAAATAATTTAGACTTTCAACTTTTAGATTGTACACATGGGCATGGGTTTTGGCTCTGGTAATGATACTTTTGTTTCGATTTCGTTTGTCGTTGAATATATTCATACTCGAGATATATCCATGTCGATAAATCAATGACATATTTCAGAAATACTAGTTAGTTTTTAGTGCGCATTTTATACATTGTTTACATTCGATTCTGTGTCCAATAAAGCGCAGTTCTTGAGCATCTCTAGAGCGACGACTAAACCGAAACCTAGATTGACACATAGAGCAGATTATCCAACGCGATATCCTACACTGGACAAAGGAGGATTTAACGTGCACCAGCTACCTCTGCACGTGATTTGCTTGTTTAATTTCTAAAATCTTGTCATAAACTGTACACTGTAAAAAAATTTTAAATTAGCAGGGGGAAAAATATTTCCTTTTAACATTTTTTCCTGTAAAAATATGCTGTTTAAAGTAAAGTTTTTTCTGTTTTTAACCACGTAAAAGTGGCAATCCAGTTTAGTTTAGTTTGGATGATCGTCGCACTAGAGCTACACGAGTGACAATTCATTGCGCCCACTTTTGGGCTCAGTTTGGGAATTTGGAACATCAGTATCCAACATGGGGCAGTATTGTAAGGCCCATCGAAAGCCTAAATACTCGTTTGGGGTCCCGGGCCCATGATAACGAGAAATTAACTGAACTTGCGTAAAAAAAAATATTCATATAAATTAACCAGATTTTCTCTGTAAATTAACAGTATTTTTCTGACTCCCAGACAGGTTTTTTTTTCTGTAACAACAACGGTTTTTTTGCCCAGTGTATTTGATATAATGCCTAAACTTAACATATATTTGATAAAAGTAATTCTTTGATATAAGAACCTATATTATAGAGATAAATACAAAATTATTACATCAATATCGAGTGTCAACCAAAAAGAGAAAATGTCAACTATCCCTTGACATTGTAACTACTCGTCCTTTTGTGTTTTAAAGACCTTGGGGGTTTTCGTCACCGCGTAGGACTGTTTCCAATGCAATCCATCTAGTTACGCGAATAAGGAATGAGTCGAAATTAATTTGACCTTGTGTGTTATTTCATTATGTTTGTTGTTGTTGAACTAATCATGTTTTGGGAAGTTCTGACGTTCATTGCTCAGTGTTTTATGAGTCTTATTAAATTATTGGATTTTATTTCTGTATATCACTCAAAGATTTCTAAATAAGAAGTTTCTAATAAGAATCACAATTCAACAAATTTAAAATTGTGCTTGAATTTAAGGAGACTCATTTAGAATAAATGATTGATTGATTTTATTGGAACAAAATTTTTAAATGTTCGAATATGTAATCGTACCAATTAAACCCACTTATACTTTATTTTAATTTCCCTAATTACTTAATTTTAAGTCCAGAATTTTTTTTAAAAAAATAATGGGTTCAATTTTTTTTAAAAAAAATTTCATGTAAAGTCTGTAGAATCAACTATAAGAAAAAAAAATCAGGACTTTTGAACGAAAAAACGCAGAAACTTTTATAAGTAGCGGAATGACTTCTCCGTTCCAATCTGTTGCGTATTTTGACACCTACTATCTGCGTTTTGTGTAAGATAGATTTTAGACACACCACACAGTCACCCATTAATAGTGTAGAATTGCTCTTTCTTTTCCCTCTTGGTTACTTTCAAAAGACTTTATTTTCGTAGAACACAAAATTTAGTGCAAGTTTTTTTTATTATTTTTTTAGTGTAGATTTCCTATTTCTTTCTGTTTTCTGGAGCACAATCGGTTAGGCTTTCGCCTTGTTTGCGAAAAGTACCAGATTCGTGTCCGGGCACCGGTAAAATAATTACTGTGGTTCTAAATGACGACGTCCGTCGCCAATAGCCCTCGTGTAGCTCTAATGCGACAATGCATCAAACTAAACCTATTTCTTTTTCTCTAATGGTTACTTTTAACCCTTTGGGTCCCAGTGAGGCACTTTGGCATCATCATTTCTAATCATAATTTTAAAAAGAATGATAGGGCTGCTGGGATTAATAAAAAAATATTTTCTAATAGAAAAATAGAATGCTGTTCTTATTCGACAATAGACGATCAGAAATTATTTTTCTAAAATGATGCCAAATTGTCATTGGGACTGAAAGTGTAAAAATACTTCTTTATTTTACTTGAACCCAAAATTTAGTGCGGTTTTTTTTTTTTTTTTTTCATTTTTCCAATTTTGTGTGCCCCTTCCGGTGGGTGCGGCCGAACAAAGACCCTGACTCATTCATACATTTTGGTCCTCCCGCCCAAGAAGACCGCTTCCTCTGATTAGGTTGTCGCCTGAGACAGAAAACGTAGGAAATGTACTGTTTTGGGAATCATGTTATACATATTTTAACATCTTGAAGCAAAGCATCAGATTGCAAGGATTGACAAGCGGTAGATGAACATCTATAGACTTAATTTCTAATGGGAAGGAAATTTAACCCTTTCAGTCCCAATGACAATTTGGCATCATCATTTTAGAATTTTTTCTGATCGCCTATAAGCCATTTATGATACATTTTTTTTTTCAATTGGAAAATATTTTTTGTTAGTCCCAATAAATGTCAGCTGTCAGGTTTTTTAAAATTTTGACCAGAAATATGATGATGCCAAATGACATCACTGAGACTGAAAGGGTTAAGCGTTTTGTATTCAAAAATGTGAGTTCTTAATTTATACGAGACCGAGGATATTTAAATTACTATTTAGAAATAAGCACGAATATCATATTCCTTTATGTGTTAGATATAATATGAATCTCGAAAAGATAGTTAACAAATTCGTTAATGGAGAAACGCTAAGACAAAAGTACATTAGAAATCAAAGGTATTCTATTTACATTTTTGTGGCAGTATGTACCCCCCCCCCACCCCTTTTTTTAACCCTTTCAGTGCCATTTGGCATCATCGTTTCTGATCATAATTTTAAAAAAAATAATATAGCTGACATCTATTGGGATAATTACAAAAATATTTTCTAATAGACAAAGTTTGAAGAATCGAATCATTGGGACTTGGGACTGAAAGGGTTAAATAACTGGACAAGAAATTAAAATAATTCAAACACCAAACTTAACCATTTTTACGCATTTCTTACTAACAACAATAATATATGATTTATTCACCTTGCCGGCTGTTGATATTGCAAATATTCCTGACAATACTTCATTCCCAACTTTGCACGACAATTTTACCTATACCTGTTACGTGACTTAGGAACAAACGACTTTTTAATGTCTTCTTGTTCTATAAACTTTTTGTTGGATCGTCTGATATCCTATTTCTTTCACTTCACGTGTTTTAACATCTTGTCTTGGCATCTGTTCCATTTAGAATTATTGTGTTCGTTTTCCGTTTCGAAAAAGAAAGTGAGGAATTTGGGTTACACCATAAAGATTCGATATCGAATTCGATTCTAATAGAATAAACTGTCGTTTGTTTGATGTTCATTGGATGGAACTATTTTCTGAAATAGGTCAGTTCGTGTGTGTGATGATCAGGTATTTCCAGGTATACTGTTTTTGAGTAGTTTATTTAAATTTATTTTTGAAGCGAAATAGCTATCTATGAAATTGAAATATTTTATAAGCTATTTTATCCAGTATATATTTCTTATTTGTCAATGCAACGGGAAATTATTGTTTGTTCAAGCCCTGTTATGGTTCCGCACTCCCACGTGGATGACGTTTTTTTGAAACATATTAAATTAAATAAAAATCCCAATCAAATACGAAAAATCTAAGCCTCATGTGCACACGTAGGTATTAAGAGGAATCTGTATTAAAAATTTCGATTTTTTTTTAAAGCAGTCTAAGTATGTTTTTCACGATCCACAGACACAGACAAACTCTTTCTTTTATTAGTATAGATTAAGGTAACTGAAAGTAAAAAAAAAAAAAAAACCTGAAAATTATCTGTCAATTTTGGTTGTTTTCTCATTGCGTGTTGTTTTTCCACGCTCTGCCACCGAACGAGCGTAGGAGATAGTTTCACGCTCACACGCCTGTCTACGTAAAGGCCACCTGTGATATTGGTGCTATACGTGTAGGCGCACAGTGTAAAGTTGCATGAAATTAAAATATTTCATTAAAAAGAGTACCATTTTAAATTCCTGAAATTTGATTTGATCGTGATATTTCATGTTTCATGATATTTGACCAATAAATTAGTAAAACAGTTGAAACAATACGCCATTTTATTTAATGTACTAAAACATTTCAACTTATATATACCACCATTGAAAAACAACACAGCAACTTTTTTTTTTTGTCTAAGTCTAGAAGTTCGGCAACTTCAGCACAGTTTCGTCATTTTGTCATACAGCTACATCGTAAACTCAGTATGAACTAATTAAAAACGAATGGAAACAAATCGTTATACAATTCATGCATTAATTATATTTGTCTGCATAGGGTAACAAGTACAGTTATTGGCCCCCATAAGACAATGATTGGTCCGTCGCGTCGTCTTTAGCGGCCATATTGAAGGGCTGGGGAGCCCAGTCGGTTAAGCACTCGCTTAGCATGCGAAAGGTCCCAGGTTCGGGTCCGGGTATCGCCGAAATAGCTGCCGACCTATAAACGGCCCGTGCAGCCAAAAATGTCCGACGAATAACACCCCGTGTAAGGGAGTGCACGTTAAATATCCTCCAAAGTCCTGACGCTGCGTACGATGTCGCCCTTAACGGTTGCGTTGGGTGCCTATTCAGGTGTTGGCTCGTCACCTCACTGTGGTTCTAAAATATGACGCCCGTCGCCAATAGCCCTCGTGTAGCTCTAGTGCGACGATAATTCAAACCTAACCTAACTTAGCGGCCATATTGCTTCTCCGATTGTTAGGTGCACTGTTGCCAACATGACAGACGGAATCTTAAAAACCTTTGTCACACCTATTTTGGGCTTTAACATCTTATTATTTTCAATAATGAATGAGGGTGCCAATCGCTGTACTCGTTACTCTACATCTAAAAATAGATTGCTGGACCAGTATTTGCGGTACCTAGAAAATGTGCAATAAACCCAGTTTTCTCTGGCCTATACTATTCGCGATTTCGCTGAGCGCATCTCGAAATGAAATGGTGTCCACTTAGTGCCTTTTGAGTGAACTTTACTTGGGCGTGAAAAAACGAACCCCCCTCTAATGTCTTCTACATGGGAATTTGTTTTTTACTCATTTATGTTGTCCTTCACGACATCCTTTTTACACATCAAGAAACCTTTATACTCTAAAATTAGGCATTACGCCATTTTTATTGCTGCTCTGTAACATTCTTTTACCCTTTAATACCACCGAAATCTCCTTACTTGCATTTTTATGTAAATGTGTCTTGAACCCTCTAATACCGTAAGAATTTCCTTGCTTGCATTTTTATGTAGATTATTTTCAAGTCTTTCCTTTATCCTAATTCTTTTTCCTGAGGTTCTTTCTAAATCATTCTAAGTATAAACTAAACTGTAAATCCATTAATTGTAGATTTTTTTTGTTGGTAATGTAAAAGGAAGTTAAAAAAAAATTGCATTAATAATTAACTTTGAAGTAAAGTGCTTCGGGATACGCGCGCTCAGTTTCATTATCAAGCTACGTGACAGAAACAAAAGTGTTTTTATCATTCTTCTTTTCGTCATTAGTAGATGTTGATTTGGAAAACGTGCCATGCAATGAATTATAGTGGGACGAAGAAGTTGGAGGCTTTTAAATTTGATGGTAGTAGCAGATCTGCAAACCCTCCGGAATCAACCCTGCAATACCGGACTTTTAACCCTTTTCCGAATTTCCGGGACAAATGTAAAACTTGCCGGATTTTCGGTGAAGGATAGAAATGTGAAAATGTCTAATTTTAAAGCCTAAAAAGTTCTTTGTTAGCTACCCCTTGCGCTTACGGATTTTTTTCCTAAAATCTTATTCGCTGCACAGCGACAGATATTTGGGTACTTGTTACCAAATTTGAAGTCGGTATCTCTTTTAGTTCGAACTGGAAAGGTTTAAAACAGGCATACAGATCAATGTTCGAAAACTTAAAAAAGAATTAGCACGTACCAAGAGGTGTAAAAAACACAAAACATCCATTTTGGATAGGATTTCATAGTTGGAAAATTGAAAGTAAAATTACAATTGTAAAACCTCTTTGAATGTTTAGTGGGTTTAATTTAGTGTTTCTTATTTTTTTTTTTTGTCGCGATGGATGTGGGTCATGGTTTTCAAATTGTTGTGGGTCGTGCGGTTGACGTGGTCGTTTTACTTACCACTTCCAAGAAAGCAAAACGTTTGTGGTTTTCTGAATTACGTTGGCAGAAGATCCATACACTCTCAGAAATAACACTTTCATTTTTGACGATTCGTGAATCCTCAAGCCTCATTTCGTTAATTTTGAGGATTGTTTCGTCAAACTATCACGTGACTTTTGAGTAAACGCGAATCCTCACTTTTACGATCGTGATTTGACTATTCTGTATCTTGATTTTGTGGAAACTGAATCTCATTGTTGTAACTCACATGCTCAAAAATGACGAAACATTTCTTTGGATTAGACGGCATTCAAATCCTCACAAAAATTACGATTCAAATTTCCTCACTTTGGGGAAACTAAAACGAAAACTCGGATCATTTGCCAGTAACGGAATCGTCAAAATTAAGGAACATTTCGTCGTTTTTGAGCATTCATTTTATAGAGTGTAGTGGTCATATATCGCTCCTCTTTTACAATTGTATGCTGTAAAGCCAAATTATTTTTGGTGGTACGCTTCCTTTGTAAAGAGTATTCCAATTTTTTTAGAAGCATTAATTGGGATATGGTTTGTATAATGTAAATTAAAACTGAAAGTAGAATCCTAGATCATTTTTTTATGTGACTGTCTAGAAATGATTGCATTGTTTAATCTATAATCCTATAAAATATGATTAATTTTCCAACATTTGTCAGTGCTAAGATACAGCTTGTTTTAAATGCACCGGGTAAGTTAATTACTAAGTTTAAATTGTAGACGTAGAAAATCATTCTTTGTGTGAAGATATGTGTCTAATTTTTTTTTAATCACTGGTGATTAACAAAGTATTGTGTAGCAAATGTAAAAGGCAATTTTTTTTGTTTCGCAATATTTTTCAATCAAGAATGTTGAATTGTAATTTTTCCCCTAAAATAATATTCAAACCAATATTGCACCCCGATATGGCCCATCGTCGGTCCATTATGCATTGGGCGATGGGTATGAGCCGAGATTGGCCAATGTTACCAGGGAATATACCTGTCTTTTTGGTAAAAATTACCCATTTGGCGCAACTTTTCATAAAAACACATGAGCGACTAAAAAACAAAAACGGATACGGAAGGCGTTTCCGTTAAAAGGAGGGACGGAACTGGGCCTCAATTATTTTTTAACGGCGGACCATCAAAAAGCCGTTCTTCAGCAGTCGGCTAATAATAGCAACGGATGTATTGGAGGGACCGGCTAGGTTTTTTAGTGGGGATGAAGGGGATAAAAAGTAATTGAAGAAGAAAAGGAAGCCATCTTGAGGGCGGGAAGTCTTAGTTTTAATTTGAAAAAGATGTAAATGAATTTTCCGCAGCTCGTCTGACAGTCGTAGTATGCATGAGACATCATGCATACGCCTGAGCATAAGTGTACTTGTTAAATATTTGGAAATTCTTTATTCATCTATTAAGGAAAGGCACTTTATACTCAAGCTAGATCAAGATAGTAGCCTTTAAAATAATTTTTAAAAATTCAGATCAACCTATTAAAGACCAATTTCAGAATAGTAATACCAGTGTTAGAAATCGTTTACAGAAGTTAGGACCAATCTGTGTAATATTCAAAAAAAAACTTTGAGTAAATGCATATTATGTTGAAGCATTTTTGGGAACCAATCAAAATTACCGAAGGTTTCAGTATCGCCGATAATTGGCGAGATTCTGAATCGCCGGAATTTTCCAATTTCAGAATCGACGTACTTTTCAGAGTTTAGAATTACCGATTTAAAAAACTAGTCGCGGCAACTAAAAATTCATTTCATCGTCACAAAATTGAAGAATTCGGTACCATTTTGCGCCTAGCGAACTTTAATTTAAAATCCTGATTAATTCCTTACTTACAAAAAAAACAACAACAATTTTTTAGTTTTTGAAATTCATTTTTTTTAATGTGACACTATTTTTCGTGGATGAATTTTTCTGTACTATGATTGTTTCGTATGGCAAATTTTCTTAAATGCCTGTCTTTTCAAATTTATCTTTTATTATTATTTTATTGTATCAGCTAAACGGTTGGGTGCTGCCTATTAATAGCAACGGATGTCTTGGGGGACATGCTATGTTTTTAGTGGGGTGAATCAGGGATAAAAAGTAAATGAAAGTAAGGAAGCCATCTTGAGGGCAGGAAGTATTCGCATAAATTTGACAAACCTGTATAACGGGACAAATGATTTACTTTTTGAGTAAAATTTTAATTGTACAGGGTGGCCCAAAAGTAGCCTAACAGTTAGTTAGGTATACAGTTGTTTATACAGAAACAGTTATTTTAATAGAAGCTAAGTTTAGTTTGGTTGAATTATCGTAGTACTAGAACTACAGAGTGTTATTGGCGAAAGGAATCATAATTAAGAACCATAGTCAAAAGCGACAGCTTTATTTACATGCATATATTTAGATTCTTAATCCCGAAGGTGCTCAAATTAAATTGTCTACCTTCGACATTGATGCATTCCTGCCTGGTGCATAGCCTGGTCGGTAAGGTCTAATAAACAGAATATATCTCGAAACCTTAACCAATCGAAGTCCACGAATTGCTACTCTTTGGCTAAGATACGCTGTAGTACGACTTTATTTTAGTCAACCAACAAAACTGAGCACGACTACGTCAAATAACTGTTCTAAATAACCCAAAGTTCTTACCAATGGTACAACATTAACTGTTAGTCTACTTTTGGGTCACCCTGTATGTGATGGACAGGTGGACCGGTATTTCGTTTCAGAACTACAAAATAGAAAGTAAGGAAGTTTAACAAAACTAATTGCGTTTTGATGCCTCTTTTAAAACTGCCACCCTATCTAACAATTAAATTTTTACAATTTTGGCAAATTGTGGTAAAGTGTTTGGTTAAAACTTTAATAGCGGATGATGGAGTAATGAAAAGTTTATAGTTATTATCATTACAGAAGAGCGTTGGGGGCTTTTGGTGGATTTGAAACATACCAATGAACAATGTCCCGTTATTTTGAGACGTTACTGGATAAATATGACGATACTAGCAGAGCCTGATTTCCGGTAGGGCAAACGGGGCACATGCCTAGGGACCCCATTTCAAGGGGGCCTCCACATTTGCTTAAAAAAGAATAATAAAAAAAGGTCAAAATGGGCTAAAATTTGTTGCCAAAAAAATCGCTTATTAAATATACTACCCAATTGAAACTAGTGCCATTACGTTTTCAAAAGCCACCCTTTTATAATTAATTTGTCCCTTGTTATTTTTATAAATTATGCCCTGGCTATGTTAACATAAATTATGAATGTATTTAAAATTGGTAAGACCTGCCATGGATGTGACAATATAATTGGTCTCTATGTGTATATATCTGAATGTATGCATTGAAAAAATAATTTTAAAAACAATTAAGCAAATTATGTAATGCTTAGTGTTGTGTAGTGTAATCGTTTCCGGCTGCCTATTTCTAGCCTGCCTCCATTAGGAGCTTTAACACAGCCAATAACGACTCGTAAGTCGTAATTTAGAACCCTGGTCAAGTGACGAGGTCGACACCTGAGATATAATGCTAATATGTGTATTTAAGATAATTTTTAGAAGTTATTTATTTCTACAAATTAAAAAAAAACACGTTCACTAAAAAATTGTATGTCCTGTGGCCTATGTTATGTGGCCTTTCTGGTGTACTGGGCCAAAACAGTTGTAAGTTTGGCTTTGGTTACTTGAGTTGGCACCCAGCGCATAAGCTGAATTAATATAATATATTTTAGAAGTGGGGGAGGATGTTATGGTGTCTTTCTTATAAATAGAAACTCATGCATCAGGGGACAAAATGTTTTTTAGTGGGGTAGGTGAGGGGAATAAAAAAGTAATTGCAGAAGAAAAGGATGCCATCTTGACACCAGGAAGTTTAGGGGGTAGGGAGGGGGGGGGGGTAATAAAGTTTATGATGAGTGTCTGGATTTAAGATTGCCTCCAAATGCGCCGTAGTTTTGATAGCTGTATGGGGATAGGATCTAAAATGCTTAAAGGGATTGTGGTCTGAAAATTATGACAATTCTTTGCATTTTTTGCGGTTTTCACTTATCTTAAAGACTATTAAAAAATAAGTCGCATGTTTTTTATCATTGTGACTCACGATACTGCACACATTTTCTTACATAAATAATGTCTCTTTTTCAATTGCGTTTAGTACTCCTTAAACATACATTTAAAAAAAAATATTTTTAACTGTATAGAGTAGTCCAAAACGTTTTTAATCTCTTTCCTTATTCTGTGTATCAACTTGTGTGTTGGTGCTAAACCAACAGGACATTATTTATGCAAGAAAATGTGTTTTGTTTAAAGTGGGAATGGGGAACCCAGTTGGTAATTCATAGTCTTGCATGAAAAAGGTTCCAGATTCGGAGACACCCGACGCCGCTTAGCGCTTAAGATGTCGCTTTTAAATTGTTTCGTTTGGTGCCTACTCGGGTGTTGTCACTATGTCACTTGACTTGTTCTAAATTACGACGCCTGCCTCCGATAATCTTCTTAAAGCTCTAATGCGACGTTATTTCAACTTAACTCAGTATCATTTGTAAACGTTCAAAGACCTATTGATCTTTACTTTTAGTAGTTTTATAAGAAATTTGAAAACTTCGAAAAAGTATGTATATTATATTGTGTCTAACTCTCGTGTTTGGCCACAGGATATGTAGTCTCAGACTATAATTCAACAAACCAATCTCCAGCACACAATTCCCTCGTTTCAACGGCAATCGTTTGACACAGAGTTCAAGAAACCGAAAAACACCTAAATTGCCTGCTTACTGCAAAAAAACAGAAAACTTATTATGTTTTGAATGGCTGGTGACAAATTCCGTAGGCGGGCTACCACAATAAAGAAAATTTACTACTCGATTTCTGTTTCGTTTTTTGTGCCCACACTTTCTTTCATGCCGTTTTTTTAGTGAGGGAGGGAGACCCGTTTTAACAGGTGTTGCAATGGGGCATTTTACGGGAATTGTGAAGTCGTAACTCCTAGTTGATTTGATACAGTTGTTTCTGATTTATACAGATCTGCTGACTCTCTAGATATAACCCGGTAGATAATTCCGGAATTTTATATTATCGGAAATTTGTATTAGGCATTACAAACTGCTGCATCACCGTAAAAACGTCACATCGTATTTTCTTTTAATTCTTGCTTTTAAGAATAAGCATTCAATAATGTTAGTCTATTTTCTTTCCGTAATTGGGTATTTTGGAACAAAGCCTTTTGAAATTTCTTGTTTTGATCATTTGTGTCGATACGACTTATAAATGACGTAATAAGAGAATGGAACGATTGAGTAGAATTAAAACTGCACAGAAATGTGTCTATTAAATCTCTAGCAAGACCCTTCTGTAGCCATTTTGGATACCCCAACCTGATTTTATTGGGAGAAGTGCGATTTTCCCCATACCTCTTCATTACTCGATTGCAGTTGAACAAGTTGAACCATGATTTTCGCTAACCGGCAGGGCTAGGGTAACTATACTACTTTAACCTCTTGCGAGTCTTGCGACCTAGCGTCTCCATTTGGGGACATTTTTTTTAAAAACCTCCCTACCAACAATTAACGTGTTAATTATTTCCGAAATGGACCTGGTGTGATAAAAGAAGATTCAAATCAAATATCAGTTTTCAGCCTTTGATTTCAGGTATCAGTCATTTATTTCGATAAAAAATGAAGTTGAACGAGGGTCAATACGATAGTAGAGTTCCAAAAAAGTTTCATTTAAACTTTAAAAAAAACTTTTCAAAAAGTTATTTTATTAATTAATTTTAAAGGCATTTTGCATTAAGAACAATGTTAAAATAAACTGTTAACTACAAATAAGTGTACGGCTTTTCTTTTTGCATTTATAGCAATTTTTTTTTTTTTTTTTTTGTATTTTTAGAGCTCAAGGCGTGTCTGATAAGAACAGAAAAAATTTTGGGGTCCCCCAAAGGAACTTTTGTTTTGTCTGCTCGTATAATGATCAATATCTGAATAAAATTCAAAAGCTAGAGTATAAAAAGTTGAAAATAATCAATTTACATCATTTTGTCGAACTAGTATACTTTCGAACTAGTATACTGTATTTTTAAAAATAATACAAAGTTACATTAATATGACACAGTGTATTGAAGTTTCAGGGAGCAACACAATTTATCATGAAAGTCCCTAAAATTTGGAGGCCGGGGGGTAAAGGACCTTATGAAAGATCAGATCCTGACGGGAGTGTTTTTTCCACCATTTAATATAATTCTGCTTGCCAATTTTAATTATTACATAGTATTTTGTTTCACATTTTACTGTATACCTCTGTAATAATATGACACGATATATTGCTTATTACACTTTAATCATTATTATCGGCCGAATGTCATTTACATGTTCGTTAGCAGCTGTAACGGATCCGTAGGTAAACAAAAGGGGGAAATGCCGACTCTTGTGTCAGCAAGCAAGAGAGCAATAAACCTGGGAGGACATGGCGACAGCACGTGTTCAAATACAAACAATAATAAACACGCAGGGCCGTCGGGGTTTGTGGGGGTGATAATCCCCTTTCCGGGAAAATTCGAAATGTTTTTATTTCATATTACACACTCGTAAGCGATTTTTCATACTGTTCTGAATTCGATGGAAGGAATTCCTAACGATTAAATTTAGTAAATTGAATGTCGTTTTCCAGAAAAATGTAGAATGATTGGCGATATAAGAATTAAAATTAAAAAAAAGTAAAATGATTTTTTTTGGAAAGTTCGAAAATTCGAAATGCCATTTCCAGTTTTTTTTTAGAATATATGACTTTTATTATAATTAAAATATTGAATTTGATGTTCTTGTTTTGTAAAGTTACGCAGTTGTTTTTAGGAAGCACAAATGCAATAAAAAATAAAAAATTAATGTTGCAATAAAAGACCCTCGTGTAGTGCGACGCTAATTACATCAAAATGAATATAAAATGTACACAATGTGTATGTTTGAACGCGATAAACAGTTAAGCTACATCTCCCTGCAAGCATTCCATTTCAAAGCGTTTAGATCAATTTCAGCCACCACTTAAAATGACATACGTTCCGCATTTTGTGTTGACGGGTCGACGGAAATAGATCGAAAGTAAAACATCAGTTCTTCTTCTTCAAGTGTTGTTATGTCTCCCCTTGCTTTATGTCTGTTTGTCTTGGATAGTGGGGCCCCTTGACTGTTCCGGTATTTTTTTTGCCGTACGATCGCAGAGACAATGTTAATCAATAGGTGCTTTCACACATAAAGTAAGAAAAAAAATCGGGTGTCGGTGGTACGGTTTGTCAAAGAGATTTGCTGTAACGGAGCTGTTCCAACCGCTATGTTACTATAGCAACTATTAATTCGTATAAAATTTATGGTGGGCCATACTAGGTTTTAGCCCCGCAGACTTGTACGTAAAATTTATCTAAATTTATATAATATCTCAATAAATATTGCTCCTGGAACAAATCTTTAAGGATAAAAGTTGTATTACTCTTTATTCTTTAAAACTTTTAAGCTGCCAATTTTTTCTAAAATAATAAAAATGTTATGTATTGAGCATTAACCAAAATTTGGACTAACCATGAAGTAGCACAAGTGCGAATTAGTCCCAGTACGTTGTCATTTGCATCTTAAATTTTATTCTCCAAGCAGTTATCGGGGTTGGAAAAGCCTTATAAGGCGCTTTTACATGAGCCATGGAGTGCCAAAATCTCTATTAGGGGAAAAAGAGGTCGAGCAGGATTTCTAACCCAAATGATAGTCTGTGGCCTAATCCATGGTATGAAGCATCAAACCCTCCTTCATTGGAAGGTTTGCGAAACCACCCAATGAACCCTGCAATTCCGATTCTGTCTGGGAGAAAATCCCCAAGAGTTAAAAATTGCTGAGTTTGCTCTTGAATCCATGGATTCGATGGCTCATGTAAACACGCCTAAGTGACAATGTTAATCTGCGGAAACAATTTTTTTCGCCGATGCCAAAAATGTGTCGCACTTGTAACGTGAAAGCTCTTATTAACTTAAATTTTTTAATTTAACATTACTCGAGCAATTATCGCTTAAAAACCGCAAGTCGATATTTGTGCTTTATTTTTGTTTGTCTTGGATCATAACTCTCGCCGGGCCAGTAATAATTTGCGTTAAGTTTCTTCTTGGAGGCTAGAAATAGGCAGCCAGACCGTTCAATAACAAACTCAGTCTTCGAGTCTGGAGGTTTTCCACACGTTTTGAAGATGAGAAGATGTGGTTTTCGTTGCTATTTATACTAATTGTTGCTCTCTGAGAAAGCAATTTTAAGGTCAATTTCACACACACACACGAAAACTGTTTCGTATCTATTTCTTGGGTCTTCCATCATTTTTCTGAAAGAACATCGAACACTATTAACTATAAATGATACAGTTGTAAATTAGCAATATCAAGCACAAAAGTCTAACTGCAACTAAATGTGCAGTTTTTTTTTTTTTAACTTCGTCTCGTATTCTGATAGCTTATACTGTAGTATAACAAAGTTGAAAATTGTTTTTTTTTAATGTTTTATATATTTTTTAATGTGTATTTCTGTTTGCTTTATTCCTATTTGTCTTGGCCCGAAACACCAGCCTCGAGTCTGGAGTTATCTTAGCTATTTTAGATAATTGTTGCTTTCTGAAAAGCAATAGGCTAGGGAGCCCAGTCGGTTAGGCACTCGCCTAGCATGCAAAAGGTCACAGGTTCGGGTCCGGGCATCGCCAAAAAATAACTGTCGGCCTATAAACGGCCCGTGCAGCCCAAAAAATGTGACGATTATTCAAACCTAACAAAAAAGTCGGTGTCGAGTCTGGAGTTCTTTCGTAGCTATTGCAGCTAATTAATGGTCTTTGAAAAGCAATGTTATGGGTAGGTAGGTTTGAATTATCGTCGCACCAGAGCTACACGAGGGCTATTGGCGACGGGCGTCGTATTTTAGAACCACAGTCGGGTGACGAGCCAACACCCGAATAGGCACCCAACGCATTCGTTAAGGGCGACATCGTACACAACGTTAGGACTTTGAAGGATATTTAACGTGCACTCCCTTACACGGGGTATTATTCGTCGGACATTTATGGCTGCACGGGCCGTTTATAGGTCGCCAGTTATTTCAGCGATGCCCGAACCCGAACCTGGGACCTTCCGCATGCTAAGCGAGTGCTAAACCGACTGGGCTCCCCAGCCCCATATATAAAATTGTAATGCATAATTCCTACACAATGTTCCAACACTTTTTTTCCACTAGACAAACCCGGTCCCCCCGACAGGGCATTTCTCTCCACCCGTCCCTGTCATTACAACCCGGCCCTTGTCAAAAATCTTGTTACGAAACATCCCCCCATTAAAAGGCCATTGTTGGGCGCATGCGCCTGACGCGTGGGGGCCCTGGGTGCCCCATTGTTGGGGAACTAGGAGGGGGAGAGGGGTGAAGGGGAAGTAGGGTTCACGGAACACCGCGCGTGTCTTCTTTTGGTTGGGTTGTCACAATTGGCGAGTGTTCTGGGGATTGGGGTTATTTCACCATTTGAAAAATGAATTGGACTTTTTTTCTTAATTTGGCGCTTTTAAAGAAGACATTTTCTATTTTAATCCCTTTTAAAAATCAGTGATATCTCCTACGCTGATCCACTGATTTGCGGCCTATGTTTCTTCAAAATATTTTTTAAAAGGCTACATTTTTTTGCCAGCTTCAATTGTTTATTTTTGTCGAAACAAATCTTAAAATTTCCCGACATCTTCGGCAAGTCATTTAACCCTCAGAAGACAAGCTTTGCCGCACTGTACCGGAAGTTTACCGGCAGCTGCCCTGTATCTGCGGGGGTTCCCCCCGTCACTTCCGGTCTCATGTATCCGGTGTTTATGCTCCTCGTGATGTTTTGGGTTGTTATTTTTCTTCGGAAAAAGGGTTGGCTTTGAAACGTTTGTTTTTCTTGAGGAAGGAAAGAGTTTGGGTACCTGTCTGGAAGTTTTATTGGTTGTCTTTTAACGAATATCGGCTCTATAAAGGAAATTTCAAAAATATTAATTAATATCTTCACCGCATACTGTAATATCATTTGTACCTAACACATTTGATACAGATAGTTCTGCTCGGCTGGTCTAAATTTCGAATTAACCAAGGAGTTTTTATTGTGGCTGAATGTGTTAACTCTCTTCCCTCTCCCCTCCTCCCCAAATAAGCCAAAATAATTTATTTTATGCTATTTTTTCTCTTTTCCCCCCTTTATGCTATTATTTTTTTTTGCGTGGTATCATATCAACTTGCTTCTAATTTATTTCATCCTGTCAGAATTCATTAAAAGATCGTTATAAACAAAGTTGTATGAATTCCGAAAAGTATTTTTTTTTAATTCAATGACGCGATTAGCTGGTAATCTGACATTATTTACGAGACTTTTATACGCGATTTTCTCGAAAACCTTACTATGACGTCACTATCGAAACTATGTTACTATGACAGGTACTATAGAAACTCGTGTCCCAAATTTGAAGTATGTATAGTTCTTTTATTATAGTTCGAGCAGTTCAGTGGAACAGAAAAACCACTGCTCAAAACCCGCAAATTTTTTAGAATCAGCCCACTCCAAATCGTGAAAAAAGCGCCTTTTATTTCGTATTAGGTTATTGAAAGTTATGAAATTTGTACACAACACATACATATAATTCGACTCACTCTCGATTTGAGATACATCAGCTCATTCTAGTTCTTAAAATTCTTAGCCCCCCCCCCCCCCCAAAAAAAAAAATAGTTCCTAAGTACCTAAGACAAATTCCAAAGCTGTTTTATTTTCCTTCTCAAAACCAAAAGGGGGAAAAAAATGTTGTAGACACCGTTTACGCAACAACGTTTATTAACTGTAATTATTAAAATGTTCTGTTATCTTCATCATTTGGGGTTTCTGGTGTGAAAAATTCTTTAATTAACAACTCACGCGAGAAACACCGTAGGTGATTACAGGATAATTAAACTACACTTAACGGCCCTTTTTAAAGATGTTAAGTCATTCACTTATTGTCAGTTTGTGACATCGCTTAAATTTTTTATTGGCAGACATCATTATTCTTTTCATCATTAGCCAACAGAAAAGTGACGTCATATCTTTTGTTCCATTGATTATTTTCTTTGTGGCTTTTAGAGTAATTCAAGGATTCAACCATCGTCTATTACGTCATAGGCAGTGCTGCAATAGTTGAAACTTGAAACATCTTTTACTTAACCTTTCGTTCACAGGCTTGACAAATTAAATAGCTTATTATTAAATAACAATTTTCCTTGATTTTTGTGAGTTTAAAATGTAATTGGCATGTTTCGCGTTTTTGAGTTGCAACTATTCCATTGAAATTGTTTTCATTTTCGTTAATTCTGGAATTACATTTGTTTTGAACAATATTCTTACCTTACTAAAACGAATGTTGTGTTCAATTTTTTTTTCAGTGAAACTTAGGCTTTTCTCTGCTCGTGAATCACGTTAAATTGTTGTCACACAATTTCACTTAATTTCTTCGCATAAGAAGACAAAATATCATCCAAACCGAAGTTTTGCAACAACATTGACGTTTTACTAATGCCTTGAATACTTGAAATATTTAATCGAATTAAATCCGAGAAATTTTTTTATAAATAGCAGGCATAAAAATAAGTTGCGCATAAAGAACTCTACACCAAAACCGAGCTTAAGTTTGCAGCAGAAAAATGTACTAGGCTAGGCGGAGGAAATGCGTAAACAACGCTGCTGGCGCCGAAATTTCGCCTGCTCCTCTTGGCTGCTCCTTCGACCCTGATATTCGTGCGCCCTGTTTCGTCAAAATCGAAGGGGAAAAATTATTAAAATAACACTCTAACTGGAGCTAAACTTATAAAAATAATAAATTTGTCTTGAAATAACAAATAAATTTGTTTATTGAATGTAAAATACCTTTTGTATTCGATTCTCGCACTCAAAAATGAGAACTATTTACCCTTTTTCTCGTAGAGCATTTGGTGTAAAATGAAACAACAGAAGGCGAAAAAACCGTTCGCTTTCAGAGTGAAATCGAAACAATCAATGAAATCTCGTAAGAGCTAGATTGAAAACTGAAAGAGTTACGCCATTTGAAACAAGCCAATGGGAATGTTTCAGATGATGTCAATCTTTTGTTTTCATTTTTCTGCGTATTGCGATTTCATCAATTGGATCTGTTGCCATCCACGACGTGAAACAAACCCCATTAATTTTATGACTAAAGTAATAGTGAATTATTATTTGTTATTCATCCACATTATCGTTTGGATGATCAACAAATAAATACTAATTGTATCCTTAATATATTGAGGATACAATTAGTGCAAATTAAAACTTAACCCTTTAGTTTGTTTTGGTTAAACTAAGGTCACACACGAAGGCTATTAGAGGTACAATTGATGACTCTAGATCTATACCTCACCACAGTTTAAGTATGTAGTATACAAATGTTCTACGGATAAAAGGGTAAATAGTTCTAATTTCCGAGTGCGAGAATCGAATAAAAAAGGTTTTTCACATTCAATAAATCACCTTATTCGTTATTTCAAGACATATTTTAATTTGTTTTTGCTTCAGTTAGAGTGTAATAATAATTATTTTTTCCTTCGATTTTGACGTAACAGGGCAAACGAATATCAGGGCGGACGTATCGCGTAGGAGCGACCAATCAGAGGGCAAAATTCCGTTTGTTTATGCGCGATTCCTCCGCGTAGAACATTTTAATGCTGCAAACTTAAGGTGTGTTTTGGTGTTGTACAAGATTTAGACAATATCTTGCGATCACCTCTTGACAACGCGTTGTCACAATGATACGGTTAATGAAATATACTAAACAAAGTGATGTTATGTCAATGTGTGAAAAAAGCATAGCACGAAGCTTCCACATGGCAGATATTTTCCAACATTTGACAAAGATGTCTTCTTATAACCGAAGATCTTTGTCAAAGATAAACCCATCTTTCTGTTTTTTTTACCCCTTCTCTAAACCAACATTTCACGTTTATTTTTGCCACATTCTCCCTTGATTTTAAGGAAACCAAGTGTTCGAAAGTAAGAGAATTTTAGCAAAATTTTCCCGCGAAAATTCTTATAAAAGAATTAGCCGCCGTGTGCGGTCCCTCCTTTTAAAAGAAGAACGTAAACATTTATGGTTTCTTCGCTCTCGTTTATGTTACTGTTTACATTCCGTAATGTGTGTTTTTATGAATCATATTCATTTTAGTGTCGCTTTTTGAAGCATGCTTTAAGTTCTTTGCGCGCTTTAATATCTATGGCATTAAATCTTTCTCGGTCAACCCCATTTATTGTGTCTGTCGTCATTTTTTAGAATAGTTTGTGATTGAAACATGGCTTTTTTCCTATTTTAGCATGCTCGCTTCACTCCAAACCGAAAGTATATCTATGTTAATTTAATATAAAAAAAAATCTAAGCCTAATTACTGTATACCAACTGTATTAAATATTTTTACAAACCTATGATAAATATTTATAACTGGCTTTATAATAGTACCACTTTTTGAAATCGGTTCGAATATTTTTAAATTTTTCTGCAAATTATTTTACAACAAAACGTTCGAATGAATTTAAGGAAAATAGGAACTCTATACTAAAACCGACCTTAAGTTTGCAGTATACAAATGTTCTATGAGAAAAAGGGTAAATAGTTCTCATTTTTGAGTGCGAGAATCGAATACAAAAAGGTATTTCACATTCAATAAACAAATTTATTTGTTATTTCAAGACATAAATTTATTATTTTTATTAATTAAGCTTAAGTTATATTGTTTTTTAATTATTTTTTCCCTTCGATTTTGACGTAACGGGGCGCACGAATATCAGGGTCGAAAGGAGCAGCCAATCAGAGTACGCGAAATTGCGGCGCCCGCCGGGTTTACCCAGTTTCCTCCGCTCAGTACATTTCTCTGCTGCAAACTTACGCTTAGTATGCTTCTTTCTTTGTTTGAATTTAAACAAAAATAATCTAGTAGTTTCATTAATATTTAATTTCAACAAATCTCTATATCGTGTATTAATACAATCCACCTGTCGTGTTTGTACACACGAGCCAACCAGGAAGATTTTTTTCAAGTTTGCTCAAGAGTTGACCTCTTTAAGATATTCGCAGCTGTAAAATACCAATACTCACATCAGTGGGTTTTTGAACTTATAATGACTTCGTATTTTTTTCTTTAAATGTGACATCAGTCGGATTTGTATAATTTCGCCTTCTATCTCGCTAAGTTTTTACAATATTTATTACATTTTTACTTTCTTGTTTCACTTACATAACATAAGCTTATATTATGTTTGGTTTGGTTTGAATTATCGTCGGACTAGAGCAACACGAGGGCGCTTATATTATGTAAGTGTCCAGCCAATACCGTCCAGTTTTTATTGGCCCAACACTGATAAGCATTCATTTGTCCAATCCGAATAGATGATTTTTAGATTAAAAATTGCTTCATTTTCCCTATGTCTAACACATCAATGTGTAAATTAATCTTTATCGAAAAGTTTATTAAAAAAACCTACTTGGATAAGTTTTGTAATGCTTGCTAGTCGCATTAAAATCGATTTCGATGTCCTACATAAACCAGGAAGGGGAAGAACTATATATGACCCTCAGCTTGCTAAGTGGCTCCTTGCATTAAATACACCCAGCTGTACATTGTTATACATTAAATAATTCGACGGCAGCATTTCAGAACTATTTGGGTTAGTGCTTTTGATTTCGATTACTTTCACTCAAAATTGATTTATATATATGAAGTTCTGAATGCTATTAAAACCTCGGGGCTGGGGAGCCCAGTCGGTTAGGCATTAGCCTAGCATGCGAAAGGTCCGAGGTTCGGTAACGGTTGTGTTGGGTGCCTATTCAGGTATCGGCTCGTCACTTGACTGTGGTTCTAAAATACGAAGCCCGTCGCCAATAGCCCCCGTGTAGCTCTAGTGCGACGATAATTCAAACCTAACCTAGCTATCAAAACCTAGTCAAACCAGGAATGTCTTCGTAGCCTATGTGTTATTATAGGACACGTTTCAAACAGTTGATTAAGTAATCGCAGCTGCACATCTCTGTGCATTGGTATAATTGGTGTTTGAACTGTCAGTAGGACTTTTTTTTTATGTTGGATGCCCCCATTGTTGTATGATATATAAATTTGTCCACTTCCTTATTAAAGTTTTTACTGAGTCATGTTACAATAGGGTGGGTTTTCGTCACTTGTATTTGGTGACCTTTTTTTTTATCATTGAGAATTTTTGTGGGCATAGCGCCGAAAAATGTCAAGTGCACAAGTCGTGTTTTTACAAAAATTGAAAAAAGGACGATTACTTATAACTGTAGAAACCTGGCCTTTTAAAACCCTTGTATTTTTTTTACTAGGGCTAGCTCGAAAAACATGCAATCGTAGTTTTAAGTTATGGAGAAGTATTGATTGAGTTAAAAGCCTGAACTACTATTTATTCAATGGTCTCTGACTCAAAATCGTGTCTGGAAAAATTAAAGTTTTTTTTATAAAAGCAACTCATATTTTGTATAATATAATATTTTGTAAAATATGCTTTTAACTTGTCTTTTATGATGTGCATTGTAATTGGATTTTTTCTGTTATGTGCATCTGAAACAAACATATAAATAAAAATAATAAATAATGCTAGATATTTTAAAATTATACTTATTTTAAAAGTTTGGAGTTTGTGGAATAATCTTTTAAAATCCCTTATTACCTTAATTTAAATATCATGCAAGAGAAACAACAATTTGACTTTTTTTTTCCTATTCCTCACAGGGCTGCTTGAAATATTATGCATTTTTTTTCAACGGATCTCAAAACATGTGATTTACAATGTTTATGCCGAAGCATATAACTATGTGGAAGTTTTCCAAATTCCTAAAAGTGAAATACTACCAGGAAATGTGTTGTCACTTTTTCGAAAACTCATAAGATTCGAAGAACGTTTTTTTCTTAGCTCATAACAGGAAGGAATTTATCAGAGTCAATTAAGACGTTTGGCTTCAGCTATAATAGAGATGTGAGGAAAGTTTTTTTTTTATTTATTTCCATGAACATTTGTTTTCTGCTATGCTACTTGTTTGCGAAGTATTTGTTATTTTCAGAAAAATGCTTTAACTGTTTTGGAAAACTATGGGTTTGTAACATGAAAACATTTCCAATGTATCACTTAATAAATCTAATGACAACAATAATCTTAATAAATCTACTAATCTCTCTTTAAGAATCTTATTTCAGAAACTTTATAACCTAAAACGTCCTATAGCTACAATTAGCGCGAAAGCGATTTTCTCAGAAACCTTATTATGGCGTTCGATAGGTACTAGGAACTCGTGTACCAAATTTGAATTTCGTAGCTATTTTAGTTCGAGCTGTAGAGTGGTTTCAAAATATCAGGCGGGCCAATGTTCAAAACGCACTATCTTCAAAATCAGCGCGCTTCAAATCTCTTGTAGAAACACAAATTTTCTATTTCGAATTGCATTATAGTTTTTCATGTCTTCTCTTCGCAATTGAATATGATTATCTTGAAGAAACTATTCTGCTTCATTTCTTTTTTTCATATACAACGAGAGACGTTTGAGAATATATTTGTTCATAAAAAATAGCTATTTCTGAAATCTGAATTGAAAAAATTACCATCAAGAAAACGAAGAGTTATTTTCATTTCCATCAAGTGGCTGTCATTTTCAAGGCCTTGTATAACAGAAAATGAAGAAATCCATAAAAAGAATTCTTTTTATTAAAATAAATATGTTTGGAATGTTTTTAAGGAAGTTACATTGACTTGAGACTTTCACTGTTAATTTTTTAAAAATGAAATTATAAAAAACCTATTCCTAAATTTTGTTCATAAAATTCTTCATTCGTATGCATTTTTGGTGCTGCCATCTAGGGGCATTTGTGGAAAAGATACTCGACCTATAACTCAAATTTTCAAGAAATTATCATTAATTTATCAAAGTTAGATTAAAAAGCAGCTTTCAAAGGTACATTATTAAAAGTAGAATATTTTTTTAATATACTCTTTGAAACTAAACAGTCTATCAGCGTTACTGTTGTTATTATTATAACTTTCGGCTGACATTGAATTTAAATAATCATATAATATCATACATTAAACAATAATATTTTAAAATAAACCATATAGTATTTGTAGGAAAAATATTTAAAAATACGTGATTTTTCCTGTAAGCTATAGTTTTAGCATTTTTCTAGTGAATCAGTCTACCTTTGCCATAAATACTACTAATAAACCTGCTAATCAAACGTACAATGATCCACGTAATTGTTAAATTATGTTCTGCGCAGTTCTTTTCTTTGAAAGGAAACTATTAATCTTGTTGGGACCGTTTAATTGAAGATTAATGCTAGGTTCTTCACCTCGTGTATTCTTTTATTCAAGGTTGACTCATAAATTTGTTCGTCTTTTTTTTGTTTTTACCTTGATTGCGTTTTATTAAGATATTATTTTACATCATTGTTATAGAGAAGGCCGTTTTTGTGTTTATCTTTTAGTATAATGGACATATTTCCCTACTTGAGTGGTAACAGTTTCAGTATAATTGTTTGCGTTTTTGGTCCTGCTGGAATAACATTTGTTTCGGTTAATTAATTGCCGTATTATAAAAATAAATTATTATTTCTAATAATTATTTACTAGTTATTATTTCACCTTTGACATTCGAATGTTTGATGTTTTTTTTTAAACTTAAAACTTTCGTCATAATTTCAACCAGGCCAAATTTTGATTATTTTTTTTTCCTTAAAGACCCCTTTGAAGTGAGGGCCCTGATCATGTGCCCTGTTGGAAATTAGGCGCTGGCTCTAACTAAAGTTTAAAGAATGGAATAATATTTTTTATTTTACCCCCCCCCCCCCCATCCCTTTTTACTTTTTCTATTAATAGTAAATTATGACTCTCTTAGTCATCGAATCCCACTTTAAAATTACTAATAGTTTATGATTTATTTATTTCTCTTGGCTATAGAATGTGATCCTTCTCTCAGTATAAAAGCGTGTTCTACTGTAACTTTTGAAAACCAGGTATTCCCCAATGAAGGTTATTGCTTCCGTTTCCACAATCCAATAATACTTGTCTGGGAGAAATACCTGGAATTTCCCAGCCCGTTTCCCGGACATACGCATATCCATTGATTCGTTTCGATCACCCGCTATCAACTGCTGATAAACATTATCTCGTTTAGCTTATTATAACTAACGTTTAGCATTGATTGAAGATCGCGCCAAAAGCTTGTTTGTTTTCCCACTTTCGACTTATCTCTTTCTAGTTACAAAAGGATTTTTATTTGTTCGAAGGTCTTGTTTTGATTCTGCCATGGGAAAATATGACCAAATTCGTTTCGGTGAGTCTTGTTTTGATTATGCTATGGGAAAATATCCTGACCAGATTTATTTCGGTAAACAACTTTTCGGTTTCGAACATAACATGAATTTATAATTTAATTTTCATAAAAGATATTTTATTTACCTTGTTTTTTTTTTTTGTAAAAACTATTAAAAAAGTTAAACGGGGACTATATTTGCTCAATTTGTATAGCCAATAACAACTAAAACGTAGGCTGCAAAAAGCAGTACATCTGGCCTGCTTCCTTGAAAAGTGTTCTGTTTTGATAAGCCAGACGGAAGCACACATTTTATTTTTGTACACACCTTGAGTAAAAGAGACGACAGCATCGCGTGCGAGCTAAAATTGCGAAGCAAAACTTGACTGTGTTAAAGTTCTTAGAGAAACTGAGAGGAGGCAGGAGATCAAGTATTTATCTTTTCAATGTTATCGAAATTCGAAAATGGGGAAAGCATTATCAGTTTGTTATCTTAAAATTCGCTTCCTATTTTGTTTGATGAATACAAAATAAGAGTACTGATAGTACTTATGAATGTGTCTAGTTTAGATAGATTGGTAGAGTTGTTGGGCCATGCCCAAGTAAAGGATGTTGAAGTTTAAAAAGGGTGATTCTATATTGAAACTTCTGTATTTTACTTAAAGAAAAGTACGCAATGAGTGGTAAGTGAAGTCTGTTTGTTGCTGTTAATTAAAATGATTTATTCAAAGTACTACAACATAGTTGTCATTTTGCGTTTGTCAAACTAAAATACTCTAACAAAAGATGAGATATCATGTAAAGTGAAATATGAAAGATTTTGTACTGTTTTCTGCATTGAATGTATTATTTGTTTTACGAACACAGTGACTTTTTAGGAATTGTTTCTTTTCCAATTATCTCATAAAAAAAAGATTTATCAAAACTATGCATAATCATTAACGCGTTATAGTGTTTTGTTTTGTTTTTTGTTTTGCGATGTCAGTATTTTAAGAAGTCTAAGAAGTTTTTGATAGGTTGACTTAAATTTTATAAAAGTATCCATACTGTTTCTTAAACTTGACATACAAATATTTTATATCATCATGGTCTTAATAAACATTCATAGATATATTATCTTTAAAATGTGATTTTTTATATTGTTTCCCAACTTAATCAGGTAATTTGCCATATTAGAATCTCCACACTAGAAGTATATATTCTTGAAATTATATAAAAATAACTCTTTATTGCGATATTTATTTAAAAAAAAAAAACCATGGAAAATTGAGCATGTAAATATATATGACTGCACTACTTTCAAACATGCATTCTCAACTTATAACTATTATATAGTAAGGTTTTTGAATACATTGTAGATTAATTCATAAGTAGCATTAATTTTTTGTTGAAGGATCTAAATACTTACTGCTAAATGTTTTATGTTTGTATCTATTACATTTTAAAGTTTCTTAATTAATTGTAGCTAAATTCATGAGAGTGTAAATTTTTGTTGAATAATCTGTAGGGGAAGGTGGGTTACCTTGGACCTATTTTGCCTTTTCAATTTTTAATTTCTTAATTACTTGCAAAAAGTGAGTAAAATTATTTTTACTAAATACTTTATGTTGTTATATACAGCATATATTTATTTTAACAGGTTATTTAAATGATTTCAACTATTTAAAAAATAAATACAGAAAATTGTAATTAGGACCAAGGTCCACCACCGGCGGTGTACCTTGGTCCAACAGGTAGTGTACCTTGGACCAATTATTAACTGGTAGAGAGACTCGATTTACAGTCCGAAAACCAATATTTATTAGCCACATGAAATTCAAAAATACATTTTACAACCTACTCTTATTTCTTGCCAAGATTGTAGTAATTGGTTATGTTAGGTCAATTGGCTTAGTAAGGGGTTTTATTGCCTTAGTTTTTTTTAGTGCCCTTTTGGCTTTTTCAGCTGCAATGCGATCTTTCTCAGGTGTATCCGTTAAAATGCAGCATAAAATGAAACTGTTATTTCATGCCATAGAAAAGCATTTGACTATCTTTCTATCTTAAATTTGAAAAAAAAACCTTAAATATTCCCCCCCTATGTTTATACAACTAGACCTAAACGTAAAAAGGGTGTTCTGCTTAGATATTTATTAGAAAGAATAACTTTTTAGATGAGCATGCAAAAATTATTTTTCTATATTATATCAATACGGTTAAGTTTTATAGGCTTCCATAAATCTAAATAATTAACTACAGAGACATTATTTATCACACCATATAAACATTTCTTACAAATTTCCATTCTTTTAGATTTACAAATCAGGGTTGCATATTAATAGCTTAAAATACTTAATTTTTCAAAAGGAAAAAATTTACTTGAATTTTAAAAAGGGTTTTCAACAATCTGAAGCATTTAAGACCTAAAGTAGTGTACCTTGGACCAGTCCAAGGTACACCACTTGTATTAGGTTCGAGGTACACCACTTGGATATTAGAAACAAAATAGTTAATCACCAAGTTAAGGTTAGACTTAACTTCATTTCAAGCACACTGTTTTATTGATAATACTTTGCTTTATATTGCATAACCATCGTTTCTGAATAAACACTACATGTTCGAGTAAAAAATTACACTAAAGAATCTGACAAAAATTTACTTTTGAACTGTGAATTTAGTTTTTCGAAACCTCTTTAATAAATTGACCTTTTAAACAAACGGATAGAGCTTCACTGAGATCCCTGGTAGCAAATACTTTAACTGCATGTGGTGTTGTTTCAATATCTAAGCAAATCGAGCAAGAATCGGTATAGGTTCGAGGTACACATATGTCCAAGGTACACCACTTACCCCTACCCTTACTGCTACTGTTTTATGCATGCATGGTAATTAAAATGTTCTCTCTTCCTTTCAGATCCCCCGTCTGCCCCAGACGTGACATTCCTATTTGCAGAAGATGTTGTCGAATGGGACTCTTACCTGTCTCGACAACTTGAGTTGACAGGAGTGAGGACACACCATGAACAGGTAAGATTAATACAATACTCAAAAAGTCATTTTCCTTAAATTTTGTTTTTAAAAACATTGAAACTGGCTATTTTCAGTAAAGTGCCTAACTTGCTGTTGAATACATGTGTTTAATAACTTTTTATATATGTAGTAACAGTATAGTACCTTAATCTAAATATCTTTTTTATGCTTGAAAATTGTTATATTCTTTTTAAAATATCTTTTATACTTGAACCTTATTATATTCTTTTTAATACTTATATTGGGGCATTAAAATATTTATTAATATTATTGGTAAAATGTCAACTAAACAAAAAATATTTGTTAATTTTTATCACATTGTAATTTTGAATAGCTTCACCATTTACAAAAAAATCATTCAGGGTAAAATATTATTGTATGTTAGACATAATATCCATATTAAATGGCACCAGCACTGACTTGTAAAGTTAAAACATATTTTTAATTAATTTGATTTTTGAATTTTAAACGGTTAATAAATTTTAGGTTAAATGGAACATACCTGTTCAACTGTTGGCTCTAAAAAAATCTTTTGGACATTTGATTTCATCTACCGCAAAATTAAAACTCAAGTTACTATGACTACTAAGCTTGAAACTTTTTTATGCACTTAATAAATATCTTTAATCACTAAAAATAAGCATTAAAAAACGCATTTTAAACAACAAAATTTTTTTTTTGAGGAAAAATAACTTTTTTCCCTCACCCTAATTCTGTTTCAGATCGAAAAGATGTCCTTTCCCCTCGGTCCCACCCACACCACCGCCCTGTCTGAGGCACGAGTGGTTGTGGTGATTGTTTCCCCAGCACTGGTCAGATTCCTGGACCAGAGGGCAGCGGATGCGTATCAATTTACGAGGCTGCTCAAGCCAGGAAGGACCATTGGGATGGTCTGTGGTGCATCGCAGGCTTCTATTTCTAGTGTCAAGGTTTGTTTTTCTTTATGACAGTTGTCACAAAAATGACTGAGTTTCGAGTAACTTCAATGAATGCTGTGATTAGTGTTGGATACCTACCCTAAGATTAATGGGGTTTGTGCCATTTTAAGCAGTTCTTAGAAACTTTTTTATTTTATTTTTGAAAAGTAACTTTAAACCTCTGAGGTATATACAGAAGATTAATCGGTCACCCAGCAACACCCATAATTATTAAAAATGAAATTACTTGAGTTTTAAAATTCAAAGGAGGGAGAAGTAATTTATAAACATTTGCAACGGAATTATAATTTGAATTTGTTTTGTTTAAAAAATTTAATTTTCAGTTAAAAATTAAAATTTTAAACTCTTGTAGTGAATAAAAGCTTACACTTCAGTCAATTTGCTTATCCCTCAGATAGTTAAGATTTGAAAAGTTTTTTTTTTCTTTCTTTTCAAATCATTTCTTCACAATCTATTTTTTTTTTCAATCTGGGGCCTTGAAGTTCATGAGAATGTTGTATAACCATCAATAATACCATAATTTCTTAATTCAAATAATTTTAGGTGATGTTTCAAAGAAACATTATTAATATTTTTAGGTTTCATATAAGGTTATCAAGAACCAGTGTAACCAAATATCTAAAGTAAAATTAAGAAAATAAAAAAATATTAATAGCTGAAAGTGCCAGAAAAGCAATCTTTCTGTAATTAGGAGATGAATGCCATTTTTAAACAATTAACTCTTTGAAAAGCAAAAATGTAAATTTTCTTAATTCTTTGAAATAATAACAAATATTTATTTTTTAGAATGTTTTAATATCTTATGACGAGTGGCGATACCTGGAGGCAAAGGACCAAGACATCAACATGGTTCGTAAGGTTATTGAAATGATCCAAGTCAGCCTTGCCCAATCCAAGGAGACGGATAGAATAAACAAACCAAAGTTCAAACTGGTGCCAAGAAAAGTGCATGAGGTAGTTGTCAATTAATTTTCGTTCTTAAAATACTTTTTTTATTTTAAATACTTGCTTAAATATTTCTGTGCAATAAATTGTTAGCGTTAATCAAAAATCACTTGCTACCATGAACTTGAAGGAAACACTGAAATAGTTCACAATAACTGATTTTCATGTTAGTCTTTTAGTAAAATTTTGAATTAGAATGAGTGAATGTTTAAAATATTTCCAATATAGCTCTAATTTTAATTCAAACTTCATTATTCCTTAAATATTTCTGTACATGTCACTAATATAATTGAAGAGCTTAGTAGAAAAAATGTTCTATGTGACAAAAAGGTAAAAATGTGAAAATAAGCTTTAAGGTATTTTATTTTGCACTTGGGTCCATTAAAAGAACTTACAATAAAAAAAATACTTAAAATTTATGAAAAGGGGGAACTTCACTTCCATAGGGTTTGACCTTATGCAAGAGTATATATATAGTGCTGTTTTTGTCTAATGGTATCTTAGTTTTAGGTTCTACTATGTTATATTTCATTATCATAATTTTATAGCTATAAAGTTTATAACTTAACAGAAATTCTAAATTGACATTAAATATTAAAAACGTATTGAAAATATCTTGTATTTCATTTTCCTGTAATTCTTCTAGGGCAATGGAAAAGTATATGTAATGCTGGCCAAACCACTGGATAATAGTGTTAAAGTGAGAATAACATTAGAAGACAAAGGATCAAGAGAAATTCCAGTTAAGAAGCGAAACCCGTACACCCTTGTTTTCGTCATACCAGGTAAAATAATAATAAAAAATCTCCTCAGTGATGATCTAACTCATTAAAAGAGAAAAATATATTTTATCAACAAAATATTTTTTAATTTCATTCATAATTTTTAGATGGCTACAGTTTTTAACTGGACGATTTTATATAAGAACAGCATAATTACATGATTATATAATCGCCATTGAGATAGCTAGAGTTCCAAAATTTTATTAATCATAATTTAGGATTGTCAGTTTCCAGATATTTAGATCGCCTGAGTTTCTATTTTTTTTAAATGAATTTAAGTAGTTCATGAATTTTGCAATTTGTAGATCACTAAAGTTGTGCAATTCAGCAATTTTTATTTTGCAATTTTAGAATCATATTGGAGGATTTGATAAATTAAGGATTTGTAAAAAAAAATTTGATTTCAATATGATTATTTTTGGCCAGACTGTTAGAACTAACTTTACATTTATTAGTATTGACCACTTTTAAAACTTGTTGTGGTAACTGTAAGTAAATTTATTTAGTTGTTGCATTATTGACGGATTCTGTTGTATTTTGAGACAAACAACCATGAATTTTGAAACGTGTTAATCTTAATTAAATAATCTAGCTATTGTTGACATAGATTTAGAAAGTAGCAGATATGCCCATCGATTGCACAATCCCGTACAACACAGTACAAACTGTGCGATTGTATGATGAATCTACATTTCACCGTTTTCGCGATGCATCACGGGATACTGGTTCGCAAAAAATGCTTTTGCCAAAGAGTTACATGCAAAAAGAACTGCATTTTTAATCTGCTTCTTTTATGAATATATAACTCATGTCTGCCAGAAATTATCAATACATATCTAGCAATAAACTTATGCTAGCAAAACTGGTGAAAAGTTTTAATTAGTTAATATTAAATATATATTTTTTATGAGTCGAATTATTTCCTGATGCCATCTGGTGGCATATGGCATGCCATGTGCTAGGGCTTGCAAACTGCCTTATGGGATACTGATTCACAAGTGGCTTCACCTTTCCCCCTAGAGGCAGATCTGCTACTTTCTAAATCTATTATTGTTAATTTTTAAAACTTGTCCCAAGTCCCCTACTTTATCATTCCATTTTAACCAAGCCTACCTCTTGCTTTACAGACGACCTTATCCACATCCAGAACATGCTGAACGTCCATGTGTGGTTTGGAGACGAACTAATCGGCATCAGTTCTGTCAAATGTGCCTCGAAATTAGGGGAGCTCTACTCCCTTCTAGCCTCTGTCCCTTCTCCCTACGAGTTCATGCGGAACACTTTAGGGGTTGGTTCCTTGCATGAAGTGGATGTACAGTTGTGTTCGGTGTTTAGGAAGAACTTGCCGAAGTCTGGACTTAGCTTGCTGCAGTTTGAAGGGAGGCAGGAAAAGGGTGTTGGTGAGTTTTCTAATATTTTTCTAAATAGTAGATACACTTTTTTTAAATGGCTGAAATGGGACTGACGACAAGCCACTTAAACTCCTCTGTTGTAACCAGATTTACTTTTAATTAATTTAGGTTTGGATATATAATTGATTGCATGTTTAAACATAGAGGATTTTTGCAGAATAAATAAATACTTAATTAAAGTAATGTACCATTTTATTTAATGTATTCAAGCATTGCAAGTTACATACCATAAAAAATATAATCTATTTTATTTTAATTAAATTTCTGTAGTGTGATTATAAATGACTCATCCATGCTTATTTTAAAACATTAAAATTCGTAAATTTGTAAAGTTAGTTATGTGTTGGCAGAAAAAAAAATGTATAGTCAGGTGACGTGTATGTAAGGGAAACACTCAAATTAAAGCATTATTTGAAGACTAACAAACAATTGTGTAAAAAGCATAGTTGCGGTGGCATCAGTTTGTCTATATGGAAAAAGATTGTTTTTCGAATCTGTAAGTTTTAAGGAAGTTATAATTGTTCTTGTAGAATAAAGTAGTGAATGAAAAGAGATAAGTGTTCTTCCAAGTTTATTAAACTACAACATGGGTAGAACATGGTACATATGTTTATATTCCTCAGGGGGTTTAATTGCATTCATTCATTTGATGGCATAAATACAAACTATTGTAAACTTTATTATTAATATTTATTCACTACTAATCATACAATTTCTTCCAGCCTCCGATGAATTTCCCACCCTACTCCACTTTGCGGCCCGCTACGGCCTATCACTGCTAGTCAACGAACTGCTGCTTTGTCCAGGTGCCCAATCAGCTTCTGCCATTTGCAACGCGAAAGGCATG
Organism: Hylyphantes graminicola; assembly: GCA_023701765.1. Lineage (NCBI taxonomy): Eukaryota > Metazoa > Arthropoda > Arachnida > Araneae > Linyphiidae > Hylyphantes > Hylyphantes graminicola. Next base: position 3,755,712 of record CM043113.1, read on the forward strand.
ACTCCAGCGCAGATGGCCAATCACGAGGGGCATAACAAAGTGGCCGCCGCTATCGATGACTTTGGGGTAAGAATGTTTTTTTTTATTTAAGTATTAAAACTAATATCAGAAACTTTCATGAATACCTAACTTAATTTTTTTTTTCACTATGGTTGTCATAGTTTAAAAAGCAATATTTGAATTGAGAATGGATTTTTTAATTAAGGCTAACTTATAGTTTTGAAATGGTTAATTTAGCTGCCTTAAAATTATTATCTTGTTTTAAATACGTTCAATTGGGATAACTTTGGCCCATTATTTACAAGCTAAAAACTTCTCTTGCTTGTTATAGTTGAGAAAGCAATATTCGAGTTGAGAATGGATTTTTTAATTGAGGCTAACTTACAGTTTTGAAACGGATAATTGGGCTATCTTAAAATTATTATTATCTTGTTTTTAATACCGTCGATTGGGGTAACTTTGGCCCATTATTTACAAGCTAAAAACTTCTCACTTAACACATTTCTTAACCTTTTAAGATCCGAGCTAAATCCTACATGTATATTCTTAATCTAATCATACTTTTCATACAAATAAATGCTAAAAAGTATGTTTTGCATGGAATTTTTTTTAAAAATTAGGTTTAATAGTTACCAAAAGACACGCTTTAAGCTCTAAAAATACACAATTTTTGTGCTATAAATGCAAAAAAGAGGCTGTATCACTTATTTGTAGTTGACAGTTTATTTTAACATTATTTTTAATGCAAAATGCCTTTAAATTGAACTACTAAAAGAACTTTTTGAAAAGTTTGAAACAAAGTGTAAATTGATTCTAATATTGTATTGACCCTCGTTCAACTTCATTTTTTTTATAGTAATAAATAACTAATGGAGCATTCCAGCGTTCCGTGTGTTACATTCGGACCACATTTTCAGTATATTTGTTACATTTTTGGTTTGAAAGCAGTATAAAACAAATAAGATGACAACTTATATCTTTTCTCAGATGTTTAATGATCTTATTAAGCTAATCAGAATCTTTTTAAACTAAAAAGTTACGCAGATATAATTTTTTCATTTCGCGTCGCATGTGTTTCCATTTAACAGGGTTATTTTCTTTTCTTCTTGTATTATTTGCATAATTCTGCGAATTATGCAAATACTCATGAAAATAAAAAATATCAATAGCAAGCTAAGTAAACAAGCTTTAAAAAAAGTGTCGTTGGAAATCTGAGTTACAAATAGTCAGACTACAATAAAATAAATAGCGCCGTCCCGTGTGTTGCACTCAACGTTCCGTGTGTTACAGCGTGCGAATTGATTTGCAGTTCAGTTTTTAAAATCCTAATATTTTTAATGATAAACACTTTGGTTAGCAAATAAATAAATATAGGAGTTTAGTGACATATTTAAATACACAATTATTTATTATTTAACTTTGGTAAAGCACATTTTTTGATATTTAATTTTTTATAAAAATATAACAGTTCAATTGCTAATTTTAAATATTATTCTTAAATTTTCAACTACACTAAAACCGACCTTAAGTTTGCAGCAGAGAAATGTACTGCGCGAAGGAAACTGGGTAAACAACGCAGCTGGCGCCGAAATTTCGCCTACTCTGATTGGCTCCTCCTTTGACCCTGATATTCGTGCACCCTGTTACGTCAAAATCGAAGGGAAAAATAATTAAAATACCCTCTAACTGAAGCTAAACTAATAAAAATAATAAATTTATGTCTTGAAATAACAAATAAAATTGTTTATTGAATGTGAAACACCTTTTTTTATTCGATTCTCGCACTCGAAAATGAGAACTATTTACCCTTTTTCTCGTAGAACATTTGTATACTGCAAACTTAATGTGGGTTTTATTGTAGTGAAAAATGATTCCTACCATATTGCAAATTACACAACAATAGCAAGCACAATTTTTATATAACTGTATTGAACAGTTCAATGTGACTGCCAGAGTCACATTTAACATGGTGAATTTTTCGTATTCCTGGTACCGGAAACAAAGTCACTCAAGGGTTAATATCCGTTATTTTGGATGTTATATCCGATTGTCAAATATGAAGGACTTTGGTATTCGGAATTAAGTTTCCGACAATATCCGCCAAATCCTTTGAATGCTGGACGATGGTCGGATTTGTTCTTTTACTCATAACTTCTCTCTGCACGAGAGATTTGGCATTGCCACCAACTCCGTCGACAATGTCTTTCCTGGGAGACGTTGCGAAATAATTGCATTCAAATGTTTTTTTTCTTTTTTAAAATTGTAAATGAAAGTTGTTAAAGTAAAACAATTCACTTTCGTTAAAATTAATTTTGTTAAAACATAACTGTTAATACCAATAAAATGCTTAATTTGAAATAATGATTTTGCAACACAACTTTTCTAAAGACAAATGGTCACAAGGAAAAACAAAATAACGTCTGAAGCACTCTATATTTCAACTACTAATGATCTAAAATGTAAACATCCAATGCATCCTCAAATGTGTACATCTGCCAGAGCAGGTGGCTGAAACTTCCATAGCGTAAATGATAACGTTTTTAGTTTTGCAATTGTTTTTAATTTTTTTAGCAAAGGATTTTTTTTTGTAAAGGATTTTTTTTTGTTATATGGTGTTTTATAAATATATACATGCATGTTTCCATAAGCACGCATTTCAATAAATGAATTTCTCAGGATAAATCTCGTTTTTTATACTACACGTCAACTAGCTCCCACTCCCGTTTCCTTCATCATTCCCAAAATCGTTCCGTGCGTTTCAAGAAATAAATTGCCAAATTCTTGCTTAATTTTTAAAAAAACATTTTGAAATTTTTTCTATGTTTCCCATGTGTAACTAGCTTATAATTAATAAAATAAGCTTTGTTAAGCTTTTTTCACAGTTTTTATATAAAAAGTTATAGGTTTTCGTTCCGCGTGTTACATTGAGCATCAAGTAATTCATATTTTACCGAGTAATTTTTTTAAAAAAAAGCGATGCACAAAATATCTGCCTAAGATACTCAGAAAAGATGCTTTTGCAACAATATGCGTAAAAAAATTCATTTTACATGTTTTTTAGCCCTTAAACGTTTATCATACATCTGGCAATTATTTCACTTGAAAGATCTATTTCTAAATCGGTCTAGTTTATTGCATTTTTTCACACTAAAATTGAATTCAGATTCGAAAATCAGTATGATTTATTTGAAATATAAACCTTTAACTACATGTGACAATTTTTTCAGAATTTTAATTGCACTTTAATTTTTTGGCACTTCAGGACCACTTTCCTTGGAATGCTCCTAATACTTGTAGGGTAAGGTGGGGTAAGTGGGCCATTGGGGCAAGTGGGCCACCCCCCCTGGCATTTCCCGAATTATGGACGTAAAAAAAATATGTTACAATATTTTTACGTATTTACCCCAATAGATGCAGGAAACATTATGGCATCATTTTCATTTAAGTATGTAACAAGGTACAATCCTTTTTGTGAAAATTTTTAAAATTGCATCTTTTCGTAATTCAAGCCATCATACTATTTTTTTATTTATTTCCAAACGGTTCATGATACAAAACAAAATGTTATATATTTTGAAAGTGTATAAAACATTGTATCTTTTTGTAGTGTCATGTACTTGTGATGTTGATACGTTTAAAAGAAAATTGGGGTGGCCCAGTTGCCCCGCGTTTGGGGTAAGTGGGCCACCACAATGGCGGGGTAAGTGGGCCATGGGTGGCCCACTTGCCCCAACTCTTTAATATACTTTTAAAAAAATCATATTCACTGATTCATAGGGTTAGTCATATTCACTATTCATAGTCCTATTCATTGACATAGGCCAGTTTAAAATCTGTAGCCCTAACATTTTTTTTACACTACATGAAAAAAAAACAAGATGAAAATTAACGTATTTTTTCTTGTAGTAAGCTTGCATGCCAGAAAAAGTTGCTATGGGGGAACTACTAAAGATACATCATTACTTTTTTTTTTCAGACACTCAAAAAATCATGTAGAATATCCCACTTGCCCCACCATATCTCTACCAGTTATGTGTAAAAATATATTAGGGGGATGGCCCACTTACCCCACCTTGCGGGGCAAGTGGGCCACTCGGATGACCAAAAAGAAAAACAGATTTTTTAAATTTATTTTTGCCAATTTGTGTTAAAGTTGTCATGGGTACAGTAATAACATATGATAGAATGGACCACACAAAAAATTAAGTTGTTAGGCCGATTATATCCAGTGGTATGAGGGTCTAAAGTCGAATTATGCCAAAAAGGTGGCCCACTTACCCCACCTTACCCTAATCAAAAGCTGAAAACTGATATTTGGATCTTCTTCTATCGGACCAGGTTAATTTTTTTGAACTAATTAACATGTTAATTGTTTGCAGAGAGGTTTTAAAAAAATTTCCCCAAATGGGGACACCAGTTCGCAAGAGGTTAAAAATTTACAACTCTTATTTTTTTTCAATCAATGGAAACTCTGCATTGACTTATAAGTAAAAAAAATAGTCAAGAAAAAAGGTTAGTTTAGGGTTTTATGCTTGGGTCAAAGTTACCCCATTTGACTGTAGTAACTTAATTTAGTAATTATTACACCTCATTAAGAATATATTTGTTTAAGATAAGTCACACTGTTTATTTATTTAAAAAATGAAAGATAATTCTAATTTGGTTGAAACATTTGGATTCTTAAAATATTTGTAAACATTCAAACTTAATGATAATATCCTCTTCTTTTGTTGTTCCTTTTAGAAAACTAATATTGAAGTTAAACCAGATTTAGACCAACCAGTTCCCTGCCAACAGACGCCCAGTAAGTTTTGATGTTCATGTAATCATTAAAATTCTTAACAAAATTTAAGACAAATAATTTTTCTAGTACTTTTTCTCTTAATATGTCCTCCATTATATAAAATCTTTGCTACATTTATGAAAACATATTTTATCTAGATTATTGAAATCTAACTGAAGTGTAAAGTGAACTCTACGCAATCCCCTTAGTTTGTAAAATTGAGTTAATTATTCAAATTTTTTAAAATAATGTATATTAATGTATTTATTGTACATTTTAATTGAGATAATCTAGTATTTAAAGCAGCACTTTTCTGTTTTGTTGTAAAAAAAACCATTAAAGCTCTAAAATCTTCATTAGTCCATCTTTAATTATGATCATAACCTCTAAAAATATGTATGTAAAACAAATCTACAGAAAAACTTAGAATTAAATCTTTTATTGTATCAACACGCGTCAGGAGAGGATAGATTTTAGCGTCTCGAGGATAGTTCGTGGTGAAGTCTTTTACAAATATGGCTAGTAATGTTGAACACTTCTTCATTGACAAATCAGAGTTCAGATTTTGTTATATGAAAGATTTTAAAAGATCAATGTGTGGGCGGAGGAGTCAGCAAAGTTCTGTGTGAACAAACGATTTAAGCGATTGTTTGTCACCGACAGGGTGTATTTGGGATGTTAAAGTACTAAGTGATATTAAGGATATGTGAAAAGGTAATGTAAAATTATTAAGTTAAAATTGGGGTCAAAATTAAATTTTTGAGGGGTTTAACCCTTTAATACAGGCTGTTGCTGTTTGGCAACAATTAGCATAATCCACTTTATTCTATTAAACTAGAGCTCTCTCTCGACTAATTTGTTTTTTTTTCATCGACTACATTCCATTTTGAAGTTTTAGTTACTAATAATCCTCATAGATGACAGTAGTGAAAGTGTATTCAAAATTAAAGAGTGAGGTTATTAACTGTTGTGAAATTACGTTTTTGGCAGTATTCAAAGTATAATAATATTAGTACACTAAATACAAATAAATTGTTTTGAAAAATTAATTATAGTTCTAGAGGGTTATTTTGAAATATATTCAGTAGTTTTCTAGTCATTATTATCAAAATTTGAATTTTGCAGTTGGTTTTTGTCCTATGGAAAAAAACTAAACAATTGAAATAATTTAAATTCCAATGCAGTTAAATTTTTTTCTGTATATTTCCCATAATGTATGAGTATTAAAGATACAAATATATTTTTTGGGATGAAAATAAAAATTCATGCAGGTTAAGTCAATATGTGTCATGCTTATTTTTGTGTGAGTAAATGCTTTCAAATCCTGATTTTTATTTCAAATAGACAACTAACAATGCTTCTAGTTTCAGAAAAGGAATCTAATAACAATGGCCCATCTGACTACTACGATATTCCTGCTTCGAATCCCGTTCCTGTGTTACATTTGCCCGCAAATCGAACGGTCGGTACCACGATGAATGACCGAGAAAGCGACTACATGAAGATGAAAGGAGCTCAAAAAGGTAATACTTTGCTAAGAGTTGCCTATTAAAGAAGTGTTTTTCACAGGTTTTAATAAAAAAATATATTATTGAACATTTTGTTAAGTTCTTTGTAGCTGCTTTTTAAGTTGAAAAGAATATTATCCAGACATTTAAAAATGAGTATTGTTCCTCTTAATTTAGACAAATCACTTTCTAAAAAAATCCTTAGTAGAATTTAATTTTTAATTTTTTTAGTTGAAAATCTTTTAGACCTGCCATTTCAGTGGAAATTTAGTAAAGGATTAACCTTTTGTATATTTAAACAAATCATCCAATTGAACTTAGTCTACTATTTCCTGGCTAATTCAATCTTGCATACTTCGGGTAAAATTTCCAAGATTTATTTTTTCGAATTTTGAGTTTTTTTTTACTTCATTTAAAAAGTTTTTCCGTACAAGTGAACACTTCTTATGATGTGATGTAATACTTGATGTTTTAAAATGCATTCATTTCAAAATCGTTTTTAAAATGTGACCCCATAAAATAATAAAGAAATATTAGTTTTAGAAACTTCTTAGTCTAATATTTAATAGCTAACTTTAAAAAATAATTTGTTATTTTATATGTTTTTATTATGTTTAATTGTTTTAAAGTATATATTTGCTTCACAAATGTTACCTCTTTAAAAGATATATTTACCTCAAAAATTTTTAATCAAAGTTTTTATAGAAAATATTATATTACTAGTTTTTAGAAAGAAAAATTATGTTGTTTTTTTGATAAATCTTCTTCTATAATTGAAATCTTGATTTTAGAAAATATAGAACCACCTTGTCAAAATGTTTTTCTTGATGAGCACCTAGAAAGCATGAAAAATACAAGCCCTACAGGTATTTCTTTCTATACTTGCTTTTAAAATTTGTAATGTAAATATATTTTACTTTGAAATAAATATTATGTATACATTGTATCTATTTTATATCTGTGAAATTAAAATTCTAATGAATCACATAGTATTACTGATACTAGCTTTCTTGAATATTAAAAAAAAAAATATTATATAAAGATAATAGGACTGTAATATACTGAAAAAGTACTATTTACTTTACCTTCTAAGAGATGAACCAATTAGCTCAAGTGCAAACTTTTTTTTAGTGTATGAGATTAAAATGTAAATTTTTTATATGAAAAAAATTTATATTTTTGTGCAGATGATTATAAATTACTCCTCCATAATTCAAATCTTAAATTTCGGTAAAATCTTAAAACATCTGTATCCCTCAGAGAGTCAACAAATATTTGCTTTTTTTTCTTGACAGTTTCAACTAGTAAATTTATGTAAAATAAAAAATAATATTATGAATAATCTTATTATTAAAAATTAACATGTCTAAAGAAATTGAAAATACCACATCTAATCTATATTTCATCAAACACTTTTGTTTTCCAGAACCAAAAGCCAAAATTACCCTGTTAGAGAGTCAGGCCAAACTGATTGAAATCATGGAAGCCTATAAGAAAGGCGCATCCCTAACTGAGGTGGAACGGTTGCAGAACGAGTGGAAAACTTTTTATCAGGTGTCTGATGCAGAAGCTAAAGTGAGTATTGCATAGAATTTTGAACCATGTTTTATTTGTTTTTTTTATCTAATGGTAATGCAACATTGGCGGTCAAGCCTTTGCAGACTCAGCATATTCCCCAGAACTGAGAGCCACTTTTTGTGACACCATCTAGGCGAATCTCGCTACCAATTTTGACGCCCAGATTACAATGAATGAATCTGAGCTCTCTGGATGTTAAAGTATGCCGAGATTTAATTTTGCCGAGTGAACCCAAGCCAAATGGGCCCTCCAGGGATCTTTTACATGCCACATAATCATATTTATTTGTTAATGTAATTGGCTTAGTTCACTTGAAGTAAATCTTCCCGCTTTCATTCCTGAGTTGGATTGGTGGTTAGACACGGGAACCACTGCCCACTCTATTGATTAAACTATCCAGACCTTATTTTCATTTGTGTAGAATTGCTGCCACTCAAGACGTGAAACATGCCCATTAAATTAAATTTAATTATTTTATAACTAATTTCTAAGGAAACATTTTATTAGCTTTATTGTAATATGACCTATTTTTCCCTTTGTTTGTTACTTCTGAAATTGAACAAGTTTAAAATTTTTATCATCTCAATGTAATAATTCATTTCAACTTTATTGGGTGATGTATTGATATTGAATGCTTTATACTTGTTAGGTTATGGATTAAGATTATTTTGGTTTTTAAATTTCTTTAAAACAATTTTATTTCCTACCTTAAATAATTTTGTTCTTAATAAGTTTGTATGAAAATAATCTTTAAATTATGTTTTGAAAATGATTTAGGCCTTTATAAATATATTAAATTTTTAGAGATATATTTTACTTAAATCTTCATTATTAACTTAATTTAACTAAAAAATAGTTTTAAAACCATTAGTTACTTAAAATAGCTTAAACAAGTCTTCAACAGGATATTATGGAATAAATCTTTTATAATATTTGAGGAATCACTCTACTGAAGTGTTGGGTTAATCCTACGTGCTGTTTCGCTGACTTTTTGAGCTTGGCAACATCTGGGAAATCATGTTTTCTGAGCCACTGTCCTTACTTGATATCTTTTGGTAATCCTAAAACTGGCCTCGATTAGCTTCTGGATGTATGCAACATTTAAGTAAAAGTTAGCCAGTTAAAGTCTTGAAACTAGAAAGAAAGAAGTCTAAAAAGTTAGCCAGTCTTTGAAAACTTTCCTAACTTTGTAATTTGTTGCCAGGCCAGAGACTAAGATTTTATCAAATAACTAAATGTGCATTTTCAATAAAATGAGGAGGCCGGGGAGCCCAGTCGGTTAGGCACTCACCTAGCATGTGAAAGGTCCCAGGTTCAGGTCGGGGCATCGCCAAAATATCTGCCGAATAATGCCCTGTGTAAGGGAGTGCACGTTAAACATACTACAAAGCCCTAACGCTGAGTACGATGTTGCCATTAACCGTTGTGTTGGGCGCCTAGCCTATGCAGGTGTCGGCTCGTCACTTGACTGTGGTTCTAAAATACGCCGCCTGTCGCCAATCTGTGTAGTTCTAGTGCGACGATAATTCAAACCTAACCTAACCTAGTTGCTGTTTCGCTGACTTTTCGAGCTTGGCAACATCTAGGAAATCATGTTTTCTGAACCACTGTCCCTAGCTTGAGATCTTTTTTGGTAATCCTAAAACTGGTCTTAATAAGTTTCTGGATGTATGCAACATTTGAGTAAAAGTTAGCCAGTTAAAGTTATTTATCACTCTTTGAAAACTTTCCTAACTTTGTAATTTGTCGCCAGGCCGGAGACTAGGATTTTATCAAATAACTAAATATCAATATGCAATTCCAATAAAATGAAATACTTATTTTCTAGAGCACCTTGGATGGACTTCGCAACCTGTATGCTAAGGCTCAGAAAGCAAAATTAAATAAGAAACATTCCACCAGCTTCTCCGAATTGCGTCAGTTTCTGACTTCAAAACTCCGACGAAAAGAAAGCATTGATTCAAAGGTAAATTTTTTAAAAGAAAAATTTCAAATTAGTCAATTAGAACTTAAATTTAGTTCTAGTTTTTGTCAATTTGGTTAATTGTTATTGTTTTACTTCCTTTCTATGATTTTTTTAAATAATAAACTGATTTAAAAATTTACCTTGGCAGATGTTTTAAAACTATACCCTGGCTGTCGCTTAGTTTGCTTTTCTATGTTAACTGATATTGTTTTCGTACGTCAAAGTTTGTTTCATGGTCTCTTCATGTTCAATAAAAAAAAAGAATAGTAAATTAAAAAATTAAGATTAAATAAAAGAAAAACCCATGTTAAACTTGGCTAAATACTTCGACATTTTTAATGCTTATATCCGCTATTGATTTGCTAAATAATTATCAATTAACTAAGAAATTTAAGAGCTAAAGTCCTTTATAGACTCAAAATATTTCCTCTGACGTCCAGAATATATATAAAAAAATCAACAAAAGTTTTAGAAATGTAAAGTTTTTTAATAAATGTAATCATTTTTGGAAATATTTATCTTAGGGCAATACGAGCAGAAGAAATTCCAAAGATTCCAACTCATCAGAAAGACTCCCGACAGAGTCCGAAGCAGTTCGACCTGTGAGCACACTGAGTGTTCATTCCAATGCAAGCAGTTCCAGTAAGCTATAACTTACCAACCTATAACTGTTTAATACCTTTATCAAGTTGCTTATATAAATAAATATAAAGGTGTATATTAAGGTATTGCAATAAGGTCTTAAAATTGAAATGGATATTTTGTGTTGTCTACATGTTTTGGGGGAGTGCTGATTCCAAAAAAGTTGTTTTAGAACTTTAACCCTCTCTCAGACAGTCTGTCAGTCATTCTATTTTCTTAATCTACTCTAAAGCTTGAACTAAAAGTGCCACAGACTTCAAATTAAATATACACAAGTTCTTATTATAGTACTTGTTGAATTTAATAATAAAGTTTTTGAGAAAATTTTGCCTGTGCAAAGGAATAGTAGCTCTAAATTAAATCTTAACACTTTACCAACAGGCGTCGACTGACCCGTAGACTAAAAATCTTCTAGACCAGCAACTTAATCTAATGCCTAGCTCTTCTAACGTGCCGAAAGCAACTAAAACACTATTAAAGGTTGATTTGTTGATTGGCATAATTGTACTTTCAATTGTAGGGCTACTGTTTCGTCGGAATGTTCTCTGTTAAAAAAAAGTTACCCACTAGTGATTATTTCAACCGTTAGTCATCCTTTTACATCGGACCTTTTTGACTATGTGAACAAATAACATTTTGAGTTAATTGCATGACACAAAATTTGCATAAGGGTCTGTCTTAATATTAAAAATGTTACGAACTTTAAAATTTTCATTAGCAACACCCAATTTTAATTACTTAGAATTGTGAAAAACCCTCGAAAACCCCTAAATCTAAGGTTTTGTTACATTTGGATGAATATTTGACGAGTTATTCAATCGAATCACTTGTGGATCTTTGGGGGACCATGTCTAAAATGACAAGCGTAGTCAGTCTGTAGGTTTATTAATGGAGAAAAAGAAGCACAAGGTCAAATATCTTGAGGATAGGCCTACGAGGGATATAAAAGTCAATGAGTAGCTGTATATATTCAAAAATAAAGTCGAAAATAAGTTGTAGTAAAAAATAGATCCCTATCGTCACTTGATAAGGGTTCCAAATTACGAGATGTCATTGGCTCTGTTAAATCTCCTAAAGGTGATTGCAAATAGGCAGCCAGAAACCATTACATTAGTTCCCTTAGACACAAAGGGGGCGCGCTAGTTTCTATGTCAATTTCAATGTAGAAATTCTCCAATGAGAGTTTGAAACTTAGAGTGTTCTTAGTCTATGGGTCAGTCGACGCCCGTAGGTAAAGTGTTAACACAACTCCATGCTGATACTACATAAACATTTGAAAACCAGGAAGTTATTTAAAAATAAAAATAAACTTGTAACATAAGTGTAACCAATTCGAATTCTTTAAACACAACCCCTAACAAATCTGAATTAAATTGTTTAGGCATTGTACACACATTGAAGGAAATTGCCTAAAAATATTTATTACTAACCCTCTCAGAATTTTCAAATGCAAAATTTTACAACTTATAACTATTGTACAATATAAATATTTCACAACAAACAATATTTATAAGCTAACAACTATAATAAAAAGATTTCAAACAATAAACACATATAATTAAAATATTTTCAACTTTTAACTATTGTACATATAAATACAATAAAATAATATATATAAATTAATATTTCACAAAATTACTGGAGTACAGTGTAAAACCTGGGTTTCTTTTCTTTAAGTATGTATCTTTGTTCCTTTATTTTACTTGAATGTAACACTTCTGTTTCTTCTCAGGTGGTTCCTCGTTTGACCGTCTAAGTATGGCAAGTGCTGGGTCGGATAGTGGTCACCACTCTGATTTTGGGGAAGAGCGAAGTAATAAGAAAAAGGTAAGTCAATTACTATTTCAAACTTTAAATATTTTTTTATTAAGGTTTGTTAAAAAGTAAATTATATATTTGTATAATTTAAGAAGCTACTGTAAAATGAACTATATTATTATTTTATAGGCAAAAAAATACAATCTGAAATAGCTAATTATTAAAAAAGTTTACTTTTTTAAAAGTTAGCTTTTTTTAGTACCAACGTGAAAGAGTGGCTATAAAACTAAGGGAAGTTTAATGAAAAGCCCGGAGGGCTTTCTCTTAAGTGGGCTCTGTTTTATAGGATCTCTGCTTTAACCAGCACAATTTTGTATTCCTTAAAGTATTTTTTAAAAAAAGCTGAAGAAACCAATTGTTTCACTATTGATCAATGTGACGCTGAAAAAAGTAGTGGCAAATGGTAGAACTTCTAGGCTTATAAAAAAAGTTACTTGTTTTTTTTACTGTATGCAATGCATTTGATTTAATACGTTAAGTAATATGATGTGTTGTTTCAATTGTGTACTTATTCACAAGACAAGTATATTGAATGTATATTTGTACAGTCAAAACTACACCCAAACCATTATTTATTTCAATTATTTTGTTAAACCTTTATTCACCTAACTGTCCTCGTGGGTATGCTAGTTGGCTACTGTAATAGCTAATATAAAGTAAAGACCCTCTGATCTTAAAGATTATCAATTCATACTGTAGAACATTGTATTTTCTGTAATAAACCTAAAATTTCGATCCGAATTACTTCTTTATTCACCTTTCCATTCTATTTCCGCAGGACAGATTCGAATCCCGCTACAAACAACGAGTACTCAACCCCTCATCCAATGTTTCCAACATCCAGAAGCTAACTCTGAGCAGCAAGCCCCCTGCCCCTCCACCCCGCCCATGGAAACCAAACTTGAACGAAACAAAAGATCACTATTCCAACAAGATGGTGGCGCCCTCTTTTGAGGAGGCCCTGAAACTGCCCAAGTTCTCTCCGCCTGGATCGAAGAGTTCGACGCTTAGTAGTGATTGGAGGACACACAAGCAGATGTCTTTGCCGTTTACAGGTAATGTTTGGTTCATACTGTGTTGGTTGTTTGAGGCTATTGAATGAATATAAAGCATATGTGTTTCCTACGATATAGATCAAGATTAGCATTTTCCAAATATTAAAAATGAATTACTGTGCTTTGAAGTAGCAATTACTGTACCCTCCCCCTTCTTAATATTGAAGTTTTGGTGCCACAGCGGTTTCAGCTTTTTTCATAATTTTGTATTCTCATGCCTGCTTTGCTTATGATTTGTTTTGGTAACACTGAAACTGGTCTCCACCAGCTTCTGTTTTAATGCAACATTAGTTTAAGATTTCTTTTGACAAGTGTGTATAGCAGCCAGTAAAAGTTAATTAGAGTTGTTTAAAAACTTGCCAAACTTTTGTAATTGACTCGTAAACCTGCATCAGAATCATTGTGTCTATCCTGATCGATTCTTTGCTTTGGAAAAATAGCAATCAAAACATTGTTGCTTTGTTAATATTTCTGTGATGCAATGTGCAGGCATGAAAGTTTTCCGCCTTTCGGCTGATTTCCGCCTTTTTTAATCTCATTTTGGCTGATCCTGAGATCGATGCAGAACCGTTGAGAAATTGTATATCTATAATAATAAAAGAAAGAGTCTGTCTGTGTGTATGTCTGTGGATCGCAAAAGACCTACTCAGACTGCTCTAAAAAATTCGAAATTTTTAATATAGATTCCTTTTAATACCTACGTGTGCACCTGAGGCTTAGATTTTTCATATTTGATTGAAATTTTTAATTAATATAATTAGTTTCAAAGAAACGTCATCCACGTGGGATTGCGGGACCATGACAGCGCTTGAAAATATATGGTCCGGGCCGAAACGGGGGCTTGACGCCATCCTCTATTAGTTTGATTGAGATATGTGCTCGCCCTAGGGCTGCTTCATCCTCTATTAGTGTTTGCTCTTTTAGGTGAGCATGCGAAAACACGAATATAATTTTGTTTTAATTTTGAGTGTATTTTCATAAGGTAAGTATGCCTCTAAAAGGAAGCAATGCGAAGTTAACGGGTTCCCAGTAAGGCGGGACCATACTGCTAGTATATCCATATAAATATGAGGGGGGGTCCTATATTCAAACGGACGAGATTTTACTCTGTCGGCAATGTTTTGATTCGACCTTCATTCAGATCAATCAATCACTTTCTCTAAACGTGTCTCGTAAGACAGTGACGCAATGAAGGAGGCGGGGCTATTTCTTACATGGGCCAATAAGAATTGCGGATTTAACAGTTTGATTTGGCTGTGTTAAAAATGCTAAGTAGTTTTGGTTTGCTTGGCATCTTAGGGAATTTTAACTGTCAATAATAGCTAATAGATCAGAAACAACTAAACTTTTTCTTCTTTTATTGGATTATTTATTTTCGAACAAAAGTTTCTATGGCCGACACAGGGAAAAATTAGTCTGCTCACATTGTACTCAAAATGGTACTCTAGTTGTGCGTATGAATGTAGGAAAAATTTACAGAGATGTCCTTTTACCTTTCATTAGTAAGCTTTTATGAACTTTCCTTATTGAAATACAATTATAACTCAATAAATAAAAAAGTATATTGCTATTCATGGTTTTAAAAATGATATTCGATACATTCTGTGATATAATACGATCGTATCAATTGCATGTGAAATCAAAATGCATGTTTGGTATCAATGGAAAGTGTTTTAAACGTTGTATTTTGTGAATTTCACAACTTATTGTTTCGAAAATCGCTTGGCGGTCTGGCACAATTGGCGTTATTTTGAAATCGAAACTAAGAATTAAAAGATCTTGGAAATAAGTGTGAATAAATATTTGTAACAAGTTTACTCAGTTTAAACTGCAGTTTTTATAATGCTTTCTTGCATTTATTTTTTTGTGAAATTAAAATTTTTTAAGATTTGAAAAATGCATTAATTATACCTCTTTTTTTTTTGTGTATTAATTTCGTAGTTTTGATGTATAAAATTGGTATTTAAATGCTATTTTTAGAATTCTGCTTTGGAATTAAATGGGAACTGCTTTAAAATTATTCTGCTTTGTTAATTTCCAGAAAAATGAGTCTTTTAATGATAGTGAAAAATTAGTGGACATATTTTTTTATTAAATATAATTTAATATGGCATTGATGTACAGATTTAAAGTAAAAGTAAATTAAGTTATTTATGTATTTTTATATGTGTGCATTTTATAGTAAGTAATATAACTAATTTTTTATGGGTTTGCACCGATATGTCGTTACGCCGATAGTGCGAAAAATTTCAATTCGAATTTCAGCCTTTTTGGTTAGTTTGCACTTTCATGCCTGAATGTGAATGCGATGGTTAATAGCGATCGTCATTACCTTAGGAAACCAAAGCTTAAGCAGAATTTCTAGAAACTCTTTTTTAAAAAAAATTCTTTAATTTCTTCTCTTCTTCTTCTTAAAAAAAAAATTTCTTAAACTCTTCTTTCTTACTAGAAAGAAATTAAAAAACGTTAAAGTTCTTGTTGTTTGAGCAGTGTTTTGCAATTTTTTTTACTTAATTGTTGTTATTAAGTTAGTGTTTCTTACAAAGCTTAATTGAAATCATGTCTGACTGCCAACAAAAGGCTTCTATAAGAAAATTATCTCTTCAAGACGGCACACTATGTCATAATATAGATATGTATTTAAGAATTTTTATTGTTCATTTTATATAGTCCATGCCTAAGGTTTGAATCTAAATTCCTCCAGTTGCTAACTATTGCACCAGACTATTATTTAAAATTAGTTAGACTATTATTACTATTATTTAGACTATTATTTAACTATTTTGCACCTAACACTAATCTTTTCAATCTAATGCATTCCAAATTACCACTGCATTTTAATGAAAAAGTGCAGCAAGCAATGACCAATCACATATATTTTCAATTCATATTTACTTCTATTAAAATAACATACTACATCTTTATCAAATCGTATATTTTTGATGCTAAAAATCTGTCATGACAATATTCTAACAAACTTTTATTTTCCCTTGCAGATTTCTCTTCGTATGATGGCCCCAACAGTGATTACGACTGCCCCCCTCCCCCTAGGCCCAGCAGTTCTGCCTCTAGACCCATAGTTCGGGAAATGTGGCACCTGCCCCCAGTTTCCCCTTGTGACCCTAAGATGGATTATGACATGGTGCCCCCACCCCTTCCCCTCTCTGCCCCACCCCAAAAGCAACAGGAGACTGCCAAGCAAGGTTTGTAATGGTTTAAAGTAATAGTTTTGTGCTGTATAATATTGCTGTATTGATATTGGTTATTGTAGGGATGGCCTGTGAATCGATTGTAAGTAATGCAATGAAACCACACAATTTTTCCAGTTTATAGCTGTGATCAGGGTTGCTGTGGTCCTTGAAAACCTTGAAAAGTGCTTAAAAAATAAGTACAGTACAGTCCCGATTATCCGAGCCCCGATTATCCAATTTTCCGCTTTGACCGAGCTTTAAAATATTTCTAGAATTTTTCCGACGACTACCGAAAAAATAATATATAGAACAAGAAGAAGAAGCAACACCAGCAATCCTGTTATCCTTTAAAAAAAATTGCGAAACATTGCTGCCGAAAAACGCCAAAATAACACAAAACAAAAAACAATTAAAGACTTTTTTAAGTGAAAGAACTCTATAAATGCCATGCATATGAATTGCACGTGGTCTGTATAACATTTGTATAGTTAAAATATATATCTTGCCAATAGCCATACACAAGTGTCTTATTTACATTTTTCGCTTTAAACCGAGTTTTTTGGTTATCCGAGCTAGTCTCAGTCCACATTAACTCGGATAATCAGGGTTCTACTGTATTGATTTTCAAGATCTTGAAAGTGCTTCAAAAACATCAACCTTGAAAAGTCCTTAATTTCTTGGGCTGACGAATCTCGGAGTATCCTATGTCCTTCTTATCCTTTCTCCCTTCCGATGATGTCACTTATTTCTTGCGCATTACTCTTGGGCTTAGAGATAACTTGATTGTATTTTTTTAAACTGTGTAGTCAAACATAAACAGAAGTCTTCAAATGTCGTCTTCTAAGGTTGGTGCAGGGCTGGGGAGCCCAGTCGGTTAAGCACTCGCTTAGCATGCGGAAGGTCCCAGGTTCGGGTCTGGGCATTGCCAAAAATAGCTGCCGACCTATAAACGGCCCGTGCAGCCCAAAATGTCCCAGGAATAATTCCCACGTGGAAGGGAGTGCACGTTAAATATCCTTCAAAGTCCTAACGCTGCGTGCGATGTCGCCCTTAACGGTTGCGTTGGGTGCCTATTCAGGTGTTGGCTCCTCACCTGACTGTGGTTCTAAAATACGACGCCCGTCGCCAATAGCCCTCGTGTAGCTCTAGTGCGACGATGATTCAAACCTAACCTAACCTAAGGTTGGTGCAGATGTTAATTTTGGCTTCATTAAAACACTTACTCAGTGTGAATCCGTTACTATAACTATCGTGAAATTTAGGTGTTGCATTCTTGAATATACAGTCCTTGAAAATGGAGAAATATGTCCTTGTCAAGTCCTTAAGTAGTCCTTAATTTTTTTTTACCATAAAGTGTGGCAACCTTGTGTGATGCATCTACCCAATGGGATGTTTTACATCTAAAACAATAAGTTTAAAATTATCATCTATGATTCTGCAGCCAAATCGTTCGCTAATATATATACCATTTTCTGTTATAAACTTTGAACTATTGACTTTTTTTCTAACTTCCTATTATTTTTATCTGGTGCTAAATTTCAATAAAATTAGATTAAACGAAAAGAGTAAATAAGCAAGGAAACACAGCAGTAAGTGGTGTATGTGTTAATGAAAAATTAAAGTAATTCTTGACTTATAAAATATTGTTTGATTGTAGTAACTTAAGGGAGCAAGGTTCTGTCCCTATTTGATCCTAAAACCTAGAAAATGAATAGTTTGCACTTATAAAACTTAAATTTACTTCATAAAATCAACACCTGATTTTATGAAGTACATTTTAAGCAAATTATCCTTTTTCTTTGTTTTAGAATCAAGCAATGGAATCAGAAACTTGTTTTCTTAAGAGTGCTTTCTTAGGTGTGCTGGGAATGTACATAAAAATGCCAGCAACCTAACCCAATTTTTATTATTTATCTTAAAAAATAAAACCTAAATGCTTCTTGGACATAAATGTATGACTTCATATAACTTAACCCCTCACGAACTTGTATTTTTAACCTTAATTAAACTTAATAACTTAAATTACCTGCTTCACATATCCTTAATATTGCTTATTAATATCATTAACATCCCAACAACTAGTCGCATTCATAACCTTTCCCACAGAAAGTGTTTAGCCAGCAAATACTTAGTGACCATTTTAATTTATTTCCATCAACCCTATTGGTTAATCGAAGAACAAGCAAGAACAATTTATAGCTGTGAATCACTTTTTAATTCGACTTCAAGATGTAAGGTTGTGTGTTTTTTTTACTCCGGCCCCGTTCCTTACAAACTCTAAAATATGCTTTCTTTACAATAAACCACTCTTTGGAAGTACAAAATTCCTTCATTTCCAGATTAACTAAATAAGAAGTATACTCTCATGTGTAATCAATGTTATTCTATTGCACATACATTCAGTAGTGGATTTCTAAATAGGCTAACTAGGCTAAAGGCATCAAATTTGCAACGTCGGAATTTTGCATGTTAAGGCAATTCTTTCAAAACGCAACTGAAGTTTAAGTACTCCAATACATTGGATTATTTGTTAATATTTCACCTCAAGCCCTATTTTATGTAGCATTAAAGTAAGAGATCAGAAAAATTACATCTAAATGATGAAAAACATACAGCATTAAAAACTTAATTTAGTAATTTAGGGGCATTAACTTTCATTGAGCAACGGGTTATAATGAGATAGATCATCCAGTGGTGATCAACTTTTGAATCGATTTTTACCCCCTACCTACACTATAAGCAGCAAATTTTGGTTCAGCCTATATGCGACACATTTGGAAATTCGCCACTGCGTACATTGACTTCTTATGCTCTTTCATTTTGCATCAATAAACAATTTTATTTATTTGGTCCTAATAAATGCTTACTTTCCTTACACAGAGCTGAGCCCAAACCCTGCAAAGCCCATCGACTTCAACAACCTATTTGACCAATGCTATGACATTCCCGCCAGCATGCGACAGCGATCCACCAGCCTATCCACTGACTACGATTTCCCAAGAACAACTTTAGTCGATGGCGGAGACTCGTGTTCATGTCAGATCATGTCAAACCGAAACAACCTGAATTCAGTCAAGAAGTGCTGTTCCACCAACGACAAGATGTCCCCCCTGGAAACCAACAGTGTCAAAAAGTGCTGTGGGTCATCCAACAACATCGTAAAGATGTCAACTAACAAGAAGTCATCACTGGAAAGTCAGAACATTGTGAAGATGTCATCAACTAACAAGTTGGGAAGTCAGAAGATGCCAACTGAGCAATCCAACAATATGGTGAGGATATCTTCGTTGGAAAGTCTGCCATCTGTGCCTAGCTTTGACCTCTCAATGAAGAAGGCAATCGAGGTTCATGAAAAGTCTAAGCCGTTAGGTGTCGAAGTAAGGGCTGCACAGTATTGTAATGTGTTCTTGAATAAGGAAGGTGGGAGTCACAGGGACAGTATTCCGGAAGAAATCGCCCCACCACCACCGATACTGATGAAGGACAACCCCGAAGAACATTACAAGATGGTGGGTGCGCCTATTCCTGTCAACCCAGCTTTTCAGATTGCGTAAAGTTGGATATTTCATTGAGTCAGTACGCTAGAAGCTTTAAAGAAACATGGTTCAGAGGTTATGATTTTCAGAAGCATAGCTTTTTAAATATTGTTTTCATATGGCTTTAGGAAGTGAATCTACAAATTTAGGCAGTTCTTGAAGAAGGAAAATCCTGAAGAACATACGATAGCAGGTGCGCCTATTCCTGTCAACCCAGCTTTTCAGATCATATAATGTTGGTTTATTTCTTCATTTTTTAGTCAAAATGTTAAGAGTTTCAAAGAAATACGGTTTTCAGAAGTCAAGTGTAACTTTTTAAATATTCTTTTCATATGGCTTCATAGGGAAATGAATATTTAGTCAGAACATTTGAGAGCTTCATAATAGTGGCCATGAGGGCAACATTTTGTATTACATTATGTTTAAGATATTAAAGATACCCATTTTTCAAAATAAGTTACATTTGCTGGTTCGAAATGTTGCAAGATTGACATTGGTGCTTCAATTGTTATACTGGATGACTTGAAATGTAAATATGCAAGGAAATTACCTAATTTTTTTAAAAATTATTATTCATTAAGCAGTTTTTATTGCATTATAATATTGTGTTAAGTTTTTTAAACCTAATGTTAAAACCTTCCATGATTTGAAGGGTATTGCAAAGCTCACATTTTCCAATACTAAGATTTAGAGTCCTATCTGTTTCTTGGTGACTTTTTGATAATCGTAAATTCTATTGAATGAAGTTGCTAAAAGGAGCAGGCCGGTCGCTATATATCAGTAATGTGATATCTTAGTATGTAAGTTTTGCAACTACAACCTTCATTTATTGACATGCATTTTTTGCTAACTAATATAATGATTACAAATTATTGCAAGTTGAAATTTTTTTAAAAATATTTTTTATGTTCAACTACTAACTAGCCTGAATAGCCTAGGTTAAATCTTAGTGCAGTCATAAATTGTTCTTAATTAAGGAAAATCTATATTTTTTTCTCTATCTTCACATAATTTAAAATTTTATTTTCTGTGTGCTAATCTACCAAAGCAAGTATTTACTAGAGCTTATTCAGAGACTTAGCATTTTGATATATTTTATTTTAAAAGGATGCTATTCGGAGTTATATATATTTTTATTTTGATCTCGCAATTTAGCTAAGTGCAATTTGTACCATGTTTGTCATGTTATTGGCAATAATTTTTTAAATAAAAGGTAGTATCTGCAAATTGTAGAGGGTATTATTTATTGTATTGAGCCTGTGTATTTGTTTGATATAAATATTTTCGTCTAAGTTATAAGGACTTGTAGTTTAAAGTTTGTGTTAATATTCATGATTTATGTCATATATTTGGAAAATTAAGCCTATTGTGTAATAAAGCAAATATTGTAATAAATTTTCCCAAAAGAAGTAAAAAAAAACGTTAAATTCGCTTAAGTAATAATTTCTTGTGCCAATTAATACTATTTCGGTATCATAAGAGTTGAATACTTTATTTAAATGTACATGTACATATTACTGAATAAAGTTTGTTTAAAAAAGAGAAATGTGTTGTGGCTATTCTGTTTGTATAAAAAGGCTAATATTAAATTGTATATTAATGTGTAATATAAATTAATATATATTTTACATAAATATAATATGTATTATATGTAATTATTTATATACAAAACTTAGAGGGCAAACGTTAGCCGATTTTTCTCGTAGGAATAGCATGGAGCAATGTTAAAAACTTTTAGTTTATACTTTTTTCGTTTTCTAAGCTGAAGGAAATTTCAACGAGTTCCGGACGAGCAAAAATTAAGTATAATAAGTACGCGAGTTTAATTTATAGGATTGTTATTGAGTATTTTATTGATTTAAAATATTAATTTTGTTCATTGGCGATATTTGGCGAGCTTGAAAATCTAACTGAGTTGTCGGCCCACGGCGAGGCAACCAAGCAACAAGGCTTTATAGCATACACGCCCCCCCCCCCCATCACTATCTAACTTTGGGTTGCTATACCTAACAAGTTGAATGAAATATAAAGTGGAATATTTACAACATTCAGGCATTTTTGTTGCTTAGCATCGTAACGCACTCGCCAATTCGAAAATGGGCATTTATCACAGCTGTTCCCAGGTTCCATAAAAAAAATTCCTTAATTGTATCCTGGGCCAGGTTTTGCTCTGTTTATGAAGCTGGTATAATTTTAACGGGACTTTAACGAGAAAGCTTTTAAACTCCTGGTAGGGCCTGGGTGCAATAGGACATATTTTTTTTATGAAGGAGTTATAGATCAATTGATATAAAATAAAAGTTTACATAAAAGCAAATCACCATTACTAAGGGTACACCCGTGCAACGCCGGGTTCATAAAGCTTGTAATATACATATATTTTTATAGTGGCTAATTCCATGCAATTGCAGTGTAAGTCATAATTTAAGAGGAGATTACAAGCCTTTTAAATTTGAAAAATAAATAAAATAAAGCACGTTACATTATTTAGTTTTAATAAGAGCAGATCAGCTATTCCGCTGTTTTTCTCTCCGAAATTGACCTGGTCCGATAGAAGAAGATCCAAATATCAGTTTTCAGCCAAGTGAAGTGGAACGAGGGTCATTACGATATTCGAGTTCTCAAAAATTTAAATTAAAATTTATTTTTTCAAAAGTCCTTTTAGTAGTTATTTTTAAAGGCATATTGCATTAAAAACAATGTTTAAATAATCTTAACTATAAATAAGTGATACGGTCTCTCTTTGTGCAAAAATTGCAGCATTTTGGATTTTGCTCGGGTTTTAAGAGGTTAAACTAGATCAGGTTTGGTTTGGTTGATTGGAAGCGATTATAAGTGCTCGTTATAAGTTACGAGCAGTGTTGGTATGATTTTACCCGACCCGAAAAAACCCGTGTCTGAAAAAACCCTTGAAAAAACACAAGTGGGCAATTGAACTTAAATCCCCTTTATTGAAATATTTTACTAAAGTTCAAACTTTTTATGCAAACAAAAATATATTTTGTATCATTTTGAATTAATATTTTAGTATTATTCTTACAATGTTTGTTCCTTAAATTTTTAAAACATGTTTAAAAATTTAAATGTATACACTTTCCAAAGGTCTTTTGAGTATGAAACAGAAACAATGAATGAATATTATTCTCAATTTATATTTTGATTTAGGAGATTATTTTGATTTATTTATTATCTGGAGTGTACATATTATGTGTTTTATTTATTACACATAAATCAAAGATATCCATTTCATTTGTCATACATTTAACTTAATTCCTCTGCTAAATTTTCTAAAACCTCACTTAAAAGATTGCTTGTTCTGTTTCTTAAAATTTTTTTACAAATAATTAAAACTTCCCTAAATAAACCACAAAACTCAGGCAAAAAATATCCCAAATACATG
Source organism: Hylyphantes graminicola (assembly GCA_023701765.1). Taxonomy (NCBI): domain Eukaryota; kingdom Metazoa; phylum Arthropoda; class Arachnida; order Araneae; family Linyphiidae; genus Hylyphantes; species Hylyphantes graminicola. Next base: position 3,779,189 of record CM043113.1, read on the forward strand.
AAATAAAAATAAACCCCTGAAAAAACCTCAATAACCCTGAAAAAAAAACCCAATAGCCCAAACCCCAATAACCCTGAAAAACCCCCCAAAACCCTGAAAAAAAACCCAAAACCCAAGTGGGTTGAGTTTTTTATGAAAAAACCCGGGATTTTGACAAACCTGGTTACGAGTCTGGCACCCTTCGGAATTTTGAGATGACGTAAGCGTACGATGTCTTCCGTCGACCTCGCCACTTGACCAGGGCTTTAAATTATGAGGATTATTTATCTGTGTCCTCATTGAATCGATTTCTTAAGCGTTTTCTTGGAAAAGTGACACCTTTCATGAAATCCTTTGATCGACAGCAGCCGAGTAACAAGGGGTGAAGCGTTTTCCCACCCAGCTTGTACCAGTAGTTGTGTAATGTTAGTGTGCCTGATTCTATACCATTTCCAGCCTGAATGTAAGCTTCGAAAAGACTCTCTTCCCCCTTCCTTCACTGGGTTTTCTTTGAAAAAGGGGGAACATCGCTTATCTAATCCTAGCGCGCTTGAGGTTTACAATCAAAACAGTTAGTATTTCCCCATGTAGGGTGGGGAAAAAACACCCTCCCGCCGTCTCGGAGAAAACCGCATGCGGGGAAGGGGAGGAAAATGTTTTCCAAGCTTGCATTCAAGATAGACCTACTCTAGTGCTTCACTGTCCAAGCAGAATAAATTTTTAATCCCATTAAGAGTCAAACAACTTCCAAATTAAAAAACAAATGCTTAAAAAGTTTTAATGCTTGTGTATTTTTTTTTTGTCGTCTGATTAAAATTGGTTACTTAAAGTCGCAGTGCTTGGCGATCTTGCCCCCCACCAAGAAAGTCATAAGTCATAAAATTGGTTAGTTCTGTATTCACTTTACATTGTAAATTCAAATATAAATAATTAAAATTTTGCTATTCTTGTGTTTGAACACCGTAAAAATTGAAAACTTAAGGCGTTACAAAGCACAATCTGAGGAAGCTTCAAGATTTCTCCGATTTTACGGCTTTCTAAGGAGATATTTCTAAAAAAAAAAACTTATTTTTAAACGTTAACGTGACTCATAAAAAATTAATTCGTTGCAAGTTTTGAACCGCATAAAAATTTCGCCTGGGAAAAATTTGCCTGATTTAATTTGGAAAGGTCATTTTTTTTTTTGAAAGCACAACTTTGATATTTAATCTTCTAACTAGCTTAAAAAAGTAATTAAAATTTTCTTGTACAAAAAATACAGTTCTAATAGTTTCTGCTTAAAAAAATAGTTCTACAATTGTATTTATTTAAAAGAAAAAGTAAATTCACACACACACAGACAGTTTTAAAAATGCAAACTCTGAAAAATTTATGGAAGAGTGTCTAAGTGACAGTTACAATTGTGTGGCGATAAAGTTTTACAGGTATTCCAACAATGCCAATTTGACATAATACTAAAACATTTTCAAAATAATGTAATTCTATTAGCAACAATGAGTTTTGAGTGAACAACAAAGAAAAAATGTCAATTCATTTTGTTCAAAAGCAATTTCTTTGTTTCAAACTCCACAAGCAACAATTGAAAATTATAAATTCTATCATTCTTCCCCAAAGTCTTCACCCGGTAAGCTGCTAATTTAAATCTTCCGCAAAATTGAAAACAAAAACCGTTAATCTTACAGTCTGTTCATTAAATTTTTAAATAAAACAGTAAATATTCGGCATTCTTATATAAATTATGAAGTAAGTAGTTTCTATTTTAAATATTTTAGATGTCTTCAGGTAACACATTAGATTAGTAAACTCTTAAGAATATCTAGTATCGCAAAAGTATATGAAACATTAGTTTTTAAAAAAAATAAAGGATTTTTTTAAATGAAGAGAATTATTGAATTGAAATAACAATTAATCTATGTATCAACATTAACTTTATTTTTTTACTTTGTTCCAAGTCATTTTCTGCAAGGTATCTTAATTTTTGTTCGCAAGTTTAATTTGTGGTTAAACTAAAGAATCTTTGCCGGATTTGGCGTCTTTTCAAACATATCGCCAGGTCGAATGCCAACAAACCCCGAAGCGTGCCGAGACAACCAATGAATGACCTCAGTATGGAGAGCCATAACATTATAAGAAACTTTCCCATTGCTAATTTCGCCAAAGGTTGCCATAATACCAAAGTCGGGGTACTCAGATTTGGCGTAAAATATCCGGCGACGATTCCTTAGTCTACCCACATTAAAATTTTACGTTATGTATTTGTGATTATTAGCATTCAAAAAATGCATTCTGAAATAAATGTCCATTGGCCACATAACCGACCTTTGGCATCAGTATGCACTTGATCGAACTCTCAAGTCATAATATGAAGCTGAATTGAATTAAATTAATATAATAATTGTGGGCTTTTTTATGGCTTAGCAACGTAATTGAAATAGCCGAATCCCCTATAGCTGTCCGTAAAAAAATGTTTTTACTAGTTTTCTTTTTAATTTAAACGATTTTATAGTTTTAATTGTTTCGTCAGCAAATATTTTAAACGTACACTCAATTGTTTTGTTAGCAAATATTTGAAATGTACAATAATTGTTACATTTTAATTTATCATTTCAGAAACAAAGTCAGAATGGTGTTGTTTCCTGAAATCAGATGTTGGGAGGGAGGGAAGGGCTGACGGTTTGAATAAATTTAATGATACCGTTAGCCTGGGTCAGAAAGCAAAGGAGGGTCGGTGGCCAGGGAAGAAACATGAGATAGTGCCACCGGCCCGGGGAACAGAAAGGACTATACAGAACGAAAAGGAGGGTCGGTGGCCAGGGAAGAAACACGAGAAAGTGCCACCGGCCCGGGGAACAGAAAAGACTATACAGAACGAAAAGGAGGGTCGGTGGCCAGGGAAGAAACACGAGAAAGTGCCACCGGCCCGGGGAACAGAAAAGACAACAGACAGCAAAGGAGGGTCGGTGGCCAGGGAAGAAACATGAGATAGTGCCACCGGCCCGGGGAACAGAAAAGACTATACAGAACGAAAAGGAGGGTCGGTGGCCAGGGAAGAAACACGAGAAAGTGCCACCGGCCCGGGGAACAGAAAGGACTATACAGAACGAAAAGGAGGGTCGGTGGCCAGGGAAGAAACACGAGAAAGTGCCACCGGCCCGGGGAACAGAAAAGACTATACAGAAAGAAAAGGAGGGTCGGTGGCCAGGGAAGAAACACGAGAAAGTGCCACCGGCCCGGGGAACAGAAAAGACTATACAGAACGAAAAGGAGGGTCGGTGGCCAGGGAAGAAACACGAGAAAGTGCCACCGGCCCGGGGAACAGAAAAGACTATACAGAACGAAAAGGAGGGTCGGTGGCCAGGGAAGAAACACGAGAAAGTGCCACCGGCCCGGGGAACAGAAAAGACTATACAGAACGAAAAGGAGGGTCGGTGGCCAGGGAAGAAATACGAGAAAGTGCCACCGGCCCGGGGAACAGAAAAGACAACAGACAGCAAAGGAGGGTCGGTGGCCAGGGAAGAAACACGAGAAAGTGCCACCGGCCCGGGGAACAGAAAAGACTATACAGAACGAAAAGGAGGGTCGGTGGCCAGGGAAGAAACACGAGAAAGTGCCACCGGCCCGGGGAACAGAAAAGACTATACAGAACGAAAAGGAGGGTCGGTGGCCAGGGAAGAAATACGAGAAAGTGCCACCGGCCCGGGGAACAGAAAAGACAACAGACAGCAAAGGAGGGTCGGTGGCCAGGGAAGAAACATGAGATAGTGCCACCGGCCCGGGGAACAGAAAAGACTATACAGAACGAAAAGGAGGGTCGGTGGCCAGGGAAGAAACACGAGAAAGTGCCACCTGCCCGGGGAACAGAAAGGACTATACAGAACGAAAAGGAGGGTCGGTGGCCAGGGAAGAAACACGAGAAAGTGCCACCGGCCCGGGGAACAGAAAAGACTATACAGAAAGAAAAGGAGGGTCGGTGGCCAGGGAAGAAACACGAGAAAGTGCCACCGGCCCGGGGAACAGAAAAGACTATACAGAACGAAAAGGAGGGTCGGTGGCCAGGGAAGAAACACGAGAAAGTGCCACCGGCCCGGGGAACAGAAAAGACTATACAGAACGAAAAGGAGGGTCGGTGGCCAGGGAAGAAACACGAGAAAGTGCCACCGGCCCGGGGAACAGAAAAGACTATACAGAACGAAAAGGAGGGTCGGTGGCCAGGGAAGAAATACGAGAAAGTGCCACCGGCCCGGGGAACAGAAAAGACAACAGACAGCAAAGGAGGGTCGGTGGCCAGGGAAGAAACACGAGAAAGTGCCACCGGCCCGGGGAACAGAAAAGACTATACAGAACGAAAAGGAGGGTCGGTGGCCAGGGAAGAAACACGAGAAAGTGCCACCGGCCCGGGGAACAGAAAAGACTATACAGAACGAAAAGGAGGGTCGGTGGCCAGGGAAGAAATACGAGAAAGTGCCACCGGCCCGGGGAACAGAAAAGACAACAGACAGCAAAGGAGGGTCGGTGGCCAGGGAAGAAACATGAGATAGTGCCACCGGCCCGGGGAACAGAAAAGACTATACAGAACGAAAAGGAGGGTCGGTGGCCAGGGAAGAAACACGAGAAAGTGCCACCGGCCCGGGGAACAGAAAGGACTATACAGAACGAAAAGGAGGGTCGGTGGCCAGGGAAGAAACACGAGAAAGTGCCACCGGCCCGGGGAACAGAAAAGACTATACAGAACGAAAAGGAGGGTCGGTGGCCAGGGAAGAAACACGAGAAAGTGCCACCGGCCCGGGGAACAGAAAAGACTATACAGAACGAAAAGGAGGGTCGGTGGCCAGGGAAGAAACACGAGAAAGTGCCACCGGCCCGGGGAACAGAAAAGACTATACAGAACGAAAAGGAGGGTCGGTGGCCAGGGAAGAAACACGAGAAAGTGCCACCGGCCCGGGGAACAGAAAAGACTATACAGAACGAAAAGGAGGGTCGGTGGCCAGGGAAGAAACACGAGAAAGTGCCACCGGCCCGGGGAACAGAAAGGACTATACAGAACGAAAAGGAGGGTCGGTGGCCAGGGAAGAAACACGAGAAAGTGCCACCGGCCCGGGGAACAGAAAAGACTATACAGAACGAAAAGGAGGGTCGGTGGCCAGGGAAGAAACACGAGAAAGTGCCACCGGCCCGGGGAACAGAAAGGACTATACAGAACGAAAAGGAGGGTCGGTGGCCAGGGAAGAAACACGAGAAAGTGCCACCGGCCCGGGGAACAGAAAAGACTATACAGAACGAAAAGGAGGGTCGGTGGCCAGGGAAGAAACACGAGAAAGTGCCACCGGCCCGGGGAACAGAAAAGACAACAGACAGCAAAGGAGGGTCGGTGGCCAGGGAAGAAACATGAGATAGTGCCACCGGCCCGGGGAACAGAAAAGACTATACAGAACGAAAAGGAGGGTCGGTGGCCAGGGAAGAAACACGAGAAAGTGCCACCGGCCCGGGGAACAGAAAGGACTATACAGAACGAAAAGGAGGGTCGGTGGCCAGGGAAGAAACACGAGAAAGTGCCACCGGCCCGGGGAACAGAAAAGACTATACAGAAAGAAAAGGAGGGTCGGTGGCCAGGGAAGAAACACGAGAAAGTGCCACCGGCCCGGGGAACAGAAAAGACTATACAGAACGAAAAGGAGGGTCGGTGGCCAGGGAAGAAACACGAGAAAGTGCCACCGGCCCGGGGAACAGAAAAGACTATACAGAACGAAAAGGAGGGTCGGTGGCCAGGGAAGAAACACGAGAAAGTGCCACCGGCCCGGGGAACAGAAAAGACAACAGACAGCAAAGGATAGGGTCGGTGGCCAGGAATGAAACACCAGAAACTGGCACCGGCCCGGGGAAAAGTAAAAACTCCATTAAGAATTGCGACATCCAGAATTTTGACTACCTACTATGACTTCCCAAAGCTGGACATCGATATATGACTTTCTCTACTTAGACCCATCTACTATGACGTTTTCTTTTCTTACTCCCTATTGTGACGTTTTCTTCTAAACTACCGATTATGACGTTTATCCTTCACTACCGATTATGACGTTTATCCACACTACCGATTTTGACGTTTTTATCTCTTCTACTGATTGTGACGTGTGATCACTTCTGTGTCAAGTACGACTGGATGATTTAGGTTTGCCATTTGAGATCTTTCTGGCAGACAGTGCATTAGGGCTACTGGCGACAGCACTATAAAAAAAACGCACAGGTCTATTTCTACCTCTTGGGTCTGTGTGGAAATGAAATAGAGATTTCTTGAAAATGCAAAAACTAGATTTACTGCTTGAAAATTAGTTTTAACTAGAAAAATTGACGTTGGAAATAGAATTATAGTTATTAATATAATTTACCGCTTAATAAACCTATTTTCAAAAACTCTCGACTAGCTTTTTGTAGGACAAGCAAATTGACAATAAAATAAAACTTATTTTCTTCTGTTTCAGATTTGAATCGGAATTTTCAACTAGTTTAAAAAACACATTTCTATACAGTGGTGGAAATTGATTTATGAACTAACACTCTTTTCACCAGATATCGCTTTGTATTAAGTGCTCGCAATTCGAATTTTGTGTGTTGTATATTCAGAGTATAATAAAGAATTTTCACACATAATTTTTTTCAAAAAATGATATTAAATAAAAATATATCTATTTTTAGTTTTTAAGCATGTCAAATGGTGGAAATTGATTTATGAACTCATATTTATTTTGAACCCAGGTACCAAATATTTTAACTAGTTCTTCATTTGAACTTCAGGGGAGCTTACTATCAATGCTTATAAATAAGATTAAGGCCAACTTTGTTGAAATTTATCTGTTTTATTCCCATTTTACTAAATAGGAAAGCTTGCGGGACAGCCTGAAGCCAAAAAGGTAAAAAATGACCCTTATATAATATTGTAACAAATCTATAAGAGAAATCAGCATATTAATTAAACGATCAATAAATATAATTCATAAATATTTGAAGAATCATTCTGACTACGGCAAAAACCATCATTAAAAAAGGTGTAACCCTCGTGGGACGAGGCACAAAAGCACGATTATTGGACTTGCATCCCAAAAAGTTACCATTTGTGGCAGCATTTGTGCATTACAGGACGACTTTGTTATGGACTATCACTTCCTGTAACTCCCAGAAGAGTAGGATAAATATTGATATCGTCGTCGAACGTGAAATGTTCCAAAATGAAGGCTGCTCCAAAGCTGACTCTTCACCATAAGAACAGGCTATTAAAATATGGCCATAACTACATGAAAAGGGATTGGGTGGGGGTGCATTGAGGGAAATAGGGTAAAAGTGAAATTTGCTGATGAAAAAAAGTTCAATTTGGATGGAAGTGATGGTTTAAACTGTTATTGAAAGGATCTTCGAAAATAACCAAGATCTGTCTTCGGCAGAAATGATAGTGGTGGAAGTTTGATGGTTTGGGCAACGATATCTTATGATTGAAGAAACAAGGTTTTGTTTCTGAAGGGCTGACAAACATCACTTTATTGCAGATTAGTTCTACAAAAATTATTTGATTCCTTTTTGCGTGGCAAAACTATACTTTTGATTCTATTTTTATGCATGATAATGCAAGTATCCACATTTAAAACGAAATTGAAGAATGGTTTAATGTACAAAATGTTGTTCATTTAGATCATCCTGTCAATAGCCATGACTTAAACCCAAAGAATAATGTCTGAGATCAATTGGTATGAATAATTTACTCAAATAGAGTATGGTGTCGATGGAGTGTGTATCAGTTATGGAATAGATGGATTTAATCATTAAAAACTGGAAATTGCTTGACCAAAACTTGACCCAAAGTCTCGTGTTGTCTATGAAAATACAAATCAAAGAAGAAATAACGAAAAAAAAATAGTTTTAGTAATTATTAATGGAGATTGAATGTAAAAGTTCATAAATCAATTTCCCTATGCTAAAACTAAAATATCAACAAAATAAATTGTTTACGAAATTATATAAAATTTTATTTACGGGTATAATTTATAATACAAAGCCTGTATAGTGTATGAAATTTAAATCGATAACAACGCATTTAATAAAGAAATACTGTTAAAAAACTGCCAGTTCATAAATCAATTTCCACCACTGTAGTATAAGGTGATAAGTGATTTATATACTTACTGTATATTATAAAATGTAATAAAAATGTGATATAAAATTTTTTTTGTGTGTGTTTTGGAAAAAATAGTCGGATGACGTGTTTATACAATTATACACCTCGAATTAAACCTCGGGTTCCTATCTGCACCTTCAAATCTTTAGAATAGTTAAATGTAGCATTTTAAGGGAACTCGGAATCGAAAATTCATTTAAAAAATCGATTTTGTGATTTTTAAATTTTCTAATAACCCCGTTTTTTCTTTTTAAAATGATATAGTGTAACATTTTACAATCAGTGCATTAGAAGTAATATTTTTTTTTCGTGATTTCGCGAAAGGTACCTTATGTTTAACCCTTTCCCTACTGAAAGAAATACCCGAACCACTAAGGATTCGATAATGTTATTCCTATCAAATATTACGAGGAAGCTAAAAATCCTTCGTAGTAAAAGTGTTAAAGTAAGAAAATGTTAACTTTGAAGCCAATTTTCCTAAGTTTTTGAATGTTCGAATTCACTTTTCTCAGGAACTATAAGAGATAGAGACAAAATTTTAAAAATGACGTGATCATATTTGTGAGCCTAACACATAGACATGGGGTTTAAGCAAAATGTGTTTAACATAAGAAGTTAAAGAGAAATTTAAGGGAAAAAGTGCTGTTTTAGTAATTTTTGAAACTTGACACAGAATTTTTTTTCTCAACAATTAAGTATTACTTTTACAAAATACCACGATAAAGTCTGTTTCATTTTCTCGTTCTGTGCTGGCTATTAATTCATAGTTTTTAGACACAAATAAGAACTTCAACAGGCTGTTGTTAAACACCGTAGTTTTTATTACGTCTTCCTTTTCTCGCTGTGAAGGAAGCAATGGGTTACAGTTCCAGCATTTTACATATTTTTCTCAGCTACCGCTAGGCGGCCGGCGTACACAAACGATTATACAATATACATACTCCCAGCGTTGAAATGTCAATTGCGAAGAAGAAAGAGAGAAACTGGTTTTCTGCCGCCAATGTCCGCCAAGCAAGCAATTGCGGGCGTCCGCCTAATAAATCAATCGGTTCTTCCCGTGTACTCTTTCATAATGTATATGCAAGCGTGGTGCTGCCCTCTACATTTCAAGCTCAGTACTAATAGCTGACCCACGATTTTTTTCCAATAATACTTTTTCTTTTCATTTACCTAAATATGAAATATAATTTAATGAAAGTAGTGTATTATATGAACCCCTGTTTTTTTATCCATTCAGATACAGTGGCGACATCTATGATGAATGCTTTACAAATATATATTGCCTAATTATCCGCGACAAGTTTGGTGCGGCCATCTATATTTCAAATTAGGTACAAAACGTTAACTTTCGAATGATATTTAACAACACTGTTAAATGAACACTTTACAGAGTAAGTACAAGGTGGTTATAAAATAACGCTCGCTATTCGGAGTGGTCTGTAGCCTTAATGAATAATCCGAATGCAAAAAACTTTGAGACACTTGCCATTCAAGAAGGAAGGAAAAGAATGGAATCATAAAAAACTAACTCATCTCTTGACTAGGAATCTAAATTACGAGGCGTAATTGGATGTGTTGGCCGTAATTAGCCATAATTGACTACGCCTCGTAATTTAGAATCTTGGTCAAGAGACGAGTTTCTCTTTTATGATTAAATTCTTTTCCGTAAAAAAGAAACTCGTCTGTTGACCAGGGTTCTAAATTACGAGGCGTAATTAGCTGTGTTGGCTGTAATTGGCCATAATTGACGAAGCCTAGTAATTTAGATTCTGGTCAAGAGACGAGTTAGTTTTTTGTGATTATTCTGTTTTATGATTGTTTTTTAGGATTCTGTTTTTTTTATGATTCCACTCTTTTTCCCCCTTGTTGATTAGTAAGTGTCTCAGTGTTTGATGCATTTGGATTATTCATTCAAGCTACAGACCACTCCGAATAGCGAGCGTTATTTCATAACCACCCTGTACACAGTCTTAACCAAGCCAAGTTCTTAAGTCCCACGTACGATGTCGAACTGAAAAAGTTTGTTACTTCGGCTCGTCACTTGACTGTGGTTCTAAATATTGACGCCCCTGTGGGCAATAGACCTGTTCTAGTTTGATTCAACTTGACCTCAACTCTAAACCCAAGTAGGGTAGGAGGAAAAGAGCGCCCCCTATGATGTTTCCTGGAAAACAACACTAGGGTGTAGGTGTAGGCCCATTCAAGATGCGTTGTAATTGTAAGGACTATAAATTTTCTCAAGTTTGCAACACGTTTGTACTGCTATCTCCATTAAAACTAGGTTCCTAGTATTGACCTTGGAATAATATTGTCAGTCAAATGACAAAACCGCGAATGTGCAAATTCTTCTAGCGATTTTTTTTAAAGCAGTGGGCTTATCAGTATTTAAAAAAGTTTATTTAATAGTACTTAAAAATGCATGGATAAAAAAATCTGTACTATTTATTGCAAAATCGGATCGATTCAAAAAACTTGCTGAGCGTAATTTCTGAAGCATGTGATAACTACGTGTCTTCATAAACCTGCTGATACTTTCAAACTCATATTTCTAAACATAGTCTTTAATAAATACTGCAGCATAGAGAGGCTAAGAATTTTCGAACAAAATAGTTCACCTGACTGTGGTTCTAAAATACGACGCCCGTCGCCAATAGCCCTCGTGTAGCTCTAGCGCGACGATAATTCAAACCTAACAAACCTAACTAACGAACAAAATAGCGTCTTGAAAAAGGGATTCGGCTCATACACGAGACGTCAATTTTTCCACAGCATTAACGCCACTGAACAAAAAAATTATCCATTCTCGGTCTATATTTAGGAAAACTAAACTTGAATTTCATTAAAAAAACAAGTTTAAATTATAAATTTTGAAGACGAATTAAGATTAGATTTCACTGAAATGCTTTTAAATATCAACCAAGTGCCAACGAATACCCCTTATCTATAGTCCTTACGATTATAATGCAAACCTGCTTCTCCTACCCCTCGTGTGATTTTACGGAGAAACGGCATAGGGGGCGCTTTTTTCGTTTCTCCCTACTCTCAGGTTCTGATCCAGGAATACTCGGACTACAGACATAACAAATTTCATGGTTCCTCTTTATGGAAAAAGTTGTGTGCATGATTGCCCGTAATAGATGGTGCTAGTTGGTCGATGTATCTTATTTTTTGCTAACATTTTATCAGCTTTCTTATAATATCCATCAAACCCATCACTTAATGTGAATTTTTGAGTCAAAGTCAACCTTAAACAAAGTGGGGTCTTGGCATTTTTTTAAAGCCACAGAAATTCTGGTAATCAACAGCATTTTGCATAATAGAAACTACGAGGGCTGGTTTTTTTTTTTTTCAATCTCCGATGAGCTGCAACAAAAAAAAAAAAAAAAAAAAAACAGGCCAAAATACAGAATAGATTTTTCATCAAAAGTAAGGTACAATACTGCTTATTTCTCCATCTAATCACCTTGACGGTTAAAGCCCTTGTTATAATATCTGTAAACAAGCCTACATTAAATATAGCCGCCAATGATTTAAAGAGAGTTGTGACGGTTTCTTCGAGCTCCACGTCAACTTGGAGGCGCTACAATCCAGGCCACTATGTTTATCTATAATTCATTTATGGTTAACCTTCGAGTCTCCCTTAAACACCTGGTCAACTCGCTGGAACAATACTGATGTTTGTAAAGAAGGGGGCCAAAGAAGCAAGTCGGTCGGTACGGACGGTATTGTTCAAGCAAGTTGACCAAGTGTTTAGGGAAACTCAAGCGTTAAGCTTCCAAATTTACCTTTTTAAAATAAACCGTCATAACTCCCTCCCAATCATTGGCGGCTACATTTAATGAAGGGAGTATTTAAGGGGTCACAGGAGTCTTAAAAATGTGCAAAGAAGATACTACAAAGCATAGTTTGATCTTTCATGTCATTTTTTAACTACTCAACATATAAGTATAATTTTTTTATATGTAATTCTACAAGATTTGTTTAATATAAAACAAATTTTAAAATTTATGAAACTTTAGCTAAAACTAAAATAAATAATAACAAACATAACACTATTTGAACACATTGTGATTAGGCTTGCGCGGCAAATTGTGAGGTCAAAATTGAAGACATGACCAAGAAAATGACTTTATATTGTACAAATATGTACAAACAAGGACTTATACCTAAATTCTCAGCTCATTTTTTATTAGAAATTATTTTAAGAACTTTTTTCTAAAAATATTAATAAAAATTTTAAAATTTTGATTTGAAATTTTTTTAAAAATAATTTTTAATGAAAATTGAGCTGAGAATTTAGGTATAAGTCTTTGTTTGTACATATTTGTACAAAATAAAGTCATTTTCTTGGTCATGTCTTCAATTTTGACCTCACAATTTGCCGCGCAAGCCTAATCACAATGTGTTCAAATAGTGTTATGTTTGTTATTATTTATTTTAGTTTTGGCTAAAGTTTTTTAAATTTTAAAATTTGTTTTGTATTAAACAAATCTTCTAGAATTACATATAAAAAAATTATACTTATATGTTGAGTAGTTAAAAAATGACATGAAAGATCAAACTATGCTTTGTAGTTCCTTCTTTGCACATTTTTAAGACTCCTGTGACCCCTTGAAAGCTTGTTTACAGGTTTGACGAATGCCTTAATCGTCAAGGTGGTTAGTGGATAAATAACAGTATTGCATGTTACTCTTGATAAAAAAAAAATCTTTTGTATTTTGACCCGTCTGTTTGTTTCTGCCCATCGGAGGTTGGAAAAAAAAAACAGTCATCGTACAAGGATACTTTTTTCTCTCTTCGTTCCCTGTCCCCCAATATCACTTCAAAGCCACTGCGTGCCCCAAAGGGGACGTACATAAATTACGTCACGCAAAATTTGGACTTTTTTGACCCCTCCCTCCCCCAATGTCACGCTGCGTCACGTTTGGTCGAACCCCTCCCCCTAAAATAACGTCACGCTTGTCGCACAACCCCTTTTTTTAAAGTTATTTTTAATATTTTCCTTTGTTTAAGTGCTTCTTATGATGATCTTATGATAAAAAAAATTTCGGATTTCTTTCTAAAAATCGTTCTTATAAAAAACAGATTTTCGTTGCAAAATTGGAAGTTTTGAATCGTTACGTCACGCAAGCGATTACTCCTCCCCACCCACCCTCCAATTCACGATTCGTCACGTTGTCACATACCCCTCCCTCCCCCTATGAGCGTGACGTAATTTATGTACGTCTCCAAATAGCAGAGACTCAAGTCTCTTACAAACTTATTGCAGTGGATTTTCGAAACTAATGGATGCTCGAATAGTTTTGAGTTGAGAATAATACATCGTCTCTTAAGTTCCCGCATGTGCTATCTAACTTTGCAAAAAGGTAGATATGTACTGAACGGTAACCCTTGGCGAACTTTCCAAAATCGCGCCAAAAGTCGGAAGAAAACCCAACCGAAATTATAGGATAGGTATGAATTATCGTCGCTTTAGAGCTAGACAAGAGGGAGAGCCGAAAAACGTGTTTATTTAACACTGGCTGTTCGGACATTCTTGTTACACATCTCATCGTTCCATTATGTAGACCAATATGTATTATGTAACTAGAAAGTTCGAACAGCCGGTGTCAAATGAACAAACACGTTTTTCGGTTTTCCCTCTTGTAGCTCTAATGCGACGACAATTCAAACATATCCTATCATTTCGGTTAGGTTATCGGCCGACTTTTGGCGCGATTTTGGAAAGTTCGCCAAGGGTTACCTTTCAGTAAATTTCTACTGCTTTGCAAAGTTAGATAGCACCTGTGGGAACTTAAGTGACGATATATAAAACAAGTCAAAGCATCAAAGAGGTATAATTATTGTTGTTGTCATATCCATATGGATATCCCCCAGAACATCTTTGCCAGAGCTTCTGAAGAGGTTTGACTTCTTTTACACGGACAAAGACAAACACATATACAATAAACCTTTATTGACAAGACAAACATCTATGCGCTTACCAACCGAGATTCGAATCCAGGGCCTACTGGTTGGGATTCAGACACTGTATTCATTAAGCCGATTACACTCTTAAAACAAACGAGCGATTTTAACTCGGTCTGAGTTGATCTTCACTCCTCCTGTGTTGAAAATACACTCCTCCTACGGGAGTGGATCCTTTGTGCGTGAAATCTCCGACAGGATCACTCCAAACGAGTGGTTTTAACTCAGTCTGAGTTAATATTCACTCCTTTCCAGTGTCGAAAATGCACTTCTCCTACAGGAGTGGATTTCACTCTCTTGTTTTAAGAGTGTAGGTGGCATTATTATTATTTTTAAAGAGTATAAGCACTCCTGGCTGGGGGAAGGCCACAGTAGCCCCGAGTAGAACGTCTGATGCCTGTCATAGGCCCGAACAAAATTTCGTATAACATCAGCCATTGACGTATTTAAAGGACGTATATCAACATTTCAAGTGAAGGGCTTAGTGGAAGAATGTGCTAAGTGACGGTGAAAACGAGAAGAAAATGAGCTTTTAGTTTGCACTTAGGTTCGTTAAAAACGGTACTTTCAAACGGCAAAAATATACTTAACAACTGGAAGTTTATGAAAAAGGGGGACTATGTTATCTTTGTAGGAGGGAATAACATGTTGTTTCTAATGCCACTCGGTAACCGAGCCCGGAGTAGAGGACTACCCGATTTAAGGCGAAGAGGGCGGCTTCCGTTTTTATTGAGCGCCACAAGGGAGGAAGTCCGACTGTTGCCCGTCAGCATGACACATCCGCTTTACAGGAAGGTCCCTTTCACACATCCATTCTCACTCACATATCGGAATTTGGATTCAGATCAAAGGCCGATAACCCCCTGATCTGGCACCCCCAGAGGTATTAATTTGGTATGGGAACATGGAGGACTTTGTGACCACGACATATTTAACGTGCCCCAGCCACCATTAGTCAACACGGCGGTTTTTAGCCGAGTACAAGCGCCGACTCAGCGACCATCAGAATTGCGAGCGCCGCCGAGGACAGAACCCACAACCCTTCCGATGCGAGCACGACGCCCCACACGACTGAGCTACCGCGGCTCGAATAACATGTACTTTGACACTAAAATCTCATTTTTTAACTTTCAAACATTTCTTTCAAACATTCTTTTCAAACATTACACTTAGCACATTCTTCTACTGAGCTCTCCAGTTGAAGAATGCAGCGGAAAAAACACTTCATTGCATCGGGATCTTCCCGTATTCTGGTGTGCTTGGCGGACATTGGCTACAGGAAACCGGTTTCTCACTCGGTTCTTTTTCCGTGGTACAAACATGTGAGCCATTGTCCACTGATCTCTGGCGTGAATCAGGGTTGCTGCGAGAGTAACCAGTTTCCTTAAACCAGTTTAGACGATGACTCGCTATTGTTGCCACAGAATCCTGATGCAGACACATTCCTATGCAATGAAGTTGTTTTTCTCCTGTACTCGTGAGTGTTCTCTTAGCCGCTGCGCCACCCATTAGAGTGAGGAGTGGCACACCGTTACCAGGAAATACCACGAGGAGGTGGAACACTCGGCATTTCCCAAAGGGCTATTCTCTCTCTTTTTTTTTGTTTAATCGTACACCACTTTATTCAATGTGCCCTAACTGTCAATCTTCCCCCACATCCCAATCGCGCCGATGACTTTCATAATGCATCTGATTAAAATCTCTTTTTCGAATAATTCCAGCTGCTTTTATACTCCTTTCTGATTACAACGCAAGCTTGGAAAGCACTTTCTCAACCTACCTTGTTTTAAGGATCTTCTGTTATGGAAAATCCGAAAACAGCAAAACTTAAGCCGTTTCTTGTAAAGCCAATTGCGTTGTGATCGGATCGGAAGACCAATAGTGGCCGCCAGAGAGAATAACCCCCGAAGCCATGGCACTGATGCCTTTGAACTTTTGGTATTAAATTTTAGAGTTAATTTAAACAAAGGACTTTAAAAACATCTCTATGGATTCTATTTTTAGACATTTAGTTCAACTGCTAAGGCTTATATTATTTTCTAGAAATAATTTAATTATACGTTCTCATATCTATAATTGTTTAAGTAAATTTTTAACTATTTTTTGTTTGTAATAATGAATTTTGGGTCAGATAAATATGAAAGTTGATAGTACTATTGAAATAAATGGTTTTGTGTGCCATAACTTCTTCGTTTTAAAGGCTGGCTGCTCCCGAATTTCGGGAACAGCACTTAAAAGGTTGTATTTGATGATCTTACACAATGCTACACGTTTCCCGGCGTCATCAAAACCAGGTCTACGCAAAAGCAAACTCGATTTTTACAAAAACGAGATTTAAATATCATGAAAAGTGAAATTCAAGAATTTACCTTTTATGTTACTTAAATATCTCGACTCAAATACATGAAATACATTTAAAAACACAAAACAAAGTACTTCTTCTTTTGATGTTTATTAAATGTATTTATGTGCGGTAAAACTAAACAACTCCTGGACTTTATTTAATCGCAATCGGGGTATAGACGTCATATTTGGGATATACTTCTACAGTGAGAAGATTTAAAACTGTCAAAGTCGGGAAATTGTCATAATCAGGAAAATGTCAATATGTCATAATCGAGACTATTGTAAAGTATGTTTGAACCGGTTTTTGTATTCTATTTTTTTAAATAACCTATTTGTTGCTATGAATTCTGTATGAAAAAGGAAATGTGACAAAGAGTCTAATACTAAAAATTTTGAAGATACATAAGTTGAATAAATCTAAAATATATTTCAACACTAAAAACATGACAACATATAAATACAATACTAAATACAATTCGGCTAATACTAAAATTTTGAAATTATATAAACCGAATAAATCTAAAATATAGTTCAACACTAAAAACATGACAACATATGGATCACCTTTACTGTACGGTAACTATTGGCGCGATTTTCGGATTTGGCGATAAATAGTTATTTATTTCAACCTGGCTGACTTTGACTGATGATTGAAATTCTTTGGCTTCGATGACGTTTTCCGGCAACCCTATCTGACCGTTTTTTGCTCATTTCGATTGGGTTTTTGTTCTGGAAAGTCGCCAGAATACGGACTTTAAGCGCGATTTCGGAAAGTTCGCCAATAGTTACCGTACAGTAAATTTCTACCCAACATATAAATACAATACTAAATACTATTCGGCTAATACTAAAATTTTGAAATTATATAAACCGAATAAATCCAAGACATAGTTCAACACTAAAAACTTAAAAACTCTAAAAAAGCGGCTGAGACTAAAATTTTGAAAGGAATCGAATGCATTCAAAAAATAATTCATGGTAGAAACAACTTTACAACTTAAAAATTTAGAAATTTGCGGCCGAATGAAAGTATGGAGTCTTCGCTCCCAACGTGAGAAATAAGCACACATTATAACACTAAACGAACTAAAAATAGCATACCTCTGCCCCCTTTCGGGCAGCCCCAGGCAATCCGCCAGAGCGACTGATCTAGTAGACATTTATATTCCGAAATAAGTTGGGGCTATTTTATTAAAAGATGTTCTAAGTTTCAAATAAAAAGACAATCAAAATAGATAAAATTGAAAGCCAAAGTTTTAAACTATTTTAGAATTGATCATTCACTGAGTATTAAAGGTTCTAACAATACTTTTAATTTGAACTAAATGTAGACATTTAAACCAAAATCTTCGTTTGTGAGTTACAGATGTTTTTAATCAATCTATTAAAAATATATTTACGCCAAAGCCTTTTTCATTTTCAATGTTTTTAAAGCGTTGTTTTAATTGACAAAAAAAAGTTTAAAATTGAATCAAATTTCGGCTAAATGTCTAACTAGAGAAGTCGTCTACTAGTTCGTCCCCTTGGCAACCTTGGAAGCCAAATCAAGCGCCCTTGGCTGCTTGTTGACAATCCAGAAGTTACCTTCGTCGACGTCCAAGTACCACACGAATTCTACACGAGTACCACACGAAGGGAGAAGTAACTGTCTGCCTGTCTCTCGGAGATGCCGGGGCGGCGCCGGGGGTGTCTGAGGCCGGGGCGGCGCCGGGGGGTTGCGCGCCTGGAGTCTGGCAACTAAGTCCAAATATTGTCCATACCACTTCGGACGCTTAGGCTTCCTTGTCCAACAAAGGCCCTCTCCGCACCTGAAACACACGAAAAAAAAAAGACATCGCATCTGATTAGATTCGCGCGGATCACTTTAGGGTCTTGCATGGTAACGGATCTCGGTAAAACTATGCTTCAAGTTGTCCCTTGGCGATTTTTGTTTGGTGCCTATTCAGTTTGGTTTAGCATTGGTTCCGCACAATCAGAATACGAACATTCGAATATAACACTTTTATCTAAATCAATCATAATCACGATAGCTAAATAAAACTGAAATGCAAATTCATTACTGCATTTAAAAGGAATTCATTCTGCAAATTCAAAACTGCATTTAAAAGGAAATTTAACATAGCCAAAAAAAAAAAATGAATTGTGCGAAAATGATTTGGCTGATTTTTTAAAAATGCTTCCGGAATGGGAGCACAAAAATGTCTTAAAAATGCAATTAATTTTTAATTTTGTCATTAAATTTTGTTATTTATATTATTTTAATAATATTATGCAAGCAAAATATAACCAACTCTTAAAATTCCACAATTACTACGATCGTCAAAGTAACGACTGGCTTCTATTAGACTGTTCCATTGTTTTAAAACCGAATTAAGTGCTTTTTACAATGAATACAAGTTTAAATATATTGCGATTGAATGTTCTGCACAAATATTCCGTATATTAATGTCAATTCCACAAAATAGTGTAGTTTATATGTTTCCTATCAGTGTACTAATAGCTATAGTTGTCCTTTGGGTTTTAAATTTAAACCAGTTAAGACTTGCCGAGTCTGGTTTGAACTGGATTCGTCTAGTTTTATTATACATAGAAGACTGAAAAGAAATGTATTGAAATATACAAAATACTAACAAAAAATGATGAAATAACTAAAAAAAAAGTCAACTTACTTTAACTTGAAAGTTAGGCACATTGCGTACTGGTTCGTATAAGCTTTTGAAGAAAATATTAAAATTCTCGTTATTAATTTAACAACTTAAATTTTCGCTTATTTTAAAGCAAGTTTACTCAGTGACAGCTACTACGTGAATGATGAAATTTGTACTCTGCAGATGGCCACTTGAAATCATATTCCTCCGCGAGAATAGATAGATCCAATAAAAAAGCTGCAGTTTTGCTAAATAAAGTTAATATAGACGAGATATTTTACAAGATTTTATAATTTCTTTCGTAGTAAATTCTTTTTATTTGATATTTGCTTGAAAGTTGTTTTTATTTTCTCATTTTAATTAATTTCTTAGCTGCCTTCGTACTCCTAATTATCGATGGAGGACGCGTAGGTTTTATTATATCGATTGTGACATTATCAAAATATCTTATTAAGTGTTATGTAAACAATCTTTTGTTTTCTTTTATCATTGGTAATTTTGACTTAAAATTTGATGCTTAGAGTAATGCTATAATAAATTTAGTAGATAAAATAAAAAAAAATTTATAGATAAGTTTTTTTTTCTATGTTTTAATTAGTAAGTAGTACCAATCCTTTTTTTTTTTTGTTACTTTATTTCAAATGTGCCAGTCTATGCCTTTTTAAATAGTTTGAATTCGGATTCAAAACTATTTGCGTGTTTATTTACGCTACTTAAAGAAACAAATTGTCTCTGAAATTATTTAGAAGTTATTTTTATGGAAAGTAGTTTCTAGTTTAATTAAATACTAAGATCCTAGAAGTGATAAGTGTTAGCGTCATTCTTAAAACTTGGCGACATTGCGCAAATACTATACAAGTTTGGCGGTAATTTTCAATCGTGTTTTATTCAAGTCTATAAGGTTATGTCCTTGGAAAGCGGTAATTCTCAATCGAATAGCACCTTTCCTACCCCTGAAGATACGCTATTAGGTCATTCTCATTAGTTGTAACTACCGAGTATTTTTTTTAAAATTTCATTTGGTCTTTCATGCTGATACTGTTGTAACTTTCGTTGGGTCAACTACCATTTTCAGAAACGTACCAAGGGAAAGAAGGTGGGAAACGTTAAGGCAGGCGAGTACCCAAAATTCTAAAAATTTTACTATTCCTTTAATCTTTTCCAAATTAGGCATAGTGATTTCAAATATAATGAACAATGCTTTTTGTGCAATTTTTTTTATTTAAATATAATTGATTTATTTTAAACGGTGTTTTTCAACTAAAAAAAGGGGTTTACGCTAACACTTCTAGCATAAAAAGTTTTAGATTAATTTATCTGAAATTTTTTACAGATGCTATTTCAATATATATCTGTGCCATGAACCCCTAACATCTGGTGTAAATATACAAGTTTTTTTTTTTAAATGTCCAAGTGTAAGTTGATCGAAAAAAAAAATTGTGGTTAATTTATAACATTTTTCTTAATAACTTATCTTCTTATAATTTGTATATAACTCTAAAGGGCCATTGCATGTATCAGTTCAAACCAAAGAATGTAACGCATAATTAATGTTTACAGGATCGAAATTCAATGTGGTAGACTTGTTAGCGTAAATCTCTTTTTTTAGTAGAAAAACACCGTTTAAAATAAATAAATTATATTTAAATTAAAAAAAATGCCTAAATAGTATCATTCATTATATTTAAAATTCCTATGCCAAATTTGGAAAAGATTAAAGTAATAGTAAAAATTTTAGTATTTTAGGGAATTTTGGGTATTCGCCACATTAAAATTCGAGCTCAACACTGAATGTTGTCTACACTGCATACTAAGTGCATTAAAGGAAAAACATGTTCTACAGAAAAAGGGGTGGTCCATAAATTACATGATTTGTCATAATAGAAAGTTTAAAGCTGGGGGAACTTTAGGGTCGATACAGATTAAAATCTTTTTCAAGTGGAGAACCGCGATGCAGGGTGGTAATAAAATAACGCTCTCTATTCGGAGTGTTCTGAAGCTTGAATGAATAATCCAAATGCATCAAAAATTGAGACACAAATCAAGAAGTCAAAAAATAAAAAAGGGATAAGAATGGAATCCTAAAAAATAATCATAAAAAAGAATAATCATAAAAAAACAAACTCGTCTCTTGACCAGGGTTCTACATTACGAGGCTTCGTCAATTATGCCCAATTAAGGCCAGCACAGCTAATTACGCCTCGTAATTTAGAACCCAGGTCAAGTGTCAAGTTGTTTTTTTTATGATTCAATTCTTTTCCCCCTTCCTGATTAGTAAGTGTCTCAAAGTTTTTTTGCATTTGGATTATTCATTAGGGCTACAGACCACTCGGAATAGTGAGCGTTATTTTATAACCACCCTGAACATATAAAGGAACCTATATGTTACGCTTGAAAATCTAAAAGTTTCAACCACCTCTTCAATAATACACTGCTCAAAACAATTAGGGGAGCACTTTTTAATTCCAACTTTAACTTCACTCCCAACTTTTTAATTTTTATCCTATAAATCTGAAATTTGTTAAATAGGTTCACTATGCATTCGAAATGAAATAGTAAAAAACACGAGAAAAAAAATCTTAAGTTTTTAATACTTAAATTTAAAGGGGGGAAATGGAATAATAACTTTTTAATAAATTATAACAATAATTATTTCAAAACTTTTTTTGTTAAAAATAGCTGAAATATATTTTTAAACATCTAAAAAATGCAACCATGAAAAATTTAGGGTCAATTTATTTTCTAAAACTGTTTTAAAGTGAAATTTATTATACTATATTTTTCATATTTTCATTAATATAAAAAAAATATTAAATTCTTCAAAATACGTTATTCTTCCATATAATGATGTATCTAACGATACATAAGTTGCGAATTTAACTTAGTCAAAAAAAAAATCACAAGCTGATGATTCCCAATGGAATCATTGGGAGCGAAAGGGTTTAAAACATGTGCTCCCCTAATTGTTTTGAGGAGTGTACAAAAGATAATGAAAGTTAGATATTGGGTTTTAATTTAGGGAATTACACTCTTAAAACGAACGAGCGATTTTAACTCAGTCTGAGTTAATTTCACTCCTCCAGTCTGGAAAATGCACTTACCCGGAAGGAGTGGATTCTTTGTATGCTAAGCCTCCGACAGGATCACTCCAAACGAGTGATTTTAACTCAGTCTGAGTTAATATTCAATCCTTTCCAGTGTCGAAAATGCCCTTCTCCAACTGGAGTGGATTTCACTCTTTTGTTTTAAGAGTGTACTTTAACCCTTTCAGTCCCAGTGATGCCATTTGGCATCATCACTTTCAATATTTTTTTAAAAAATGTTTATGTCCCGCTATGACATCCAAACACACATCATTCGATTCTTCACACTTTGTTCTATCAGACAAAATTTTACTTTAGTTTCAATAGAAGTCAGAACTACTATTTTTTTTATTTAGAAAATAGTCAACAAGCGTTTCTCCTGATTTTTTATAAGTTCACTTCAGTTCCACATATTTAAAACACAATTTAAACTATTTCGGTTAAAATAATTACTAAATTTTTTTTAATAATATGGTAAGATACTTTAAAATATATAACTCGAAGTGTTTTTAGGTAATATATATATTTTTTATTTTGTTGTTTTCCACAGTTAAAGAATTTCGGCATTGTTTCAAAAACCATATAAAAAATTTTAATGGATTTTTTTTCCTTATGGAATTCGTATATTTGACCTAAAATAAGCTTATTTTGTGAATATCAGATGTTTCTGTAGTGTAGTAAATTTTTGGGACTGAAAGGGTTAAATCCAAAAATCTAATTAAAGGCAAATAAAAAACCCGATTGACCACTAGTCCCTGAATCAAAATTTCCATTTCGTTGATCCAATGGAGAAAAAGAAAAATTCTAAGCCACATGGCTCCGGCTGTATTAAATATTTTGCAAACTGTTTTTCATATTATGTAGCTGACCTACTGGGCTCTCACTGTTTGAAATGGATTCGTGAATTTTTTAAATAATATTTTAATAAATAATTTTATAACTAAGTATTCGAACCTATTTCAAAAAGTGAGATTCTGAAGACCTTTACGTCAAATGTATTTGTCATTAAAAAAAAACCGTTTGTAAAATTAGAAAATATAGGATTGTTGATTTTAAAAGTTAAGTTGCGTGAATATTTGGGTGTCAGCTTGACTGTGGTTCTAAATTGCTCTTGCACTAGTGCGACGGTAATTCAATCAAACTCCGAAATGGAAAATAACACGAGATGGTAGAGAAAGCCGACTTTCCGGTTTCGTAATAGTTAGTAAGAACTATAAATTTGCCCAAGTTAGTAACAAGTTTGGTACTGCCTTCTCCATATCAATCTGAGCACTAGTTGACAATTGTCAAAATTGATAATAATTCCCACTTGATTGAAAGTTGTCACTTGATTGAAAAAGTAAATTTTTTCAGCCCTTGTTCCTTTTTATAAAGTTTGGTGCTGCCATCTACATTTCAATCTGAGTAGGTAGGTAGGTTTGAATTATCGTCGCACTAGAGCTACACGAGGGCTATTGGCGACGGGAGTCGTATTTTAGAACCACAGTCAAGTGACGAGCTTACACCTGAGTAGACACACAACGCAACCGTTAAGGGCGACATCGTACGCAGCGTTAGGATTTGGAGCATATTTAACGTACACTCCCCGGGGTATTATTCGTCGGACAGTTTTGGGCTGCACGGGCCGTTTATAGGTCGGCAGTTATTTTGGCGATGCCCGGACACGAACCTGTGACCTTTCGCACGATAGGCGAATGCCTAACTGACTGGGCTCTCCAGCCTCCTTTCAATCTGAGTACTAGCAGACAATGGTTAAAGATGATGATTCTCAGTTGATCGAAAGTTGATAATTCTCATTTTTTTTCTGAGGGGCGGCTGGGGTGGCCAGTCGGTTAGGCACTCGCCTAGCATGCGAAAGGTCCCTGGATCGGGTCCGGGCATCGCCAAATTATCTGCCGACCTATAAACGGCCCTTGCAGCCAAAAACGTCCGACGAATAATACCCCGTGTAAGGGAGTGCACGTAAAGTATCCTTCAAAGTTCTAACGCTGCGTACGAAGTCGCCCTTAAGGCTGCTCATCACCCCCATACCCCGTCCTCCTTCGATCGGGCTTGCTAATGTTAAGTCTATGGGGGAGAAAATGATTTTTGTTTAAAAAAAAAGTCAAGAAATTATAGGAATATTTTGATGCGTTTTTTTTTAAAAATTCATATAACTCCAATAAAGTAGTGCTTTTAGAGGTTATTTTTTTTTAAAATGTTACTTGCCTTTTTTAATAGAAAAAAATTTAGATTAAAAAAAGTAAATAGCGTTTTTAAAAAAATAACCTCTAAAAGCACTACTTTATTGGAGTTATATGAATTAAAAAAAAAAAAAACGCATCAAAATATTCCTATAATTTCTTGACTTTTTTTGAAACAAAAACCATTTTTTCCCCCATAGACTTAACATTAGCAAGCCCGATCGAAGGAGGACGGGGTATGGGGGTGATGAGCAGCCTTAACGGTTGCGTTGGGTGCCTATTCAGGTGTTGGCTCGTCCCCTGACTGTGGTTCCAAAATACGACGCCCGTCGCCAATAGCCCTCGTGTAGCTCTAGTGCGACGATAATTCAAACAAACCGACAAACCAACTCATTTTTTTCCAGCACCTGTTCGCCGCCCCGCCCCATGCTGAGCGAGAGGGAGGAGGCCGCCCGCGCCAAGAAGAACAAGTACGCGTGGCTGAGGGAAGCCCTGGAGAGGGCGCGCCACTGAACTGAACTGAAACTCTGGAAGGAGCATCGAAACGCTCGCCAATAGGGTCGGTGAAGCCCGGCAACCCTGTAAGAGCAACTCAACCTTTGCCGCCAATCCTATACTTCACCTGTTAAAATAGGCATTTTTAACCAACTTTTGCAATAATATTTTTAACAGAAAATTGATATGTTATTGCTTTAGGAGGTTCTTTACATAATGAAATTTCGGAAACGTGTACTTTAAAAATAAAATAAAATGACAGGAATATTCTTTAAAACTTAAATTTCTTGGAGTAGTATTCTTTGGAGAGCGATTGGCGACATCCAATGCAAACTGTCAAATCAAGTGTCAATTGTGATCGGCGAATTCATGCCAAATGTGGCACATATCGTATTTGAAGCTGTCGCCAAGTGACCCAAAAATAGGCTTCACTAGCTTTTCATGTAATGCTCCTTCCAGAGTTTCAGTTCAGTTCAGTGGGGCCCGCGCACGAAGGGAGCAGGAGAGGTGTTTTTTTTTTTCTATTTTATTAGCTACCTTTATCCTCTTGAGTAAGGTTTGGTTTGACTTATCGTCGCACTAGAGCTACACGAGGGCTATTGGCGACGGGCGTTGTATTTTAGAACCACAGTCAGGTGACGAGCCAACATCTGAATAGGCACCCAACGCAACCGTTAAGGGCGACATCACGCAGCGTCAGGACTTTGAAGGATATTTAACGTGCACTCCCTTACACGGGGTATTATTATTCGGACATTTTTGGCTGCACAGGCCGTTTATAGGTCGGCAGCTATTTTGGCGATACTCGGACCCGAACCTGGGACCTTCCGCATGCTAAGCGAATGCTTAACCGACTGGGCTCCAATGCCCCCTTTATCCTCTTGAGAACTGCCGTCCCCCGTCCCCACTTAGGAACATTTTTTAAAACCTCCCCACAAACAATTAACACGTTAATTAGTTCTGAAATTGACCTGGTCCGATAGAAGAAGATCCAAATATCAGTTTTCAGCCATTGATTACAGATATCAGTCATTTATTTCTATAAAACAAATGAAGTTGAACGAAAGTCAATGCGATATTAGGGTCCTGAAAATATAATTTTAATTTTTTTTCAAACTTTTCAAAAAGTTCTTTTAGTAATTCATTTTAAAAGCATTTTGTATAAAAATCATGCTAAAATAATCTGTTAATTACAAATAAGTTACACGAAAAAAAAACTTATGTATTGGGAAGCCAATAATTTTAAACAGTGTATCATGTATTATATTTATTTCGTTCATGTTTTTCTGTTTTTGGAAACATATTTCTGTAATTAAAAATTTAATTAACTTTTTGTGTAACAGCTGTTTAGACGTAGTTGGACAATATGCTGAAGTCCCTTAAATCCTATATTTTGCGGGAAATTTTAAAAGATACACAAATTCTATTTTTTTTTGTTTGTTTATTAGTTGTTTTTGTCAATGGCACTCAGTGTTGTAATTTTTGAAGATCCTCTGAAGTTCGGAAGATTGGAGATGGCTGTAAATCAACAAATATAAATATCGACAAATAGATTTCAAAATATTTTAGTGTGTTAGCAAAACTAGTTAGGTAGTAAATTCTAGATGTCATTAAATTTTTTTACTCTAAACTGTTCAAAATAACACTGTTTGCAGTTTAAAAAATGAATTGAAACGGCTTTTTACATAATTGGTTGATTTTTTTTAATGTTGCCGAAATATAGCAAACGACCTATCCCGTACCTACCTAGAAACTTGTAACCAAGCCCCCACACTATTCGTTAATTTCATTTGATAGTCTTATAAACCAGAACCAAACTGAGTTAGAGGCCGGGGTCTTTAATTTCGGTCCACCCGCTACACGGAGGCAAGGAATGACATGGAAATGCCGGGAAGGTAGAAAACCTATGTAAATTGGGTTAACCAATTGAAGTCGCTGATCGCTTTCTTAAGGTAGGCGGGTACCCAAATTCCACAAATTTCTAAAATTTTTACTATCACTTTAATATTTTCCAAATTTGGCATGGTGATTTCAAATATAATGAACAATGCTATTTAGGCATTTTTTTAAATTTAAATATAATTTACTTATTTTAAACGATGTTTTTCTACTAAAAAAGACGTTTACGCTAACAAGTCTACCACATTGAATTTTCCTCCTATAATCATTAATTATGTGTTAAATTCTTCGTTTTGAACTGATAGATGCAATGTCCCTCTAGAGTTACATACAAATTACAAGAAAAGAAGTTATTAAGAAAAATGTTATGATTTAACTTTAAAAAAAAGATTTTTTTTCGATTAACTTACACTTGGACATTTAAAAAAAAGTACGATATTTACACCAGAAGTTAGAGGCTTATAGCACAGATATATATTGTAATAGCATCTGTAAAAAATTTCAGGTAAATTAATGTAAAACTTTTTATGCTAGAAGTGTTAGAGTAACACCCTTTTTTTAGTTGAAAAACACCGTTTAAAATTAATCAATTATATTTAAATAAAAAAAATTACATAAAAAGCATTGTTTATTGTATTTAAAATCACTATGCCAAATTTGGAAAAGATTAAAGTAATAGTAAAGATTTTAGAATTTTGGGTACTCGCCTACCAAAGCCCAAAACTAACGCGAAATAAACGGTTGGTTAACTATTTATCCCTTTTTACTTTCAGTTTTCCAAATGTGAAATTAAGGCCAAAAAAAAATGTATTTTCAACATTGCTTCGGCTGTCAGTCTGAATTCACCCTATAGCTTTAACTGAAATAGCTACAAAAATATTTAGGTTTTATAGGTATTGTTGAAAATCTAAAAACGACATACTTCAAATTAGGTACTCGAGTTCCCATTACCTTAATATCACTTTTCAGGCCTATACTTTGGCTCTTGCTTATTTTGCCTTTCTACGTTAACTTGAATTGTTTTCGTATGCCAAATTTGTTTCATTGTTTTTTCTTAAAATATTAATTTTTCTTAACGTTTTGCAGTGTGTTTAGTAAGATTAGTTGACATGGAAGTTTATTTTTTTTAAATATTAATCAGAAATGTTTAAGTATTTTTTTTAAATTTTGATCACACAATATTTATATAAATCAGCTATAGGATTGATAAATAAAGATTGATAAAAAATTTGTAATAGGTTGATTCTAAGAAAATGTGCCATGGACATAATTTTTTAAATTTCAACTTTTTTTATTTGAAACAAAATCTGCTCGGCAAAAATTCTTGACACTTTATTTTCTCTTTTTATACCTCAATATAAACAGTTCGCAAAAAATTCGAAAATTAAATTTAAAATTTGAGTAAAATAAAGAACATTAAACTTTGTCATGTCCGTCACGCTAATAAATATTTTATAATATTTTACTATTTATAAATTTCTTAATTTTTTTTCTTCCTGGTTGACACATCAGAATCTTATATTGATTCCAAAAAAATTCTAGACTTGAAATGCATACCAGTTAAGAGCAAATGGTAACATAAGGCCAATCAAAATCTGTGTCTCAATTTTGTCATGTCAGTCACGGCATGTTTTAAACCAATTAATTTTAAGTATTTTCTCGAGTGAAAATTTCAGTGTTTTTTATAATCAAGCATCACCCCATGGCAATTTTTTAACAGTCAATTAACATTTACTACTTTTCAAGGGCCTAGAATGTTGTCATATGTCATCTGTCACGAGTGGATTTAGCCAATATAGATAACGAATTACTAAAAATTACTCCTCAATAATTAACGTTTTAAATGAATATTAATGTTTTTTTTCTTTTTTAAGGGGTTGCTTTTTTTTGGCGGATCAGGCCTTTTGAAGACTCGGCATATTCCTTCGGACAAAGAGCCATTTTTTGCTGCACCATCTTGGCGGCTCCCGCTACCAATTTTAACTCTTATATTATAGGGAATCTGAGCTCTCCGAGTATCTTGAAATATGAAGAGATTTAATTTTGCCAAGAGAACCCATACTATCTTTAAGGTGTGTTTTTTAAAGATGCATTTTTTACACATAATATATTTAAATGAAGTAATCTGGTACCATGTAATTTTATATTATTTGAATGGGGTTGTTTCACGTCGTGCACGGGCAACACCTCCAATGGTTTGTTGTCATTTCTAAGGATATTTTACTTAATTCTCAGACTATTTTGCTTATTGAATATATTTAATGCCAACTTCTTGCTGTGCTGCTGGTTTTTCAAAACATTTGTTAAAGAAAGCTTGCATAGAGAGAAAAAATATTTTTATCGGTTTTTTTCAGAGTGAAACCCAAGCAACCAATGAAAATTAGTTTGGATACAAATAATGAAAACAAGAGCGCTGAAACATTCCCATGCGTACTGCAAATAAGGGCATAATAAGTTTTTCGGAAAACTCGCGCATTCGCAAGGTGTCGTCGTCGTCGTAGAGCTTTTAAGGTTAATGTTTCTTCATTTGCAACTTTGCTTTTTTTTTTGTAAATTTTGACCACTTTAAAGATTGTTACTAGAATTAATTACGCCTTTACAGCGTAAACAGAGTCGTGAAATCTTTGAAAACAAGTCAACACGCGTTCACCAAGATTATTATGTTATTGAACCCTAACCCTGGTAGGATCGGTATTGCCCCAAAGGGAGCTCAAATGGCACTAAATTGATTCAGGTGGCGAAAAGAAGCTTTCCCCAACTCGTGTCGGAACAACTGTTGTAACTTTATACGTATGCCAGTATTGAAAAACTCTCATTTGGGCCTATAAGCATTAACCTAGTGATTTTCAGAAAGTTTCACTTTTTTCGCTTCAAGCATATTCTAGCCTCTATGATCCACAATCAATTTGGCGCCGAACACTATCGATGACTCCAGATTATCCGGCACCTGAGTGGTCAAAGCGGTAGTGACGTCATTTGGCGTGGGATTAGCGTCGCCAAGAGTAATTATAATCACATCTTGGCGCTTTGGGGGACCTAATCTGTTTTGGGAGTTAAAGATTAAAAAGCGATTCATGGGGTTAATCTGAAATAGT
Source organism: Hylyphantes graminicola (assembly GCA_023701765.1). Taxonomy (NCBI): domain Eukaryota; kingdom Metazoa; phylum Arthropoda; class Arachnida; order Araneae; family Linyphiidae; genus Hylyphantes; species Hylyphantes graminicola. The sequence continues at coordinate 3,809,045 of CM043113.1, forward strand.
TTTAACCAACAGTTGTGTTAAATATGAGTTGAATTAGAACCAAACGATCAGTCACTTAAGTTGACAAGGACTTTACTCTGGGTTTTATATTTATTGAGGATAAGAGCAAAAGCGTTGCACAAAATCGAAATGTTATATTTAAAAAGAAAAGCCTTTAATAAATCATCAACTTCTACTTCTTGTTATGCCCGAGTTTTATGATTTTCATGTTACACCTTTGATCATATACCAGATAATTAGATAATTTTACATTTCGTGTGGGAGCAAGTGATAATGTCGGCAATGGACAACTTCAGCCGAATTTCTGATTGCAACCTTAAGGAGGAATGGGCGCGCTGGATCGCGGGTCTCCAAAGCAAAGTGCATCAGTGCTAATTCAATTGAGAAAAAAAATTCTCTGGAACATTTCTCCGACTGTATGGTATGTTTTTACAAACGGATTTGTTATGTGAAAAATGTAAATGACTCACAGGCATTGAGCTTACAGGTCCCGACAATCCCACTTTTTGAAATAGGTTAGACCTTAAAAAAAAAAAAATTTCAATAATTTCACAAAAAGTATTCGAAGCAATTTAACAAAGTGGGATTATAGAGACCTGTGAGTTATCTACATTTATTATTAAAAAAAAACCATTTGCAAAAATATTTAATACAGACAGAGAAATGTGGCAAGGAAAACAGTCCCCCCCCCCCAATGTATTAACATGGAGGCATTTGAATTTGGAGATCCCCGGTCCAGCGCGCCCATTCCCCCTTGTATACTGTGACGAAATTTGCGCCCACGAAAAGTACCACTACAGTAGTTTAAATCACGGCCGATTTCAATCGGAATTGTACTTGAAAACTTATATAATAACACTATATTATTTGATTAAAGGTCCTGACTCAAAACTTATTTAATTGCCAGAAAACTCTCAGATCCACTTATGTCAAAACGAAAGAGCAAACTCCATATTGAATATTCCTCGATTTGGAATACGAGAAGGTTTAGAAGGGCCATGGGGGATTCAATTTCGGTTTTGGATTTAATAAATGTGTTAAATGGGGAAAGGGGAGAGGTATTCGGACAATCTAAAGTTTCAGTGTTTAACATATTCCAAGGGAATTGCAGGATAATTCTGAGATTTCGGTTGTTGCATTTGTTGAAAACGGAACCTACTTGGATAATTAGTCTCAACTCTGTGTTTGCAATGTAAGGTAGGCGAATAACCTAAATTCCCCAATATACTAAAATATTTGCTATTACATACTTTAATATTTTTCCAAATTTGGCACAGTGATTTCAAATATAACGAACAATGCTATTTAGGCATTTTTTTTAATATAAATATAATTTATTTATTTTAAACGGTGTTTTTCAACTAAGAGGTTTACGCTAACAAGTCTACCACATTGAATTTTTCTCTTATAAACATTAATTATGTGTTAAATTCTTCATTTTGAACTGATACATGCAAAGACCCTCTAGAGTTACATACAAATTACAAGAAAAGAAGTTATTAAGAAGAATGTTATGAATTAACTAAAAAAAGATTTTTTCCGATTAACTTACACTTGGACATTTAATAAAAAACTAGTAGTATATTTACATCAGATGTTAGAGGTTTATAGCACAGATATGTATTGAAATATGTAGCATCTGTTAAAAATGTCAGGTAAATTAATGTAAAACTTTTTATCCTAGAAATGTTAGCGTAAACCCTATTTTTGGTTGAAAAGCACCGTTTAAAGTAAATCAATTATATTTAATGAAAAAAATTGCCTAAAGAGCATTGTTTATAATATTTGAAATCACTATGCAAAGTTTGGAAAAAATTAAACTAATAGTAAAATGTTTAGAATTTTGGGTATTCGCCTACCTAAAATCATAGTTAAGAGTTAGGCAGTTTTTGAGATTGTTTATTCCGTCTGTTAAACTACAAATGTAATCGGCTCGTTTCATGCGACGTACTTATTTACAGCTTTCATCCTGTCCCTCAATCAGGGCTTTGATTGGTGATCTGTTCCCACGTGACACAGATTCACCATCGTTGCTCGAGAAAAAAAATCATACAGCAAGATAATTTTAACATTTAAGGGGGAATGGGCGTGCAGGACCGGGGTTCTCCAAACTCAAGTGCCTCAATGTTAATCCAATGGGAAAAAATTATTTTCTTTGCCACATTTCTCCGGCTGTATTGGATATTTTTACAAGCGGATTTTTTTATGTGATAAATGTAGCTGACTTACAGGTCCCGACAATCCCACTTTTTGAAATTAGTACGAATATTTTTTTTTTAATATTCAATAAATTATTTTACACAAAATATTCGAAGCAATTTCAAAAAGTGGGAAGATAGAGACCTGTAAGTCAGCTAGATTTATCACATAAAAAAATCCGCTTGTAAAAATATCAATACAGCCGGAGAAATGTGGCAATGAAAATAGTTTTTCCCCCATTGGAATAACATTGAGGCACTTGAGTTTGGAGACCCCCGGTCCTGCGCGCCCATTCCCCCTTAAGACCTCAAAACAAGCCGATTGGAGTATCATGCAAGACATTGTATGATACACTTTAATTAGAGTTAAACAACACATTATATTTTAATTTTCTGTGTGTTATTCTGAACCTGTGTTATTATTTTCATTTAAAATGATGGTTTGGTTTTTGAATTAACGTCACACTAAAGCTACACGAGGGCTATTGCCGACGGGTGTCGTATTTTAGAACAACAGTCAAGTGACGAGCCTACACCCGAGTAGGCACCCTACGCAACCGTTAAGGGCGACATCGTACGCAGCGTTAGGACTTTGAAGGACATTTAATGTGTGCTTCCTTACACGGGGTATCATTTATCTGACATTTTTGGCGGCATGGGCCGTTTATAGGTCGGCAGTTATTTTGGCGATGCCCGGACCCGAACCTGGGACCTTTCGCATGCTAGGCGAATGCCTAACCGACTGGGCGCCTTGTTTAAAATGATGAACTATAATCCATAACAATAAAAAACAGATCCACTTTGATGAGGGATGATTGCACTTTAATTTTATTTTTCGTTTCAACATACGTGTTCATATTTTTCAACGAAATTATAATGGGTTATATATTCACTATAATTGACAAAATCTATATACATAAAAGGCGACTTCTGTTTGTCTGTTTGTATAGGACGCAAAAACTTAAGAACCACGCAACAGATCGTCACGAAATTTGGCACAAAAATTCATCTCATCTCCAGAACAAACATAGGCTAAGAATTTTTTGAATCGGACCATTCCTTCTATCGTTTTCGAACGTTTTAAGGGGAAAAATACACCACTTTCGCTCAAATCCGATCATTTTTTTCTCTTTCGTGATGCCATCAGGCAGAAAAATTTAAATAAAACTTTTTAGAAAACAATTGAAATTGAAAATGTTTAATTTATTTAATATTTGTTCATTGCCTTCAGAAACTAAATTAATAACTTGAAAAAATAATTGATGTTTTCATAAGTAATGTAATCCTACCAGTCTCCATTCTATTATTTTATTGTGCCTATATGATTTTAATTATTATTATTTTAAAAACATAGTTAAGCTTATACTGAAGTTTTTTGAAGGCCATAGCACTGCAGATGCATATTAGTGTTTTATGTCTTCCTTTTTTTCGCCAAATACTTTGCCAAACTCGTCAAGTTATAAAAAAAAACGTACCAAATGAGCAATTTTTTAAATTAGCTGTTTGTGCGAAGTTTATTGTACGAAGGCTGAATGGGTGTGTTGTTAGCCATATCTTTTCCTCGCCAAAAGCGCCAAATGAGCTAAAATAATTTTATTCGGGAAATTATGATGACTTTATCGGTGAATTTTATAGCGTTTTTAAAATTTTAATTTTTTAATGTAATGTAAGTAGGGGGATTCTGTACTTTAATAACAAACGGTATCAGCAACATAAGCTTATTATTCTATAACATAACGGATTATTAAATGATAGATGAATTGAACTGGCCTATAATAAAAAAATGAAAATCATTTGCTGTTTGCTGGAGTAGCTTATTTTTAATTCTTACTGATTATTTTTTTACTTAAATATGTATTCTTTTTAATTTGTGCTTCTTATCAAAGGTATTTTTGAAATTAATATTAATCATTACTATATCCAAGATGGGTACCTAAATGGAAAATTACTGTGTAATCTTCATATCTTATGTAACTCAAATGAAAGAAAAAACTAGTTAAATTGACTATTAAATTATTTTTTTCACCTCTACCTGTGCAACGTCGGGTATAACAGCTAGTATACAATAAACTGTTGAGATTGTAATAGATTTGATTTCATAAGAAAGCGATATCTTCCAATCCGAAGAAGTATCAGTGCAGCTCGTCAACCTGAAAGTTGCTTTCTGCTGCGGCTAATACCTTAGAAGCTGTTTTGCTGTGATGATATTCTTTCGGCAGGAAAAACTATCAACAGGGGCAGTTTTCGAAATAAAAAAGAAAAAAAGGCTAATTTAAGTTAAGTTATTAAGAGTTAAAAGTTACTTTAAAAATTTAACTTAATTACATTAAGTTATAAAAAATGAAACATACTTGAAAAACTAATTTGCTTTCAGAAATTCATTTGCGGAATAAAGCTTTTCGACAAAAATGAAACACAAATTTCATTTAAAATATATTTTTGCTTATGCAAAATAAAATTAAATATTTTTTTTTAAACTTAAATTATAGAAACGAAAAGAAAAAGGAATAGAGACGCAAAAAATATAGAAAATACGCTTCAGCTATATAAAGCTGAAGTATTACTATTCCAATTAAACGTATTGTCATTACTTTTTTCAATCAACTCATCTTACACCTCAAAAGAGCTCAGCAATCAAATCAAAAGTAATCTAATTCAACCCCATTACCTAACCCAAACTAAAAACTCAATTAAGCTTCATTTCCATAATAAACTTTTAGTGAAGGGATTATCGCCTTAAATGGCGCAACCATTAAACTCTACCCCGAAGCCATTAAACGAGGTTAAGCTTCATTAAAGGGCTTCAAATTGCTAAGAAAACGCAGCTAGGGATGGCAACACTCAGTTTGATTTGGTTTGTCTAGGTTGTAACTGATATTTGTGTCAAAAGTGCAGAAACCTTACTGTCAGGTTTTCCAGCAACACACATAATCTTTATATTTTTATAAATTCATTAATTTTAAAATTTTAAGTATTTAGGAGCTATTTATAACCATCTGATACAGAAATATATATTTGTTTGAAATTTAAGAAGTTAGCTTCTCAGTTAAAATTTTAATTTTTAAAATCCTGCAGTGTGGCTTCCAATATTTTAAGTATTATGAATAGTTTATTTTTAATGCATGAGGATTTGTTAGATAGATACCTAAACTTCAAAAAAGTCTTGTGTTTATCTAAAAAAAATTTCAGTTTGGGTGCTAAAAAAATACCCTATAATTAATTATAGGGTATTTAGGGGAGGTAATATAGGGCAGAGAACAATTGTTTATTTCTCAATATTTGTTTTCAAATTGAACCCAGTTTTTTTTAACAGATGTAGAAAATTTTAAAGTAACTGAATTGTAAGCGAAAGACATAATTGTTAAGATAAAATTACATTTCTATCTGCCCCGACGTGAACCTGGACCCTCGGTTACTCCATTGACTTCAAACCACGAACTTTGTCTCCCTTATAATTGAGGTATTTCTGCACTCAGGGAATTAACAAACAATGTGCATTTTAGTGCTTTAAATATTCAATATTATGAAGTTAAAATCATCGTTGGACGTGCACTCTGCCTTCATTTTGAAGTTAACTAAATGCTTTCCTGTGAAATAGATGTTATTCTACTTCATATGTTTTTTCTACAAAATTAACAAATTATTTTACAGTGTAAAAGCTGATAGATACCACACGGCATCCATGCAAGAAGCATAGAGGAATTTGGTTTCGAATACACATATTTTGACACCATGGCTGAAGAACTCTTTCGCTCTTTGGTAATAACTTGGCTGAATTTTGGTATAAATCGAACCGATATTCAGTGTTGATTTTTTTAAAAGTTCCGAATGGAACTATAACTATTAACATTAACTAGTAATCAGTAAATTATTGTAATAAATTATTAAAGTAAGCATTCAAGGTTTTGGATGTGACTTTTGAAACATGATGTGTTTAATTTTTACTCCATTTCAGAAAAAATTATTCAATTGTATTTGAATACAATTTGTTCTTATATTTGCATGGTCTTGATCAGATAGTAAATGTTCGGGGTTGTTTTAAAGTTAAACAAAAATTTCAGATTAATTTCTAGAAAAGCTCATCAGTTTAAAATTGGAAAAATTTTAATTATTCCCCATGAACATTTAACTTGCACTCCACAATTACAAACAATCTCTTTACCAACACAATAATAGTCATTTTAAAAAGCATTTATTTTTCATCCATAAAATTCCAGTTACAATTTTGTTTAACAGAAACATCCTCTGGAATGTGTCTTCAAGGCGGGGTTTGCGAAAACCACGCCTTCAACATTCATCCAATAAGAACTTCGTTTCCTAGTGACGTGCTCTCTGAGACCCCGCCCCCTTTTGTTTAGTGTCGGTATGGAGTCGAAATAGTCTCACAGTTTGAAACGCGATTTTGTTTTGTTACGCGATTTTTCGGCCGTTTTTTCGTCGTTCAATAGGTTTTGTGTCATATTTTTGTGCAAAGAATTTAAGACTGTTTGACGCTTCTTTGAGCGAACGGACAATATTGACTTTGGGACGACTTGAGAACGTTTGAGTTTTTGAAAATGTTTAAATTTTCTTGAAGAATACAAGGTAAAATATCTTGCTTTTTCATAAGGTGTTAAAATTTAATTAAGGTGCAGAATTTGCTGTATGATATCATTGAAAATTTAATGTAAAAATACAGTTTGAATTCCTGTTATTGATTTTCAAAATTCGAGTAATGAAAATGTTTAAATTTTCTTGAAGAGTAATACAGGATAAAATATCTGGATTTCTTTCCTATTTTAATAGTTTTAAATAGCATTGTTTTGTAGTTTCCATTAATTTAACTGAAATAAAAAAAGGCTTTATTTTGCTTAATAGCTGTAGGAAAGAAAAGCGTTAAAGTTCATAATTTTTCAAAAGTTCAAAAGTTTGAAATAATTTACTATAGCTTATTATAAAGTCGGTAGCTATTTTTAATTTTTTTTTTAAATTTATAGCTATTCAATATGCTTAAACTTACTGACACGTTATTTAAAAATAATCAAGCTTTTGCAAAAATATATGAATCGTAAAAAAAAATCTTCTAGTAATTTGTCACTCTACTAAAGGTAACTTTTCGAAATAAAATCACTTAAATATAACGACAAGATTGGTTAAAGCAAATTTCGAATCAATCGGTACAATACTCTTAAGAAGTATCATTCAGAAAGAATTATTCAGAAGCAATATTCTCCTAAAATATATACTTTTGTGGATACGTAATTTTTTTCGCTTATGAATTATTATAGAATATCCGTGCATTAAACAGATTTTTTACGTGACTGTGAAAAGTCTTTTAAGCAAACAAGAACAAAGGAATTTCCTTTTTTTAAAGAATTTCTCGGTAGTGTCCAAATTATAAATACTTCAAAAATAAGTGTGATACTTTAATTTGTATATATTGAAAAGCTGATTTTTGTGCAATATTTTCAACAGTCATCAGTAAAATTCGAGAAACGAACATAACCTATAGATTTTTTATTTTTCCAAATGACTCGTATTGCATTTCGAATACTGAATGTTAAAATTATTACTTATACATCAATGAATTGCATGTTAAAAATTACATGAAATTGAAGAAGGTGCATTAAGTAGCTTTATCAGTCATTTTTATTTAACTAAAGCTAAAGTTTAATCTTTTACTGTTAGTTATATTGAATTAATATGAAAAATATGTTTAATTGAAAATTGTATTTTTATTCAAAATTTATGTCGAAATACATTTCGAGTTCATGAACATTGGTTTTTTGAAACTTGAGTAGTGAATCGGGAGTAGTATTTTAACCATTAAATTCCATCCTAAATTATATCAAGCAATCTAAACTAATGGCTCCAAGAACGCAGAAAAGAATCTATATAAAAAAAATCTAAGAATTTTATTTTGCACACAATGTATTATTTTGATAGTTTGAAACAACTTTAAGGGTATACGGTACCCAAAATTTTTTCAAAATATCGATTTTTCTATACTTCTTTTTATTCACAATAGTTTTCTGAACATTTACCGAAAGTTTCATAATGATATCTTCTGTAGTAAAAAGTTATTAAATAGTTTCTGGAGTCATTACTATAAGTTTGAATACATATTTCGTCTGGATAATACCTTTTTTCTCTGCTTCGCATTTTTCAATTCTTGTGTTTAATAGATCCCTAAGGCTTTTTTGCTAGTTATGTTAGAATTTTGAAAATTTTAACCCGTGTTCTTAATATATGATGCATAAAATTACAGGATATACATAATAGATATAATACTATACATAATAGACTAATATAAAACTATACATAATCGACCTTATAAAATAAGGTCTATTATGTATGGTTTTTTTTAAATGTTGAATTTAATTATGTTATTTTTTTTAAAGATTTTCAGTATAAATGCATGCTACTTTTTAACTGTACGTCACATTTTAAAATCCATGCACAGTGTTCTCCAACAAAATAGTTCTTAAAACAAAAAAAAAAGTTTGGTGGAGTTATTTTCAAAATTGAAAGAGGAGTGGCGTTATAAAAAAAAAGTTCAAAATTGTGACTTTACAAAAAAGTATGAAAAAGTACTTGAAATTGTTTTTATTACAAAAAAAGTTTATTTAGAGTGAACATTATATAAAACCACTATAATTTATACAAATTTATGTTATTTCTAGAAATAATGTTTTAGGTTGGACATTTTTGGCCGTTAATAGGTCGTCAGTCATTTTGGCGGTGCCCGGACCCGAACCTGGGACCTTTCGCATGCTAGGCGAATGCCTAACCTTTGTTTCCCAGCCCAAAAATAAAGAGTTAAAAATACGAAATTCATCGCAATTATTTAATATTCAATGCCGAATATTTAATACGGTGCGACTTGTTCCAATCGCCAACACTTCCGTGCGGCAGTATTCGACCCTCTCCATCACTCCCTAAAGCCCATTGAAACATTTCACTTACACTACCATTGTTGAAGCACGACACCGACGTAATCCGAGAAAAATATATGATCATCCTCTCTCCCCCCCCACTCAAAAAAACATCACCCCTATTAGGGGGTGAGTGGGAAAAGGGATGTTAAGTAATACTCAAAGTACTATTTTTGTGAGTAGTAGTACTATGTTTGTGAATAGTACTATGTTTGTGAATAGTACTATGTTTGTGAATAGTACTATGTTTGTGAATAGTACTATGTACCGAGCAAAATCCAACACGTATATTCTTTTTTATTATCTAAACATACTTTTCATACGAATATATGCTAAAAAGTATGTTTTGCGAAGAAAAAAAAATACATGTTTAATAGTTACTCAGGACCTTAAACTCTAAAATTACACATTTTTTTGTGTTATAAATGCAACAAAAAAGACCGTATCACTTATTTGTAGTTAGCAGATTGTTTTAACATTGTTTTTAATGCCAAATTCCTTTAAAATTACAACTAAAAGAACTTTTTAAAATGTTTGAAAAAAAAGTTTAACACATTTTTTTTAAGATGTCTAATATCGTATTGACCCTCGTTCAACTTAATTTTTTTACAGATAAATGCCTGATGCCTGTAATCAAATTCTGAAAACCGATATTTGGACCTTCTTGTAGGACAAGGTCAATCGCTGAACTAATTAATGTGTTAATTGTTTGTGAGGAGGTTTTAAAAAAGGTCCCCAAAAGGGGAAGCCAGGTTGCAAGAAAAGAAGATAATGACTTTTTAATGCATTGATTTATTGAGAGTCGTGTTGTGTTACATATCTATCCCCAGTTTTTGCTTTTGCATAATATCCCCTGACTGTTTGTCTAAAGTTGGTGTTTATCTTCCTTTGACAAATTTTGAATTTTACACTTTTAACACATATCTTGCGCATATAATTTCTATTTCACATAAATTCTGTCATTTTGTTATTTTTTAAGCATTCAAAACCTTGAACAGTATTTTCCAAACTATTAACTCTGCAAAAACCAAAGTATTATCCTAAAATAATTAAATATTTGATTTAAAACCTCACAAAGCGAAATTAAATTTGTTATAATACGAATTAGCCAATCCTTGAAGGAAAAATATACAGTTTATTTAATTTATTTAAGAACAGACCTAAATCAATAACTGCTTTTTAGAATAAACGTGTGCATGACACCCCTATTAGGGGAGGGGGCGGCAGTATAAGTACTTTGCCCTCATGTGTATTCATGGCTCTTCACAACTTTGATTAATGAAAGGGACTGTACACAAATCTCTAATAATACTCCAAACATGAGTACACAAGTCTCTGGGGTCTTTTTTGCGTGCTTTTTTAGGGGGGGGGGGAGGTTGGTCGGATGTTATGTACTTAAACAATCATTATTTCGTCGTTGTGTGTATGAGGGTGGGGGGATAGGGGGTTGACAGTAAATTGGTTTGCCGAAGGATCATGTGTCTCTTAACTTTTTAAGGGAAGTCGGATGGTTCTATCTAACATGTTAATTTTAATAACTTTAGGACAAATTTTCTCAGGAACTATATGAGAGATCATTAGGGGAGAGGAGGGAGGATTGGGACGGTGGGAGGGGTGGGACAGCTGAAATTTCAGCAAAATAAATGACCTAATTTTATTTCCAGTCTTTATACCAGATAGCATATGTATAGCTTCTTGTTGTTACCTATTTCTAGTTTTTCCAGATTCAACTTTCAGTTTACATTTGGGAAAAGTTTATTTTCTCACCTCCAGAGAAAGGTTTTAATCTTTTTCTAGTTTTATTTCTTTACTCATGTAATTTCTAAAACAAACATAGTGTAACAGTACTCTTAAAGATACAATGCATGCTTATCAGCAGTTTACTTAAGCCTAAAGTCAGCATGGTTTATGTGAGAAGTTATTTTTTAGAAGCATTATGTAGAGGGAGGAATGGGACACACTGAAAGAGGGAGGAATGGGACATGTCCATTCCTCCTCCTTCCAGTCCATTATTCCTTCCTCGTGTCCATACGACCATTTCCTAAAGCAGAACCTAGGAATCCACTGAATAAAAGTAAAGGGGAAAAAAAGCACAAACAAGAATATTAACAGATATCCCTGAGAAGGAAATTGAAGAAGCAGAAACTGCCAGACTAGGGAAAAAAGGTGCCAACTAAAAGATATATATGCGAGCCTAAAATTTAAAAATTCAAAAGAAAATTACCGTTCAAAGATATGAATACAGTGATAGCGAAGGGTCATTATTTTCATTACATGACAGTTCAGATAATGACATGGAAATTGACTGGATAAAAGACAATCCTAACATAGGCAAATAAGATTTTGAGTTTGTCAAATTCCTCACCAAACGGTCAATTGTTTTCTACATTGCAATGGTGGAGAGTATTGACAATGCTGATCTATACAATGTAAAATGTTTTAGAAGAGATACGAACGGAAATTTTTATTTTCCTCAACGTGATGACCATAGTATAATAGAAAAAACGATATTATAACGAAATTGCTGCCTCCACAATTGATTGGTGGGACCAGTAGAGAACAGTCTTGCTTTTCTTTTGCTGTTAACCTTTCTTATTATGATATTCGATAATTTTCCTTTAATTTTCAAATGCGTCCCATCCCTCCCATACTCATGTCCCACTCCTCCCACCCAAGAGGGAGGAATGCGACAAAATTCTTGTAATTTGAATTTCTCAAAAGTAATTAAATTGTTCAACATTTAAATGGGGTGTATTTTTTAAAAATAATAGAAAACATGTAAGTTTATTATTTAACCGTTTGCATCTGTAAATAAGCAGGGGATAATGAATAAAAAAATATTTATGTGAAAATGTCCCAATCCTCCCTCCTCTCCCCTATGATTTTTATAATTTGTTCCTTACATATAGCTCTTTGATTTAAGCTGAGGATATTTCACAGTATAAAAAAATACTTTTACAGTGATTTTTTTTAACGCAATTGTATTAAAAACGCAAAACAAAATCCAATTTAAAGTTATATAATTTTTTAAGCAAATATATATAAAATTCCTCAGTTTAAATCAAAGAGCTATTAATGAAGAAAGGATTAAACAATACATGTAGATATCGTTTATGTTTTCCGAGAAAAATGTTTCTGACTGTTGAAAAACCTTATATTTAAGGAAACGCAAAAGAGGGTTAGGTAAAAACTCATAAACAGAGTTTCTGAAAAAATGCTCATGAAAAGAAAACTACTAAACTGAAACCGATAATCTTGGTCTTAAATTAAAGCTAAAGATATGCAGATTAAATATAAGAGGAAACAGAAAATCGATATTTTTGACTTAAACACCCATCCGACTCCCCTTAAAATGTAGGGCAGGGCTTGATTTAAACTTTACTGCAAGGAAGACATTCCTTTATTCAGAGGCCCCTTTTGTAATTTCTTTAAATTTCTGCCCTTTACAGAAATTATATCCAGCAACTTCAAAATTTTGGCTTAAATGTTAAATAATGCGCCCATCCCAATGAAAAGAATTGTAATTATATCGTATAAGAATTTTTATTACAGTGAGGAAATTGTTAGAAAATGACATAAATTAACATATTTATTAGATGATATTATCAGAACGTCAATTTAAGCAAAAACAATAGTCTTAAGTTCAATTAACTTTTAGTTCGCTTTTACACTAATATACAACTTCTGTTATTCTTTTTTCTCTTTTTTTTTTCATTGTGCAATATCAAGAAATCTTTATGACTTGTGTAGTATAAATAAATATCAGTAAATGTGTAGTGATCTTTCTCTTTTTACAGCACGACTTATTTTTTTTTTATGTCAGATGATTGAAAGTAAAAAAAAAAAACCTCTAAAAGTTGTTTTTCTGAATTAAGAGTCTCTTTGAAATTTGGTGGGGTCGGAGCATAAGAAGGATTATTATTGAGGTATGGACTGATTCCATAGCTTGAAAAATCTAAAACTTTAACCTTTCTCATTAGGCAAAGTTTTTTAAAACAAATATACCTCCACAACCCAAAATGTGACTTACTTAAATTATTTAATATTTATGATTAAATATTTGCGAAACATTAATTATGTACTTGGTATACACATTGATTTGCCTTACAATTTTAAATTTACATTTTTTTTTATTTCATGTTTTTTGTAGTAATTTCTTCGCAATGGTGTATTCATTTTAAAAAGAAAATTTACAGGGTGAAATTTTGGTTTAACCGAGTTTCTTTCTAAATCGAACGAGGTTACTATCGTAGCGTTCGCATCTCACTAACTAAATATAAATATTTTTTTAAAAAACTACACTGCTGTCTCTGGTATACGGACCATGAAGCAATTTTAAAAAATTACAATATAAATGAAAAAAAAAGACATACCTTCAATTAATCATATAAAATTGTCCTCCGACCATTATCAAATTTTCAATTCAAGATTCACTGCCTTTCTTTTAATTTTCAAGCATTCGAAACACTACAAGAGAAAAAAAAATGAATACAAAATTATGTATTATGCATTAAGAAAAAACAATATGAACTCTAAAAAAATTTTTCGTTCACAAAAAAAATTGTAAAACCTCACCCCAATATCAATTTATAGTTACTCCCCGTATACCAAATATTAAAAAGTACTCTCTACTACCCAACAAAGTAATAAAAAAAAAAACGCATAACATACGGCAAAAAGGTAATTACAAATCACGTAACAAATCGGAGGGAAAATGAGTCTATTGTCGAGGGGGGGGGGGGGGGAGTGTTGGTCGGTCACGTGACTCGGTGATCATCGTGTCACGTCCGGTTGCCCCTGTAGTGACGTGTAATGGAGTGGAAGTACGAGAGCTTCCGGTTCGACACTTGTTCAAAAGGGGGAAGGGGGTTTTAACCCTCGAACGCGTGTGCGGGGTGTTTTGGAGCAGACATAAGAAAATTCGAATACAGTTTTTTAATTTTTTAAAGAGGTTAAATAGTTGCAGTTACATAGATAATCTTTCAATTTAAACACATTTTTTGCAATGGTAAGTGTTTGTACACAAAACCACTGAAGCAATTTGTGGTTGGAATATCATGTTGAGGATCGGGTAATGTATATATAATATATTTAAGGTTAGGTTAGGTTTGAATATCGTCGCACTAGAGCTGCACGAGGGCTATTGGCGACGGGCGCCGTTTTGGTTTGGTTTGAATTATCGTCGCACTAGAGCTACACGAGGGCTATTGGCGACGGGCGTCGTATTTTAGAACCACAGTCAGGTGACGAGCCAACACCTGAATAGGTACCCAACGCAACCGTTAAGGGCGACATCGTACGAAGCGTTAGGACTTTGGAGCATATTTAACGTGCACTCCCCAACACGGGGTATTATTCGTCGGACATTTTTGGCTGCACGGGCCGTTTATAGACGACGGGCGTCGTATTTTAGAACCACAGTCAAGTGACGAGCCAGCACCTGAATAGGCACCCAACGCAACCGTTAAGGGCAACATCGTACGAAGCGTTAGGACTTTGGAGCATATTTAACGTGCACTCCCCAACACGGGGTATTATTCGTCGGACATTTTTTGGCTGCACGGACCGTTTATAGGTCGGCACTGTAACCGTTACTGTAGTTACTGTATACTGTTACCGTTTGGCAACAAGTAATATAATCCACTTTATTCTATTTAAGTAGAGTTCCCTCTCGACAAATCTGTATTGTTTTTATTCATCTATTAGATTTCATTTTGAAGTTTTAGTTAATAATAACCCTCATAAAGGACAGTAGTAAAAGTGTAGTATCCAAAATTAAAGAGTGAAGTTGTTGTGACGTTACTTGTTGAAGTTACGTGTTTGACAGTATTCAAAGTATAATAATATTAGTAATAAATACAAATAAATTGTTTGGAAAACTTATAGTTCAAGAGGGATATTTTAAAATATATTTAGTAGTTTTCTAGTCCTTCTTATCAAAATTTTAATTTTGTAGTTGGTTTTTGCCATATGGCAAAAATTTAAAAAATTTAAATTATTTAATTTAAAATAGTTATTTTTTTTCAGTAATTTCCCCATAATGTATGAGTATTAAAGCTACATAAATATTTTTTCGGGATGAAAAAAAATTCATGGTTAAAACAGTTACAGTCCGATGGATGATCAACTTAAATATAATTTTTTTGCAATGCTAAGAGTTTGTACATGAAACCACTCGAGTGAGTATTCTTTAAAAATGTATGGTTGGAATGTAACATGTTGGTGATTGTGTAATAGATATTTAACATTTTGAGTCCTAATGACAATTTGGAATCAACATTTAAGAAATTTGTTTCTGTTCGTCTATAGCCATTTATGGTACCAAAAAGCACATCATTCGATCCTTCACACTTTAGAAAATACTTTTTATTAATCCCAATAGATTTCAGCCCTTTTATTTTTTAAAATTCTGATCCGAAACATGATGATGCCAAATGGCATCACTGGGACTTAAAAGGTTAAGAAAAAAAAATTGTCTAAGATTGTGATGAGTACACCAAAGGAAACTTATCCTTTCTTAATTTAAAAAAAAAGAAGAAAAAACACATAAAATAAAATAAAATCTGTTCCGCCCCCAACTGTTCTTTTTGCTCAAAACGATTTTATAAAACATTTATGGGCAACATAATCATATCAAAAATTACCCAAGTGATTTAAGAATAAATTTGCGAGTAAACAATAAATTAAATTTAAACTTTAACCATGTTTAAGTTTGAAAAAAAAATCATTTTTAAATTCTTAAATGCCTTAAAATTTACTGAAAGAAAGGTAAATAAATTTAAATTAAGCAATATATTCCACTTTTTGTGGATTACCATGACAGCTACCTTAAATTCATTAGATTAATCTTTATCATTTAAAAAAAAGATTTCGATATACGTCATGTTATTATATAGATAACTTAAGTTTGTATATTAAAATAACTAAAAGATGAATTTTCAATTATGCAGAAAACTAGTAATAATGCATAACGTTTAATCTCATTTGAATTGCAAATAACTGAAGTAAAACTCTAATACTGTAATTATAAAAAATATAACAATTTACAAAATAAATTATTTGTGTATAAAGCTTAATTATCAATTGAGTAGCGTGTTTATTTCATTAAATAATTTACTTTAGAGTTTAGGTTAAAAAAGGATCTAAATAAGTAAATCCTCTTATTGTTTAAGACCAAAAACAATTTTTCGTTTTAGCCATTTTAAATGTGTTATGTTTGTGACACTAAATCCCCCTTCAAGGTTTTGTCAAATAAATTTTATTAATGATGTTTTCAAAAATATATTTAAAACAGTTATATTACGACATATTTAGAAGCTTTAGCGGGCAAAGGATTATGTAAAACCTAATAATGTTAAATTTTTAAGTTATTCACATAAAAGTTCTACCAAGAATAAACTAGAAAAATGTGTAAGCTGATCCATTGGTTTCTAGTAGAATAGGATTTGTAACGAAAAAAGATATTTTGAGGATATACAAACTTTTCACTCAAATGAGTGGGAAAACGTCAAAAGAAAAATACGTGCTTCAACGGCTCTACTCAATTATTTTAGATAATTTAATTTGAAAGTAATCTTGTTTGAGCAAACCCGCATTTTCCAGAAGCAAGATGTTTTTACAAAAGGGAATAATGGCGAATTAAATGTGAATTTTCAGGCAAATTTTAAATAAAATCAGTTAACAGTTAAATATATTTTTGTCGAAGCTTAGAATTTTAGAAGTGTTCTAAAATTCATGCAAAATATTCATGCTTCTAAATTTTTTTCCGTGAAATTTTATGAAAGATAATATTTAGTGTTTGAATATATAATTTTTAAAAAACATTTAAGTTTATATGTGTTGTTTAAATAACGTAATTCAAATATTCATTAAATATTACTTGGGGCTGGGGAGCCCAGTCGGTTAAGCACTCGCTTAGCATGCGGAAGGTCCCAGGTTCGGGTCCGGGCATCGCCAAAATAGCTGCCGACCTATAAACGGTCCGTGCAGCCAAAAATGTCCGACGAATAATACCCCGTGTAAGGGAGTGCACGCTAAATATCCTTCAAAGTCCTAACGCTGCGTACGATGTCGCCCTTAACGGTTGCGTTGGGTGCCTATTCAGGTGTGGCTCGTCACCTGACTGTGGTTCTAAAATACGAAGCCCGTCGCCAATAGCCCTCGTGTAGCTCTAGTGCGACGATAATTCAAACCAAATCAAATTAAATATTACTTAATTTTCTCCTATGACAGTTTCTTAAGTTAATTCTAAATTAAAAGTAAAAGAAATATGTTTAAAATAGTTCAAAGTAAAACAATTATTCTATTAAATATTTGGTTTAATGCCTCTTAAATGTTTTTTCTTTGATCTCTGAGGAATTACTTATAAAACATATTTTCACATAAAAATAACCAAATAAATAAATGATAAATTAAATTATAAATTTCACTGTACAAGCAATTACATATTGTCCATTTATATGAGTGATTGTAAGTATAAGTGCAACTATCTTAAAATCCCTTGTTTGTTATCCTCTGACTAGTAAAATACCTGTATCAATCTAAACTAAAAATATGAAAAAATTTGTAAATAAAACTTGAGCACAAAATATTAGTGTTTTAATATAAAATGTCAAAAACTTTACTTTAAAATAATTTCGTGGCATTAAGCATTTCAATACAGTAAAGCTCAAACTCAATTAAGTTTGTTGTTACTATGATGAACCATGGACCTATATTTTACAGTTGTAATTTCAATAGCCCTCGTGTAGCTCTAGTGCGACGACAATTAAAAAAACCCAAAACAATTGTAATTTTATTCTAAGTTCTTTTCTGATTACCATTCTACTATCTGTCCAATAAATATATGTCGAAAAGAACAATTCTCGAACTGCATTATCCAACAAAAAGTACAATGTAAAAAGTACGAATTACCACCCCTCCAATATAAAACACGTTGTATCGTGTGCCAAAAAAGTGGCATATATCTGCAAGAAGACAATTAACCCTTTCAGAGTCCCAAAAATTTACTACACTACAGAAACTTCTGATATTCACAAAATAAGCTTATTTTAGGTCAAATATAAAGGAGTTCTATAAGAAAAAAATTCATTTTAATTTTTTATATGGTTTTTGAAATGATGCCAAAATTTTTATCTGTGGAAAACAACAAAATAAAAAATATATATATATATTACCTAAAAACGCTTCGAGTTATATATTTTAAGGTATCTGACCATATTACTGAAAAAAATTTAGTAATTATTTTAACCGAAATAGTTTAAATTATGCTTTAAATATGTGGCACTGAAGTGAACTTATCAAAAATCAGGTGAAACGCTTGTTGGCTATTTTCTGAATAAAAAAATAGTAGTTCTGACTTCCATTGAGATTAATGTAAAATACTGTCTAATGAACAAAGTGTGAAGAATCGAATGATGTGCGTTTGGAAGTCATAACGGGACATGAACATTTTGAAAAAAATATTGAAAGTGATTATGTCAAATGGCATCACTGGGACTGAAAGGGTTAAAGAGCTTAGTGGAAGAACGTGCTAAGTGATAATAAGGTGAAAACGAGAAAATGATTTTTAAAGATTTTCATTTGCACTCGTATCTGTTGAAAACGGTACTTCTAAACCTTAAAAAAATATGCTAAACTTAAAGTTTATGAAAAAGGGGAAACTTGTTATCGTTAAAGAAAGCTACATGTTCATTGAATCAAAAATATCAATTTTTTCAAATATGCCACTTAGCACGTTCTTCCATTAAGATCTTCAATTATTCAGTAGAAGCATCTGATGTTAGAGTTTCCATTGCATTTTATTATGGAACTAGGGGTGTGTAACATTACATGTGTTCAATTACAGCTCAATAAATCACATTTAAAGGTAATTATTTCCCCTCTAAGAGTAATTTTAAGGACGAAAATTCAAAAATCTCTCAAAGGTATCTCTTTTCGTTTTTCAGCAGTACCTTTAAAACCAAAAACGTTCTATGACAGCCATCCTTTGCACATGCTTGATTTCCCGGAAACTTTTATTATGACTTACAAAATTTACTATAAACTCGTGTATCATATAGGAAGTCCGTAGCTCTTTTAGTTCGAGCTCTAGTGTGGCTTCAGACAGACAACTGTTCGAAACCCTTTTGTCAGAATCAGCACCTTCCAAAACGAGTAGAAATTCTCTATTTCGGATTTTTGACCCTATCGCAATACTTTCATTACCTTCTATTTCTTATTAGGTAATTGAAAGTAAAAATTTAATTTGCTAACTGTATTCCAACTGCTACACTGTGAAAAAAAAAATCTGTAACCATTACAAAAAAAAAAATTGTAAAAAACTTTTCCTTGAAAATTTCTAGTAAATAATTACTAAAAATAGTGCTGTAAAAACACATAATATATTTTTGTTAACATTACATGTTTATATCATGTAGATTCACAGGACTATTTAATGTATCCCACACAAGTAATGTTTATGTTACTATACAAGAAAATTTAATCGATACTGCATTTTCCGTGCAATTGTAAAGAAAAAACAAAATGTCTGCTTTCCCTGTGTGGTATCAAACCCCAGTCTCCCGCGTGACAGACGGGGATACTGACCACTACACTAGCGAGGAATAGCAGACTGCAGAAACCCGGGATAGAACCCGGAACCTTTAGATGTCCGATCGGTTTGGTTTGGTTTGAATTATCGTCGCACTAGAGCTACACGAGGGCTATTGGCGACGGGCGTCGTATTTTAGAACCACAGTCAGGTGACGAGCCACACCTGAATAGGCACCCAACGCAACCGTTAAGGGCGACAACGTACGCAGCGTTAGGACTTTGAAGGATATTTAACGTGCACTCCCGTACACGGGGTATTATTCGTCGGACATTTTCGGCTCCACGGGCCGTTTATAGGTCGGTAGCTATTTCGGCGATGCCCGTACCCGAACCTGGGACCTTCCGCATGCTAAGCGAGTGCTTAACCGACTGGGCTCCCCAGCCCTAGATGTCCGATCGAACTCTCTCCCAACTGTACCATGTCGGCACACAGATAGTCAGGAAATGAGAAGTGAAATTCATTTACATTATGTTAATTTTACATTATGTTTACATAATTTTTTTCTCAGTGTACCTTCTATTTCTTATTGGGTAATTGAAAGTAAAAAGTTAATTTGCTAACTGTATAACATCAACTGCTATACAATCACTAGATCTTCAAATTTTGACTATTTTAATAAGCATAATAATGTGTAATAGCGATTTTATTGCATACAAATAAGAACTTGAAGGAAAACAAACAAATGAAATAGCAATAAAGTATGCAAAATACTAAGGGTCGCAAGGACCATCAGGTCAAACATAATAACGTAGATGCTAATAATTTGCAAACACAAAAGAGCTCATGAAATCGCAAGGAAAATTTTTATGTCAAAAAAATCTTAAAAATCCTACTTACTTTAAAAAATACTCGAAAATTTTTCGGAATAAAATAATAAAAGCAATTTTATTTGTGCGATACCCCATTTTTTTCTCTCAGCGGCGTAATTACCATGAACGTTTAAACGAGTGTGAGACATGAAACAGAATGACTAATTTAATTACAATCACGTCCTTACATACATTCGGAAGTCGGTAATGCCGCCTACTTTTGGCATTCAATAAAGAAGTTTTGTAGCATTTTTATTCGTAAAGTTGCAGTGTCACCCGAGTTTGGGAATTATCGCCCGTTTGGCATAGTTTGTGTGAAAAATTATGAGTAAGGTTGGATTATTTTAAGAGCTTATTATCTTAGATTTACAAATTTGAAATTACTTTTTCAGAAAAAAGAGATCCAGATACCTCACATTTGTGCCTAATGATTTTCTTATGAATAAAAAGAATGGGAAAATTGTCTTTTTATGCTTTTTAAATGGTTATTAAATTTCAGTTCTTTTAAGAATCGAAGTACTCCGAATTAAAATTTTTGTTCCGAGATCTTCAATGGCTTCTAGTTTCGATGTGCTGATTTTTTTTACTTATCACACTTGTCTGTAGTATTCGTAGTTTGGGTTAGGAAAGTGAGTGATGAACATACAGTTAAACAGAGATGCATTTATAAAAGCTTCAACTTGTTAAGTTAAAAACTTAGCTTGTAAAATAAAAGTTATTTATAATTGAATCGGTGAGTGCAAAAACCACTTCAGTCAAAAAAAATCCGAAAACTCGTTTTCAATGAAAATAAGCGTAGAAAGGCAAGATGCGTGTTGGGTGCAAAAACTACGTTAGTCTGTTTCGTAGTTCCATAAATACAGGACGTTTGTTTCGAGTGTTGAGTGCAGAAATAGAGGAGGAGTTATTACGTTTTTTCTCCCTCCTGAAAAATTTGAAATTTGCGACTGACGTTGTTTCTGCACTCACCGATTCAATTGCATTGTTTGATCATATTTGGAAGTATTTAACTGATGTTTGGCGATATGAAAACATCCTACCGGGCTGACAGTCGTAAAGCGGCATAAACTGCCAACTTAGATGGGATAAAATGCAGAATTGCCCATTTCCGTAACACGTTTTCTTCTTTTTTGGCGTGCGTGTTTCTAATTGGAGTAATTTTATTACGCTGTAGCACGGGTCACGATACATTTCCGATCTGCCTTTCTATTTATCGCGTCATGTCCAACGCTTGAATTAGTAAAACCACGAATTTTTTTTTCTTGCTTTCCTTTCTGTTGTAGAACATGTGTGATTAAACAAAAAATAGCGCATAGAAAAATTACCGTGAATCAGCAACTGATCTTTCATTTTTTTAAAACCAAATTCTGAAAATAAAAGAGCAGAAGAAAAACTTAAGAATTGTCAGTCCCATAGAGCTTATGCATTAGTTTTGTAATCACAACTTCCACAGAATTATTGCTTTGCCATATAAGCCCCCCCCCCCCCCCCCAGTATAGGAATCAACATAACATCGAAATGAAGCAAATTTTAAACGAAAATGTTATCTAGTTATTTCATTATATATTTTTGAAGTTTTACTATTCCCAAAATATACAACAGTTGGCGACACTAATTTAAAACTTTATCAATTAAAAATTAGATTACCAGATGCTATTTTCTTTTCAATTTTGTTTTAAGTCGATGTTGTGATGATTTCCATACCTGTTGAAAATGGGATAACATGACAAAGCAATTCTTTTTCAAAAGTTATGATTTTAAACCTAAAGCATTAGCTCCATGGGACTGACAGTCCCTCTTAAAGAGTTCAAATTAATTTAATTTCTAGAATTTATTTTTAATCTTTTTTTTGGTCCTATAATAATAATTAAGGGAGAAAAGTACCAAATTTTAAAACGGTTATAATGGGACCGAATGACTGCGGGTCTCCAAACCAAAGTGCTTCTGTGTTAATCCAATGGTAAAAATAACTAATTCACATTTCTCCAGCTGTATTAAATCTGTACAAAAGTTTTTAATACGATAAATGTAGGTGATTTACAGGGCTCTATAATCCTACTTTTTGAAATTGGTTCGAATATATTTTTTTAATTTTGAATAAATAATTTTACAAAAAAATATTCGATATAATTTCAAAATGCGCTATTATAGATAGATCCCTTAAAGTCAGCCAAGTCTATGAAATAAAAGCACCTATGTATCTGTGAGTAAATCGTATTTTTGCAAATGTTTTATTTTATAGACATTCGTTTATTTCCAGAGGTGGGAGGATGTTTTGCTACTGCCCTCTGACAGTGAGCAACCCTGGAGTGGCGCCGAGACCCCAGAATCTGCCTTTCTCGCTCTATTCGGCAGCTTCGACTCAATGTAAGTTACGAAATTTTCTTCAGCGTATAGACTTTTAATTTCGTTTTCCAAATTTATAGTTTACACCAATAATCCACGCTACTTAGTTTTCGTTTTTAACCCTTTCAGTCCCAAAAGTTTACTACACTACAGAAACATCTGATATTCACAAAATAAGCTTATTTTAGATCAATTATAAGATTTCCATAAGAAAAAAAATTCAATTTAACTTTTTATATGGTTTTTGAAATAGTGCTAACAATTTTTAAACTGTGGAAAACAACAAAATAAAAAAATATGTAACCTAAAAACCCTTCGAGTTATATATTTTATGGTATCTGACCATATTATAAAAAAATTAATAATTATTTTAACCGAAATAGTTTAAATTGTGTTTTAAATATGAGGAACTGAAGTGAACTTTTCAAAAATCAGGTGAAACGCTTTTTAGCTATTTTCTGAATAAAAAAAATAGTAGTTCTGATTTCTATTGAGATTAATGTAAAATATTGTCTAATAGAACAGAGTGTGGAGAATCGAATAATGTGTGTTTGGATGTCATAACGGGGCATAAACATTTAGAAAAAAAAATATTGAAAGTGATGATGCCAAATGGCATCACTGGGACTGAAAGGGTTAAATAATTAAAAATATTTTGAGTGTGACCGATTATTTTAGTCATACTAATATTTCTATTTACTACATCATTGCTTTCAATACAATTTTTCTACAATTCAAAGCAACCACAAAACTGTATCGATTTCAACCTTCCCTATTGTCTTATTTTTGGTAACCGGGGAAAAAGTGCAAATACCATAGGGCCGGGTAAAGTGCTCGACCGAGTATTGAAAATGCCCTTACTGGATAAAAAATTTTGGGTTACTTTTACTTAACAGTTGTACTCTTGACTGTTATACACTGCTCAAAACAATTAGGGGAGCACTTTGCGTACTTTTGTTTACCCGTCCAGTTCCAACTTCTTATTTTTTATTATAAAAATCGAAAATTTGTTAAAAAGATTCCTTATGGCATCCAGATTGAAATGGTAAAAAACTGGGAAACAAATCTTAATTTTTTTAAACTTAAATTTAAGGGGCAAAAAATTGGAATAATAACTTTTGAATAAATTATAACAATGATTTTTTCAAACTTTTAATTGTAAAAATGAGGTAAAATCAAATTTTAGACTTCTAAGAGTGCAAGCGTGAAGAATTTCGAATCAATTTATTTCATAACATTTTTGGGAGTAATTTTTATTTTACCATGTTTTTCATATTTTCATTCAATTAAAACAAACATTATTTAATTCTTCAAAATACGTAATTCTTCCATCTAACGATAAATAAGTACGAGTTCAACTTAGTGATAAAAAATTCGGAAGCTGACGATACCAAATGGAATTATTGGGGGCGAAATGGTTTAAACCATGCATTCCCCTAATTGTTTTGAGCAGTGTATTTGAAAACAACTTTTCTCTTAACTATTATTGCAAGCAAAACTACATTTCAGAATGTTTTTCGTTGATTTTTGCATTTAAAAATATTAGTAAGTAACAAATTCGTATGGTTTTTCTTTCATGATTAAATCACCATAATCAGAAAAAAAATCTGCTTCAAAACATTGATAAGAAAGCATTTTTTCAATACAGTTGTCGATTACTACATGATTTACCAGACTATGTTATTTATTCGAAGAGAGCAGTAGAATTCAACTCCCTTGTTACACTCTTAAAACAAACGAGCGATTTTAACTCAGTCTGAGTTAATTTTCACTCCTCCAGTCTTGAAAATGCACTTCCTCGAAAGGAGTGGATCCTTTGTGTGTTAAACCTCCGACAGGAACACTCCAAACGAGTGATTTTAACTCAGTCTGAGTTAATATTCACTAATTTCCAGTGTCGAAATTGCACTTCTCCTACTGGAGTGGATTTCACTCTTTCGTTTTAAGAGTGTGCTTAATTGGAGGCGGGTAGAAAATTAGTTGACTTGGACCAACCTTGCCGGACTCTCATTGGCTCGCTCCAAGTGCATGATTTTTGTTATTTTTGGGTGTCTTTTACCCATAGAGATCTTAATTAAAGTATTAGAGTGTAGATCACGTGACCTATCTATGCTAACGACGGGACGAGCATGGGGGCCGCCATCTTAGAGTTCGGGACCAACTTTTTTAGGTAGAAAGTGCTTAAAATAAGATAAATTTAATTCTAAAATATTAAAAAATACCATAAAAATACGTGCTGCTTTTTGGAATATTTTTAGTGATTTAAAAAGAACTTGAAACGCTTTTCTAGTATTTTTATAATATTTATTTTGTTATTTTAGAATTAAATTTTATTTTTCGCGTATTCGTTTTCTTAATGTGGCGGCGATGGCTGCAAGTTGCCAGTGTTGCCATCACATAAAGAAAAAGAATGCTAGGCAAGAAATAAAATTTAATTCTAAAATTACAAAATAAATATTATAAAAATACTAGAAAAGCGTTTCAAGTTCCTTTGACATCACTAAAAATATTCCAAAATGCAGCACGTATTTTTATGGTATTTTTTAATATTTTAGAATTAAATTTATCTTATTTTAAGCACTTTCTACCTAAAAAAGTTGGTCCCGAACTCTAAGATGGCGGCCCCCATGCTCGTCCCGTCGTTAGCATAGATAGGTCACGTGATCTCCACTCTAATACTTTAATTAGGATCTCTATGCTTTTACCTTACCCCGTGTAGTTGATTCTTAGCTCAGCACTTTTTTTTAATCCCTAGTCACTTGACGTGACCTGCGGGCTTACTTGTAATTGGCGTCGACTTGACCATTTGGACCTTTGCCCTGTGAACCTGGGCCTCTGGCCTGTTGTTGCATGGTCGTTAATTTTTGAATCTGTATTAACTAAATTCGAAAGCAAATACAATATTGTTACGTTATAGTTAATTAAATGCTAAAATAATCGAAATGCTAAATGGATAAAAACAGGTAAGTATTTATAGAACAATTTATAAAGTTTTATCTTTAGCATTCCCACCATAACAATAGGTACGAACAAAACTACAAAACACGTTTTCCACACTCAAATGACATTTGGCGAGATTTCCGAACCACATGAAAGCGATTGTCACATGGAAACCCTATTTTAACCTTCACGTAGGGATTTTCTTACATTTTCTCCCTCTTTATGTAAATTGTCACCAACTGTAAAAGAGGCATCCCTCCTACAATGCCCGAAGCAGTAGTTCTAGTATTCAGATGCCGATATAAGAGCCTTTGGGGGGAAATCTATTCAAGTGCATTTTGGGAGAAAGTTGTCGATATAGGGACTAAAGCTGATTTTAGCGAGGTATCAAAGAAATTGTTCAAAAACAACAGTTTTGCAAATGCTATACTATTTTGTAAACAAAAAATGAATGTAGTTTCTATATTTTGGACAAATTTATAGTGCATATGTGTTTTTTGGATAAAAGCAAGCATTATACAATAGAATGCTTCATATGGGCAAAAAAAAGTTAAAATAATTTTTTTATTGCGGTCGAAAGGCGGGATTGTTTACCAAGCAAAGCAAGTATACAAAAGCAAACGCTTTGTTTGAGTTACCTGGGCTTAAAGGTCTAAAGCAGATTTAAATAATAAGAGTTTGATTCAATTATCGTCGCACTAAAGCTAAACGAGGGATATCGTTTAGGGGCGTCGTTATTTAGAGCCACAGTCAAGTGATGAGGACACACGAGTAGGCACCCGACGCCACTTTTTTTTTAAAAGCGACATCGTACGCGGCGTCGGAAATTTTAAGCACATTTAACGTGGGCTTCCTCTACACTGTTTATTTGTTTGCCGTACGTTTGCCTGCACAGATCGTTTATAGATATTTCGTCAATGCCCGGACCCGATCCTGGGACCTTTCGCATGAGAGACAAGGGTGTAACGACTGGGCTCCACAACTCCTAAAATTGTAGGGACATAATTTTTAAGTGTGGGGTATTTTTTTTTATTCTACATGTAAACTGAATGTACCTTCACAGCAAATCGTTCTGTCTTAAAACAAGACAAAAAAGTGTCTTAAACGTGATTTTAGACCCATTAAGAGTCTTAAATGCTAACTATCCTCATGATTTAAGACATCATAACGTGTCTTAAAAATCCTGTGACGTCAGATAAGACACCATTGATGACTGAAAAGGACAGAAATCGGCCAGTTTAAGACGTTTTCATATTCAGACGCTAAGCCATTTCAGACGCGATTCCTAGTTTATGTTTAAGACATAAAAAAGTGTCTTAACGAAACTTCCGAGAATCCGCCATTGTTAGGCTTAACATAAAAATACAAAGTACGTACAATCAGCTCGAATATTAAATTGGGCATTTCCGAACAATAAATTGGATATTTCTAATAGCAAAACCGATTGCCTTTATTAGAATATGTAAGTTTTTTTAGATAGAACGAAATTATAGCTATTGTTTACAATTGCTACTGCTTTTAACTGCCTATTTACACTACACACAATTGAGCTTTAACTCAGTTAAAGAACGCTTTGCAGTTGAGAGTCTCCAATCAAACGACTTGGTAAACTTCGCAAATTAAAAATGCAGACAGTATATGTAAGGCTATATCCAGACGGCGACAATTAAAACAAAAACTTGGCGACCGCCAAACGAGGCAATAGCGAACGGTTTTTTCGCCAAATCTCAGTTTTTTTTCAAAACGCATGCGTCTGGAGGATCGGTTTAGTCTGCCCAATGCCGGTGTTGTGCTAGAAAAGTGGAATGGGATGAAAATCGCTTGTTTTAAACTTTAAAGCGTGACCTTGATTTCAATATTGATACGAAAACATTAAATTTGGTTAGTAATATTAAAACTCAGTGTGTAACAAATTTAATTGTTGGTTTATAACATAGATTTTTAACTTTTATAACATAATTAAATTGGATATTATCTGAGATTTTTTAATTAATTTATCTGGACCCGTATACGATCTCGGGTCTACGGAATAAGATCAAGAAGAGCTGACCACTACGCCAGAGAGATTGGCCATAATACATTTATATTAAGAGTTAAATAAAAAAAAATCATTTTAGTTAAAATTTAGATACATTATAATATAAATGTTAGATTCGTAAATAGCTTCATGGGGCCAGTAGGTTCAGTTAGATTTTAAATTAACTCATAAGCTAAAAGTATTGGAGAGAAGGATATTTAACGAAGAATTATTGAAGGATATTTAACGTGCACTCCCGCCACACGGGGTATTATTCGTCGGACATTTTTGGCTGCACGTGTCGCTTATAGACCGGCAGTTATTTTGGCGATGTACTGACCCGAACCTGGGACCTTCCGCATGCCAGGCGAATGCCTAATTGACTGGACTCCCCAGCCCCTAGACACTTTCAAGTCTTAAAATATTTACATTTATCCACCATCATTTTATTTCGCTTTATATAACATTTTGACAAACCAGTATCAAAATCATCAATCATATCAAACCAGTTTCAGATCATATTGGACAAACGTTTTTATCATAATGCACAAGAAAAAAAATTAAACACATCAATTTAAATGGAGACATTTAGGTTCTCAAAATGTAATTTAAATTCAATTGATTAAAAATGGTTTTATTAACTTCTACTTCAATTACCCTTTTTTTTTTTCCCTTTTATTTTTTTAATTGACAATAGCAACCCTACAACAAATTAACATGGCTTTAAATAGGAAAAGTTTTCGGGATTTTCGATTGTCTCTGACAACTTTTTTTTCAAGGTTACTTGGCGAGAGTGGAATTTTTAATTGCTTTTTTGGCTTTCGATTTGATTATTTGAAAATTTCCAATGATAAATTCGGTTTTTCTCTCAGAAGTTACCATAGCGCAAGACGCACCGAATCAGAGTATTCTCGTAGACATTTAAGGCATGCGTTAATAGCTAAAACACCGTGCGTCACAATTGAGGTGCAGTCACCGTGCGTCAATGTTTTCGTTGACGCACGGTGTATGAATTGCGGTTGTTTCATCCTCCATGCTCGCGCATCCCAATACAAATTGTATGGGGATCACGTGACACATCACGTGACATTTTTGTTTTTATTGTCGCCGTCTGGACATAGCCTAAAACAAACAGTTGTCAGTGTAAATATGTTTCGAGCACATTTAATAATAAAATATAGTTTTTTTAAAAGCAACTTTAAATATTTGAAAATAGTTTGAAAAAACTTTTGAAGATTGTATGGTATTTCTCAACTCCTCTTTTATGCAAAAAAAAAATAATTCTTTTCTTTTTTTCGTTTTCTCTCGATGAGGTCGACATAATCAGCAGCTGGATTAAAATAAATAGTAAAAATTACAAAAAGTTATCAGATAATGCTTCGAGCCAACTTAAAAAGGACGATATTAAAACATTACATTTTGTTATGACTTTTCACCGGCAGGTGAAATTGCGAAGTGGAAGTTTGTTCCAGAGAATCATATTACGATGACAGCTGATACTTCTGACCGAAGAGTTTAAAAGAAAACATATTCGAAGTTATAATGCAGTCAAAATGAACCGGGTGAAAAACATCTGTTCTTTACTTTCGTTATTCTACAATTAGGAAACAGTGGTTTTCGCTGTATTATTTCGAGACCTTTTATCACTTCAATATTCTATAATTTCAAACGCATTGTTACGCAAAGTGTATTTTAATGTGTGTTAGAAATAGTGAAACTATATATATTGTTTGTTGGAAAAAATTTGGATTATTATGTTAAAAATTTAAGGTAAGTGTAATTCTTGTAATAAATTTTTTTGTGTTAAAATAAAAATATTTTCTATAAATTGCTTTGATTTTTTCATTCAACCGAGACATATATTAGGTAGGTATTATAAAATTTTTTAGTTATTAGTTGTTAAAGAAGAACAGCTTGGAAAATTTTATAATCTCTACTTCTTTATAGTTAAAAGTATTATTCTTACGGTGCATAATTTGTTTCTTAAATTGAGGTTGTTAATCAAAAATGTTTTACATTGAAAGATAAATTTGTTTTGTTAATAGGTTTTGTGTACACTCTAAAAAAATATCTGTAAGGTTACTAAGAATTATCTAGGAAACTCAGCTTCCATAAGTTTTTTTAGTAATGTTACATAAGAAATATGTGTATATATTACTAATTAAAGCTTAGTAAGTTATGCTAAGAAAACTGTAGTAGATTTGCAAGGGATTTTCTTGTATGTTTACAAAGAGACTGGTAGTAAACTGGTTACAAAAGTTTAAAACCAGAGGGCACCACTATTTTTTCTGTTAGTCAGGTTTTATATCGAATTTCCAGAGAAGGAGTAAGGACCGAACCCAAGATCCTAGGTATCCGCATGTCTCGCAACGTAGAACTGCGCGTTAGTCCTCGCTGCTATCGGGGACTTGCATTTTGATTGCGTGTAAATAAAGAGATTAAAATCTTGATCGTTAAAGGAGTTTTATGTTATTGATTAAGAAATTTTAAGATTCATTTTTTTTTTTGGGGGGGGGGGGGATGTGAAGTTTTCGAAATAATTTAACGTAATTTTTGTATACTAAAATAAAACCCCCCACGTTTTTAGGTTTTTTTATTGTTGCGATATCGATTCGTCATAATCTCTAGAAAAGATAGCCAGGGGGCGCTGTAAGCGTTACATCAATTTACTTAGAATTGCTTAGTATTACTACAGTAGTTTCTTTAGGTTACAGATGATTTTCTAGTAAATGGTGAAAATCTGTAAAGTTACTAAGTAATCGTTAGTAAATTCAAGCCAGATTTTTTACAGTGTAATGATGCATTGCAATTTTGTAACTTGCTGTTTTTCTTTCAAAAAATTTTAATATGAAAAGACAATAAAATGCTAAATCATTCCAATTTAATATTTAACAGTTTGTTGCCTTTTAAAATAATTTCTTAAATAATCACGCCGCAGCATGGTTCAGTGTTTTACAATTTTATATATGAAGTGGTGTTCCAAATATTGCCGTCTGAACTATCCAAATATTGTCAATTGTTTACAAAACCCGCCCAAAATTGGTTTTTGGTTGACAATTGAGACTTGAACAGGGAAAAAAGTTATTTTCAAATTAAATTTACAACAAAACACACAAAATAGATATTCTTAAGAGGATGTCGAATCAAATACAGTTTAGTTTTAAAAATAAATATATAAATTTGTAAAACTAAAACTGTATTTGATAAGAAATCCTCTTACGAATATCTATTATGTATGTTTTGTAGTAAATTTAAATTGAAAATAACTTTCTTTCATGTTAAGGTCTCAATTGTTAGACAAAAACAGAATTTGGCGGTTTCGTAAACAATTAGCGATAGTTGGATAGTTCAGACTTCAGAAGTGTCTGAAAAGAAGCTCCATATAAGTTACAACAAGTGTCTGAAACGTAGCACAGTGGGGCAAAAGTCGCAAAACGTGGCCAAAAGTCAAAAAATAAAACTTTGAATAAACATTTGATATTTGGTGCACCTGCAGACGTTATTTCAACAGATTGAAAACCGTAAATATTTTATTTGCCCGATTAATATTTTAAGCGTCCAACGCGCTCAAAGTAGAAAAACAAAGGAGGCTCATTTCAAATGAGATTTTGACTATGAACAGTCACATAAAATTTTGCGCGTTCTGAATTTTTAAAAAATAAAGATTAAAAATGCAAAACACACCTGAAGGTATGTTATTTTTAGTTATTATGAGAATTTATCCTATTTGTTATATTTTCATTTGAAATTAAATTCATTATTTCCATGTCATAATTCAATAGTTTAACTGTACACGTTTGGGTTAAATAAAAAAATCCCCCCATTTCCCCCCTCTAAAATATGTTTTATGATAAAGTTTAGAACCCATACAAGTTGTTTCAAGTGAAATCTCGTGCGTTAAAGTGCGTTTTTAAAGTAAAGCTAATTTGTAGTGAGCTCGCTCTCAAACAATTCAGTGTGGCGCACGTTAACTCGAAGCACAGTGCGACGTCCTATGGACAAAACTCGAAAGTGTCTTTTTATTTGAGAAGTTAAGTGAATTTATTATTATTCTAGGAAAGTCATAGATTTGTAAAATTGTAGTTTTAAGTCCAAAATAAATATACTTAAAGCGTTAAAGTAAGGTTTTATGGAGTGTTAAGAAAATTAGTGTTAAAAATTAATATATTTTGGGCATTTTTAAGAATCTTTTAATATTTTTATTGGTTGAAAAATATACATTAAAATTTGAACTTTAAGATTAAATAACTAAAAAAGAAACATGTATACACTGATTCATTTCACCCGCAAAATAAACCCATCACTACAAATGGTTTGTTTTGATTTTGAAAAAGGACAGGTGGTTTTTCCAGATTCACCGCACCACCTAAAACAACAAAGAGTTGTTATCATTTCGAATGAAGTTGCCAGACGATTCTTCGAACACTACAGTGTTTCTGCTGGAATTACTGGAATCGATGAAGTACTAATTAAACGGTTTGGAATTATTATGCAAACACTGGCAAGTGGCTTTAGTATCAATAAAGATAAATTCAATAAATTTTGTCTTGTAACTGCTGAACGCTATGTTAACTTGTATCCATGGTATCCAATGCCAGTAACTGTCCACAAGATTCTAATCCATGGATCAGAATTAATTTCGAATTTTTTAATATCCATAGGACAGTTGAGTGAAGAGGCACAAGAACCCCGTAACAAAGAATTTAAAATATGCAGAAGAAGTTTTACGTGCAAGTGCTCAAGAGCAAAAACGAACGAAGACATATTAAATTATTTGCTAATTTCATCTGACCCTTTCATTTCGAACTTTAGAGAAAAAGACCCTAAATGAAAACTCAGACATTTTTTGAAAGATACTTTGGAAATGTTAGAAGGTCCAGTAATAAAATCTGCAAGCACCTCTTCTGATGATGACTCCGAATGTGAAAGTGATTGAAAGTAAGCAAATTCTAAAATATTGTTAAAGTCATAAAGGAGTTATTAAAAAACAGTTATGTACTCAAGAAGAGTTTAAAAACTTCATATTTCTTTTAAATCGGTATAAAATAATGAATATACATTTATTTAATCCTAATTAGTTTTAAAAACTTTTTTAAATAAAATGTCGTAATTTATGCAAAACTATGTAAGCAGAATTTTTATTAATGAATATATATTTTATTTACTTTGACTCAATTTTGTTCTTAAAATACTTCATAAAACATAATCTAATAGTTTATAGTTCGTTTAAAACGTTCGTTTAAAACGTTCGTTTTTAACTCCGTTAAATACTTTTGGCCATCTTTTGCGAGTTTTGTCCCACTGTGCGTAGCTATTTTAGACATCGCCAAGCCAAGTGTCTTAAACTTTCAGACGCGATTTAGGGTCTGGATATTGTGCCATTCGTTTAAGACACTTTTTCGTCTGAATTTAAGACGTTTTGATTTGCTGTGTTTGCTTCTTTAAAATGATGTGGTGTAGTCTTTAAAATCATCCAAAATAAATGTTTTAAATGGTGACCTTTAACCCTTTCAGTCCCAAAAATTTACTACACTACAGAAACATCTGATATTCACAAAATAAGCTTATTTTAGGTCAAATATACGAATTCCATAAGAAAAAAAATTCATTAAAATTTTTATATGGTTTTTGAAACAATGCCAAAATTATTTAACTATGGAAAACAACAACATAAAAATATATATATTACGTAAAAACACTTCGAGTTATATATTTTAAGGTATCTGACCATTTTATTAAAAAAATTTAGTAATTATTTTAACAGAAATAGTTTAAATTGTGTTTTAAATATGTGGAACTGAAGTGAACTTATCAAAAATCAGGAGAAAGGCTTGTTGACTATTTTCTAGATAAAAAAAATAGTAGTTATGACTTCTATTGAGATTAATGTAAAATAATTTCGAATAGAACAAAGTGTGAAGAATCGAATGATGTGTGTTTGAATGTCACAACGTTACACAAACATTTTGAAAAGAATATTGAAAGTGATGATGCCAAATGGCATCACTGGGACTGAAAGGGTTAACTATGCATACTGTGGTCATTTGATTGTGTATAAGTACGTTTTGTCGTCGGAAAATTCAGTTTGGAGAGATTGACGCCAGTGAAATTTATAAAAACCGTATTTTTAACTAAACTCAACATAGTATTAAATTTTAATGCTTCTGTAATCTTAAATATCTAACCAACAAAGATACATCGAATGAATAAACGTATAAGACTTCGTCTAGTTTCCATCTTAGATATGCCAATATCGTATTCAACCTCGAGTTTTAAGAATACTTATGGACTTTGTATAAATTCTTCATCTCCATAAAGTTCACGAACACTTCATTCAAATAGAAGAGATAATGTACAATAAAGGTATTCGGAATGCTCACTTTCAGAAGTCATTTCTTTCTTAGGTTTCGGGTTTCAGACTTACGTCACACCAAGTCGCTTCATTGCTTTCACATAAATGTAACTGAACATCTTAACTGATTTCAGTAGGATTAAAGTTGCACTTGTAGGCTACGATCAATTTGCCCAATTTGCCACCAGATATAGTTTTCACGCCTATTTTTTTCTTTCTACATATTAGAATCATCTATGTCTACTCTGAATCAAAAGCTAAATAATAGGCTAATTTTTTAAACTGTTCTACCATTTTTCTATCAACTTCCAATTCCGGGAGAGAATCTGCTATTGTTCTTACAGCTATCATGTTCACTACTAAATATTAGTAACTTTAACGATTTAGACATCAATGTAAATTATTTGCTTTTTTTTTCTTAAAAAAATTATTAAAAAAGATACTAATATTTTTATGCCGAATGCCACTTTTATTAGACGTAAAATTTGCCGCTCTACACTCTCAGAAATAACACTTTCATTTTTGACGATTCATGAATCCTCAAGCCTCATTTCGTTAATTTTGAGGATTGTTTCGTCAAACTATCACGTGACTTTTGAGTAAACGCGAATCCTCACTTTTACGATCGTGATTTGACGATTCTGTATCTTGATTTTGAGGAAACTGAATCTCATTGTTGTACTCACATGCTCAAAAATGACGAAATATTTCTTTAGATTAGACGACATTCATATCCTCATAAAAATGACGATTCAAATTTCCTCACTTTGAGGTAACGAAAACTCGGAGCATTTGCCAGTAACGGAATCGTCAAAATTAAGGAAAATTTCGTCGTTTTTGGACATTCATTTCTTGGAGTGTAGGCTACAGCCAACTTAGCTTATTTAGAAATCCGGCTCCTGACTATAGGACTACACTTTTGCTAATGCCGTTAAGAGACAGAATTTAAACTCTTTGTCTAGTAACGATGTTGACACCCAACGCATCCTAGTAGTGGCATAGTACGTGACCAAAGGATAATAGATCACGGTCGAGAACTAATTCCATGTTCACGTCGTTATTTATTGGTGGTATACTTTCAAGTACTTAATCTATAATAATAAAAGAAAGAGTCTGTCTGTGTGTATGTCTGTGGATAGCAAAAGACCTACTTAGACAGCTCTAAAAAATTCGAAATTTTTAATATAGATTCCTTTTGATACCTACGTGTGCACCTGAGGCTTAGTTTTTTCATATTTGATTGTGATTTTTAATTAATATAATTAGTTTATAAAAAAAAAGTCATCCACGTGGGATTGCGGGACCATAACAGGGCTTGAAAATACATGGACCGGGCCGAAACAGGGGCTTGACGCCATCCTCTATTAGTTTGATTGATTGAGTTTGGTTGAGATATGCGCTCGCGCCCTAAGGCTGCTTCATCCTCTATTAGTGTTTGCTTTTTTAAGTGCGCATGCGGCAAAACGAATTTAATATTGTTTTAATTTTGAGTGTATTTTCACAAGTAAGCATGCCTCTAAAAGGAAGCAATGCCAAGTTAACGGGTTCCCAGCAAGGCGGTACCATACTGCTAGTATGAAATATAAGTTAATGAAAGTGTTGGGATGGGGGGCAAAAATCCGAAATTTAGCTGTCTTGTTCTCTCTGGACGGTGCGGGGCTGATTCTAAAAAGTGTGGTTTTCGAACATTGGTCCGTCTGTCAGAAACCACTCAACAGCTTGAACTGAAACTCTATGAACTCCAGTGGTGCACTAGTTTTTAGTACATTCAGACTTCATAATAAGGTTTTTGAGAAAACGAGCATGTGCAAGCAATCTAGCTGTGCCATAGATTATTTCAGATTTTAAAGCAATTGAAATTACTTTATGATGTACACAGTAAGTTTGAAATGGATTGAATTATTGAGTGGAAATACCCAAATCACGCAGTGTTACATATCACTAGGTTGCGAATGGCTTCACTAAGCCGCGGAGGGAACCTAGAAAGGTATCTTCCGTGAAATGACGCCTTAACCTACATCTCCCCGTTGGCAGTGGGATATTTGAATATTTTGTTTTGCTCTAAGAAAGACAAATTTCTTTGTTACATTTTTAAAAAAATGGTATGCAAGGAGACAAAAAGCACAAAAACATTTTTACACACAGTTTTGTGCATAGCTTTTCTGTGGTTGGTCTTTATTTTAATATGTAAATAGTTCGACAAGGCTTGAGAAAAATGACATCAGGAGAAAAAGGTTTCCTGATGTCATTTTTCTCAAGCCTTGTCGAACTATTTACATATTAAAATAAAGACCAACCACAGAAAAGCTATGCGCAAAACTGTGTGTAAAAATGTTTTTGTGCTTTTTGTCTCCTTCGTTTATATGACACAGCACAAATTAAAAAAAATACCCATTTAGATATGCTCAATAAAACAATATCAGTTTAGGATTAAACTGTGAAGAATATTAAGATTTATCTTCAAAAAATTGTCAATTGCAGTCTTGTCAAACAACGCGCTAAGTGCTTTTCTTTCATCGCCTTGTGATCTACGGGCTCCTTTTTCTGTAAAACTGACGCCGTAATTGGCGGGAATTGGATCAACTCTTCGTAAACGCATCAAACTCTTTGGCTTACCCCATGGGAAAACCCCAGGATGAATTTTAAGGGGAAATCGGGTTGGCGGAGCGTTTGGATGGTTTATCGCCGAATTGGCATAAAACGAGTGATTTAATGACAATCGTTTCTAGCGCGTAAAATTTTTCAATTGACTTTGGGGGGCTGGGAAGCCCAGTCCGTTAAGCACTCGCTTAGCATGCGGAAGGTCCCAGGTTCGAGTCCGGGCATCGTAAAAATAGCTGCCGAACTATAAACGGCCTGTGCAGCCAAAAATGTCCGACGAATAATACCTCGTGTAAGGGAGTGCACGTTAAATATCCTTCAAAGTCCTAACGCTGCGTACGATGTCGCTCTTAACGGTTGCGTTGGGTGCCTATTCAGGTGTTGGCTCGTCACTTGACTGTGGTTCTAAAATACGACGCCCGTCGCCAATAGCCCTTGTGTAGCTCTAGTGCGACGATAATTCAAACCTAACTAATCAATTGACTTTGGAGGTTTGCTGCATTTTGAACAAGCTAAATTCTAAACATCTCTAAAAAGTATGTCTAGTTCTACAAAATTGGAAAAAAAGCTACTTTAGTATGAACGAAGTATTTCTGTTAAATCTATAGCAAATTGAAAATGCAGTTGGACATACATGGCTATGGTTTAAATCACAAATGGTGATTTCATTCATGAAAATGACACCAATAATCGAATCAGATTTCTAAAAACAACCAAAATTTTGCAAAAAAACATTAAAATCCCTTCAATGAAATAATACTTTGTAACAAGAAATAGTAAATATGCTTGGATTGATATTATTTTGAAAATAATAAATCAGTAAGTTTTCGTTGAACAATAAACTTTCGCTACTAAGATAAAGAAGTCTGAAACTCTTAATATATAAGTACTGAAAAATACTACAGCAAAACAATTGACTTCTTTAACAATGCATTTTATGCACATATTTTTCATTGATTGATAAATTAGTGACAGAATATTCTACTTATCTAAATAGTATTATCCAAAAACCTTTCAAAGTTGGATAACAAAACAATCAAATTTTATTTAATAAAACAATTTGGATATTCAAAGTTCATTCGTTCGAAAAATTCAATTTAATATATCTAAGCGATTGGCGCCAAAATCCAACCTTTATTCTGTAAGCAACCCCACGGTCTTTCAAAGTGTGAGAGGGCACAAACCTTGAGGCACTAAAAATATCCTAATCTCGTCCTAAAAGAGATCGAGCTCTCTGAATGTAGATATAATCTCCTCTAAGTCAATTGGAATATTCTTTCCCGCCAAAAAATGGCGGCAGTTTTTTAGCGCCAAACGAAGGGGAATCTCATTATGCAAAATGGAAAACGAGCTTTAAAAGCGGGAAAAAGAAAGTGCCACTCTGCCGGATCCCGTTTCAGATTTTACCTGGAGGCGAAATTGCTTCTCATTTTTTTCCTGTTTTGATCCTGGAACTTGTGAATGGATTCAAAATGTGTTTTGTCTAAGAGTTTAGGTTTAAGAGACCAAACAGTAAATCGAAAATAGACCATCTGGTTTTGGAGCTGCTGCTGCATTGAATGACATATAATTTGAGAGCGTGTTTTTTGGTGACACTGTAGTTAATTAGACTGCGATCTACTGCTTAAAACGTTTTGAAAGAATGAGAACTTGTCTCTAAATACTATGGCAGAACCCAAATGCTTTAGCACCGAGACTGGATGTACAAACCACCTGTAAACTGAAAGTGTGGTTGTAAATGCTATGTAGTACATAATATTAACTAACCGATTCCAAATAATAATATAATAATACTTTAATTAAATACAGCAGAATGGGGTAGCTTTGAACCAAGAATAAAACCAACCGACTTTCTTCTTGAATACTTTTTTATCCGTAGACCAAGGATAAAGGAAAAAGAGTGATTTCATGCCAAGTTATTAGCCTGAAAAGCTTGAGCCTAAGTTACCCCCAGGGCTTTGACAGCAACTTTTTAAATAATATGTATTTTACTAGCTGATTTTCACATAATAAATATTTAAAGTGAAATTGTGAATAATAATATTAAAAAGCAAGTTCTTAGCTATAAAAATAACTGCCAACTAATATTAAAAAGTTTATTTCTAAATAATATTAAACGATTAAATGAAAATACCAAGCTAGTAAATAAAGGAAGAAATAAATTTACGCATTTAAGATCGTTGAACGAATAAACTGAAATATATAAAAGCTCTTGCGAAAGTCTATCGCCCAATTTAAATCGAAGAAAATTAGGGATTGGAAAGTGGATTAATGCATTATGGAGAAATTGTGCAAAATCGAATTTTCCATTTCTGAAACGTTTGGGTTCAAACTGAATATATCATTTGTCTCTAATCTAATCTGGGCATCGGTCTATTTCAAAAAGTTTTCAAAATATAAATAAATGCGAAAGATAAAGCGGTAAGTTTTTATTTGAACTAGTTTGTATTGGTTTATTTCAAATTCAAAAGATTTCACATAAAATTTGTGTGTTTGTGTAAAAATCACCTTGTTGTGTTGTTTTCTTTTTGATACAGAAGTTTTTTTTAACCCACAGTCGCTCAAAGTATTTATTTTATTCTGCGGTACTCTAATCGTGTTTTATTTGACAGATATTACAATTCCACTTTTTTTTATTATTTTGTAATGACCTTTGCACATGCACGATTTTCTCAGGAAACCTTATTTTTCGGAAACCTTGAACAAATGTATTGATGAATCTTCCTTATGTATACGGTATAGTCCCACTCTCCCTTATTTTTTTTTAAAGAATATCTAAATATATTTGTTGGTAGAAAATGTACATTAAAATATGGATTTTAAAAGTGGTTTTTGACTAATTTTATATTTATGGAATTTTTCTACTTCGAGAAAAAGTTAAAAATCATATTATACTATTTTCAGCCTCAAAGTGACTTTAAAAAAATCGCCCATTGACGTTATCCACTTAATATCCTTAAAATATTTTAAATCAAAAAAGGTTGTTTTCAATTGCAAATAGCTGCAGATAACTATTTCCAATTTATTGAATTTCCGAAATAAAGTAAATGAAACTAACCTATTTTAGCGTGTAAATGATTAATATAGAATTAATACTGTGTTGGAGCCTATTTTTACTATTGAACGCAAATGTTGTGTGGAAGCGGGCTAAGTGACAGATACTGTTACAAACCTACTACAGTAAAATCCATATTAAGATAGTAGCATAGAAATGTTTTACGAGAAAAAGGGTAAATAGTTCTCATTTTCGAGTGCGAGAATCGATTAAAAAAGGTATTTCACATTCATTAAACCAATTTTTTCGTTATTTCAAGACATGTTTTTAGTATTTTTATTAGTTTTTGCTTCAGTGAGTGTAATATTAATTATTTTTCCTTCGATTTTGACGTAACAGGGCACACGAATATCGGGGCGGGCGTATTGCAAAGGAGCGACCAATCAGAGCATCAAAATTTCTGCGCCTTTGCTTGGCGACAGCGTTGTTTACGCCTGTTTCTTCCGCGTAGGACATTTCAATGCTGCAAACTTAAGGTGTGTTTTACTTTACTTGTTTATTGAATAATGTTTTCTTTTGTAGATGGTAGCTACGGATATCAAAATGATTTGCACGATGAAAGTTTCATGAGGAGAAAGCAAAGGAGGAACAGAACAACGTTTTCTGTGC
Source organism: Hylyphantes graminicola (assembly GCA_023701765.1). Classification (NCBI taxonomy): domain Eukaryota; kingdom Metazoa; phylum Arthropoda; class Arachnida; order Araneae; family Linyphiidae; genus Hylyphantes; species Hylyphantes graminicola. Next base: position 3,849,480 of record CM043113.1, read on the forward strand.
AGCAGGTAAGGTTTAACAAAATCTAATAATATAAAAAAATTCAATAAAATAAAGTTGAAAATAAACAACTTAAATTTTTAATTTATCGAAAAAATTCGGCGACAAAGGAATGGCCCAAAAATACTTCTCAATGTTATTAAAAATGATTTGAAAAATATATTTACACTCTTATGAATTTACCATAATTATATATTTTTAATAACTTGGTTACGAATTTTTTGAAAAAAAAAAAAAAACTTTTAACATAGGTATAGTGAAGTAATTTATTCGTTTATTAGTTGCATACATTATCAGAATTTATTTGGGTACTTTTCTATAGCGATAAAGTCGCCAAAAATACACAACCACCGCCAAACGGAACATTAAAATAGTAATCTGTATAACCGTGTGTACTGTGGTATGTTAGCTGTGTACAACGAGGCAAAAGTTTATGCTGTGTTTTGCCACCAGAAAAGTCCGTTTGTCGCCAATAACCTCCTTGGCTGGATTTTTACCCATGAAATGAAACAGTACCTTTATTTGTGCGTTAAAGAATATTTTTTTATCTAATTCAAACAATGTAATTTTTTCAGTTGGAAGAGTTGGAAAAAGCATTTGCCCAGACACATTATCCGGATGTGTTTACGAGGGAAGATCTCGCCATGAAGATTAACCTCACAGAAGCTAGAGTTCAGGTAAACTCCTTTTATCCATACTCTTTAAGCAGTTTTGATCCATAATCCAGAAACTACTCAATTTTAAGCAAGTTCTCGAGTACGTTGGCATATACATCCATTTTTACAATTCAAGGAGGGTTTGTACTACAAATGGGCCAACATGGAACTTTTCTGACAATATTTTTTACTCGAAAAATAACTTAAGGAAAATGTATATCAAAATTTCACTTTCTTTATAATTTAAGTAAGCCAAATAGATTTTTTTCTTGAAAAAATACATTTTCCAAGAAAAATAAAATCAAATATTTATAATCGATTACCATTTCAAAAAAAAGACATTGTAGATTTGTACAAAAAAGAATTTTTTTTAATCTCCTATACTCTGAGGGGTGCAGTCGTAGAAACTCTTAACCTGAATTCAGATGCTTTGCACATCCTTTACGAAAACGCATAAATTTTTAACTTTACAAAATTAAAGCATTTTAAAGTTTGTAAGGCATATTTAAAACAAAAGAAAAAACATAGAAATAAAAATTTAAAATATGCAAAGGAATTCAGTTTGTAGTTAGAAAATTAAATTTTGATCTCATGCAGTTAATGCCTATTTTCACTTCAGCCAATTTGCTAAAATTCTTGAGATCTAAAATATTTTTTAAAAAATTCAAATTTTCGCCATATGCTCCTCTAATTGACTAAAACTAATACATCTTAATGTTTCATTGATGACTGTACCCATTAATACCGATAAATAAGGGATAAATGATAGGCCATACTTATAAAACAATTGGTTTAAAAACTTGTGAAGAAAAAGTATTACCACTATAATAATAATTATTTCATTACACACATACTAAAGCACATTAATCATTACTTACGGCTGAATACTTCTAATTTCTCCAAAAGCAAGTCTCAGGTAAGAGATAAATAGTATTTTTCGTGATCTTCTCTTTCATGGTAGGAGGGCTTTAGATTTGCTATCGTCTGTTCTTCCCTGTCCTTGGGGAATACCGCCCCCTCTTTCAAATGGACACACTCATAGTCAAATCCGAGAGGCAATCTGAAACGAGATTTCAATCAACACTTTGGGAAAACAGAGGGAAAGTCCACAAATGGCACAAAGTTAGTTTTCGGTTATAGTAAAATTAGAAATGATAAGAATAGAATAAATATATAGGGCTAGTAGGTAGAAAAACAATTCTGCTGTAGAAATCAAATCAGTCCATGTTTTTAAAAACAATTTAGACTTTCAACTTTTAAAGAAGTAAAAAAAAAACGGCTTAAAATAAATGTTAGTAAATTGTGGAGTTGCATATAAACAAATTATTGGTTCATAGAATCTCACAAAACAGCAATTTGTTTTAAAGAAATTCCATACATTATCGAAAGGGGATTGGTTTGTTGAGGTTAAATTTTTTTTAGATAATCTTAGATTCACCCTCACGTTTGACATTGTCTCTTATGGTTCAGTTGGACTAGTCATTATCACGCGTGATAACTTAAAAAATAGGGTTAAAAAAAAGAGACATTCAGTCGCCAAGCAATATTTTTAAAAGTTAATGATTCGAAACTAGCTTTAAAAAAAAAACTCTAGTTGGTGTTATTCATTCCACTACCACAGGATAAAATTAATACCAGCACCTTTCCCCTTTGTAGAGGGTGTCGGCCCTTACAATTACCAGTTGTCACTGCGGTGAATAGGAGGTGGGGATATACATTAGTACGCGGAGGGTGTGAAACGGGAACTCCTGATTACACTTAATCCATTCTCAAGGGGAGGGAGGGGGGGATTGATATAAATAATGTTGCACTTGAGCTACGTCACTGTTATGGTGGTTTTGACCAATGCTTAAAAAAGGAAATGGGTCCCGGCTCGAATCCCGGCTAAAGCATGTTGCCTGAAACGGATACCGGTCTCGGAAAGCAACGTACCCCTCTTGTTCCAGTCTGGGACAATGGTCCTAGTTTATAAATGCGGGCTGCTTGTATAAATTTATGTATTGCTTGTCTATTTGTATGCATCCCAGCCAAGGGGAACACATGACAAAAAACAAAACCCACACGAGGGTAATTGTGACGGCACAGAGTACACTGTAAAAAACATTTCAGTCACATTTACCAGCAGGGCTGCTGTATTCTAACGCCTGCAGGATGTGTTGTAATTTTAAAGCACATGTGCTTCAGCCATGATTCAGATTGAATTCCCGATTGGTAGAGTTGAGATGAATTACAGTCTAACATATGAGCTACACTGGGCTACGACGGCGGGAGACGCAATTTATAACGAGTCAAGTGCCGAGCCTGCACCCGAATAGGAACCCAACGCAACTCTAGGACAACTTAGGAGCGACATCATACACAGAGTCACGACTTTAGAGCATGATTTGCGTGCTCTCTCTTGCCACTGGTTTGGGAGTAGGTTAGGTTTTGAATCATCGTCGCAACTAGAGCTACACGAGGGCTACTAGCGACGAGCGTCGTAATTTAGAACCAAGTCAAGTGACAAACCTGGGACCTTTCGTATGCAAGGCGAATACTTAACCGACTGGGCTCCCCAGCCCCTGCTATAATGACCAGGAGTTCGGAAAGCAATTCGTTGCTAATCCACCAAAAGTGCCCTTTGAACTGATATTTATTATCTAAACTGAAAATATAATTATGATCTATGCATTCTATTTCAGGGGAACACTATCTCCCCTTCGTCCTTCCACACAATTGCCAAGTTGTCACTGCGGTAAATGGGGAATAGATTAGACCACGAGGGGTGTGAAACATGGGGCTGTTGATTCTACTTAATCCCTTCGTATGTATAGGGGGAGGGGAGAAGAGGGGGGTTTAAATTACTCCAGAGAGTGGGTTGGGGGGTTAGGGTAAAGTTGAATTTTCGTCCCACAGAAATTACACGATTGCTATTGTCAATGGTAGTCATAATTTAAAACTAAAGTCAAGTCTCGAGCCGACACATGAGTTGCCACCCAATGTAGCACCCATTACAACACATTTCTATTTGCCCTAAGAAATAACATTTTTCTGCAACAACATGATAGCTAAAATTGTTTACAATTCAATTAGTTTCACAATAGCGAGAAATTAGTTCCACAATAACGACCACAGCAACTGTGAGAACTACCCAGATACGTAGCTGACACCACGCACCCTCTTTGAGTGTCCAGCTATAGTGTTAATGTTAGGGAACTGTGAATCTTGCCGTCATTGATAGATCTGTGGAGGTGTGCTTGTTTTGTGTCGGAGCTGCTTCATGTTGCGTCCCGTGGCTTTGGTAGCGACCGTTGCTTGGCGCTAGAGCTACCCGATGCCCTGGAGCAGTCCCACGGAAACTAGCTAATTTCTCAACTGTTGGCATCGGTATTGAGTTTCCGACCACGCATCGTAAAAGCAGCCGATGCATCCTCCCTATCAGCGGTTTTTATTTCGTCTTTATCTGATTGCTCCACGCGTTTTATAGCTCCGCCCATGGCCGTGGCTTTTGCCAAAGGAACCTTAGTTCAATTATATTACAACTCATGACATGAAACTTGCCCATTTCTGTTAAATGTACAACTTATGACTTATGACTTTCTTGGTGGGGGGCAAGATCGCCAAGCACTGCGACTTTAAGTCTCTTGTACTAAGCCCCAGAAATGACACAAGCACAAGAGACACACAAAGAAAGAGACGACACAAACACATAGACAAATAACAACATTTATTGACAGTCACAAACATCCATGCCTGACCGGGATTCGAATCCGACCCCAGCAGCTCCAAAGGCTAGAATCCTAACGAGTGTGCCACCGGGGCGGCTAAATGTACAACTTACCTAACCATTCCTATTCCACCAGGTGTGGTTCCAGAACCGCCGGGCCAAGTGGCGCAAAGCGGAACGGCTTCGTAAGGAGCGCGAGGAGAAAGGGGGCCGCCCTTTATCGGAAGGGCCGACGGTGGACAGTGAGGACAGCGCCCCGGAGAGCACCAAGGGCGCCGCGTCGCCCTCGTGGGAGAAGGCGGAGGAAGAGAGCCACGAGGTCAGTTTAATTTGCGTTCGAAATATGTAGATAACTTTCTTACATATCTAAACTTAAACGTAACTGACTATTACAGACGTTTAAACCCTTCACCCCATTGTCAGGTTATCACACATACAGGGTGGTTATAAAATAACGCTCGCTATTCGGAGTGGTCTGTAGCTTTAATGGATAATCGGAATGCATCAAAAATTGAGTGGAGACACTTCCACACTAAACACTAAACACTTACTAATCAAGAAGGGGGGGGGGGGGAGAATGGAATCATAAAAAAGACAGAATCCTAAAAAATAATCATAAAACAGAATAATCATACAAAACAGACTCGTCTCTTGACCAGAATCTAAATTACGAGGCGTCGTCAATTATGGCCAATTACGGCCAACACAGCTAATTACGCCTCGTAATTTAGAACCCTGGTCAAGAGACGAGCTTACTTTTTTTTCAAAAATAATGGAATCATAGAAAAGAAACTAGTCTCTTGGCCAAGGTTCTAAATTATGAGGCATAGCCAATTACGGCTAATTACGGTCAACACATCCAATTACGCCTCGTAATTTAAACCCTGGTCAATTGTTTTTTATTATTCCATTATTTTCTCCCCTTCTTGATCAGTAAGTGTCTCAAAGTTTTTTGCATATGGATTATTCATTTAAGCTGCAGACCACTCCGAATAGCGAGTGTTATTTATAACCACCCTGTAGTTTTTATAAATGTAATATTTTTATTAAATTTTAAAATGTAAGGCATTGAGAAGTTATTTATAAGCATCCAATACAGAAATGTTCAAAATTTAAGAATTTTTAGTTAGAAATTTCAATTTAAATATCATGCAGTGAAAACAAATTTACTGTAGAGTCAATTTGTTATCACTCAGAGGGTTGACTCGTTTATACTGTCATAACTGCGCGATTCTGTAAATCACTAATTTATCTTAAGGGTTAATGGGAGAGGTAGCAGGGCCTCTAAACTAAAAGTCGCCATTTATCTTAAGGGATAATGGTAAACCAAAAGCAGAATGGTAAACCAAACACAGAGAGCTGTGTTAATCCAACGGGAAAGAATACTTTTATCCGCAACAAATTACTCTGCTGTATTGAATATTTTTACAAACTTATTTTGATGTAGCAAATGGTGGTTGGCTTAAATGTCTTTAAAATACAATTTTTTGTAATGGGTTGGAGTATTTAAATGTAAAATTATTAATTGAAAATTCAAAATATTCGAACCCATTTCAAAAAGTTGAATTGTAGAGCCATGTAAACCCCAGCTACATTTATCACACAAAATAACCGTTTGTAAAAATATTCAATACAGATAAATGTGGTTTAGAAAAAGATTTTTTCCCCATTGGGTTAACATAGAGGGTTGGTTTGAGGACCCGCTCTAATTCAGTCTCATTGACCTTTAAAACATCGTCTGATGTAACTATGCCGTATCCTTAGGCATGACCGTTCCACTCGACAATTAAAAACTGTAGTGCCAAACTACCAAAAACTGTTGAAAAAGAAGCAATAAAATTTAATAAACATCTTTTTTTGACAAAGAGTCCGCCGAAATCACTCTTAACCATATGAAGAGTACGCGGGAAGAACCGATTGATTTATTAGGAGGACGACCGCAATTGTTTGCTTGGCAAAAATTGGCGGCAGAAAACCGGTTTCTCTCTTTCTTCTTCGCTGGTGCAAGCGTCGGTATCGTCAATCGCCTGAATCTTTGCAGCTAGGAACTACAGAGATAGTAGTTACAGTATTAGAGTGGCAAATCGCGTGAACTACAACACTGACTTCATGGGGGCTCTTCTGGGAGCTCCTTGCGCGTCCCGTCGTTAGCATTAGAGGTCACGGGATCCGCCACTCTATTACTCTAACTATGATCTCTGTGGTAGGAACTGATTACCTTACACTCTTAAAACAAAAGAGTGAAATCCACTCCAGTTGGAGAAGTGCATTTTTGACACTGGAAAGGAATGAATATTTTCTCAGACTGAGTTAAAATCACTCGTTTGGAGTGATCCTGTCGGAGGTTTAACACACAAAGTATCCACTCCAAAAGGAGAAGTGCATTTTCCAGACTGGAAGAGTGAAAATTAATCAGACTGAGTTAAAATCGCTCGTTCGTTTTAAGAGTGTAGAGCCATGTAAATCCCAGCTACATTTATCACATAAAATAACCTTTTGTAAAAATATTCAATACAGTCGGATAAATGTGGCTTACAAAAAGTTTTTTCCCCCATTGGATTAAGACAAAGGGTTGGTTTGACGACCCGATGTAATTCAGTCTCACTGGCCTTTGAAACATCGTTTGATATAACTATGCCGTAACTTTAGGCACCACACAAGCTGGAATATATATGTATCATACCATACCATACTTTAGGCATGACAGTTCCACTCGACAATCAAAAACTGTAGTGCCAAACAAAAAAATTTTTGAAAAAGAAATAATATTTAATAAACTTTTTTTGACAAATAGTCCCCCTAAATCACTCTTAACCATATGAAAAGTACACGAGAAGAACCGATTGATTTATTAGGCGGACGCCCGCAATTGTTTGCTTGACAAACATTGGCGGCAGAAAACCGGTTTCTCTCTTTCTTCTTCGCTGGTGCAAGCGTCGGGATCGTCAATCGCCTGAATCTTTGTAGCTAGGAACTACAGAGATAGTAGTTACAGTTTAGAGTGGCATATCACGTGACCTACAACACTGGCTTCATGGTGGCTCTTCTGGGAGCTCCTTGCGCGTCCCGTCGTTAGCATTGAAGGTCACGCGATCTGCCACTCTATTACTCTAACTATGATCTATGTGTTAGGAACTGGTTTCCTTACACAAGTTTAAGCGATCACTCGCTATCATCGCCAAAGTGGCCTGCTATTCATATTCTATTCCCTTCTTCCCCCAGCACGACAAGCAGCTCGTAGCCCTCCCCGGACCCAACCCCCGCGACTCCCCCTCAGAAGACTCTCCCAAACCGGACTCCGATCCGGTGAAGCAGCTGTCTCCCATGCCCGGGTTCCCGATGTACAAGGACTACTTCTCCCCGCTGCGGCCCACCAGGTTCATGCCCCCGCCGATGTGGTCGACCCTCAGGGATTGGTGAGTCATTTGTGGGTACAATAAAATCAATATTTTTCGATAAAATTGATTAATTCCGATATACACTGCTCAAAACAATTAGGGGAGCACTTTTTTATTCCAACTTTAACTTCACTCCCAACTTTTTAATTTTTATCCTATAAATCTGAAATTTGTTAAATAGGTTCACTGCGCATTCGAAATGAAATGGGAAAAAACAGGAGAAAAAATCTTAAGTTTTTAATACTTAAATTTAAAGGGGGGAAATGGAATAATAACTTTTAAATAAATTATGACAATAATTTTTTCAAATTTTTTTTGTAAAAATAGTTGAAATATATTTTTAAACTTCTAAAAACTGCAAGCATGAAAAGTTAAGGGTCAATTTATTTTCTAAAACTCTGTTTTAAAGTGAAATTTATTTTACCATATTTTTCATATTTTTATTAATATAAAAAAATATTAAATTCTTCAAAATACGTTATTCTTCCATGTAACGATGTATCTAACGATACATAAGTGTTGAATTTAACTTAGTCAGAAAATAATCACAAGCTGATGATTCCCAATGTAATCATTGGGAGCGAAAGGGTTTAAAACATGTGCTCCCCTAATTGTTTTGAGCAGTGTAGTTCGGTGAAGCATTTCCCATTTCGTTTCTGGTTCTTGCTTCATTTCAGGGTAATCATTATTAACTTAATTCTTTTTTCTTGTTGATTTAGTTTTTGAGTCCCAGTGGCTTAGTGGTAGGGCTTCGCATTGTCACGCCACAGGTCCAGGGATCGAATCCTGGATTGGGCGAGGTTGACCCGTCCTTTCATCCCTTAAATGGGTCGATAAAATGGGTATCATGTATGCTTGGGAACTACACACTGGGGTTTCCGCGTGAGGCTGACCACCTTACCTTGACATATGCACAGCCCCAGGTCATGATGGCTGAAATGGGCGCGGCAGGCCATGGTCCAGTAATGGGTTGTTGTGCCGATTAGTTTAATAGCAGATTTTAAGGTATTTGATGAAAATTCTACCACTAAATGTCTTAAAATCAAATGATCACATGAATCCTCAGAAAACATGTTTATTTTTAACCCTCGCGGGTTCCTCCTCTATAGTCTTTATTTCTGGTTTTGGGAAAAGCTATGTTATAGGGTATACGGTACGTTCTTGACTTAGCGATTTCAGTTATATTTCCAAGCAACGAAGATGCATTGGTGAACATTCCACTACAAAACATCAATTCAGTAAACTTAAGTTAATTTTTTTGTTATAATCGTCAAAAGTTGCTTTGGAACTAATCTGCCCCTATATTAGCTATATCTTGGAAAGAATTTGGAGAATTAATTAAGGGATCTAACTGCAAATTCTCAAGCAATAATATCTACATAAAATTTTCGAACTTAGTTAGATAATTTTGCAACAACTTAATAGTTCCACAGGCGGTAATACCTCCCCAACAAAGCGAAGAACGCGTTTGATCCAAAGGTCTGAATTACAACGCCTTACCAACAGGGCTCTCACGCACAACAAATCTGAAATAAACTTTCTCTTTCCAGCCAACCGGGCAGTCGCCAACACTGTATCGAGGCTCTCCTGTCATCTTCCGGGGACTTGCCAAGGTTCCCCTTCCCCCCACTCTGTTTCCCCACCTCCCCCCACCACTTGGCGACGTCGCAGCACGCCTTGGCGGCCACTACAGCGTCGCCAACATTCTTTCCAATCAAAGGTAAATTTCCTGTTTTTAATGTCTTGGAACAAACTGAATTTTAGCTTATTGCAGTTGACGTAGTTAGTTCTAATTATAATTTTCATTTCTGGATTTCCTTCGATCGGTGCTCCGATTGGTGTTCTGTTCCCTTATGACATTAATTCACAAATCGAGGCTCGAGATAGAATTTATTTCCATTCAGTATATTTGTTGCCACTAAGACATGCTAAGCTTTTTAAAATTGTCTTAGAATGAATTGAATTAAACAGTAAATAAGATTTACTAGAAATGTGATGCTAAAGGTTTACAGTATATTTATTAACTATGTATCTGTTGTATCTGTACTGTGTCGTGTCGTATTTAACTATCTGTATTCTTACCCCCTATGTATTTAGCTGAGTTAAATATTAAAAAAGTACTTAAATAGCTGAAAGATATTGAAGTACTTAGTTACTTAAACTGACAAATAATATTTGCAATTTTATACTTTGTTCTGTTCTCTGTGATAGAATGAAAAATTCACTTAGAAATGGGAGGACCATTTTAGTTTTCTAATGAAACCCACCACGACCTCACTTCGTAAATTTTCTCATCTGGACGCACGTGTTTATATACAAGTAATGCAAAAAAATGTTTCTTCGTGCTTATCAATAAAACTTGTTTGAAAATAATGATTTCAAAAATTTAGCTTGCTGTTCTGTAGAAGCTGTTTTGCTACGCTGATACTTAGTGTACAGCGAAACAAACTTACAGGGTGAAGCTCTTTCGTCACCTGTTAGAAGCGCTTTAATATTTTCGTTACAAGTAAATTCCACTGAAAACTATTTTGCAAAATATAATATGAAGGGAATTTGAACTGAATTTTTAAGCATTTAGTATTAGAAGATTTTTTATTGCTACTGTTCGAAAAAAATAATATTTATTCTCAGTATAAAGTTTATAATATAATTGTTTTAATTTGTTTAATACTGTGATGGCGAACGTTAAAGATAAAGAAACGTACGATGTCACTAGAAATTGACATCTGGAAGCGTTTAAATCAAACATTCTTGTTTCATTACATTAAACGTTAAAAAAAGCAAAAAATATTTACTGCTGTAAGTAGTGTGTCAGAGATAAATGATGTCAAATAAAAGCCTATTACGATTTTCAAGATGATAAACTGATAATATTGAAATCAAATATGGTGATCAAAGTTTGAATTTTGAAGGTACAAGCTTAAATCAGACAAAGAAGACTTTGTATAAATATTCATCGATTTTCTTTTTCGCGATTCATAATTCTTTTGGATTTCGTCTAGCCGCCCGCCCTAACGGTTATTTTATATGCTGGGTTAGAGTAAGGTTAAAATTTCGTAGTACTGGAATTACTAGAGATATTCACCCTTGGACAACGGGCGTCATTAGTTAGAACTACAATCATTAGCCGACACTTGGGTAGGCACACAACTTTTTAACGGCTATCTCGTACGCGGCGATGGCACTTGAGCATATTTAACGGCACTAGCTGTACAAGCGGGAATTATTTGTTGAACTTTTTAGTTCCACAGGCCGTATACAGATTGGCAGTTTGCGATCAAATAAAAACCTATTTAGATTTTTAAAACCAATTCATTAATGAAATGTTCAATTAATGGCTATGACGATTAAAGATGGAATTTTGATGGTACAAACCCAAATTGGATTGTGTCTATTGTTGTGATAAAATCTTTACGTCTTATTTTTCAGTTCCTGTATGCGCATGCAGCTTCGGACGTCACCTGCCCCCGTGCCCAGTGACGTCGCAATCCCGTCAATTAGACGTCGACTCGAGGAAAAAGACGTCATACTCCCCCGCCACTCTGCTTCGCCCCATCGCCTCCCCCCTCACGCCCACATCGGACACGTGATAGCTGCAGCCAATCATCGGAGAGGACGAGATGAATGAAGCTTCTATCGGAAAATAATGTGGATGATGAACGATAGAATTCAGTGACTTTTGGGCGATTTGACGGAGTCTAAAAAAACATGTTAATGAAGGTATTTGTTCTAAAGAGGAATACTGTTCGTAGAAAAAGGAAGTGATTGGAAGATTGAACGATTTTAAAATCATTTTTTTTTTTTTTTGCCAATTTCTTTAGAATTATATATTCGAGTATTATTGGAGTACTGTTCCCAGTGCCGAAGATCAAGAAACTAGTTTGGACGCATTCGTAACCCTAACAATGTGGTCAGCCGCAAACGATTGGTCCGAGCTGGTTTCGAGACAGGTTCTCTTCATTTTCGGAACAACGTCACTCAGAACTATGGCCGTCAAAATTTCTGTCACCTAACTTGTTTATGAAAGCTTCATCGGTCTTAGTAGTTGAGTAGGCCGTGCATGAAAAAGAATTTGAGAATTCCAAAAACTTCCATGTCAAATGCCATTCTAATGTTCCTATTGGTGTAATATAGATGAATATATGTTATAGTGTAGCATTCAAAAAGGAAACAAAAGTAGAAAGACTCATAGAAACTGTAAATTTATGATGTGGAGTTAGAAAAGTACTAGTAATCAAACTGAAACTTTTTTAACGTTTGAATTAGTATTTCAATGTTAACTCTAGAAATACAAACCATTTTTTTTTTTAATATTTAACCCTTTCAGTCCCAATAACAATTCGGCATCATCATTATATAATTTTTTTATGATAGTCTATAGCCATTTATGATATAAAAAAGCACATCATCCAATTCTTCAAACTTTTTTATTGGAAAATATTTTTTTATTAATCCCAATAGATGTCAGCAATATAATTTTTACAAATTATGATCAGAAACATGATTACGCCAAGTGGTATCGCTGGGACTGAAAGGGTTAAATTATAAACCGATATAAATATTGACAACAAGGATTTTTGATTAAGCAGCAATTTGACTTAGGGTAATTCCATGAAAAATTATCGTTTCTGTAGTGTACGTCCACACGTGTTAAAAGGGATTATCACTACAATTTAAAAAAATTAAATGAAAAAATAGTGGAATAGCTTATCTACACTTATTAGAACTAAATAATGTAACTTACTTTACTTATAAATTTATTTATTTTTCAAATTTAAAAAGCTTTTAACCTCCTCTTAAAGTGTGACTTACACTACAGTTACGTGGAATCGTCCCCCTTAGTCCATGATTTTCTGTTTTTTCATGCCTAAGAATTTTTTTTAACCCTTTCAGTCCCAGTGATGACATTTGGAATCATCACATTCAATATTTTTTTCCCGAATATTTATATCCCGTTCCGACATCCGAACACACATTATTAGACTCTTCACACTTTGTTCTATTCGACAATATTTTACATTAATCTCAATAGAAGTCAGAACTACTATATTTTTTATTTAGAAAATAGCTAACAAGCGTTTCACCTGATTTTTGAAAAGTTCACTTCAGTTCCATATATTTAAAACACAATTTAAACTATTTCGGTTAAAATAATTACTAATTTTTTTTTAATAATATGGTCAGATACCTTAAAACTCGAAGTGTTTTTAGGTTATGTATATATTTATTTTGTTGTTTTCCACGGTTAAAAAATTTTGGAATTTTTTCAAAAACCATATAAAAAATTAAAATGAATTTTTTCTTACGGAACTCTTATTTTTGACCTAAAATAAGCTTATTTTGTGAATATCAGATGTTTCTGTAGTGTAGTAAATTTTTGGGACTCTCTAAAAGGGTTAAATAAAGCAAATTCAGTTTTATTAACGTTTAGTTTGTGAAAAATATATTTAAGTAGTAGTTAAATAGATTAAGTACCAGCTTAGAAACTTAACTCAAAGGTAACTTTTGATGAAGGTTGTGTTGATAGGGGTTGGTTGAGTTTTTTGAAGGTTGGGTAAATATCTATCTCGGTTTGTAGTTCTAGTGTTAAAACTGCAATTTGAATATCCCTTTTAGTTTTACAGTCGACTTTTGCAAACAATTTTACAAAAACTTTATGCTTAACCTTATTATGCTTAAGTTGTTATTTTCTGAAATTCCGAAATGAATTGAAAGTTTAGTTCTTATTGAAAATGTTCGTTAATAAAATTTGTTTTAAACATGTGTGTGCTTTTTATTGAAATATTTGCATTAATTAGTTCTTAATAACTGACATTTCATTCCAGTATGGTTGAAAAAGGTGGTTTACTATTTCTGAACTACCTACAATTAGGGCGATACTTGTCTAAAAACGACGCTTTTGAAGTTTCAAATCTAGAATAACATTTTACATTTAGTAACCAAAATACTTTTGTAAAGTTAAAAATGAAATAAACTTGCTAAAATGGTCAATAAGCATTTTTTTATTCAATAAAATTGGTTAAACATAGTGTATCAAAAAGCTTTGACTAATATAATATAAACATAAACACTCAGCATTTCCTTAAAATATATTGTGATTATATACATCGTCTTTATAATTAAAGCTCAGCGTTGAAATGGCTTTAAAAATAAAAATACCCTACCAAATGTCATCAAACTTGGTGTCTATAAAAGGTCATGGAATTTTAGTTCCCGCAAAAAAAGTTCCAAAACTCACCACCAGCGGAGAATGGCGATGTGTATGCAATAGTGTTAAATGTGAAATGTGCACATTTGTTTTACACGTCATGTGACTTTGCCGCTATAATCATATGACTTTGTAGCAACAATAAAAGTGTTTGCAACTGATGTTTTCTTCTGTTATTTCGTTTCACACTATTGCATACAGCGCCATTCTCCGCTGGTGGTGCAGTTTGGAATTTTTTTTTACGAGAACTAAAATCCCATGATTTTTCATAGACATTTTAAGTTTGATGACATTTGGTCGGGTAGTTTTATTTTTGTAGCCATTTCAAAGTGGAACTTTGATTATAAAGACCGTGTACATTATTCCAATTTGTCAAATACAATTTTCCATCAAATAATTAACCAATGAAGTAACCTCAAATATTCAGTCGAGCATAATTAAGACACTTTTTACTGTTATTCACGCAAATTTAATCACAATTGATTGATAGTCATCAAGTCTCATGATCAGAGATGAAAATGTTATTCTAAAGATAATCGAGGTAGGTTTTGAATTATCGTCGCACTAGAGCTACACGAGGGCTATTGGCGACCGGAGTCGTATTTCAGAACCACAGTCAAGTGACGCGCCTACACCTGAATAGGCACCCAACGCAACCGTTAAGGGCGACATCGTACGCAGCGTTAGGGCTTTAAAGGATATAATATAACGTGCACTCCCTTACACGGGGTATTATTCGTCGGACATTTTTGGCTGAACGGGCCGTTTATAGGTCGGCAGTTATTTTGGCGATGCCCGGACCCAAACCTGGGACCTTTCGCATGCTAGGCGAGTGCCTAACCGACAGGGCTCCCCAGCCCCTTAAAGAGAATCGAGAGTGTTTTACTGAAATATAGAAATTGATATAGACGTTTTCGTCAAATGTAGTCAATCCACAAAAATATATTTAACTTGCTTATAGTTAACTTATAGTACTTTTTCGTATTTTTTCTTCTTGACCCAGAGAAAACAGCCAAAATATCAATTAATATAGTACATTTAAGAAAATTTTACGTAAAAGAAATCAATATATTCTAAATTCGTTGAACAATGGCAGGCATTGTATTACTACAATCATAGAAAATATTCGTATTAAGGGGTCTAAGGAGTCTTAAAAATGTGCAAAGAAGGAACTACAAAGCATAGTTTGATCTTTCATGTAATTTTTTAACTACTCAATATACAAGTATAATTTTTTTATATGCAATACAACAAGATTTATTTAATATGAAACAAATTTTAAAATTTATGAAACTTTAGCCAAAACTAAAATAAATGATATTAAACATAAAGCTATTTGAACACGTTGTGATTAGGCTTGCGCGGCAAATTGTGAGGTCAAAATTGAAGACATGACCAAGAAAATGACTTTATATTGTACAAATATGTACAAACAAAGACTTATACCTAAATTCTCAGCTCAATTTTAATTAGAATTTATTTTAAGAACTTTTTTCTAAAAAAATTAATAAAAATTTAAAAATTTTGATTTTAAATTTTTTTTAAAATTATTTCTAATTAAAATTGAGCTGAGAATTTAGGTATAAGTTCTAGTTTGTACATATTTGTACAATATAAAGTCATTTTCTTGGTCATGTCTTCAATTTTGACCTCACAATTTGCCGCGCAAGCCTAATCACAACGTGTTCAAATAGCTTTATGTTTAATATCATTTATTTTAGTTTTGGCTAAAGTTTCATAAATTTTAAAATTTGTTTCATATTAAATAAATCTTGTTGTATTGCATATAAAAAAATTATACTTGTATATTGAGTAGTTAAAAAATTACATGAAAGATCAAACTATGCTTTGTACTTCTTTCTTTGCACATTTTTAAGACTCCTTAGACCCCTTAAGTTGTTCTGCGTATAGTTTGGTATCAATTCATGGAATAGGCAAAAATTGCGTTTTTGATCATGAGATTTTTTTTAACGTATGCGTGATATTTAAATGCTTTAAAAATGCTTTTGCTTGCAACTAACTATTGAAAATTCATTAACAATTTTTTTAATTAAACAATCAGATTATATGATGACACTGTCAAAGACCTTAATCGATAAGAGGATACGAGTGTCTAAATGCCGACGCCTTACCTACAGAGTTCCTTATCCCCTTAGAGATCATAGTAAAAATATTTGAATGGCAGATCACGTGACCTCCAATGCACACGATGGGACGCGCATGGAGAGAAAAATTGGTAGGGTATGGGGACAGTGTTGCCAACACTTTAAAGAGAAAAGTGCCACGAAAAAATAAAAATTAATTCTAAAATTACAAAAAAATACTAGTTGCATTTTGGAATATTTTTAGTGACTCTAAGAAAACGTTAAACGCTTTTCTAGTACTTTCATTGTTCAGTACTTTCATTGTTTCATTTTTGTAATTTTAGAATTAAATGGTATTTTTTCGCAGCACTTTTCTCCTTAAAGTGTTGGCAACACTGGCTCCATACCCTACCAATCTTGCTCTACATGTGCGTCCCGTCGTTGGCATTGGATGGCACGTGATCTGCCACTCTAATACTTTAACTATGATCTCTCTGCTTATCCCCCTTTCCCAAAATAAGATGTCGGTTATTGGTCCTTTTCGAAATAACGCTATCCAATTAAAAACTTCAATCACGCCAATAGTCGACTAATTACGTAGAAAGTACTAATTGGTCCTAGCGGCGACTTCCGTCACAACTTCATTAACGAGATGCTTGTTCACCAGAAGTGTTCCAAGTCGCCAACTTAACACATTGGAACACTTTTTTTTCGTAAAAATTTGATTGGAAAATATGAATAGGATGAGAGTGCGAATTTTTACGGCTTTGTTTTCTTGCTAATAATTAGCCGCAAATATCATACTTGGCGTAATTAGATTCTAAGATCAAGAGTTTGAAGTTCTTGAGAAGTTATTTTGTGAGTGATAGTCGAGGACGTCCTCGTCACAATTCACTTTCAACTAAAATTCCGGCTCTAATTAATTCAATTATCCCATTATTTTATCATGGAGTAATTAATAATTTGATTTGTCTAATGATAATTATTAATTCACTAACTAATGGTTAACAGATATATTGATACGTTAAAAATGAAATAATTAAGTGATACTGGCTAATCTTAACTAGAACTGAATCTTAACTAGTTTAAAGTATTTGCAAGTTATTAAAACATGTGTACAGCATTAGAAAAATTTTAAATGTTACACAAAAGTAAAGAAAAAAACACTAGAAGTATACTTTCCTTAGAAATACTATGTTAATACAAAAAGTTAATCTAGTTATTAAAATAATTTTTTAGAACTAATTGAATTGTATGAAAGATACAATTGAATTACGACACAAGAATATAGGAACTTACAATTAAAATACTTACTGGATTTAAAAAATAATACAGAAAAATACGTACAGGATGTCTGATGTTTTTTTTTTCAACCTCCAATGGGCTGTAGTAAAAAGACGGGTCAAATAATAAGATTTTTTTTACCAAAAGAATATATTTTTTGTACCAAAAATAATGTACAATACTGCTTTTTTCTCCACAGAATCACCTTGACGATAAAGGCATTTGTCATACCTGTAAACAAGCTTTGAAATACTTTCTTCATAAAATGTAGCCGCCAATGATTAGGAGGGTGTTGTGACGGTTTTTCATTTAAAAAAAGTAAATTTGGAAGCTTCACGTCAATTTTTTTCTGTCCTTCCAGCCACTGCTAGTCCATCATTCACTTATGGTGAGCCTTTGAGTTTCCTTTAAGGGGTCTAAGGAGTCTTAAAAATGTGCAAAGAAGGAACTACAAAGCATAGTTTGATCTTTCATGTAATTTTTTAACTACTCAATATACAAGTATAATTTTTTTTATATGTAATTCTACAAGATTTATTTAATATGAAACAAATTTTAAAATTTATGAAACTTTAGCCAAAACTAAAATAAATGATATTAAACATAAAGCTATTTGAACACATTGTGATTAGGCTTGCGCGGCAAAT
Organism: Hylyphantes graminicola; assembly: GCA_023701765.1. NCBI lineage: Eukaryota > Metazoa > Arthropoda > Arachnida > Araneae > Linyphiidae > Hylyphantes > Hylyphantes graminicola. The sequence continues at coordinate 3,867,460 of CM043113.1, forward strand.
TGTGAGGTCAAAATTGAAGACATGACCAAGAAAATGACTTTATATTGTACAAATATGTACAAACTAGAACTTATACCTAAATTCTCAGCTCAATTTTAATTAGAAATAATTTTTAAAAATTTTTAAAATCAAAATTCAAAAAATTTTATAAATTTTTTTAGAAAAAAGTTCTTAAAATAAATTCTAATTAAAATTGAGCTGAGAATTTAGGTATAAGTCTTTGTTTGTACATATTTGTACAATATAAAGTCATTTTCTTGGACATGTCTTCAATTTTGACCTCACAATTTGCCGCGCAAGCCTAATCACAATGTGTTCAAATAGCTTTATGTTTAATATCATTTATTTTAGTTTTGGCTAAAGTTTCATAAATTTTAAAATTTGTTTCATATTAAATAAATCTTGTAGAACTACATATAAAAAAATATACTTGTATATTGAGTGGTTAAAAAATTACATGAAAGATCAAACTATGCTTTGTAGTTCCTTCTTTGCACATTTTTAAGACTCCTTAGACCCCTTAAGGGGGTATGGGACACTTTTAACTTTTTTTTTAATATTGCAGATATCAATATAATTTTTTTTCCTTAAATGTATACTAAATATACTTACACTTTTAGATAGTCAAAGGCTTTAAATTATCATTATTTATTAAAAAATAAAATAAAATGTGTCAAAAAGTGATTTCTCTTATTTTTGTTAAAAGTCAAAAACTTATTTATTGGCAAACAAATATTTAGCATTTTTATAAACAGAAAAATGTATTTAACAAACTGTCTTTACCGATTTTTCATATTTGCCATAGTTTTTTTTAAAATTTTTTTTAATAATTTCACAGGTTCACTTTTTTATAAAAATTAATAAATAAAAAAATAAAGTATTTACAACTAATCCCTAATGCAAAATAAAGATATATGTTTGAAAAATATGAGTTTAAAATTTTGACACTCTATGGGCAGTAGATTTTGAGTTATATCAATTTAAAGTCAAAAAATCATCGAAAACACGACCAGGGAGAAAAACAGCTTTGAAGTTTATCACTTTCCTTACTGAAGCGCTCCAAACCGACCGAACAACTAAGGATTCGATAACGTTATTCCTATCAAATGTTACGAGGAAGCAAAGATTATAAACGTGGTTGGCCAACACAGATGTCATATACCCCCTTAACACTTGGTCAACTCGCTGAGCAATTGTAGCGCTTCCAAGTTGACGAACAGATCAAAAACTTAATTCAGATCTTTGGCAACTACATTTTAAGAAGAGAATATTTTAAAGCTTGTTTACAGATAACAAATGCTTTAATCGTCAGTCAAGGTGATTATACGGAGAAATAAGCAGTCTTGTGCATTACTTTAGTTAGAAAATTTGATATACTAATCTTACTGAGCCATATCTCAGGTCATCCTTAGCACGACGATAAAGATAATGAGACTAATTGAACAAAATTAAATTAAATTGGAGTCCGGGTGGCCTAGTGGTTAAGTTCACTTAACAGTTTGCGCATCGTACCGGGTGAGGGCTCGATTACCGCCTTCGCCCTGGGTGTAATTTCTCTCTATTATAGTAAAAATTCTGTCTGTGTTTGTCTTACTTGACGAAGGTTTATAAGCGGGTCTCTGATGAAGCACACAAGCCGAAAAATACATGTATATACCAACCAAATTAAATTAAACTTCGTTTACTTCTATAAAAAAAACGAATTTTGTTCCGTTTATAGGTCGGCAGCTATTTTGGCGATGCTCGGACCCGAACCTGGGACCTTCCGCATATGCTAAGCGAGTACTTAACCGACTGAGATCCCCAGCCTTTAAAAAAAAACAAACTTTTTTCTTATCATACAATACAAATTTGTGGCACAGCTCACTCTTAGAAATAACACTCTCATTTATGACGATTCATGAATCCTCAAGCTCATTTCGTTAATTTTGAGGATTGTATCGTCAATTCTGTTTCGTTCGTTAATTGTATCGTCAAACTATCACGCGACTTTTGAGTAAACGCGAATCCTCACTTTTACGAACGTGATTTGACGATTCTGTTTCTTGATTTTGAGGAAACTGAATCTCATTCTTGTACTCACATGCTCAAAAATGACGAAATATTTCTTTAAATTAGACGACATTCAAATCCTCATAAAAATGACGATTCAAACTTCCTCACTTTGAGGAAACGAAAACTCGGAGCAGCAGCCAGTAAACGGATCGTCAAAATTAAGGGAAATTTCGTCGTTTTTGAGCATTCATTTTTTGGAGTGTAGCAATGATCTTACTGAGCACAGTTCTAAGACGACAATATTTAAAACAAAAGCTTCCTCGATATCTGTTTCTTTCAGAGGGGGGACGGGAGATAATAGCGAAACGACAAGCCAATTAAACCGATTTTGAAGTAGTGTCCCGGCCAGTGACGCGTCCAAGTGCCGGATCGTGCCTATCCGGCCTTTTAACACAGCCCATTATTGCCGCTTACGCCCTAAACCGGTTAGGGTTAATGATGGAAATCATTAATTAGGCAGAAATCGAATTGGACCCGGTTGTCAAGTCAATTATCGTTCGGAGAAGACGCGGGCCCCTTTAAATAATCGGCCGGATTTAAAAGGGGTCGGGTAGAAATTGTGTAATGTACACTCCTAAAAATGAATGCTCAAAAACGACGAAATTTTCCTTAATTTTGACGATTCCATTACTGGCCAATGCTCCGAGTTTTCGTTTAATCAAAGTGAGGAAATTTGAATCGTCATTTTTATGAGGATTTGAATGTAGTCTAATCAAAAGAAATATTTCGTCATTTTTGAGTATGTGAGTACAACAATGAGATTCAGTTTCCTCAAAATCAAAATACAGAATTGTCAAATCCAGATCGTAAAAGTGAGGATTCGCGTTTACTCAAAAGTCACGTGATAGTTTGACGAAACAATCCCCAAAATTAACGAAATGAGGCTTGAGGATTCACGAATCGTCAAAAATAAAAAAGTGTTGTTTTTGAGAGTGTAGGTTTGTGTTGAAGTTTAGGCTGAATTATCGTCACACAAGAGCTACACAAAGGCAATGGGAATGCTTCAGATGATGCAACGTCTTGTTTCTATTTTTTATTCGTACTGGATTTTATTGGTTGCTTCGGTTTCACTCTAAAAATGACTGGTTAGGTTCGAATTATCGTAGCACTAGAGCTACACGAGGGCTATTGGCGACGGACGTCGTATTTAAGAGCCACAGTCAAGTGACGAGCCGACACGTGAGTAGGCACCCAGCGCAACCTTTAAGGGTGACATCGCAAGCAGCGTTAGGACTTTGAAGGATATTCAACGTGCACTCCCTTACACGGGGTATTATTCGTCGGACATTCTTGGCTGCACGGGCCGCTTATAGGTCGGCAGTTATTTTGGCGATGCCCGGACCCGAACCTGGGACCTTCCACATGCTAAGCGAGTGCCTAACCGACTCAGTTCCTTAGCCCATGGAGACGATTTTCCGTTACAATACTTTCCCCTTTTCTGAAAAAGTTGTCATTTGATCAAAACTAACTTCTTGAAAACTATTTAAACTAATGACGAAGTTACAATCTATTCCTAAATAAACTCAATTTTTGTTTAGTTTTTAAAATTAGAGTGGTCTAGATACTAGAATGTTTCAGCTGTTGTAGACTACTATGAAGACACTGTAGTAATGAAAAAAAATACCAATATAACACTGAAAGCAATTTAACAGAGCTGATCTAGATAAACATACCAAATATATGTCTGCAAGAAAAATGATCAGCTATTCTGTTGCTGATAGGCATGAAATTTATTGGAAGCAATAAATTAGCACAATGAAATGCATTACCGAATAAGACGAATGAATTTTGTCGTTCCTCGGATAGAATCATTTCAAGTTTTAAAAGAAATAAATCACAAAGAAACGCTTTTGTATTTATAAAGAGATAAATGTTTTTATACAAAAATACTTGTCATGCACCAAACACTTCACAAATGACTTTCCACACTTAAAAAGGAGATAATTCCATAGTAACATTTCCCCACAGAGGTTTTTCTTGCAACATCTTAGTGGAAGAAAGAGCTTGTGGGAAATTCTCCAATAAACTTTTTACATTTAGTGATGCGAATGATCTCGGGATAGGAAATCCATCAACGCTGCAAAGCGTCTCAGAGAAGAAAAGGCAAACAGGAAAAACTCGCCAAGCCGTTTAGGATCTCATTTGTCAACGTAATTTACACTGAAATGGATAAAAGGCAGTGTTGAAAATGATGTGTGCCAGCATAACAATGCTTGATGGATTATGTCCTATCCTAGAGTCTCTACGAGAAGCAAAACTTTCGTTTCCATGATTTCATACGATAAAATGCATTATGGACTGGAATGCAATGAGTTTTGGTCAGGTTATGTTTGAATTACCGCCGCACTAGAGCTACACGAAGGCTATTGGCGACTGGCGTTGTAATTTAGAACCACTGTCAAGGGAGGTTAGGTTAGGTTTAAATTATCGTCGCACTAGAGCTACACGAGGGCTATTGGCGACGGGCGCCGTATTTTAGAACCACAGTCAAGTGAAGAGCTGACACCTGAATAGGCATCCAACGCAACCGTTAAGGGCGACATCGTACGCAGCGCTGGGACTATGGAGCATACTTAACGTACACTTCTACTACACGGTTTAATATTCGTTGGATATTTTTGGGCTGCACTGGCTGTTTATAGGTCGGCAGTTATTATGGCGTTGCCCGGACCCGAACCTGGGGTGGATTAGTAAGTGTCTCGATGTTTGTTGCATTCGGATTATTCATTCAAGCTACAGACCACTCCGAATAGCGAGCGTTATTTTATAACCATACTGTATATGTATTCCAAATTGCCTCGACGTACAGTCAAGCTCTAATAATAATCGCCAAGGTCTACAAAGGCCGAGATTTGGGCCCATTATTCTAGGGGCCCCAATGTAGGCCTTTTAAATTTTGCTTCACACCCAACAATTTCGTATAATTTTATGGCCAAAGTAATTAAAAGTATTCTTTTTGCTTTTCTAAAATATAAAGCACTATGATAGATTGATATAAAATTTTATGATTTACCTTACAGAGTAAAATTACTTTTTTTTCCCAACTATGTACTTTCTGTTTTAATATCAGTCCAAAAAGGGCCCCCAAAAAAGTATCCGGCCCTCGTGCCCCCACCCGTCATGGTCCCTGACAGTAGCTCTGGTGCGACGATGATTAAACCTAACCTCCCACTAAACTAGTTTCCGACCTAGGCCCAAACAACCCAATTGGTAGTAATTGCATAACAAAAGACTTCTCTGGTTACATTAATCGATGGCCTCTGCTCCTGCTCGCCCCGATCTCCAACCCATCTTTCGGCACCTCCAGTGGCGGCTTAACGAAGATGAACACCCGATGATGGGCCGATTGGACTGCCACTTTGTCAGGGGGGAAAAATAGGGTTACTGCCATCGCCAAGCAGAAAAGAAATGTCGCCAAATTATTTGAATCGGTGAGTGCAGAAACCACTTCAGTCAAAAAAAATCCAAAAACTCGTTTTTAATGAAAATAAGCGTAGTAAGGCAAGATGCGTATTGGGTGCAAAAACTACGTTAGTCTGTTGAGTAGTTCCGTAAATGCAGGACGTTTGTTTCGAGTGTTGAGTGCAGAAATAATATAGGAGTTATTACGTTTTTTCTCCCACCTGAAAAATTTGAAATTTGTGACTGACGTTGTTTCTGCACTCACCGATTCATTTTTTGAACCGTTTGGTTTCAATCTGTATTTGAGGGGTATAGAATCAAAACTCTCTAACTCCAAATTAGTTTTGGTGTTAGCAAACTATGTATATATTGTTAATTATTTGTATCTCAATGTGTTTGTATGATTTTTGTACTAATTTACATGTACTCAAATTTAATCTTACTCTATACAATAGTAAGGTATTGAAAACAGTTTTTTGCAATTTCCCATATTTTTACTTTTTGGATTTAGTGACTTTTGATTCTATACCCCTCAATTATTACATAACGCCCGATTATTGGGTAATAAGACTTTATGGTAAACACTATGTCGCTAGTTCAAAATTTGAGTTGAATTAACGCTGCACTACAGCTACAAGTGGGCCATTATCAACTGATGACCGCAATGTAGAACCACTGTCAAGTGATGAGCCGACACCGATGTCAAGTGATGATTAACACTTTGGCTGCGGCGATAACGATGGAAAATGTTCATCGATAGAGGCTGATGTGAAGTAGAAGAACATACTGTTTCCAAAACCAGTTCGTTACGATGGAAATAAACTAACTCTTCTTCATTTTCAAAAAAGTAAAAATCTTAGTTTGAGATCGTAAAATTACAAGGTTAGGTTGAATTAACGTCGCTAACTGAAGCTACACGGCAGCTAGTCAAAAAAAACAAAAAAAACAACAAAAAACGAGAAAACATTCCTGGACTTCTCCATATCAGATAATTATCTGTTTCTAATTATTGAATTGAAAGCCAATAACCAGACTCGTTTCAATGATTTTTTTTTTTTTTGACAATGAAATATCAATAAATTTTCCTAATTCTTATTTTTTGGGTTTTTTTAAATAAAAAAATGTAATAGACTAGTTGTCTTTTTTTATAGCTAGATAGTTGAAGAGGGGAATTGCAAAATTATCCTGTCTGTAATGTGATTCGACGTTTGTAAAAAGTGATTATCACTACAACTTTTAACATTAAATGAAAAAAAATTGTGGAATAGTTGATCTACACCCATTATAACTAAATAATGTAATGTACTTGATTTAAATTGATTTTTTTAATTAAAAAATCTTTTGATCTCCTCTTAAATCGTGACTTACACTACAGTTACGTGGAATTAGCCAATTACAAACTAGGGTAGGGTAGGTACATATACAATTCCGGCTTGTGTGCTTGGTCATAGACCCGTTTATAAGCCTTTGTCAAGTGAGACCGACACAAAAAGGATTTTTACTGACATAGAGAAAGGAATTACACCCAGGGCAAAGGTGGGAATCGAACAATAACAAACTTAACTGCACTGCGAAATGCAGAATGTTTGGTGTCTGGTCGCCCAACACTTGACACGATATTGGTTACAAAATTAATAAAAAAAAATTGAAAAAGGAATTTTGTAATGAGTCGTTCAGATGGTGGTGCTGAACCTTCGCTTCCCACAAAAGAAAAAAAATTACAATAACAAGGCTATTACAAGTAACGAAATTGTAAATTTGTTGGCTGAATTATCAGACGAGAACCCAAGTGATTTTAGTTATAACAGTGACAGTGGCGAAAAATTTGACCTTTCAGGGCCAATCACGCGCTGGCACGTAATTATAAAATTCTTTAATGAAAAGCTTAAATACTACTTAATCACATATTTATCTTTTATAACTATTTTTGAATCATATTTCTTATAATAATTATGTTGGCATCTGGGTATAATCTAATTCCACGTGAGGGCATTAACTATAAATCTAACTCAAAGTGACTGGCAGTCAACGTGTTAACATCCCTACAGAATTATGGCTGTATTATTATATTTGTTATCAATAGGAAAAATATAAACTTCGAAATAACACAAAAGCTGCTTAAGCTTTAAAATTTATGTATGGAAATTCATCAGTAACATCTGGGATTACTAGTTCGTGTAACCACTAGACCACCATGTTTATCAAGTAATCAAACGAACTTGAACTCATAAGAACGGTTGGCGAAATAGTACTACGAATTTTATCAGAATGTGCTGTTATCGATGAATCGGAACCATCGGACGCGCTCGCGCGTCCTCAGCATCCGACGTGTTAAGGACGACATTGTACGCGGCGTCGGGACTTGGAGCATATTTAAATTGCACTCCCATACACGGGGTATTATTATATTACTCCCATACGCGGGGTCTCATACACGGGACGGAAATTTTTTGCTGCACGGTCCGTTTATAGGTCGGCAGTTATTTTGGCGATGCCCGGATCCTAACCTAGGACCTTTCGCATGCAAGGCTAACGCCTTAACCCACGGGGATCCTCAGCCCCCCGGATCCGTTTCTTATGCTCTCAGAAATGAATAAACAAAAAACGACGAAATTTTCCTTAATTTTTACGATCCGTTTACTGGCAGATGCTCCGAGTCTTTCTTTCCTCAAAGTGAGGAAATTCGATTCGTCATTTTTATGAGGATTCGAATTCCGTCTAATCTAAAGAAATATTTCGTCATCCTTGAGCATTTGAGTACAGTAATGAGATTCAGTTTCCTCAAAATCAAGTTACAGAATCGTCAAATCAAGATCGCTAAAGTGAGGATTCGAGTTTACTCAAAAATCACGTGATAGTTTGACGAAATAATCCTCAAAATTAACGAAATAAGGCTTGAGGATTAATGAATCGCCAAAAATGAAAGTGTTATTACTGAGAGTGAAGCATTCTCGGCTGTCAAACGAGTGGGCCCGGGATCAAATCCCGGATATTACATGAGTATTTGTGTTGTTCCGAGTACATGCGGAGAACAACCTCGTTAAATCTGTCGGTCCCAAAATCACGTGTGTTACCACAACGTGCAGGTCTAGGTGTAGGTTGTCTAGAGAAATGTGCACTTTCAGTTCAGCGACGGACCGAAACTGAGGTTAGGTTTGAATTATCGTCGCACCAGATCTACACGAGGGCTATTGGCGATGGGCGTCGTATTTTAGAACCATAGTCAAGTGACGAGCCACATCTGAATTGGCACCCAACGCAACCGTTAAGGTCGACATCGTACGCAGCGTTAGGACTTTGAAGGATATTTAACGTGCACTCAATTACACGGGGTATTATTCGACGGACATTTTTGGCTGCACGGGCCGTTAATAGGTCGGCAGCTATTTTGGCGATGCCCGGACCCGAACCTGGGACCTTCCGCATGCTAGGTGAGTGCCTAACCGACTGAGCTCTTTCCATAAACTGATGAGATGGTAAATTTGGTTGCATAAAACGCTTATAGGTCCGCAGATATTTTAGCAATGCTTGGGACTGAACTAGGGACCTTTATCATGGAAGGCAAGCGCCTTACCGACTGGGCTCCGAGCCTTGATCAGAGTATAGGAGGGCTAGGGCAGCGATAGAACCTAGAATGGTGTGTTAATTGAAATATCACACTTGTATAATACAGGGTGTCCGTAAAAGAATGCCCGAGTTTCAAATTGTAATAGTATCAGCTGTAATCGGTCGACAGTTGTGGCTGAAGGTGACGAATAAAGAATACCTTCAACAAGTTTCAGATAAGCGCATGCGCTTGTACCGCTACATCGTTTTCACAGTTGCACAGGCTATTGCTTGCTTTACTCCGGACTTGCTGCAGACAGTATGGGAAGAATTGCATTTTCGTCTGGATGTGTGCCGTATCACTAAAGGCTCACACATTGAGCACTTATAGGGAAAACTAAGTAAGTTTTCCTTCAATTTGATGTTTGATTTGTATAAAATAAACTCCTGCAATATACTATTAAAGCACTGACATTCTTTTAACGGACACCCTGTATATTACAGTCAATATGTTGTATATAATATCGAGTAGCCCAGTTAATAAGGCGTTGGCCTTCAGACAAAGCAATCCTATTACGTTTTCGATCAAGTATATTGGTTCGGTTCCTTCTATTCGAAAGCGGTTCAATTTAATTTAAATTGCCAATAGTTATGTTTAGCTTGCTTTAACAGTTATTTTACAGACAAAATCCTTTCCCAATATTTTTGTTGCAAATATTTTTTTTATCATCAAAAACAGTCGTTTGCAGCCAAAAATGGCATCTGTGCCAGGCGAGGCTAATCCCCGTAGGAAAGACTGCAAACAAAATTATCCCTAAAGAAGGGATAATTCGATAACGTATTGAGTCAATTATCCCGCGGTCTTGTCTAAGGTGTCACCGGTGGAAGAAGACTTTTTCCTCCTTTTTTGTTACAATGAGTGACTAAAGATTAAGATGGTTGAAGTTACAATGACTTTTCTTTTGTTGAGATTAGATATTTTAAGAGTTGAAATATGGTCTTACTAGAGCTACACGAGAGATAATGGAAAAATGACGTCGTATTTTTGATACACAGTCAAGTGACGAGCCGACACCTGTACAGGCAGCTAACGCAACTTTTAAGTATGACATTGGGATAGCTGAGGGAAAGTTAAAAAGAATATATTATGTATTCAAAGGGTGAGGAAGAATTAAAAAACATTCTCTAGTTAAACTCATAGTTACCTTGCACAGAAGCCACGAGGAATAAAGCTATCAAACGTGCGTAGCAATCAGATGAAAGGAAAATTTCATCTGGTTATTTTGTCGTTATCTGATTGTTCAGGAGTTTTATAGCTCCGTCCATGGTCGTGGCTTTTGTGCAAGAAAACTATGATTTTAAATTATAGACTGTTATTGGTGATAGGTGCTAAATAGTAAGTTGTTGGAAAGTCGTTTTGTTGAACTGATTTCGTCTAAAATAAAATATGTCTTTCTGTTGAGGAAAATAAAATTCTTCAAAAATCGAAGTGTTCAATATTCAGAAATAATTTAGTAATAATCAATATTTTTTTTAAAAAGTTATCTTGCATTATGAAAGTTTTTAGGCAAAAGGAAGTTATTTAAAGGGAAAGATAGCGTACAGTAAGCTGATTTGACCTAGTAATTGTGTTTTAATTATATTAATATTTGATATTTATCTTCAGTATTTATCGCCCACCCCTTCCATTCATAATGATCAAAAAGCTTTAAGTTAAAGTACATTACTATTCTTTAATAGCATTTCTTTTATTTTGCAACAATGAAAATTAAAAACTTCTTAATTGTTCTACCTTTTGTTCTAAACCAATCGTTGTATTGTTAAAGAATTTACTTAAAATCAACAATGCTTAAATATTAACAACAATCATTGTTACAATGAAATTTTACCATTCTATTAAAATCCTTTGAGCTTATCGTACGTCAAAAAAAAGTCATCCTTACGAATAAATTTTTAAACCTATTTGTGTGCATACTATTAAAACTGCAACAAACCTTCAAATCAGTTCTTAAAAAGTAACGCATAGCGCAATTAAATATCTGCGTCTGAATTATTTTGAAATCTTTGCCAATTTGGACGCTGCCATATAAAAATGACTGCCATTATAAATTGGTTTAAACCAAAGGCAATGAAAGTGCCTACTGATGGACAAATGAAAGTTCCCAATGATCAAGTAAGAATTTCATTTTACAACTTAATTGTCAGAAAATTCAATGTAATAATTTTTTTAGCTGAAACTTCTAATATGCAGAGCTTGGCGTATTTTACCGGTTCCCAATGCTATGAGAGACAATTATATTTTCCCAATTAGAAAAATTTTCCCTTCTTATCAAGAAATACTACTTTTTTTAATACATTAAATAGTGTTCGAGCAGTATCCACTTAAGTAGTTTAAATTTTAAAAAAATATTGAGGAACATTTTAAAAATTAATTTTAAAAAACTTATTTAAGAGTTTCGGCCGTCGATTTTAGCTACAAAAAACATTCGAAGAAATACCACAATAAATACCATACATATGTACCATCTTGAAGGAGATTAAAATAGTTCCATATCCATACAACACAAAACATTAGATAACTACATCGCTTTTGGAACAATGTCAAAAGCTAATCTTTTATTTAAAGAAGCAACGGGTGTTTTAGTCTAGTTGTCCTAATTGTATTCAAATCCAGAATCAACTGTTTTTTAAATTTATCTATTTAATGTTCATGATTTTTCCTTTCTCTCTAGAAAATAAAGTTTGGAGCCTTAATTGACTTGGAACCAAAGGCAATATCAGTAAGTTACTTTTTTCTTACTTTTTTTTAACGAAAACTCATAAACACTGTACCGTGGTAACATGGGCAGTCTATAAATCTTTTAGAGCTATAAGACTTATTGATTAAAATTAAATTGAGAATTTATATATTAAAAAATATATAAGATAATATAACTTACATGTAACACTCTTAAAACGAACGAGCGATTTTAACTCAGCTTGATTTAATTTTCACTCCTCCAGTCTAGAAAATGCACTTCCCCGAAAGTAGTGGATTCTTTGTGTGGTAAACCTCCGACAGAATCACTCCAAACGAGTGATTTTAACTCAGTCTGAGTAAATATTTACTCCTTTCCAGTGTCGAAAATGCACTTCTCCAACTGGAATGGATTTCACTCTTTTGCTTTAAGAGTGTACTCTTAATTAGAAACAATTCAGATTGGAAACTCGGTCATTTGAATGATGTTAAAAATTAGCCCATACCTACTTGTATGTGTGTGCGCGTGTCCTTATATTTATTTAATTATATCTTAATATATATTTAGATAGGAAATAGTCAACTATTTTTTAAATTTGAAAATGTTATTTCGCTTTCAGAAATGCCTCACCAAAAGGGACTGGGAAGCGTTCAAGATGATCAAACGCCAAGTAAGTTTAATGTTTTATTTTAATCCTTTTAAATGAAAACTATTTATTGGTGAAGACTGGTTTTATTTTGTTTACTATTAAGATATAAAAAATCTACACGTAGTCATTAATATTTAAGTAAATGTGGTAAAAAATAGTTACTTAGACCAACATTAGATATTTATTTTTGTACCTTTTCATAATTGAAGAAAAAATATTGAAATGCATGGGAAAGATTAACAATTTTCGGAACTTTTATATTGTTCCTTTTTTTTTAGAAATTTAGATTAGTAATAATTGATTCATTAATGATTGAAAATTAGAAGCATGCTACTTGATAAAAGAACACAAGATTTAAAAATATAACTTAACTTTTTGCAGCTTTGATTTTAAATATACGCAAGTATATTTTCATAAATTTACATTTCAAAGAAGGATTATTTATGCGATAATACAACGTTTGAGATATTTGCATACATTTATAATTCAATTAATAAAATGTATATTTACAATGACAATGTAATCGGTGATAGAAGTTAATTTTTATATATTTTATTATTAGTTATTACTGTTTACAAAAATTCAGCATTTTTAATTTATCAATTGTTTTTCTTTAGGATCTCCCAGATTATATGTCCCCTGAAGTTAGTGAAAATTCAGAGGTGCTCCATGTTCTAAGAAAGAACTATTTTGAGGTAAGCAATATAACCGTACTTGTAATTTAAATTTCTGAAAACAATACCTCAGTGTGTCATCAATATTTTTGGGGCATAAACCGAGTCATTAAATTTGATATGTAATACGTGTGTATAAATACTTACATTATTTTATGTAATTTTTATATATAAAATATACATATATTATTTTATTTAAAAAATCAGTTATATTAATTAATAGAAATATCTAATATACACTTCCTAAAATAAAATACTTAAATAATAATTTAAAACGCTTTAGCATTTTACTCTTAAAAAATTCCACTTATATATTTTTTTAACTTCAAGATTTTCTGAAGTTGAAAAGGTTTTACGAATTGAGTGATAAGTTCAAAATTTCGATGGTTAAAGTTCGAAGTTAAATAAAATACACTGCTCAAAACAATTAGGGAAAAGCATGTTTTAAACCCTGTAACCTCCAATGATTCCATTTGGAATCATCAGCTTGCGATTTTTTTTTCACTAAGTTAACCTAGCACTTATTTATCGTTACACGGAAGAATCATTTCTTTAATTATATGAAAATATGAAAAACATGTGGAAAAATTATAAATTACTCTGAAACAATTTTATTAAATAAATTGACCCTAAATTCTTTATACTTACATTTTACATCTTACATTAACATGATTACCTTTTACATCTTCTTACATCTAAAAGATGTTTAAAAATTTATTTGAACTATATTTAACAAATAAAGTTATGAAAAAAATGTTGTAATTTGTCCAAAAGTTACGATTCCAATTTTTTTCTTGCATTTTAATTTAAAAAATTAATATTTTTCCATGTTTTTTACCATTTCATTATGGAAGCATGAATCTATTTCAACAAGTGAATCTATTTCGCAAATATAAGGTTTAAAAAAAACATTGGAACTTAAAGGGTTAACAAATCCTAATTATTTGGTGCATTGTACATGAAAAGAAAACATTCGCAGATATTTTTATATAATTTTCCACTAAAAATAAAAGAAGCAACCAATGAAAATTTCGTGTATAGGAAAAACCCAAATTAAAAAAAAAACTTAAGTTATTTTATATTTCTTTCAGGTCAACTTATGGGCTCTCAATTTAATATTGGCCGGTGAAACTCCCGGCGTCCGAGCCCGAACTATCAAAAAGCTCATCAAAGTTGCAAAAGCGTTGTTGGCCTGCAACAATTTCAATGCCACTCACGCCGTCCTTACTGCATTGAGTCACGGCACAGTGGAAAGATTGGATAAATCATGGAAAGTAAGTACAAAATTTAAGACATTTTTAAAAAAAATCTTTTAGTTAATCATTGTGGGCTAATTCAGGATTAGGAGAAATTGACTGATTCTTTCAAATTGAAGTTTAGTTTTAGTTTAGTAGTTTCGCGATAAAAATAAAATTAATAAATTAAGATATTAGATTTTGAACTGTTGTTTCTTAAAAAAAATTATTTCAAATTGATTTTTATTAGCATTCGTCGTCCCGGGTCCGTTTGGTCCCAGGTCGATTTTAGAAAGTTAAAAAGCCGTTTATAAGTGGAAAGTTAATTTTTAAATGTCCGGGGCTGAAAGTGGAACCTTTCCAAAATCGACCTGGGACCGAAATTTGGTTAAGGGGTGGGTGAGGGTTAGAAATATAGGTTCATATGAACCCCCTCTACTTGGGGGTACTAGAGACCGATTTGGCTCTGAGAGGCATAATTGATCTTGTGATTTAAATTGTTTTTGAACATTAGCAATATATTTGCCCTAATATCAATTTAATAATTGCCGATTAAATTTACTAAAATATCCCACTACTTTCAGAAAGTTTCTCCAAAGAAAAAGCCGTACCTAAAAGAGATGAATAACGTCTTTTCAGCTGAAAACAATTTTATTCACCTGTACTACTTCATGAAGATAGAAAGTGAAAAAGAGAACAACTTCATTCCATATATGGGTATGTATTAAAAATATTCTAAATATCCTGATAATATTTAGTTACAATATAAAACATACAATTGTTCACATCAACTTAATTACTTTTATACTAATTAAATTTAAAATCAGTGAAGCTACACCTTTCGTGTCTAGGATTATTTTCTTTGAATCATATTTATTCAAATCCAAAAAAAATCCAGTCTTGCTTAATCACTTACGTTCAAGATGTGTACAATACTGCTTCTGCTATTAACTACATTTTAAATGTATAATTATTTCTTTAAATTAAAAAAAATGAAAGTTATATCTCATATAATCTAAATTTTAAGTATACATCTGAATTTTATAACCCCCGTACGACCCGAGCTATGCAATTGTGCGGGTATAAAAGAGAATAATCAAGCTCGTCAAAAGAATAGATACCGACGCAAGTGACTTATATCAGTCGTTTATTTACATAAAAAAAAAATGACGAAGTTCTTAAGGAGTTGCTGGCATTGATGCTGTTTAAGGCAACTTTTCGATAAGAGAGTCTTAACATTTTGTCTCATCATAACCTTAGATTAGCAGCGCAATCTGAAGGGGTCATATAGGGATATGCAAAATAACTTGAATTCACAAGCTCGATACATAATAATTGTTCAATTTTGTAATAAATCTGATCAAATTCTAAAATTTTCTGTGTTGTTGCAGCCCTGGTCGAGGAGGACTTCGAAGCTGTCCAGCCTCCCAAGCCGGACTTGCGGGTCCTCACCCTCAGGAGGTGTGGCATCGTCCAGGCCACTCTCGGCCGCCTGGAAGCCGCACACTATGGTAAGTGTAGCTCACAATTCTCACTATCTTTAACCCTTTCAGTCCCAAAAATTTACTGCACAACAGAAACATCTGACATTCACAAATTAACTTATTTTAGGTCAAATACAAGATTTCCATAAGAAAAAAAATTCATTTTAATATTTTATATAGTTTTTGAAATAATGCCAAATTTTTGTAACTGTGGAAAAGAACAAAATAAAAATATATATATATTTCCTAAAAACAATTCGAAATATATATTTTAATGTATCTGAACATATTAGTTAAAAAAAATTAAATATTATTTTAACCGAAACAGTTTAAATTGTTTTTTAAATATAAGGAACTGAAGTTAACTTTTCAAAAATCAGGTGAAACGCTTGTTAGCTATTTTCTGAATAAAAAAAATAGTAGTTTTGATTTCTATTGAGATTAATGTAAAATATTGTCTAATAGAACGAAGTGTGAAGAATCGAATGATGTGTGTTGGATGTCATAACGGGGCATAAACATTTAGAAAAAAAATATTGAAAGTGATGATGCCAAATGGCATCACTGGAACTGAATGGGTTAACTCAAAAAAGTTGTACTGTAACTTACTGTAACTGTAACTTACTGCCGCTAAAAATTAATCGATTGAAATCAATTAGTTTTTTTCCTTAACCCATTGACCAAGTGGCTTCTTTTTAATGTCTGACACTGTACTAAGTTACAGTAAAACACTCGAGACATAAACAAAACTCGCGGTTTTTTCATTTAGTGATAAGTCAGTTCATCATTGTTTATCTTGGTGTAACGTTTCCATGATTTTTCTGCATAATATTACATCAAATTTGAAGTAATGTTAAGTGAAAAACATTTAATTCCTGTTTCGTGTAACTTTATTTGTCCTACTTAAGTTGCTCTATAACCACTCGACACATAAACAGATCCTGTAAACGATCCTGTAAACTGAAGTAGAAAGATTATTTTAGCATGTAAAAAGTTTCTAGTCAAGTTTCTAGTCTAGTTTAAATATTTGCTACTGTAATTAACAAAATATAAAAATTATATATTAAAAATTTGATCAAAACTGCGAATATTTAAAATATGACAAACTGTCACACTCGCTGCAGCAAAACAGATGTGAAATGTGCTTATTTGAAACATTTACATAATGTATCGATATGTGAATGAAAACCTATGGCGGAAGTTTTAATGATAGTAGAGTCAATATTTGCATTAGTATCTATCTATTATTAGTATTTATCTAACAGGATTATTTTTTTAGCTCCAGTCCCAGTGTCCAAAGAATATGGACACTATTGGAATTCCCTCGACTTGAAATGGGAACAAATGGAAGCTATTTTAGCAGAAGCTCAAAGGTTAGTGTAGTTACATTTTAAAAAAAACTGATTTCTTGCATGAATTATTTGGGGTTTCTCCATGTTTAATAGTTAAATTTCATTGGAATAATTTTTAATAGTAACTAAAATACTCTACAAATTCTCAGAGTATTTACAAAAGAAAATGTGTGTTATTGTTTAATTTACTTTTGTTTTAAAATAAATCTGGAACTTGGAAGGGTTTTAAATAAAGTTAAAATGTGTGCTCTTGATTTCGAAAAGTGTTATGTATATTTTTGTTAAATTCAGTTATCAACACCCGTTTTCTGTACAAAAGAAACTTTGCCTAGATAGCACCATAGAAATTAAACCAAACATTCCTAAACATAAAAAGAGCATTTTCTGTAAAAAAAAATTATATATCTTGCACTGAATTTTTTTAACAGTCTTCCGATTCAAATGCAAACTTTAAATAATCTTACTTCCTCAAAAAACGAATTAAAAAATCTTTTGTTTGATATTCCCGATAAAAATAGAAAACTATTTTTGACTATGCATACAACAATTATTGAAATAAAATAACTGTACAATAGCTCATTCGTATTGACTAACCATCCTAAATGTACCCCCGACACTTCTATTACCATAATAATATATTTTACTTATAATTTAATATTTGTTCTTTGTGTTTGTAAATTTGCGTCTTTTACTTTTTTATGTTCGCCAATATGGTCCTTGTGACTTTTGGTGTTCTGTCCACTGTAATATTACTTTTTATGTTTGTTTTCCCTCACAATAATGTCTGTTATTTTTTGTGCAACAAACAACTTATTGTTATTATTAAAAAAATAACCATAACTATTTTATTTTTCATCAGCCGTAGCTTCATGTTGGAAAAGCCCAAGCATCCAGTCTACAAAGTTTTGAATGTTGATGAAATCAACTTGGATGACTACGAGTAGTTACAACGCTTCTACTCCAACACATTCGGCCTCATTCGACAAAATTCTCCAACAGCTTTTACAGTTTTTTAAGGAAATGAAAGTGTGTATTAAAAAAATATGAAACTGAAATATCAAAATTTTTATGATCGAAAGAACAGATGTCCGAATCTAATTGATGTCATGTGTGGAACTAGGACAATAAGCTTCAATCAAGTACTTCAGAGATGGAAAAAGAATGTTATGTTTAGAAAGATCGATTTTGCATCGAGAGTATATCGGAAGCTGTGATGAGTATGGTAAAGTGTCATCATATAAACCTCTACAAAAATAACATTATGTTAAGAGTGATGATGAACTTATGCCTGCCAGTGGCAAAAATGGCGAACTGTAGAAAAAGGCATTTAACTAGTTGAAGAGTGGCATATCAAGCACAAAAAAGTCTCACATATCAAGCTGCAGTTAAACCTAAAAGTGCTGCTTCAAAAAAGGGAGAGCAGTGGCAGTTAATCCTGATGGCAGTGCCTTCATGGCGAATATGGATGACTTGAGTCATAGGCCAGGTGACTCTTTCATGCCATTGAGCAGAAGGTTAAATCAGCCTCAGTTGAGAAGCAAAGACCTGCATAACGTGTAGAGTGGAAGAAGAAGCAGCAAAACCTGACAGTGCCTTCATGGCGAATATGGATGACTTGAGTCATAGGCCAGGTGACTCTTTCATCTCATTGAGCAGAAGGCCTAATCGGCCGTATTTTAGGAGCAAAGAACTACATAACCTGTATTGTGGAAGAAGTTTGGATAATATTGAGTTAGTTCTTCTAGGATCAAACAGATGGCCAACCTAAACGGGGCTAGGATCCATGAGGAAGTTTGAATTGACTATGCCACTAAAACCAATAACGAGTTATTTTGAAAGTTTATTCCCCGCTATCTGTATCACCAGCTTCAGTATGCGAAGAATTTAGAAGGTGTGGAGCCGAAGAGCTTTTGGGACGTTGTTCTACATTGAGACATTTTTCTGAACGGACGTCTTGCTTACTTAGTTATTCTTAGTCAATGATCAGCGAAGTACAGACTTTTTTCGGTTATAAAAAAATATTTATGAATGTGTATATTGTGTGTGCTTCAAGTTTGAATTTCTCAACTTTTGGTGGTTACTGTACTTTGTCTAAATCTGATGTGAAATATAGTTTTATAATAAATAGTTGGAAAAGGCTTCGAGTTATTTTCTTTGCGAAGTTTATTTTTTTTATTAGTATAACGACTAGTGTATCAGAGTAAAAGTGATTCTTCTGATCTTCAGTAAAACTTAAAAATATTGGTTGATATTAATGTAAAATAATTATAAAAAGATATCGGTATAATAATTCTTAAGCTTTTAAGCAGCCTTTTCGAAAATGTTTGCACATTTGTTTAGTAAATCAGAGTTTATTTTATTCTTGAAGAAATAATTTTGATATTTCCACAAAAAAAAAGATTTTAAATCAAAGTTCATACTTATTTTTCTCTTATTTTATGGATAATAAAGAAAACACTAGTGCATAAACTAACAAATCTGGATCTAACTAACAGTAGTTCGAACAGGTTTCAAACCATGGCATGTTGTATAAACGAAACTTGTTTTGAACAATTTGATCAGCCATTGATCAGGACACTTTACTCCCCCCCCAAAAAAAAATTTTAGAAATAATAACACACTTGTAAATTATAGTGGTTTTATATAATGTTCGCTCAAAATAAGTATTTTCTAGCAATAAAAACAAATATTTACACGTAGTTTTTCATTTATTTAAAAAAAAATTCAAAATTTTGAACTTTTAAAAAATTGCTCCTCTTTCAATATTGAGAATAACTCCAAATTTTTTTACAGTTGTTTTTAGTACTATTTGTTAAAGGAAACTGTGAATGGATTTTAAAATGTGCGTTACAGTTAAAAAGTAACATAGACATTATTCCATGCACAATTTTGTGCACCATATATATAAGAACACAGGTTAAAAAATTTAACTTAATTAGCAAAAAAGTCTTAGGGATTAATTAAAAACAAGAGTTGAAAAACGCAAAACAGAGAAAAGGGTTGAAAGCAGACGAAATACGTAATCAAACTTATAGGAATGACTCCAGAAAATACAGAATTATTTTTCTACAAAATATATCATTTTGAAACTTTTAGTAAATATTCAAAAAGATATTGATAATAATAAGAAGTAAAAACTGAAAAATCAATATTTTGGCCAATTTTTGGGTACTGTGTCTCCTTAAATATTCCAAATCACTCGAAATTTGATAACACAAGTTCTCAATACTTTCCGGACGTCATAATAAGATTGAAAATATCGAGCTTGCTCAAATTGAAGCTGCCATAGAACTTTCTAGGTTTTCAAGTTATTGAAATCACCTTATACAGTACAGGGTGGTTATAAAATAACGCTCGCTATTCGGAGTGGTCCGTAGCTTGAATGAATAATCCAAATGCATCAAACATTGAGACACCTAATAAAGGGGGGGTGGGAGGGAAATAATGGAATAAAAAAATGATAAAATCCTAAAAAATAATCATAAAAGAATATTCATAAAAAAGAAACTCGTCTCTTGACCAGGGTTCCAAATTACGAGGCGTCGTCAATTATGGCCAATTACGGCCAACGCAGCTAATTACGTCTCGTAATTTAGAACCCTGGTCACGAAACGAGTTTCTTTTTTTTTTCGGAAAGGAATGAAATCATAAGAGTGAAACTCGTCTCTTGACCAAGGTTC
The DNA here is from genome assembly GCA_023701765.1 of Hylyphantes graminicola. NCBI lineage: Eukaryota > Metazoa > Arthropoda > Arachnida > Araneae > Linyphiidae > Hylyphantes > Hylyphantes graminicola. The sequence goes on from CM043113.1 coordinate 3,888,275, forward strand.
TAAATTACGAGGCGCAGTCAATCATGGCTAATTACGGCCAACACATCTGATTACGCCTCGTAATTTAGAACCTTGGTCAAGAGACAAGTTTGTTTTTTATTATTCCTTCCCCCCCCCCCCTCCTTCTTGATTAAAAAGTGTCTCAATTTTGTTGCATTCGGATTATTCATTCAAGGTACAGACCACTCCGAATAGTGAGCGTTAATTTATAACCACCCTGTATATAAGTAACTTAAAATGTGGTTTTTTTATTGAAGGTAGTTAAAGGTCATGTAGTAACAAAGAACTACTTTTTGGCTGCTAACACTAAATCTAAACATGCGCAATATTAATCGATAGAAAAAAAAGCAAACTGTAATGGCGTTGTTTCTCGTAGTGGATGACAATAGCCCCAACGGTTTGCTTTCATTTGTTGTATTTAATTACTTTTGTTTTGGTATTCGAAAATGAAGTGTTCTAAGAATATTTTGCTCATTAAATTTTTATTGCCAATTTCTTGCTGTGTTGGTTGTTCAGATCATTGGTTAAAGAAGGCTTGAATACGAAAAAAAGTTTCTTCTCATCTATAACGGTCATTTTGAGAATGAAACAGAAGCAACCAATGAATTCGCAGTACAGCGAAATATAAAAAAAAAATTTAAAAAAAATAGCTTTACATCTTCAGAAACATTCCCATTCAGTAAAATATACAGGGTGTCCGTAAAAGAATATCGGAGTTTCAAATTGTAATAGTATCAGCTGTAATCGTTCGAAAGTTGTGGTTGAAGGTGACGAATAAAGAATAACTCCAACAGTTTCAGATAAGCGCATGCGCTTATACCGCTACATCGTTTTCACAGTTGCAGTGTCATCTACTCCATTACTTCGCACTTGCTGAAGACAGTATGGTAAGAACTTCATTTTTGTTTGGATGCGTGCCGAATCACTTAAGGCGCACACATTGAGCACTTATAGGAAAAACTAGGTTAGTTTTCCTTCCATTTCACGCATTATTTGATATATTTAGTATAAAATAAAGTCCTGCAATATACCATTAAAACTCGGACATTCTCTTACGGGCACCCTGTACAAAAATGCCACACAAGAAATCACAGCAAACAGTAAATTGAGTGAAATGAACGCATTTCGGGGCTGCTTGAAAATTTGCAAGTCAAGCCTGAAGCTTATTCAGTTAGTAGTAATAAAATATTCCAGCCTAGTGCCATGCTGCGTCCAACTAGAAGACCATCAATTGGCTTTATCATTTATTCAATTATTTCATCGGTAATTACTTCATGAAAGTACAGGGTGTTTCAAAATTGACCGGAATAGGAATTGATGCAATTCCGAAATATTGAGGCGGCCCCTCCGAAAAATAGTAAAAAGCCAATTGATCACGCGTTTTGGTCGTGGTTGCATACTTGAACTAGGGCAGCACGAGAATGTGTTGACGAAGGGATGCATTTGTTTTGAGTTTGGTTTGGTTGAATCGACATATTGCCTAGTAATTTTACAATTTGCAGATTCTGTTACATCACAGTTTCTACGTAAAACTACTAAAAATGATTAGTAACTACGAAAATGGAATTTTAGTGTTTGGATTTCGATTTAAATAATTTGGTGTGTTTCAAATTCGAGCTGGATGTTTGAAAATTGGAAGGAGCTAAACGTTTTGCGATAGAAATGTACAGTTTGTCGAAATGTGCATGTGTTGGGACCAAATTGTTCTATAGTAGGGTCGAGACTGAACCTACCAACCGCACCATCTACCAACACGGAGACAATTTAGGGATTCATGTAGGGATCGATGACCGAGTGGTTTGGATCGCAGGCCATAACGCTAGCAGTCCGCGCGCTGTAATGGGTGCGGGTTCAATTCCCGCCTTTGCCCTGGGTGTACTTCCTTTCTCTGTCAGTAAAAAATCCTTTTGTGGCTATCTTACTTGACGAAATCTTATAAGCGGGTATCTGATCATGCACACACACCGGAATATACAGGGTGATTATAAAATAACGCTCGCTATTCGGAGTGGTCTGTAGCTTGAATGAATAGTCCAAATGCTTCAAAATTTGAGACACTTACTAATCAAGAAGGGGGGGAAAAGAATGGAATCATAAAAAAGATAGAATCTTAAAAAATAATCACAAAAAGGAATAATCATAAAAAACAAACTCGTCTCTTGACCAAGGTACTAAATTACGCGGCGTAGCCATTTATGACTAATTACGGACAACACATCCAATTACGCCTCGTAATTTAGAACCCTGGTCAAAAGACGAGTTTGTTTTTTATGATTCCATTCTTTCCCCCCTTCTTGATTAGTAAGTGTCTCAAAGTCTTCTGCATTTGGATTATTCATTTAAGCTATAGACCACTCCGAAAAACGAGCGTTATTTTATAACCACCCTGTATATGTGCATACCTACCTAGCATAAATAAGCAAAATACAATAATTGTTATGATAGACTGATGGTCAACCTCAAGTTTTTTTAACAATAATGCAACAACCTATCAAAATAAACAGCCTCCTAAAAAAAAAATTTTGAAAACTAGTTGAACCTGTCATTTTTATCGGATGTAAATTCAACCAAACCAAACTAAAAGTTCTTGTGTAGCACAAGTGCAAAATTTCATGCACGACCGAAAGGGCGGCCAATTAGTTATCCGTTTTTCATTGGCGGGGGCGGGGTAAATATTTAGGAATTGCGTCCTATACTATTCCGGTCAATTTTGGAACACCCTGTAGCTTCCATCTAACGCGAGCCCAATGGAGATTTCGAGTGGACGCGCTAGGGAAACATGACACGCATTAGAGGGATGCGAAAGACACAACTCTGTGTGGTATTATACATGTTCTTACACTTTATTGACTAGGCAAGCTGAATATAAACCTAATGGAATACAACCCAAGACCTACACTCTTAAAACGAACGAGTGATATTAACTCAGTCTGAGTTAATATTCACTCCTTTCAGTGTCGAAAATGCACTTCTACTAGAGTGGATTTCGCTCTTTTGTTTTAAGAGTGTACTGGTTAGGATGTGCATACGCGCTATTCACTATACCAAAGATAGTTGATCTCAAATGTTTCGTGTTTATTCAAAAGACAAAAATGCTCAAAATGCTCAAAAGTTTATTATTTGAAACATAAATTTAGCAAACGATGACTAATAATTATTGAATTTTCATAGGAAAGTAACTAAAAATAGCTAAGTATGTCGTACACAAGTCTAATATAGAACTAAATGCTGAGTTTGGATTTTTTTTTACTCGTAGGGAAATTTTTGGGGGAAACTGTTCTAATTCCCAGCTTCTATTACAAACCTAATTTACGTTATTAACGTAATGTGGAAGCTGAACTAAAAAAATATCCTTCTCAGGTTCAAAATCTGTTGTAATTTCAGCTAATAGCAACATTTCTATACAGTCTTTTTAACTCGTCTTTCAAAAAATCTATATAAATTCTGATCAGGAAATGAACCTTAAAAAAAAAATGGAGAGGGGGGAGGGGGGGGGGGAGTGAACATTGTGTGTAAACACATGATTTTAATTGCTGCTTAATAACTCGATACCTTTAAAAGGTTAAGTTTATACCCTATGAGGCAATTACAATAACTTTAAAACCTACGAAGTTATATGGCAGATACCATGATACCATAGTTATATGACATACCACTAAAAGGAAAGTTAACTAATACGAGTAAAAAAAAAATTATGGTCTTAAATATACAGGGACAGGTGTTCGTAAAAGAATGTCCGAGTTTTAATGGTATATTACAGGAGTTTATATTATACTAAATATAACAAATCATGCATGAAATTGAAGGAAAATTAGCCTAGTTTATCCTACAAGTGCTCAGTGTGTGCGTCTTTAGTGGTACGGCACACATCCAAAAGAAAATGTAATTCTTCCCATACTGCCTGCAGAAAGTCCGGAGTAATGGAATAGATGACACTGCAACTGTGAAAACGATGTAGCGGTACAAGTGCATCCGCTTATCTGAAACTGTTGGGAGTTATTCTTTATTCGTTCCCTTCAGCCACAACTGTCGAACCATTACAGCTGATAATATTACAGAAACTCGGACATTCTTTTACGGGCAACCTGTATTACATAAGTTAGGGTAACACTCTTAAAACAAAAGAGTGAAATCCACTCCAGTTGGAGAAGTGCATTTTCGACACCGTAACAGCATGCATATTTACTCAGACTGAGTTAAAATCACTCTTTTGGAGTGATCCTGTCGGAGGTTTAACACACAAAGGATCCACTCCAAAAGGAGAAGTGCATTTTCCAGTCTGAAGGAGTGAAATCCACTCAGACTGAGTTAAATTAGGAGTGTTTGTTTTAAGAGTGTACTGATGGAAATCATTAATTAGGCAGAAATCGAATTGGGCCTGGATGACGCGGGCCCCTTTAAATAAGCGGCCAGATTTAAAAGGGGTTGGGTAGAAATTGTGTAATGTACACTCTTAAAAATGAATGCTCAAAAACGAAATTTTCCTTAATTTTGACGATTCCATTACTGGCAAATGCTCCGAGTTTTCGTTTCCTTAAAGTGAAGAAATTTGAATCGTCATTTTTATGAGGATTTGAATGTCGTCTAATCAAAAGAAATATTTCGCCATTTTTGAGCATGTGAGTACAACAATGAGATTCAATTTCCTCAAAATCAAAATACAGAATTGTTAAATCCAGATCGTAAAAGTGAGGATTCGCGTTTACTCAAAAGTCACGAGATAGTTTGACGAAACAATCCTCAAAATTAACGAAATGAGGCTTGAGGATTCATGAATCGTCAAAAATAAAAGTGTTATTTTTGAGAGTGTAGGTTTGTGTTGAAGTTTAGGTTGAATTATCGTCACGCAAGAGCTACACAAGTTCAATGGGAAGTTTCAGATTATGCAATGCTCTTGTTTTTATTTTTTATTCGTACTGGATTTTATTGGTTGCTTCGGTTTCACTCTCAAAGTGACTGGTTAGGTTCAAATTATCGTCTCACTGGAGCTACACGAGGGCTGTTGGCGACAGGCTTAATATTTCAGAACCACAGTCAAGTGACGAATCGACACGTGAGTAGGCACCCAGCGCAACCGTTAAGGGCGACAACGTACGCAGCGTTAGTACTTTGAAGGATATTTAACGCGCACTCCCTTATGCGAGGTATTATTCGTCGGACATGTTTTGCTGCACGGGCCGCTTACAGGTCTGCAGTTATTTTGGCGATACCCGAACCTGGGACTTTTCGCATGCTAGGTGAGTGCCTAGCCGACTGGGCACCCCAACCCCACTCAAAATGACTGGTATAGATGAAAATAATTTCTTTCTATAAAAGCTTTCTTTAAAAAATGCTTTAAGCAACCAACAGCACAGCAAGAAGTTGGCATTTAAAAAATTCAATTAGTTAAATATTCGTGGGATTTGTTATCGAAAATGAGTTTTCTAAGTAATTCCAAGCAACAAATCATTAGAGCCCTTGTCATTCGTGACGAGAAACAACTTCATTGGTGACGGGCGTCATAACTTAGAACCAGAGGTAAATGACGAGCCGATACCTGAGTATTCACCCAACACAACATCGGGCGACATAGTACGTAGGATATTTAACGAGGAGTTTTAAGATTATTTATTTAACGATATTTAACTCTGGAGCATATTAAACAAGCACTCCTTCTGCATTAGGTATTTTGGCAGCATCTACAGTTTTAGGTTATTTTGGCGATTCCCAAACCTGGAACCTTTCTCATGTAAGGCAAGTGCCTTATCAACTGTGATCCCCAGTCCTCTGCAGTACAACGAAGACATTGCAATATTGAAAGAAATACCAACAGAACACTGAAAACAATTTAACAAAGCTGATCTAGATAAACATACCAAATATATGACTGCAAGAAAAATGATCGGTTATTCTGTTGCTGATAGGCGTGAAATTTATTGGAAGCAATAAATTAGCACAATGAAATGCATTACCAAATAAGACGAATGAATTTTGTTGTTTCTCGATAGAATAATTTCAAGTTTTAAAAGAAATAAATCACTAAGAAACGCTTTTGTATTCCTAAAGAGATAAATGTTTTTAAAACTTGTCATATAGCACCAAACACTTCACAAATGACTTTCCACACTTAAAAAGAGATAATTCCATTGTAACATTTCCCCACAGGGGTTTTTCTTGCAACATCTTAGTAGAAAAAAGAGCTTGGGGGAAATTCTCCAATAAACTGTTTACATTTAGTGATGCGAATGATCTCGGGATAGGAAATCGGCCAATCCATCAACGCTGCCAAGCGTCTCAGACAAGAAAAGGCAAACAGGAAAAACTCGCCAAGCCGTTTAGGATCTCATTTGTCAACGTAATTTACACTGGAATGGATAAAAGCATGGAACGCAGTGTTGAAAGTGATGTCTGTCCGGCATAACAATGCTTGATGGATTATGTCTTTTCCGAAAGTCTCTGAGTAGCAAAACTTCGTTTCCATGAGCTGATATGAAGAGTACACGGGAAAAACCGATTGATTTTGCAGAGAAGTTTCCTTAGCAGGCCACTTTGGCGATGATAGCGAGTGATCGCCAAAACTTGTGTAAGGAAACCAGTTCCTACCATAGATATCATAGTTAAAGTAATAGAGTGGCAGATCACGTGACCTCCGATGCTAATGACGGGACGCGCAAGGAGCTCCCAGAAGAGCCCCCATGAAGTCAGTGCTGTAGGTCACGTGATGCCACGCCAATACTTTAACTACGATCTCTGGGGTTCCTAGCTACCAAGATTCAGGCGATTGGCGATCCCAACGCTTGGACCAAGCAAAGAAGAAAGAGAGAAACCGGTTTTTTGCCGCCAAGCAGACAATTGCGGGCGTGCGCCTAATAAGTCAATCGGTTATTCCCGTGTACTCTTCATATGATAAAAATGCATCATGTACTGGAATGCAATAGGAGTTTGGTAAAGGTATAATAGAGATATAGTAGATTCTCGTTTATCCGAATCCCGGTTATTTGAAAATCGGTTTATCAAAAAAAATTCCCTAGCTTTTCGGTTAAAATAAGAAATGTATACGCATAAATAAATGCACAAAAAATAAATACGTACTTACAAAGTTGGATTTATTTCTCAAAATATGCAGTAATTTTTTTATTTTTGCTGCTCAATTTTGGTTCCGTACCTTTCGGATAAAGCGGGACTCTACCGTACTCCAAATTGACTCGACGTACAGTCTTGCTTTAATAATAATCACCCAGGTCTACAAGGCCCAACAATTAAGCCCATTATTTTAGGGTGTCCCAAAATTTACTCTAAACCTGTAAATTTTGCTTCAAACCTAACAATTTCGTATCATTTTACGGCCAAAGTAATTAAAACTATTATTATTGCCTTTCTAAACTATAAAGCACTATGATAGATATAAAATTTTATGAATGACCTTTCAGTAAAATGACTTTTTTCAACAATGTGTTTTTTTGTTTTAATATCAGTCCAAAAAGAACCCCAAAAAAAGTATCCGGGCCTCGTGCACCAACCCGTCATGGTCCCCGATAGTAGCTCTAGTGCGACGATAATTATACCTAACCTTAACGACATACACTCTTAAAACAAACGAGTGAATTTAACTCAATCTGAGTAATTTTCACTCCTCCTGTCTGGAAAATGCACTTGTCCTCTTGGAGTGGATCCTTTGTGTGTTAAACCTCCGACAGGATCACTTCAAACGAGTGATTTTAACTCAGTCTGAGTTAATATTCACTCCTTTCCAGTGTCGAAAATGCACTCCTCCAACAGGAGCGGATTTCACTCTTTTGATTTAAGAGTGTACCTCCCCACTCAACTAGTTTCTCACTGAGGCCAAAACAACCCAATTGGTAGTAATTGCATAACAAAAGACTTCTCTGGTTACATGAATCGATGGCCTCTGCTCGCCCCGATCCTCAACCCATCTTTCGGCGCCTCCAGTGGCGGCTGAACGAAGATTAACACCCGATGATGGGCCGATTGGACTGCCACTTTGTCAGGGGGAAAAATAGGGTTACTGCCATCGCCAAGCAGAAAACAAATGTCGCCAAATTTTTTAACCTTTTGGTTTTAATCTGTATTTGAGGGGTATACACTGCGATCCAAAAGTTTAGACAATGACGTTTTTTAGCTGTAAAATTTAGAATTGGGATAGTAGAATTTCAAAACATTCCTATATATATTAAAGAAGTATTATGAAATGCTATAATTGAAATATAATAGCTTGATTTGCTACATCAAATTTTTTTCATATAATAAAATTTTGTATGGTCCCAAAAGTTTAGACACTAATACGAGATTATACTAATTTAAAGTACATAATGACCTAATTTTGCATTTTTATTGATGAATTATATATTTTTTATATGATAAATTAAAGAAATACGATATCCGGTGAACTAAACAAATTTAATAACGATATTAGTACAATTTTACACCAAAAAGACAATATAGTCGCTTTAAATCTTTATTCAAATCACATGTGCTTCAAATTTACAATTTAACATATCTAAATACGAACCGAATGAATACCAGCCCATCACCTGAAAGTTTTGCCACGAATTCGTAGACTTATAGACGTTCATTGATCGATTTTCATGAAAAGTGCAGTATTTCCCATATAAAATCACAAAATAGCAACAGATTATTCTTTTTTGCACTTAGTCACCTCTTCAAAAACACCAAAAAAATCAGTTATTTATTCCAAAGTAAATTCACTCTACACGATTACAAACTAGTTACTACTTTGATGCTAGAGTTTTTGAGGAAAAAAAAACGGTGTTTTCAAAAGCATATTTTTCAATATTCGGTTAAACCGAACGTGTTTAAACAGCACTAAAGAGACCGGTTAAATTGTAACCGGTTCAAAGAAACCGGTTTTTCTCAAGAAACTTCAAATTTTAGTATGAAGAAGGAACTTTCGTAATTGTGTGGAGTGAACTTGCGTTAAAATTTCCTACTTTTTTGTCGTTTTTGAAGAAGTGGCTATCTCTGCATTGTACTAAAGTGCAAAATAGAATGATATGTCGCTATTTTGTGATTTTATATGGCAAAGATTACACTTTTCATCAAGAAAATAGGTCAATGCATGTCCCTAAATCCACGAATTCGTTTCAAAACTTTAAGGTGATGGACTGGTATTCATTCGGTTCGTATTTAGATATGTTAAATTGCAAATTTGAAGCAAATGGGACTTGAATAAAGATTTAATATTGCTTAATTGTCTGTTTGGTGTAAAATTGAACCAATATCGTTATAAAATCTGCTTAGTTCACCGGATATCGTTTTTTTTTAATTTATCACATAAAAAATATATATTTCAACAATAAAAATGCGAAATTAAGCAATTTTGTACTTTAAATTAGCATAATCTCGTATTTGTGTCTAAACTTTTGGGACCATACAAAATTTTATTTTATGAAACTAAAAATTGTTATAAAAAACCAAGCAATTATGTATTAATTGTAGCATTTCAAAATACGTATTTAATATATATAGGGATGTTTTGATATTCTAATTTCACAAATCTAAATTTTACAGCTAAAAAACGTCATTGTAAAACTTTTGGATCGCAGTGTAGAATCAAAACTCTCTAACTCCAAATTAGTTTTGGTATTTACAAACAAATTATGTAAATATTATTAATTATTTCTATCTCAATGAGATTGTATAATTTTTGTTCTTAATTTACATGTACTTAAATTTAATCTTACTCTATACAATAGTAAGGTATTAAAAACAGTTTTTTGCGATTTCCCATTCTTTTTGGATTTAGTGACTTTTGATTCTATACCCCTCATTTATTACATAACGCCCGATTATTGGGTAATAAGCCTTTATAGTAAACACCATGTCGCTAGTTTAAATTTTGAGTTGAATTAACGCAGCACTACAGCTACACGAGGCCATTATCAACTGATGACCGTAATGTAGAACCACTGTCAAGTGATGAGCCGACTCCTGAGTAGACACCCAATGCAACCATTAAGGATGACATCGTACACGGCGTCGGGACTTGGAGCATATTTAAATTGCACTCCCATACACGGGGTCCCATACACGTGACGGACATTGTTTGCTGCACGGGCCGTTTATTGGTCGGCAGTTATTTTGGCGATGACCGGGCCCGAACCTGGGACCTTCCGCATGCAAGGTGAACTTCTTAACCCACTGGGATCCTCAGCCCCCAGATCCGTTTCATAACAATCTGGGCTGTCAAACGAGTGGGCCCGGGTTCAAATCCCGGATAGGACATGAGTATTTGTACTGTCCCGAGTACATGCGGAGAACTATCTCGTTAAATCTGTCGGTCACAAAGTCATCTGTGTGGCCAAAACGTGCAGGTCTAGGTGCAGGTTGTCAAGAGAAAAATGCCCTTTCAGTTCAGCGACGGGCCTAAACTGATGAGATGGTACCTTTGGTTGCATAAAATGCTTATAGGTCCGCAGATATTTTAGAAGTGCTTGGGACTGAACTTGGGACCTTTATCATGAAATGCAAGCGCCTAACCGACTGGGCTCCGAGCCTTGATCAGAGTATAGGATGGCTAGGGCAGCGGCTAGAACCTAGATTGGTGTGTTAATTGAAATATCACACTTGTATAGTGCGTCTCAAAAGTTTAGACAAAAGACATTTTGAGTCACAAAATTTCAATGAAAAGGTTTATTTGAAAATTTTTTTGGTGGTAAGGTTAAGGCAAATATATATAATTAAAAATAGCATGAAACACAAAGAAAACAACCAATAATAAATTTTAATTGAATTAATTGTAAAAAGTACCCAAAAAGTCTGTCTCATAAATGTAGACAAAATCGATTTAATGTCCTTTAATGATCTAATTTCGCCCTTTTTTTTTGCAAGAATTGTACTTCTGTTTGATATTATGAATTAAAAAAAACGTTTTATCGTTTAATTTTTGTCATTTTGTACCGTTCCTGGTCCAATTACATACCAGCAGCAAATATAGCCGTTGTAGCTATTTTAAGGGGAAATATTGCTGGTGAATGGCGTAATATATTTCCCAATTAGATGTTAATAATGACTGTATGCCTAAAACAGTAGTACTGAGAAGTTTTGCCTCCATTTCGCGCATTTAAAAGCATGTAATGACGCGTTTCCTGTTAAAAAAACGGCAATTTTTTTAATTTAAAAGACCCAAAATTTTAAAAAATTGGTCTGTTGTGCACCGTAACACGATGCAGAGTTTGCTTCCCTTTCAAAAAGACCGAAAAAGTCCAAATTTTATCCCAAATCCATCCCCATAACATTCGATATTTCCCCTCAAATTTGCTTTTCTGGAAACACCGGTTTTTCTTCAAACCGCTGAAAAAGAATCAGTTTAACCGATATGAAAAAAGCATGTTTAGTCCTCAAAAACTTGTTCTAATCGGTTAAACTGGTTCTTTTTCACCGGTTTGAAAAAAAAACGGTGTTTTCAAACTCTTGCAAATTTGAGGAAAAATATCGAATGGTATAGTGGTGGATTTGGGTTAAAATTTTAGACTTTTTGTATTTTTTGAAGAAGGGGCAAACTCTACATCGTGTTGCAGTACACAACAGACCAATTTTTTAAAATTTTGGGTCTTTTAAATTAAAAAAATTGCCGTTTTTTAACAGGAAACGCGTCATTACATGCTTTTAAATGCGCGAAATGGAGGCAAAACTTCTCAGTACTGCTGTTTTAGGCATACAGTCATTATTAACATCCAATTGGGAAATATATTACGCCATTCACCAGCAATATTTCCCCTTAAAATAGCTACAACGGCTATATTTGCTGCTGGTATGTAATTGGACCAGGAACGGTACAAAATGGCAAAAATTAAACGATAAAACGTTTTTTTTAAATTCATAATATCAAACAGAAGTACAATTCCCGCAAAAAAAAAAAGGGCGAAAGTAGATCATTAAAGGACATTAAATCGATTTTGTCTATATTTATGAGACAGACTTTTTGGGTACTTTTTACAATTAATTCAATTAAAATTTATTATTGGTTGTTTTCTTTGTGTTTCATGCTATTTTTAATTATATATATTTGCCTTAACCTTACCACCAAAAAAATTGTCAAATAAACCTTTTCATTGAAATTTTGTGACTCAAAATGTCTTTTGTCTAAACTTTTGAGACGCACTATGTAATACAGGGTGTCTGTAAGAGAATGTCGGAGTTTCCAATTGTAATAGTATCAGCTGTAATCGGTCGACAGTTGTGGCTGAATGTGACGAATAAAGAATACCTTCAACAAGTTTCAGATAAGCGCATGCGCTTGTACCGCTACATCGTTTTCACAGTTGCACAGGCTATTGCTTCCTTTGCTCCAGACTTGGTGCAGAAAGTTTGGGAATAATTGCATTTTCGTCTGGATGTGTGCCGTATCACTAAAGGCGCCCACATTGAGAACTTATAGGAAAAACTAGCTAAGTTTTCCTTCAATTTTATGTACGATTTGATATATTTAATACAAAATAAACTCCTGCAATATACTACTATTAAAACTCGGACATTCTTTAACGGACACCCTGTATATTCCAGTTAATCTGAGTTATAGTATCGAGCAGCCCAGTCAATAAGGCGTTGGCCTTCAGACCAAGCAATCCTAGGACGTTTTCGGTCAAGTATTAGTCCGGTTTATGCTATTCGAAAGCGGTTTAATTTAAATTTTAGCAAATCACCAATAGTTCTGTTTAGCTTGCTGGAACAGTTATTTTTCAGACAAAATCCTTTCCCAATATTTTCGTTGCAAATATATATTATCACCAAAAACAGTCATTTGTAGCCAAAAATGGCATCTGTGCCACGCGAGGCTAATCCCCGTAGGAAAGACTGCAAACAAAGTTATCCCTAAAGAAGGGATAATTCGATAACGTATTGAGTCAATTATCCCGCGGTCTTGTCTAAGGTGTCACCGGTGGAAAAAGACTTTTTCTTACTTTTTTTTTGTTGCAATGAGTGACTAAAGATTAAGATGGTTGAAGTTACAATTTTTGTTGAGATTAGAGATTTAAGAGTTGAAATATGGTCTTACTAGAACTACACGAGGGCTAATGGAGAACTACGTCATAATTTTGATCCACAGTCAAGAGACGAGTCGACACCTGTGCAGGCAGCCAACGCAACTTTTAAGTATAACATTGGGATAGCTGCGGGAAAGTGTATAAAAATATGTTTTGTATTCAAAGGGTGAGGAAGAATTTTAAAAAAACATTCAATAGTTTAACTCATAGTTACCTTGCACAGAAGCCACGTCCTTGGGCGGAGCTATGAAACGTGCGTAGCAATCAGATGAAAAGAAAATTTCAACCGTGTTATTTTGTTGTTATCTGATTGTTCCGGAGTTTTATAGCTCCGTCCATGGTCTTGGCTTCTGTGCAAGAAAACTATGAGTTTAAACTATAGACTGTTATTGGTGACGGGTACGAAATAGTAAGTTGTTGGGAAGTCGTTTTGTTGAACTGATTTCGTATAAAATATGTTTTTCTGTTGAGGAAAATGAAATTCTTCAAAAATCGAAGTGTTCAATATTCAGTAATAATTTAGTAATAATCAAAAAAATTTTTTTTTAAAAAAGTTATCTTGCATTGTGAAAGTTTTTAGGTAAAAGGAAGTTATTTAAAGGAAAAGATAGCGTACAGTAAGCTGATTTGACCAAGTAATTGTTTTAATTATATTAATATTTGATATTTATCGTTAGTATTTGTCCCCCACCCCTTCCATTCATAATGATCAATAAGCTTTAAGTTAAAGTACATTGATATATTTTAATAGCATTTCTTTCATTTTTCAACAATGAAAATTAAAAAATTCTTAATTGTTCTACCTTTTGTTCTAAGCCAATCGTTGTATTGTTCAAGAATTCACTTAAAATCAACAATGCCAACAACTCAAATATTAACAACAATCATTGTTACAATGAAATTTTACCATTCTATTAAAAACCTTTGAGCTTATCGTACGTCAAAAAAAGTCATCCTTGCGAATAAATATTTCAAATTATTTGCATACTATTAAAACTGCAACAAACCGTCAAATCAGTTCTTAAAAAATAACGCATAGCGCAATTAAATTTCTCTACATCCGAGTTGTTTTGAAATCTTTGCCAATTTGAACTCATATTGTCATATAAAAATGACTGCCATTTTAAATTGGTTTAAACCAAAGGCAATGAAAGTGCCCACTGAGCAAGGCTCAGGCGATGGCCAAATCAAAACTCCTAATGATCAAGTAAGAATTTCATTTTACAACTTAATTGTTAGAACATTTAATGTAATATTTTTTTTAGCTGAAACTTCTAATATGCAGAGTTTGGCGTATTTTACCGATTCCCAATGCTATGAAAGACAATTATATTTTCCAAATTAGACAAATTTTCGCTACTTATCAAGAAATACTAATTTTTCAACACATTAAATAGTGTTCGAACAGTATCTATTTAAGTATTTAAAAAAATTTTAGAAAATTATTTCATTGGGAACATTTTAAAAATTAAACAATTAAAAACTTATTTAAAAACTTCGGCCGTCGATTTTAGCTGAAAAAACATTCGAAGAAGTACCACCATAAATACCATACATATGTACCATCTTGAAGGAGATTAAAATAGTTCCATATCTATACAACATAAAACATTATATAACTACATCGCTTTTGGAACAATGTCAAAAGCTAATCTTTTATTTAAAAAAGCAACGGGTGTTTTAGTCTAGTTGTCAATTGTATTCAAATCCAGAATCAACTGTTTTTCAAATTTATCCATTTAATGTTCATGATTTTTCCTTTCTCTCTAGAAAATAAAGTTTGGAGCCTTAATTGACTTGGAACCGAAGGCAATAGCAGTAAGTTGCTCTTTTTTTTTACTTTTTACGAAAACTTCTAAATAATGTAAAGTGGTAACATGGGAAGTCTTCAAATCTTTAGAACTATAAGACTTATTAATTAAAATTAAATTTTAATTGAGAATTCATAGATTAAAAAAATATAAGTTAACAATACTTACTTACATGTTACTTTTGATCAGAAACAATTCAGATTGGAAACTCGGTCATTCGAATGATGTTTAGAATTAGCCCAAGTTTACCTTCTTGTATGTGTGTGCATGGATTTATATTTTTATAATTATATCTTAATTATAATAATATAATAATTATGATTCTATCTTAATATATTTTGATAGGAAATAGTCAACTCTTTTAAATCTAAAAATGCTATTTCGCTTTCAGAAATGCCTCACCAAAAGGGACTGGGAAGCGTTCAAGATGATCAAACGCCAAGTAAGTTTAATGTTTTATTTTAATTCTTTTAAATGAAAATTATTTATTGCTAGAAAGCTGGTTATTTTATTTACCATTATGATACAAAAAATCTACACTAAGTCATTAATATTTAAGTAAATGAGGTAAAAATAGTTACTGAATCTAACGTCTAATAATTGAAATGTATGATAAAGATTAACAATTTTCGAAATTTTTATGTTGCTATTTTTTTAGAAATTTAGATTAGTAATTATTGAATTATTAATGATTGAAAATTAGGAGCATGTTACTTAATAATAGAACACAATATTTAAAACTATAGCATAACATTTTACAGCTTTGATTTTAAATATGCACAAGTATATTTTCTTAAATTTACACTTTAAAGGTGTATTTTTACTATAATACAACGTTTGAGATCTTTGCATACATTTTATAATTCATTTAATAAAATGTATATTTACAATGACAATGTAGTCAGTCATATAAGTTAATTTTTATAGATATTTTTCATTAGTTATTACTGTTTAAAATGTTCAGTATTTTAATTTATGGATTGTTTTTCTTTAGGATCTCCCAGATTATATGTCCCCTGAAGTTAGTGAAAACTCAGAGGTGCTCCATGTTCTAAGAAAGAACTATTTTGAAGTAAGCAATAAGCAAAATCGTAGTTTAAATTTCTGAAAATAATACCTTAGTGTGTAATCAATATTTTTGGAGCATAAATTAAGTCATTAAATTTGATTACATACTATTATATGTAATTTTTATAATTAAAATATACGTATATTATTTGATTTAAAAATAAGTTTCATTAATTAATATAAATATCTAATATTCACTTCCTAAATTAAAATACTTAAATAATAATCTAAAACGCTTTAGCATTTTACTATTAAAATTTCACTTATACTTCTTGAACTTCAATATTTTCTGAAATTTTGAAAAGCTTTTACCAATTGTAAGTTGAAAGTTTCGATGGTATATTTAACGCAGTTAGACAAAAGATTAATATTAAAAAAGGCAATTATTTGCCAAAGATGTACGATTCCAATTTTTTTTCACTTGAATTTTAGCTTAAAAAATTAAGATTTTCCCATGTTTTTTAAGCATGTCTTATGGATGCATAATGAGTCTATTTCACAAATTTTATATTTTAAAAAGAAAACATTGGGACTGAAAGGGTAAACAAAAGTACGCAAAACGCTCCCATATTTATGCTGTGCATAGTTTATAAATAGAAAAACAATCACAGATATTTTTATGTAATGTTCCACTAAATATAAAAGAAGCAACCAATGAAAATTTCGTGTATAGAAAAAACCCAAATAAAAAAAACTTCTAAATTATTTTATATTTTTTTCAGGTCAACTTATGGGCTCTCAATTTAATATTGGCCGGTGAAACTCCCGGCGTCCGAGCCCGAACTATCAAAAAGTTCATCAAAGTTGCAAAAGCGCTGTTGGCCTGCAACAATTTCAATGCCACTCACGCCGTCCTTACTGCATTGAGCCACAGCGCAGTGGAAAGATTGGATAAATCGTGGAAGGTAAGTACAAAATTTAAGACATTTTTTAAAAAATCTTTTAGTTAATCATTGTGGGCTAATTCAGGATTAGGAGAAATTGACTGATTCTTTCAAATTGAAGTTTAGTTTTAGTTTAGTAGTTTCGCGATAAAAAAAATAATAATAAGTTAAGATATTAGATTTTGAACCGTTGTTTCTTAAATAAAATTATTTCAAATGGATTTTTATTAGCAATCGCCGTCCCGGGTCCGTTTTGTCCCAGGTCGATTTTAGAAAGTTAAAAAGCCGTTTATAAGTGGGCAGTTAATTTTTAAATGTCCGGGGCTGAAAGTGGAACCTTTCCAAAATCGACCTGGGACCGAAATTTGGTTAAGGGGTGGGTGAGGGTTAGAAATAATGATTTATATGAACCCCCTCTATACTTGGGGGTACTACAGACCGGTTTGGCTCTGAGAGGCATAATTGATCTTGTGATTTAAATTGTTTTTGAACATTAGATATATATTTGCCCTAATATCCCTTTAATAATTGCCGATTAAATTTACTAAAATATCCCACTACTTTCAGAAAGTTTCTCCAAAGAAAAAGACGTACCTAAAAGAGATGAATAACGTCTTTTCAGCTGAAAATAATTTTATTCACCTGTACTACTTCATGAAGATAGAAAGTGAAAAAGAGAACAACTTCATTCCATATATGGGTATGTATTAAAAATATTCTAAATATCCTGATAATATTTACTTACAATATAAAACATACAATTGTTCACATCAACTTAATTACTTTTATACTAACTAAATTTAAAATCAGTGAAGCTACACCTTTCGTGCCTAGGCCTATTTTCTTTGAATCATATTTATTCAAATCCAAAAAAAATCTAGTCTCGCTTAATCACTTAGGTTAAAGATGTACAAAATACTGCTTCTGCTATTAACTACATTTAAAATGTATAATATTTTTTTAAATTAAAAAAAAATTAAATTCTATCTCATAGAATCTAAATTTTAAATATACATCTGATTTTTATAACCCTGTACGACCCGAGGTATGCAATTGTGCAGGCATGAAAGAGAATGTTCAAGCTCTTCAAAAGTATAGATACCGACGCAAGTGACTTATATCAGTCGTTTATTTATATAAAAAAAATGACAAAGTTCTTAAGGAGTTGCTGGCATTGATGCTGTTTAAGGCAACTTTTCGATAAGATTCTTAACATTTAGTCTCATAACCTTATATTAGCAGCGCAATCTGAAGGGGTCGTAAAGGGATATGCAAAATAACTTGAATTCACAAGCACGATACATAATAAATGTTCAATTTTGTAATAAATCTGATCAAATTCTTACATTTTCTGTGTTGTTGCAGCCCTGGTTGAGGAGGACTTCGAAGCTGTCCAGCCTCCCAAGCCAGACTTGCGGGTCCTCACTATCAGGAGGTGCGGCATCGTCCAGGCCACTCTCAGCCGCCTGGAAGCCGCACACTATGGTACGTATAGCTCACAATTCTCACTATCTTTAACCCTTTCAGTCCCAAAAATTTACTGCACTACAGAAACATCTGACATTCACAAATTAAGCTTATTTTAGGTCAAATATAATATTTCCATAAGAAAAAAAATTCATTTTAATATTTTATATAGTTTTTGAAATAATGCCAAAATTTTGTAACTGTGGAAAATAAATATATATATATATATTTCCTAAAAACAATTCGAAATATATATTTTAAGGTATCTGAACATATTAGTTTTAAAAAATCAAATATTATTTTAACCGAAACAGTTTAAATTGTTTTTTAAATATAAGGAACTGAAGTTAACTTTTCAAAAATCAGGTGAAACGCTTGTTAGCTATTTTCTGAATAAAAAAAAATAGTAGTTTTGATTTCTATTGAGATTAATGTAAAATATTGTCTAATAGAACGAAGTGTGAAGAATCGAATGATGTGTGTTGGATGTCATAACGGGGCATAAACATTTAGAAAAAAATCATTGAAAGTGATGATGCCAAATGGCATCACTGGAACTGAATGGGTTAACTCAAAAAAGTTGTACTGCACATTGTAACTTACTGCCGCTAAAAATTAATCGATTGAAATCAATTAGTTTTTTTCCTTAACCCATTGACCAAGTGGCTTATTTAATGTCTGACACTGTACTAAGTTACAGTAAAACACTCGAGACATAAACAAAACTCGCGGTTTTTTCATTTAGTGATAAGTTAGTTCATCATTGTTTATCTTGGTGTAACGTTTCCATGATTTTTCTGTATAATATTACATCAAATTTGAAGTAATGTTAAGTGAAAAACATTTAATTCCTGTTTTGCGTAACTTTATTTGTCCTACTTAAGTTGCTCTATAACCACTCGACACATAAACAGATCCTGTAAACGATCCTGTAAACTGAAGTAGAAAGATTATTTTAGCATGTAAAAAGTTTCTAGTCAATCGTTAGAACGAGTTAAGATAATCAAAAGTTTAAATATTTGCTACTGTAATTAACAAAATATAAAAATTATATATTAAAAATTCGATCAAAACTGCGATTATTTTAAATATGACAAACTGTCACACTCGCTGTAGTATTACAGATGTGAAATGTGCTTATTTGAAACATTTACATAATTGTATCGATATGTTGAAAAAAACATATGGCGGAAGTTTAGTTTTAATAATAGTAGAGTCAATATTTGCATTAGTATTTATCTATTATTAGGATTTATCTAACATAATTATTTTTTTAGCTCCAGTCCCAGTGTCCAAAGAATATGGACACTATTGGAATTCCCTCGACTTGAAATGGGAACAAATTGAAGCTATTTTAGTTGAAGCTCAAAGGTTAGTGTAGTTACATTTTAAAAAAACTGATTTCTTGCATGAATTATTTGGGGTTTCTCCATATTTAATAGTTAAATTTCATTGGAATATTTTTTAATAGTAACTAAAATACTCTACAAATTCTCAGAGTATTTACAAAAGAAAATGTGTGTTATTGTTGAATTTACTTTTGTTTTAAAATAAATCTGGGACTTGGTGGAAGGGTTTTAAATAAAGTTAAAATGTGTGCTCTTGATTTCGAAAAGTGTTAGGTATATTTTTGTTAAATTCAGTTATCAGCACCCGTTTTCTGTACAAAAGAAACTTTGCCTAGATAGCACCATAGAAATTAAACCAAACATTCCTAAACATAAAAAGAGCATTTTCTGTAAAAATTTTATATATCTTGCACTGAATTTTTTAACAGTCTTCCGATTCAAATGCAAACTTTAAATAATCTTACTTCCTTCAAAAAACGAATTAAAAATTCTTTTGTTTGATATTCCCGATAAACATAGAAAACTATTTTTGATTATGCATACAACAACTTATTGAAATAAAATAACTGTACAATAATTCATTTGTATTGACTAACCATCCCAAATCTACCCCTCCCCCCCCCCCGACACTTCTATTGCCATAATAATGTATTTTTTTTGTAATTTAATATTTGTTCTTTGTGTTTGTAAATTTGCGTCTTTTACTTTTTTATGTTCGCCTGTCCTTGTGACTTTTGGTGTTCTGTCCACTGTAATATTACTTTTTATATTTGTTTTCCCTCACAATAATGTCTGTTATTTTTTGTGCAATAAACAACTTATTGTTATTATTAAAAAAATAACCATAACTATTTTATTTTTCATCAGCCGTAGCTTCATGTTGGAGAAGCCCAAGCATCCAGTCTACAAAGTTTTGAATGTTGATGAAATCAACTTGGATGACTACGAGTAGTTACAACGCTTCTACTCCAACACATTCGGCCTCATTCGACAAAATTCTCCAACAGCTCTTACAGTTTTTTAAAGAAATGAAAGTGTGTATTAAAAAAATGTGAAACTGAAATATCAAAATTTTTATGATCGAAAGAACAGATGTCCGAATCTAATAGATGTCATGTGTGGAACTAGGACAATAAGCTTCAATCAAGTACTTCAGAGATGGAAAAAGAATGTTATGTTTAGAAAGATCGATTTTGCATCGAGAGTATATCGGAAGCTGTGATGAGTATGGTAAAGTGTCATCATATAAACCTCTACAAAAATAACAATTTGTTAAGAGTGAGGATGAACTTATGCCTGCTAGTGGCAAAAATGGCGAACTGTAGAAAAAGGCATTTAAATTTAACACGTTGAAGAGTGGCATATCAAGCACAAAAAAGTCTCAAATATCAAGCTGCAGTTAAACCTAAAAGTGCTGCTTCAAAAAAGGGAGAGCAATGGCAGTTAATCCTGATGGCAGTGCCTTCATGGCGAATATGGATGACTTGAGTCATAGGCCAGGTGACTCTTTCATCTCATTGAGCAGAAGGCCAAATCAGCCTCAGTTGAGAAGCAAAGACCTGCATAACGTGTATGGTGTAAGAAGCAGCAAAGCCTGACAGTGCCTTCATGGCGAATATGGATGACTTGAGTCATAGGCCAGGTGACTCTTTCATCTCATTGAGCAGAAGGCCAAATCGGCCGTATTTTAGGAGCAAAGACCTGCATAACCTTCATGTGTTGAAGAAGTTTGGATAATATTGAGTTAGTTCTTCTAGGATCAAACAAAAGACTAACAAAAACAGGCTAAGATCCATGCTGTAGTTTGAATTGACTATGCCACTGAAGTCAATAATGAGTTATTTTGATTAAATTTATTTCCCTTCATCAGTATCATCAGCTTCAGTATGGAAAGAATTTAGAAGGTATGGAGCAGAAGAGCTTTTGGGACGTTGTTCTACATTTGAGACATTTTCAGAACGGACATTTTGTTTACTTAGTTATTCCTAGTCAATGATCAGCGAAGTACAGACTTTTTTCTGTTATAAAAAAATATGAATATGTATATTGTGTGTGCTTCAAGTTTAATTTCTCAACTTTTGGTGGTTACTGTACTTTGTCTAAATCTGATGTGAAATTTAGTTTTATAATAAATAGTTGGAAAAGGCTTTGAGTTATTTTCTTTATGAAGTTTATTTTTTATTGGTATAAAGACTGGTGTATTAGAGTAAGTGTGATTTTTCTGATCTTCAGTAAAACTTAAAAATATTGGTTGATATTAATGTTTAATAATTCTAAATGGATATAGGAGTAATAGTTCTTAATCTTTTAATCAGCCTTGGAGAAAATTTTTGGTTATTTTCTCTGCATAAATTTTCGAAATAATTTTTTTTTTAGTAAATCAGACTATTTTCAAAGAGAATCTTGATAGAATTTCCAAATGAAAATTATCAAAATTCATCTTTAAATTTTGAAATTAATGGATTAAACTAGAAAGACTAGTTTTTAAAACGTGTTGGGAGTGAAAGTATAAATAAAGCTTATGTCTAACACGTCCATTAAATATTCCAAATTTGATGCACGAATTCCTGGTGCCTTCTGAACGTCATAATAAAATTTAGAAAACTGCGCATGAGCAAAATGTAGCTGCCATTGAATTTTCTAGGTTTTTAGGTTATTGTATACATAATATAATTTAAAAAGTGTGTTGATTTATTGAGGGTAATTGAAGTCAAGTAGCATTTCACACTCATAACTTTTTTTGCAGCTAAAACCAAAATAAAACTTGTTACTTATTTATCATTAAAAGTGCAATGAAACAAGCAGCTATTCAGTATAATATGCAAAAATGTCAGATAGGAAAAAAAATAAAATAAAAATTATCAAGGAGTCCCAAAATATGTTCATTTGACTCAATTTACTGCTTGATGTAAAGCAAGTATGAACTTCAGGAGCTTATTCAGTTAATACAGTAATAAAATATTCCAGTCTAGTGACATGCTGCAAACCAACTGAAGACCATCAATTGGCTTTATCATTTATTCGATTATTTGATCGGTAATTACTTCACGAAAGTAGCTTCCATCTAACGCGAGCCCAATGGAGATTTCGAGTGGACGCGCCGGGAAACATGACACGCATTAGAGGGATGCGAAAGATACAACTCTGTGTGGTATTATATATGCTCTTATACTTTATTTTATTTACAAGACATATCCATCCGCAGATTACCAAATAGAATTTAAAGTACCTACATACCGTGCCAACCTAACTTGAGTAAAAACAAAGAGTAAAAAGGCATAGGGTAAAGCGTGATTGGTCCGTTAGTTAGAAACTCTTGTAAAGTAATATTTACATACAAAATTATCTGAATACAATTTAACCAAAATACACTTTTCATTATGATAAAATTGGCAAATTTTCTCAAATAATATTCGAATCTCCTAGATCTTAAACTAAATTAATGTTTTAAACATGGTTTCTGGATGGATTCACAAATTATTTATGGAACTCTTTACATACGCGGAAGGACCTTCTCCATAGCATATTTCTATTTACCCAACTTAGGTTGGCAAGGAGTGTAATTGAAAAGATTCATGAATAAAACAACGTCAATTTTGGTGCAAATAGTTTATTCTGTAGAACTTTCCACGTTTTGGCGAGAGCCCCACCTACTTCACAATGCTACACACACAGTCCAAGTTTCAACAAAATAAACTGTTTGAGCAAAGAATTAACGTTGTTTTCCTCATGAATGTTCTCATGCATCGCGCGCAGTTGAAGATATTCTTTGTCTGAATACCACTTGTGATTCAGACGCGCTATTCACCATATCAAGTAGGCGCGCTGCACCACTCGTTTTTTCTAAAGCAGCAGAACAGTGGTTCCCAACCTTTTCTGGACCATCGCCTCGTTCTTTAGGTTGATTAACATCCATTTTCATTTTCATGTTATGTCTAATCATAATTTTAGTTAAAGTGTAACTATAAAACGGTTTTATAACACTTAACTACCGCCTATAAAAACAACCAAAGAAGCTTTATCCGGTAACTTTTAAATAAAATAAAAAAAAAACATAAAACTCATGTTTTTAAAGAACAAAAGTGAAATAATTAACTAAGATATTTTTACTAATTACTAGAAAATTTATGAGAGTTGAAAGTAAAAATTGGCTGGTTTATTTATGGCTGGAGAATGGTTTTACTGTATAAATATAAAACATTATTTTAATTTCCTCCCTTCAAATACTCATCGCCCTCTGATCACCCCTCAAGTATTTTTCCCCCCCTTGAATGCAGTAGAATTTAGTTCTGAATGAACTGAATTGAAGACTAAAAGTACGAAAAGACAGAGAAGGACAAAAATGCAAAAAACAACTACCTAAATGTCATACCTGTTAAGAAATTAATTAATCGAATCTGATGGTTCGAACGAAATTCTAAACTGCGTGCAAATAGACGTGCAAGAAAATCCCCACGAGGTCAATACCCTTCTTTCCTATTCTTAATTCTTACAATTAAAAAACAAACAAAGCAAACTTATCAGATACTACCTTAAGGCAATAGTCTTAAGGTAGCTATAGCCGTAGGCTTTTGAAGGAATATATTTTTTAATGGATAAAATATGCTTTTGCTTTTATCCATTATCCATTTAAGTTTAATAAGTTGTAAAATGGACAAAAAAATTTAAATTTTCATTTCTGATTTTAAAATTTTTTATCAAGTTTTGCAAAAAACGACCTTTGATCAAACTACGAAAGCAAACATTTTTTCTGAGACATTTAAATTCCATACAAACTAAAAACAAATAAGTGTGTTCGGTCATGAATCACTCTTAGACATGTCAGAAAATTTACTTACATCATTAGCATTCAAAGTAAAAAAAATCAAGATAGATCAGGTTTCATAGTAATCAAGATTCAAAGTAAAAAAATTCAGCAAATAAAAGAAGGTGCATTTCAATTTCAAATACAGACATGATACTTAATATAGACATGTGTTCGGTCATGAATCACTCTTAGACATGTCAGAAAATTTACTTACTTCATTAGCATTCAAAGTAAAAAAAAATCAAGATAGATCAGGTTTCATAGTAATCAAGATTCAAAGTAAAAAAATTCAGCAAGTAAAAGTAGGTGCATTTCAATTTCAAATACAGACATGATACTTAATATAGACATATAAACGTTTAAGTAACATTCTCTGACAAAATCGGCTATTCCATAAGAACCCATTCCTTGGATGCTAACTCAATGACCATAGGGCTGAACCCGATACCTTTTGAAGAATAGGATTGGCGAGTCCCCAAATCGGATTAGCCAAGGGGGGCTTTCGGATTATGCAGCGACTTCTCTGGTTGCAGATTTCGCCACTTTTGGACTTGTCACACTGGAGCTGCGCACTGTGTTAAGATCAGTAACCCCTCGCTATAACGCGCCTCGTTATAACGTGCATTCGGGTATATCACGCCTTGTATCACGTCTCCCATTTTTGTCAATATAATTAGTATAATATTTATCAAGTAGCTCGTTATATCGTGCATTCGGCTACATCGCGGTTTTTTGCTTGCCTGGAGCGCGATATAACACAAGGGGTTGCCGTACTATGAAACAGTTAGGTCAGGTTGAATTATCTTCGCTAGGTTAAGTAGAATTATTGTGCAACGCCAGGTCTATTGGTAACGGGCGTCGTTTTTTAGGACCGCAGCCAAGTGACAAGCCAACACCCGAGTAGGCACAAAACGCAACCTTAAGGGCGACATCTTATGCAGCATTGGAACTTTAGGTTAGGTTTGAATTATCATCGCACTAGAGCTACACGGGGGCTATTGGCGACGGGCGTCGTATTTTAGAACCACAGTCAGGTGAATCGTCCAACAACTGAATCGGCACCCAACGCAACCGTTAAGGGTGACATCGTACGCAGCGTTAGGACTTTGAAGGAAATGTAACGTGCACTCCCTTACACGGGGTATTATTCGTCGGACATTTTTGACTGCACGGTTCGTTTATAGGTTAACAGCTATTTTGGCGATTCCCGATCCGAACCTGGGACCTTTCGCATGCAAGGCAAACGCCTTAACCGACTGGGCTCTCCAGCGCCCTGCACTAATGTAATGTTAAGGTTCAACTACAGGAGAGTCTGCTGATCTTTAATTCTGAAAATCTGTTCACATTATTTAAAACTACTTACCCATTTGCAAAAATAAATCGTGAAGAAACAGTTTTGGAAACAACAAATATTAAAAAACATGTTTTGAAAGAGTAGCGTGTTTTCGTGTTATTTGCTCACTGTTTTTATAGAAATGACAGACAGGCATACGAAAACACCACATAAAATATAAAAGTATGACATCCGATGCGTATAACAAAAAATATAATTAAATTCGGACGGTAAGAAGAAATATTAAAAAACCGTCTTACTTGAGACAGATTGACAGAATAAAAGGTGTACAGACAGACCGATGGACATCAGATACCTAACAAAAAAGAATTTTTAAAGTCGGACGAATGCAACCGAATTCGGTAGGGGAATACAAACGGAAAGACAACACCTGCCTTCATATTTGAATTTTTAAAAAGAGAAAAGTAGGTTAAAAACAATTCTTGTAATTCGAATATTGTAACAATTCTTTTTTTAATAAAATTTCATTACAGTATCTGAAAATAAGACCTTTTGTCTAGAAAGTATGGAGAAATTATCTTCTACAGATAATTTCTAGACGTAAAATATTTTAAACGATCATAATTTCTAATATAAAAATAATCATTTATATAATCAATTAAAACAAAAAACAACAACTTAGACTCGACAAAAACAAGATGAAAAAATCATAACTCAAGCATAATACAAATACTATTGTTTAATTAAAAACCTAATAGAAATAAACGGTTCTTCTTCATGCATAAAACATTTTATAAAAAAAAGCGATTAAATTGTAAAAGTAAATTTTCATTTAAACATTTAAATGCATAATTCCGCAAATTCCCTCAAATTAAAAATCCTCATAGAATAATTAAGTTGCGCTAAAATCCAACTCTTATTAAAGGATATAAAACTGAGCCCTAAATGAAAACTATAAAAACGAATTCACCCCCCTAAAGAAATAAAAACCGCAACATTGCATTCAAAAACGCATTTACGGTTATTATTGCGACAATAAAAACGCCATTACAGAACTCTACAGCTCGTAACCAAAAGTTATCAAAATGGCGTAATTTATTTCTTCGGAAAATGTTCCATGGGATATTCGCTCAAGCAGGGGTTTCTAAATACTCAAGAACCACTTCGTTCCTTTCGGTAATTGGAACAAATGTTTATTTCATGCATTTTAGAATATAAATGCACCGCCATATTGCAATTTGTAAAAACGCCACCGAGTGGAGTGGAGTTGTAACTCTCCTTCTCCACGAAAAAATAGAATATATAAAAAATAAAAACTTCAACCTTCTTGAAAAGAGCGGAATCTGGTCATAACTTTTAATAATGAAAATGGTGGAATAAGTTTCGGTCTGTAAAATGTAACTTTCGGCGCTGCCATTTTCAATTTCTTCTTCGGTTTGGTAAAATAATCTCTAGTGTATAAAAAGAGCGGTTGGTGGAAGATGGGGGTGTCATGTTGAAGTTTTATCGCTCTTTTCGAAAAATCTTTTTAAAAAACTTAAGTTGAAATTACGAATGGGCATGGTTCAGGTTCTGAGTGGCAACATAATTGTTGATGAAAATAAATTCTTTACCGAGCCTCAATTGGCGAATCAATGTTACGTGGTAGCAGAGCACAAACTCAAGGAAGACAGAAATTAAATGTTAATTTTTTTCGGAATGGATAATGTGCAAGTTTTTTAGGTTTCAATACCGAAGTCTTCTCTGTGTCAATTCATTGTAAAATAATAAATTTCTGTAAGACCCAGCTACATTCTCATTCTCCGTTACAAATGGGGCAGAAATTTTAAAGTTCATTAATAGTAAAATTCTCTGAATGGGGTTGTTTCACGGAGTATCTGGCAGTAGTTCCGCGGTCTTGTTTTCCTTTCTTTCGAATTACTTTTGTTTTGGTTGAGTAGGTTGTTTGGTTTTTAGACCTATATTCAGGTTAGTGTGCTTGGTCAGCACACAAATTGATTATCTCTACCAACCAAAACAAAAGTAATTCGAGAGAAAGGAACTATTATCAGATCCTCCGTGAAACAACCCCATTTCATTTTGCTGTTTCACACTTTAAAATATTTGGCGATTTCTTTTGAAGAAACAAACACCGCCAAAAGCCAGTAGCAACCTCTCGAAGAAACCGGGGCTATTAGTTTCAGTTGACAACCCCCGCCCCTTGAAGGAGAGGCATTAAAGTTTATAGAGACACCGAGAATGGAGAAGGAGCTGAGGTTTTATAATGAGCCTTATCGAAAACAACAAAACGTATTGCTCGGCCGGATAGATCACCGGGAAAGAGGAATAAGCCCCCTTTAAAATGGGGATGGAGGAAACTGAATGTATGTGTTATTTTTACTTGTTAGATTTCACACAATTTTGAAACGCAAAAAAACACTTGAGGGGCGAAAAATTCAAATAATAATAGTTTATACAGCAGCACTTTTAACTTAAAAACTTATGAATTAACTAATTTAAACTTATAAAACTACTTTAAATAGAAAATAGTGAGGAATCTTATAAACTAGGGGACGTGCAGCACTACAAAACTTTCAATTACAACTAAAGTAATCAATACACACAATTAAAAGGTAATTATATACCTTATAAGATAATAATTGCAATAACTTAAAAGCATAAAAAGTTCCAATGCAGTTCCCATTGACGCATGTCTGATTTTCTCGAAAACCTTATGACGTATAAAGGCACTGGGTACTCATGTATCAAATTTGAAGTTCGTAGCTCTTTTAGTTCGAATTGTAAAGTAGTTTTTTACAGACAGACGTACTATTGTTCAAAACCACTTTTTCGGGATCAAAATTTTGAAATAAAATTGCAATACTTTCATCTTATATTTCCTATTAGGCAATTAACCCGGCAGCACTCGCGCTGGGGTCTAATGGACCCCAGATAGATTAAATACACTCTAGATCTGAAACTCTGATTGGATTACCATTATAAAATTTTCTATATTGAAATTGATAGAGACACTAACTCCCCCAATTGTGTCCAAGGGAACTAATGTAATGGTTGACGGCTGTCTTTTTTCTAGCCTCCTTTCGGAGCTTTAGCACAGTCAATTTCGCCTCATAATTTAAAACCATGATCAAGTGACGAAAAGAAACTATTTTTGACGACAACGCATCGTTGCCATAGGATTTGGTATAAAAAAATTGTAATTACAACGGGGGTAGAAATTTTAGTTGAATTTTTCTCTTGGTTTAATTTAATGAATTAAAAAATTCAATATCGTCGCAGCCAACTTGTTAAATGAAATTCCGAATGAACCAAGTTTAAAAAAAAATGGCGTCTTTTAGTTCTATCTCGAGTATTAGGTAGAGCTGAGATCGGAAAATTTAATTATCCATTAAAATCTGACGTATTATAGTACATTTCGAAGAAACAGAGCTGCAATTGGAAAGTTAAATTATGCCAATCACAAATCAATTGTTAATAGTGTATTAGTTCTGTTTGGCACTTTGGAGGCGCTAGGCATCAGATTGAGTTCCCGATCTAGAAGACTCTTAGTCCATGCTAAGTTAGCGCGAGTTCTGCCGGGTTAAGTTAGGTTAGGTTTGAATTATCGTCGCACTAGAGCTACACGAAGACTATTGGCGACGGGCGTCGCATTTTAGAACCACAGTCAAGTGACGAGCTGACACATGAATAGGCACCAAACTCAACGGTTAAGGGCGACATTTTGCACAGTGTTAGGACTTTGAAGGATATTTAACGTGCACTCCCCATACACGGGGTATTATTTGCCCGACATTTTTGGCTGCACGGGCCGTTTATAGGTCGGCAGTTATTTTGGCGATGCCAGTACCTGGGAACTTTCGCATGCTAGGAGAGTGATTAGGCAATTAAGATCTATTAGGCAATTCAAAACACTTGAGGAATACAAACATAAAAACCGTCAATTGATTGCTAGCTTTCTCAGCAACTCGCATAGATTTTTAAAAGATATACATTTTATACTTGAATGAAATCGAGAAAAGGAAAATATTAAGTAATCGTATTATTAAAATAACAAATTTGCTGAACTTTTAATTTAAGTATTTCACATTAAAAGAATTTTTTTGCATTCGTTGATTTTTATTATTATTTATTCGTTGATTATTTTTTTTAAAAAAAAACATATATTTACAACAGATGTTAGAGGTTCATGGCACAGATATATATTAAAATAGCATCTGTAAAAAATTTCAGGCAAATTAATGTAAAACTTTTTATGCTTTTTTATGATTTTAATGCTAGAAGTGGTAGCAAGAAGTGTAGCGTTGAAAAACACCGTTTAAAATAAATCAATCATATTTAAATAAAAAAAAATTTGCCTAAATAGTATTATTCATTATATTTGAAATCACTATGCCAAATTTGGAAAAGATTAAAGTAATAGTAAAAATTTTAGAATTTTGGGTATTCGCCTACCTTAACAGGACAGGCTTCACTCTTCATTTTGATGCTTCGCTGTAGAAGTTGCTTTGCAACGATAAGACTTTGTATGTAAAAAAGCAAACTTGCAGGGTGCAAATGGTACCTGTTGCTTGAGAACTATTTCCTTTTTCGCGCTTCTACCATACTTGTCTCATTAACTGTTTATAAAGAGTGTGTGTGGGGGGGGGGGATAACACTGGTTTCAGACGGATTGATAAACAGAACGATATCCAAAAATCGCTTGGTTAGAATCAGCACTCTCCAAATTGTGTAGAAAATACAAAATCCGAATTTCGCCCTTTCTACCCCATTACAATGCTTCCATTACTTATATTTCATACACGTCAATTGAAATTAAAAACCACTTGAAGGAAACAGACATAAAAACAATCAATTGATTGCCGTTTTTTTTTATTAACAAGCATAACTTTTAACCGCATGGAAATCATCAAATATGTATGTAGGATTTTTTTTATCTGCATTGATTTTAATGATTTTTTTTACTTAACATGAAAAGTTCAGCAACCTTTAAGGGCGACATCGTTCACGGAGTCGGGGCTTTCGAGCATTCAAAGAGCACTCCCTCTATTTTTCGATGACTTTTTAGAAGCATGGAAGATTTATAGGTCGGCAGTTATTTTGGCAAAGGTCGGGCCCTTTTGCATGCAAAATCAAGTTACCTTACTGACCAGATCTTGCTCCAGATTTCTCCGGAATATCCTACACTCCGAACAGGACTGATAACGCGAAAAAAAGGCGAGGTTCTCTGGACTCGTAAACTGAGAATCCCGTTCCTCAACTTACGGCAAAGCAGTGTTAGAAATTGGATGCACAAATTTAGGAGAAATTTGTGCTACTTATTAAAAAAAAATGTAGGAGCAAATGCACCTTTTCTGGAAGCATTTTTGTGAAAAATATTTGGGATAAAATGATAGTTTCTTGTAATTAATGCGCAAACTTTAAAAATTGCCTCAGTTGCGCACCTACACTCCTAGAAATAAAACTTTCATTTATAACGATTCATGAATCCTCAAGCTCATTTCGTTAATTTTGAGAATTGTATCGTCAAACTATCGCGCTACTTTTGAGTAAACGCGAATCCTCACTTTTATGATCGTGATTTTACGATTCTGTTTCTTGATTTTGAGGAAACTGAATCTCTTGTTGTACTCATGCTCAAAAATGACGCAATATTTCTTTACATAAGACGACATTCAAATCCTCATAAAAATGACGATTCAAATTCCCTCACTTTGAGGAAAGGAAAACTCGGTGCATTTGCCAGGAAACGGAATCGTCAAAATTTAGGAAAATTTCGTCGTTTTGAGCATTTATTTTTTAGAGTGAAGCTTTCAACTTTAAAAAGTTGATAGCATCGTTTAAAACAGTCAGTGGCGATAACTGCAACTAAATTAATTTTGAAGTCGCAAAATAGTAGAATTTGGTCGAATTTTGCGACTAACGACCATGAATTTCAAACCTTGCGGCAAAGTATCATTATCCAACCCAGAACAGCTCCCTCAAACTAACTCAAACCTCCCCGTCCGTCCCATATCCCCCGATTGGGTGGCAATTTTCCGTCACATCACCGGGTAGTCGGGGAAAGTGGAAAAGATGAGGCGGAACTCATCCGTCTCCCCCTCTACAAAAGAGGGGGAGAGTTTTGAGCGATGCAGGTTGAGGGGGAGTAGAATGAGGGATTAA
The DNA here is from genome assembly GCA_023701765.1 of Hylyphantes graminicola. Classification (NCBI taxonomy): domain Eukaryota; kingdom Metazoa; phylum Arthropoda; class Arachnida; order Araneae; family Linyphiidae; genus Hylyphantes; species Hylyphantes graminicola. Next base: position 3,920,121 of record CM043113.1, read on the forward strand.
TTGGTCAGGTTTAGATGGCTGCAATTAATGGCGGCTTTTAAATGCTGGATTTGTTCCCATTTTGGAAGTCATTTGTGGAAAATTTTGTTTTTTGAATGTAATTTAATTAGCGGGTGTTTGGTTTGTGATTATGGTTAGAAGCTACGACTTATTTGAGATATTCTCTAAAGTTGCCGATTGAATTCAGGATATTAGGGTTAGGTTTTTGAATTATCGTCGCACTAGAGCTACACTAGGGCTGATGTCGAAGGGCGTCGTATTTTAGAACCACAGTCAAGTGACGATCGCCTGAATAGGCACCCAACGCAACTGTTTGCAATTTTCCGTCACATCACCGGGTAGTCGGGAGAAAGTGGAAAAGATGAGGCGGAACTCATCCGTCTCCCCCTCTACAAAGAGGGGGGGAGTTTTGAGCGATGCGGGTTGAGGGGGAGGAGGGGTATACGAGGGATTAATTAGTCAAGTTTAGATTGCTGCAATTAATGGCGGCTTTTAAGTGCTGGATTTGTTCCCATTTTGGAAGTCATTTGTGGAAAATTTTGTTTTTTGAATGTAATTTAATTAGCGGGTGTTTGGTTTGTGATTATGGTTAGAAGCTGCGGCTTATTGGTTACAGTCCACTCAGCCGAATGAAACTCAGCCGAAAGCCCCAAACCGCAAGATCTCGCCAAATTTCACGACAACATATTCACCATTATGGCGATAATGTTTTCAGCATAGATTTTTCTTTCGTTATCCTGCACTTCAAGATGGCTAACAATTTGGCTGGTTTATCGCTCTAATATAGCAATTGAGTTTTAGAAAAGAAAGCAACATATACGACCCCTCCCGAAGATAGTTGCTGAGATTGTTACTGAAGAGAGCGGCTGTCACAATGATGGATTGGCTTTGCGGGAGGCTTTTAGTGTCCACTGTTCAAAGTTGTACATGTGCAAAGCAATTTGGTTGCTAAAAATCGAAATTAGCCACAAGTCTGTAAAAAAAAATATTTCTTATTTTTAGTTTGAATTATGTCGAATTAGAGGCTAATAAGTTATATTTCGCTAAGTTCGTCAACTAATTATCAACTATTTGTTTTTATATTAACCGAGCAGCTATAACTCTTAATTGCTTAATTTAGTTTTACTTCTTACGTAATTAATTTATATATTGGTTTATATAAACCTATTTTCATAACAATAAGAGGCAGGCATGGGGTTTCATGATGAAGTGATCTACTAAACTTTTGGAAATTAACCTTTCCTAAAACATATATTTTCCAAAAAAAAATACTTTTTAATGATAAATAATGAATTGTTTACATTAACCGAAAGATGCACAATCTCTATTTAGAAAGCTGTTATTATCTGAAGAAGGAAAATACACTATAACTTCTTCGAATAGTATTTAATTATCATTTTCAAAATAATTATTCTCATTATTTTTAAGACAATATTTTATTTGTTGAGAATTAGAAAATGTTAAAAATAAAATAAGATTTATTAATTGAATCGAGCCATTTCGTTTTTCCGCAACAAATATTCTACTACGAGACGATTTAAGCGCATACCATATTTATTGTTGCAAAATCAGCAAGTAATTTATATATGTTAATATTAAAACGTAGGGAAGTTTTACTTAAACTTATTTAGATTATTACTCTGGCTAGTATACTATAGTGTGTAATGTAGCTGATAATATTGTCTAGAGCTAAAAACCGATAATTAAATGCTTATTTCTACCATTTTTTGTGACTTTCTGATTAAATAAAATTCAAATTAAACATATTTTTAATAGTAAATTGCATAATTTTTAGCGATGTGTATTAATAAACTTCAAGTTTAGCCATCTAGTGCATACTGTTGCAATTTGGTAACATACACGTTAATCCATTTTGAACTGACTTTAAAATATTCTTGATGTTGAGCAACTATAGCTATTTGTCATCTATTGAAAGCTATCCGCGATATGAAATGTACCATATTGATAGTTAATCACAATCAGTGAAACAAATATAGATATTTAAAAGTGGTGGTTTTGGGAATTTTAAACTTGTTTTTCTAAAAAAAGAAAAAATGAAAGTTTAGCATAGGTTAAAAAAAAACAGTAAAATTTTCTACAGCTATTTAAAAACAACTTAGTGTTGCCGAACTCAGCCAATCTCAGACTTTTTGACAGTCAATGGAGCATGCTTCACATCTTGAGTGGCAACAGTTCCGAAGGAATAAAAATATGGTCTCGATTGGAGCATTGTGTTCACGTGGCATCTTATGTAATGAGCGGCGCTTACCACGCAACACTACCAATCAACGAAATTGAATACTACCAATCAACGAATTGAACCCAGGAATAAAAGCAAGAATGATGTTGTGTTACTTGAAATATGCGAGTACCTTAAAAATAATTTGTGGAAAATTAGACATTGCGTTTTGCCACCTAGTTTTACCTAGATATATCAAGTCATATCTACTTTTGAAATTTCAAGTTTAAGACAATTGGTTGATTTGACAGGGAATGACACACATCAATTAAAGAGTACATATCATCTATTAAAAATTAATAGAAGTCTCTCCTCGGCGCATGGAGTGGGCTAAGTGGGCCAAGTCCTGCCACCTGGTAAGGTGGTCAGCCTCACGTGAAACCTCCAGTGTTTAGTTCACAAACATGCTTGGTACCCATGTTATCGACCTATTTAAGGGGTCTAAGGAGTCTTAAAAATGTGCAAAGAAGGAACTACAAAGCATAGTTTGATCTTTCATGTAATTTTTTAACTACTCAATATACAAGTATAATTTTTTTATATGTAGTTCTACAAGATTTATTTAATATGAAACAAATTTTAAAATTTATGAAACTTTAACCAAAACTAAAATAAGTGATATTAAACATAAAGCTATTTGAACACATTGTGATTAGGCTTGCGCGGCAAATTGTGAGGTCAAAATTGAAGACATGACCAAGAAAATGACTTTATATTGTACAAATATGTACAAACAAAGACTTATACCTAAATTCTCAGCTCAATTTGAATTAGAATTTATTTTAAGAACTTTTTTCTAAAAAAATTTATAAAAATTTTTGAATTTTGATTTTAAAAAATTTTAAAAATTATTTCTAATTAAAATTGAGCTGAGAATTTAGGTATAAGTTCTAGTTTGTACATATTTGTACAATATAAAGTCATTTTCTTGGTCATGTCTTCAATTTTGACCTCACAATTTGCCGCGCAAGCCTAATCACAATGTGTTCAAATAGCTTTATGTTTAATATCATTTATTTTAGTTTTGGCTAAAGTTTCATAAATTTTAAAATTTGTTTCATATTAAATAAATCTTGTAGAATTACATATAAAAAAATTATACTTGTATATTGAGTAGTTAAAAAATTACATGAAAGATCAAACTATGCTTTGTAGTTCCTTCTTTGCACATTTTTAAGACTCCTTAGACCCCTTAAGGGACGAAAGGATAGGTCTATCTCGCCCAATCCGGGATTCGATCCCCGGACTTGTGGCTGGGCAATGCAGAGCACTACCACTAAGTCACTTAGCCTAATAAATAATTTAAATAACTAACAAGGGAAAAGAAACTCTATGAAACTGAGACTTTCATTAAAAATACCTGCACAAAAAATAAATTTTTTAAGTCTAGTGATGAAAATAAAGATAGAATCAAGCAAAAAAACACTAAATGTTTTGGAAGTTAATAAATTTTTGCAACATTTGAATCTAGAATTTATAGAATTCAAATTATCAGATATATTTTTGTCATTTATACAAGCATGTCATTTCTACATGTGGTCTTAAATTGTTCATTGTCGATTTTTTAATTTAGACCTAAAATGAACACATAATTTGACAGTGCTAATCATTTACAACAAATAAAGAATTTTAAGCACTGAAAAGGCTAAAATTATCTCCAAACCAGAGTTTTATTAAGGTATAAACAACCAAAATTTATGATGATGACAAATTTATTCGCACGGAGCTAACAATTTATCAGTGAAAACAGATGAGAAGTCGTAATGTTTTTAAATAATAATTAACTAATAAACTAAGAAGTAGAAGTAAAGAAACGTAATTAAAATTATGAAGGAAAATATATACAATCAATCGTGTCTAAATTATTTATTTCTCTACTTACTTTCAGTTAATACAAATGTAAGATACTAATAATAAATTAAATATTAATATTGATCCTTTATTTTAATATAGCTCTGTATGTATAGAAATTATTCTGCAATTTTTTCATAAGCTTGGTAAAGGCATTGAAAACAAGCATATAAATATGATTAACATATAGTAAAAAATTCCAATTCATTTGGAATGGTTTGGTATAATAGAAATAGTGTTTTTGTGCACAATAAATTCTCAAAACATGTAATTCAGAAAGGGGCAATTATAAAAGCCGAGTATTGGTCAAATATCATTAAAATACCAGGACGTTTTTGTAAATATTTCAAAAATTTGTTTGAATTTAGATGTATGATTTGCATATATGATATACCTTATATTAAGCAGACATGAGTGTGCTTCAATGTAAACGTGTATTTTTGAGACTAAAAATTTCTTTACTCCTAGCACCCCCAGTCCCCCACCCCTTTAAAGCAACTTCTTTTGATATTATCGGCTTGTTAATTAGAATGCATTAGAAGGTCGAGTAAATATAATATTCTTAGTGAAAATTTTGTAGGGAGCCGGGATGGCGCGGTCAGTTAAGGTGTCTTGCCATTGCAATGATAATACGTTCTGGTTTCTGTCCCCGCCTTAGAAATAATATAAACAGGTCGTGCTTTACAAAAAAACCTCATTAAATTACGCCGTGTATATTGGACTGGTGCATGTTAAATCGACCGTAAGCCCTAAGTTCTGACGCCGCGTAAGAAGTCGCGATAGGGCTACCTAAGTGCCAGTTCGGGTTTCGACCTCGTCACTTGACACTGATTAAATATGAGGCCAGTAACCAATAGTCCTCTTGTAGTTTTAGTGCGACTTTAATTCAGCAAACACCTAATTGTCGTTCGTCACGTATATAAAAACTTCTAAAACCATATATAATTTTAATATGTTGATGTTTAACGATTTACAAACGTAGAAATAATGGAATTCACATCGTCCTAGAGCTACACAGGGGATATGGGCGACAAACTCCATAAGTTTTAAACGCGAAACAGATGAGGAGTTCACCTGAACAAAGTTTGAACTCCACGCAAGCTTATAGCGACGTCGTGCATGGTGTCAGAACTTTGAAAGTCAACAGATTTAACTTGCATTAGCCACACATACACAGCGTTTATTGACGAGATGTTGTGTGTGTCTGAAACGGCTCAGCTGATGCCTTAACACCGCGCCGTGGCGCTTTCAAATAAATGAAATATTGACATATGAACTTAATACAATTTAAATTATGATATCAAAACCTGTTACAGACAGAAATGCTTAGATACTAAAAATGCCCATCATCGAACTTTTATCCTACCCAAATTAAACAAATAATATGAGAGTTTGTCTTTTACAGCAAATAAAGAATTTTGAGGACTGAAAAAGCCTGAGCAAAGCAAAAGTTACACTCTTAAAACAAAAGAGTGAAATCCACTCTTGTAGGAGAAGTGCATTTCCGACACTGGAAATGAGTAAATATTAACTCAGACTGAGTTAAAATCACTCGTTTGGTGTGATCCTGTCGGAGGTTTAACAAATAAAGTATCCACTCCTATAGGGGAAGTGTATTTTCGACACTGGAGGAGTGAAAATCAACTCAGATCGAGTTAAAATAGCTCGTTTGTTTTAAGAGTGTATGTTATGACAAAAAACATCAATTATCAGGGTGAACAGCTGCCAAGTTATAAGATATTTTAAAGTAATAAGTATGTCGTTCATCACGTACATAAAAACTTCTAAAACTATATATATATTTAATATGTTAATGTTTAACGATATGCCGATAATTAACGATACGGAAGTAAAGAAACATAACTTAAATTTGAAACAATATGTATATACATTAATCTTGATAAAATTATTAACTATTTATCGTCTTGCATTCATTTTTTGCTTAAAGTAAATTACTAATTATAAAATAAAATATTTATATTGATCCTTCAACATTACTCTATTTGAACATTATTTTGTAAATTTCTTTTACCGAGATAGGTACAGACATTGAGAACTAGTTCAAACCATCGAACAAAATCCTTGTCTGTTGTCTGATTATATTTATCGCCTGAAACAGGAGTGACCCGCCAGAGTTCTTAGAACGAGGGGTCTTTTTTACGACTCCTGGTCTGCACGGCGATCGCATTGTATTCGCAATTACATCATGAGCAGGGAGCGTTCACCAATGGTACAAATTTAACCTCATATTTGGCTTCGCATGCACCATTCGGTTGAATTCTTATCGCCAACGCTTTGGCAGGAGAAAAGCAACCACAATCTCTTATCAGCAGAGGGGGATCTCTTCGCCAAGCACAACCCCACTTTTTCACCAAGTTGGCTACCTTTTGCGGTTTCGGCTGAGTCCCATTCGGCTGAGTGGGGTGCCACGGGCTTATTTGGGATATTCTTTAAAGTTGCCGATTGGATTCAGGATATTAGGATTGTTGATTGAGTTATCGTCGTACTAGAGGTTCACAAAGGCTGTTGGAATTTCGAGAGTTTGAATAGCTCTTAATTGGATTATCAGATCATTTTTTGTACGTGGAAACTGATGAGAATTTTTTGTTACTTGGAGATTTTTTTCCGATTTGATTAGGTTTTTGAATTATCATCGCACTAGAGCTACACGAGGGCTATTCCCGATTTGATAAGAGTTTTCGATTACAGATATAAATATTTTGTTACACTGGATCCTAATAAGCATTCTCTGCATAACTTTAATACTTTAAAATAAATACAGTAATTCTGAAAAAGTATTTTTGTTCAGAATAGTTTTAAAAGACTACTCCGTACAATTTTAAAAGATGTCATTACTTTTATGTTGTTACTACTTTTAGTGTGTTTAAAAAAATATTCAGCTAAAAAATCATTCATATTTATTTAAAGGGTGATTTTAATCTTTTTTTTTCTCTAAATGTCACCAGCATAATTTTTGGCACACAATATGAAATGCCAAGACCTTTATTTAAAATCCTGCACTTTTATCACGCCCCCTCTCCGACCCCGGCGTTTTCATTTTCGTTCAGTTGACCAATAAAAGAGCTTCATTCCTCTCGTTTCGATTCGGCATTGTTGAAAATGGAAGCTGCTTTGTTATTTCGACAGTCCTGAAATATATCTCCACTTGGAAAAGAACTTTTTTAACGGTTTGTCGCTAGCAAAGTGTCAGCTGAAAAATTGATAGCCGTTTTCCTTTTTATTGTTATTTATCATGCTCTTTTTATTTTGTTTTTTCAATTGATATTCATATCAAAAACATTCTTCGTTTCTTCCAAACAAATACGAGAATAAATGAATAAATGTAATGCTTATTTATAAGATAAGAAAGCTATTTGCTTTGTGCTTTTATGAAAATATGCGCTGGGTCGAGTTTTCTTATTTAATTGAGATTGTATACGATACAGTATCGTGGTGTTTGGTATCGAAGAATACTTACGCATTGTTTTTACTTCCCACTACCTAATACGAAATACAAGGTAATGAAAAAATTACGTTGGTGATTGTGTTTTCTACAAGTTATGGAGGTTGCTGATTTTGAATCAGTAATTTTTGAACATTGGTCCGTCTGGGGGTCTGTCCGTCTGAAACAACTCTACAGCAGGAACTAATAGAGGTAAACTAAATTCTTCGGTGCAACAGCCCGTTAGGGGGCCAAGGCCTGCCGTGTCCATTTCAGCTTTCGTGACCAAGGGCTCTGGGGGGGCTAAGTATATGTCCCGGTTAGGTGGTCAGCCTCACGTGGGACCCCAGTGTTTGGTTTTGAATTATCGTCGCACTAGAGCTACACGAGGGCTATTGGCGACGGGCGTCGTATTTTTAGAACCACAGTCACATGACGAGCCAACACCTGAATAGGCACCCAACGCAACCGTTAAGGGCGACATCGTACGCAGCGTTAGGACTTTGAAGGATATTTAACGTGCACTCCCTTACACGGGGTATTAGTCGTCGGACATTTTTGGCTGCACGGGCCGTTTATAGGTCGGCAGCTATTTTGGCGATGCCCGGACCCGAACCTGGGACCTTCCGCATGCTAAGCGAGTGCTTAACCGACTGGGCTCCCCTGCTCGTTCTACAAGTTATGGAGGTCGCTGATTCTGAATCAGTAATTTTTGAACATTGGTCCGTCTGGGTCAGTCCGTCTGAAACAACTCTACAGCAGGAACTAATAGAGGTAAACTGAATTCCCAGCCCGTTTGGGGGGCCAAGGCCTGCCGTGTCCATTTCAGCTTTCGTGACCAAGGGCTCTGGGGTGCTAACTAGGTATATGTCCCGGTTAGGTGGTCAGCCTCACGCGGGACCCCAGTGTTTAGTTCCCAAGCATACTTGGTACTCATATTATCCACCCACTTAAGAGTTGAAGGGCTGAGACAATCTCGCCCAGTCCGGGACTCGATCCCCTGTCCTGCGGCGTGGCAATGCGAAGCACAACCACCTGGCCACTGGGCCTCAGACTAATAAGGCTACACTCTCAGAAATAACACTTTCATTTTTGACGATTCGTAAATCCTCAAACCTCATTTCGTTACTTTTGAGGATTGTTTTGTCAAACTATCACGTGACTTTTGAGTAAACGCGAATCCTCACTTTTACGATCGGGATTTGACGATTCTGTATCTTGATTTTGAGGAAACTGAATCTCATTGTTGTACTCACATGCTTAAAAATGACGAAATATTTCCTTAGATTCGACGACATTCAAATCCTCATAAAAATGACGATTCAAATTTCCTCATTTTGAGGAAACGAAAACTCGGAGCATTTGCCAGTAACGGAATCGTCAAAGTTAAGGAAAATTTCGTCGTTTTTGAGCATTCATTTTTTAGAGTGTACGAACTTCAAATTCGGTTGTCGGACATCGCAATAGGCTTTCTATAAAATCGCGCGTGTGCAAAGGGCTGCCAAAAAAAAACCATCTCGGGTGTAAAGGTATTGCTGAAAAAAAAAAACATTTTGTAAGGTATAACCGAATTATAACGCATCAATGTCCATTTTTAAGTGTTAAGGTAATTGAAAGTCGTGTATCTTTACATGTAGTACCTAATTTTCTCTAAACTGATAAAATAAACATGCTATTTATTGATAAATTTTGTCTAGATTAATTTATTTATAGGATGACAAATACGAGAAAATGGTATTTATGCGCCAATTAAACTGTTGCTTCTGTTGTATGAATTCTGTAGAGAAAAATCCACTAGATTCAATGACAGAATCTTTAAGATTTCAATAGTTTTAATACTAATTTTTTTTGGTAATAAAATATGTATGAACTAAAAGCATTTTGCATCTTCAGTTCAGGTATGGTCGTAATATAGCTAAATTTAATGCGTATGATGTCACCGGCGCGGCAGCGAGTTTGGGGATTACTTGTTAGTTTGAAATAACCGAAACTTGATACCTGTTAACGTAATAGTTACGCAGGTTTCAACTTTGTTCTTTTCGATCAATTCAGTTTAGTTCAAGTTACCGTCAACTAAAAAATATTACAAATAACGAAACTTTTTTAGAAAACAGCCCATGCAATTAATACATCTCAACTTTAATACTGGCAAAAAATTAAATTTGAAAAATCTGCCTTTAAAAAAACATCGCTGATAGTTAACTGCAACCAACTGTGATTTTTTAATATTTGTTTATCGTTAATTATAGACAGTTACTATAACACAAGATTCACCTACGATCATCTTTCTATTTTTATTGAAGATTACTTTTAAATTGAACATTAAATTATGTAATTTCATTCATGAAACTATTAGTCCTGGGTTGAATAATATATTGATAAAGTTCTCTGGAAAAGAAGTCATTCTTATAGATTTTTATGTCTTAGTTATGCAACAAATTTGACTGCTATTCGATGGAAGAGACCCTCGACAATCAATGAGCACAATGATTTATGGAAAGTTGTTCGCAGCGCTGAAAAAGTGTTCAAAACTATGAGTAGTTATGGATCTGGTTCAGAAGTGGATATAACTTTCCACGCCACAGAAACTCGAAACGGAAAACCGGTAAAGTCATTCTCCGAAACTCGTAAGATAAAGAATAGCAGGTTGATATACAGCGAACTTAAAGAAATAGAAAGAAAGTGCATACCGACCAGAAATACGTCATCTTTGAGAGAACGTATTCGTAAAACTAGTAGAAATAGAATAAACTTAACAGGTTCAAGATACAACAAATCTCTTCATTTTAAAGATCAATTCTCTGACATAAAAGCAACGCAAAGATCTCCCGAACAGAAGCGCTTTAACCGAAATATATATAAGCACAAGTCCCCTAACAATATCGGAACTTGGCGTTTTAAGGAGCATCGAAAATATCAAACCATGACTTCGCCATCTTCGAATGAACGTAACTACCAAAATAGAAACTCGCCAATTAAAAATCGAAGCGATCTTGCACACACTCGATGCTGCAAGTCTCCAGTTTCTTGCGGAAACATTTATAACGATAGTACTCATACCAAAGTTTTTAAATTTAGCCCAAGTTCCCACTTTAAAGGTAGACAAATTTCGAAGAGTCCGAATAGCAAGTCACCACCTAAGACTCACGATAAACAAAATTCACCCAGGACATCGCCGCATAAAAAATCGCCAACTCAAACACGCACCAAATCTCCAAATCGCCACAGACCCATCAAAATTGTACATTCCCCGGCAACCTCAGGTGATGACTCATCTCTCGATCGAATGCAATCAAGACATGGCTCGAAGATTCGAGATCTTATTAAGTTCCACGAAGAATTCAACCGCCAAGCAGCAGAAGTAAAACATCAAAATTACAATCGCTATGCAAAAATAGGTCAAAATTACAATCGGAGGAAAGAAGATGGTCAAAACTGCCATCGACATGCAAAAGAAGAATATCAAAAGGAATTTGACAGCTATTCTTCGAGCGACCTATCAGATGAAGGAATATCACGACGTCGAAGAAGCGAAGTCCGTCGTTCGAATGTTCCAGAACGTCATACAGAAGCAGAATGTCAAAAAGAATTGAACTGCCAGTCTTCGAGTGACTCATCAGATCAAGGAATTTCCCGACGTCGAAGATGTGAAATCCGTCATTCGAATGCTCCAGAACGTCATACAGAAGTAGAATGTGAAAAAGAATTCAAAGTCCTTCATTCGAATGTCATTGGTGATCATAGAATTGCACGACGTCAAAGATCTGAAGTGGGCCATTCGAATGACCTAGCAGATCGCGGAATTTTACGACGTCAAAGATCTGAAGTACATCGTTTGAATGTCTTTGCCAATCATGAGATATCCAAGCGACGACTAAGATCTGAATTGCGACTCTCAAAAGCAACAGATCTTCCGTTTCCCAACTACATGTACAACGTTCACGACCATTTTACGGTTGATTCCGAAGAAAGTGTGGGCGAAAACTACGAGTTGGAATCTTTATCAATTCGAATGGCGCGAACCAAGATTAAGTCTCCGCCGCTGTATTCGAAGATTGACATAATGGGTCCTGTGCAATCATCAGCTGATTACGATAGGGGACAAGGTAAGAGTTGGAAATACTAAATGAATTTAAGGTTCTTTATGGTGATATTTCCTATAGGGAAATTTGTAAACATATTTTTGAGTGAGACATATTACTCCCCATGGGAATTCTCAAAAATAAAAACCATTAACAGAAAATTCTAAAAAATATAATTAAGTACTGATCTTCTCTATATACTGAATATTGAGGGTCTGCAATCTGCATTCCCCATTAGTTTGAGAAAGTCACAATCTACAGAAACTGGATATTTTTGTTTAACTATTTAGATACTAGAAGATTTTTAAATGGTCTCATTGTAAAATTTATAGCGCCGTATGCGAAACTTTGCCCTTTGAAAATTGTGAATTTTATTGTTGGCATAGTTTAAAAATCCTTCATTCTATTTATATAGGTAGTTCAATACATGTCAAGTACTACAAAAATAGATGTACAAATGTGCCTTGTTACTATATTACAAAGTAGATAAATATTCTTAAAAAACAAATTTATCAAAAAACAATGAGATAATAACTTTATTTTAGGGGATTACGACCACATTTCGCGGAGTTCTTCCAGTACGAGTATTTGCGCAACTTTTCACACTTGCTGCAACAGCGAAAGATGTATTGAAGATACGGACAGTGCCACATCCTTGGAAAATGTTGCAAGCGATCGTAAAGTCCGGTATAAGCTACACCAAAGAGGTGCTTCCTTTAATACTTTCGATAGTATGCTTACATTTTTATTTCACAGTATTTTTACAAGTATAATAACAATTGAAGAGTTTATTTAAAAACGTGCTAAATGACATTTTTGAAGGGGAAAAAAGGAGATTCTTCAATGAACACGTTATTCGCCCTCCTTTAAATATAACTAAGTTTATGGTTTGGTTAGGTTAGTTTTGAATTATCTTCTTACTAGAGCTACACGATGGGTTAAAGTTTATGAAAAGGAGGAATTCGTTAAGCATATTTTTTACCTTTTTGTAAGTAATGTTTTTAACGTATCTAAGTGGGAACAAAAAACTTTAAAGCTCATTTTCTCCTCTTTTTACAAGTTTTCCATTAAGATCTTCAATTTCGATAGCAGCGAAGAGCACAAATTTAGTTTGATAAAGTTTGTGATACTGCTGAAGATATTACACAACCTGTGTCCATCCAAAAGTACTTACCAAATACTTTGGCTTGCATACTAAAGTATTTACTTTAATCTAGATGACTGATATTAAGGCAGTAGCAAGATCAGCGTCATCTATCGTGGATAGGTTATTTGAAAATATAATTACTCGTGCGGCGGAACGCTACACGTATTTCAAAGCAATAAAACAATGATGTGTCTATGATAGGTTTTCCATATGTACAAAAATTGACATGTTATAACTAGATATTTCCCTACCTGATTAAGTTGAGACATAAGTTAAAGTTTTCCTTGTTTTGATGAAGTCTCGTGTTTTTCCTTTCAATTTTGTACATACTGTACCACACTAATAACAGATTAGGGATTTTTAGTCCTTATGTGTTTTTAAAAATGCATTTTAACAAGTTTAAATTTATAACACCGATATATGATCATTCATTTCATGCAGGTTCTGGATATTCTAACAAACCCCACAGAAACTTGCCCAAGAATAGAAACTCTGAAAACAATATCCAATTCCACCAAAACAGTCGTAAACTTGGCGGCTCTCGCAGTAGATGCAGTTGCAAGTGCCATAGCATCGAAACCGACATTCAAACGACAACTGATGACGACATGACGCAGCGGGTCATCAAACAGATGGTACACAAAACTTCCATTACAGATTGTAGCACAAAGTATTCTAAAGGTCATGGAGATAGTAAAAAATCGCCACTGAAAAAAGACACGGGTAGAACAAGATTCGACGAATTCTACGAGAAATTTTCGAAAAATTCTGAAATTCAGAGATCACCAAAGGCTGACATAGTTGGAAGATCCGGTGCCGGGAGGAAAACTAAGAAATTTGTCCAATGATGGCTATTTAAAATAAATTGTAATGATGACACACCAAATAAAGAATTTATAATGAAATATTTATTCTAATTTGACTAACTTTCTCTAATCTAAGCTTTTACGATACCTGATAAACAACAAAATTGTCTACAACTAAACTATGAGTACTTAAAAGGCAGTTTCAGCAGCATACGGTTTCTGTACAACTTGTTTCACTACACACGTTGTCAACAAGCAGAAAAACATCTCAAAAGGGAATTAGATAATCCCCAATTCTCCTCTTCAAAATAGTTATTTTATTAAAAGTGTGAAATGTACTGAACCTAAGCTAGGCTGTGTTCTAATATATATCCGATAAAGTAATCTAAATTCTGTTCATAAACATTCATTTTTACGTTAGCTTTATTTGCGCGTAAAATTTAAATTTTAATGTATAAAACTTATTTAACTGAATTTTATAAAACTTATTTAACTTATTTTATTTTTAAATAGTTGTTTGTTAAAGAATTTAAAATTTTACATTAAAAAAAATCTCAGCTAACTAAAAATACTCATAATAATTAAGTTTTAACTTTGTATAGTTATGTACATTTATGTAAGTGCCGCAATTTAGAGCCTTCCAATTTCAGAAAAAAATTTACTTTGTCTTGTACTTACTAGTTATTTTGAAAACAAAAGAATTACACTTATAAATAAAAAAAATTATGATAAAGGCAATCTGGTTTTACTCTACATTTTCAATAACAGTAAAATTTACTTTTGATTTAATCTTGTATTCTTAGCACTTGGAATGTTTCACTGATCATTGAGCAAATTAAAGAAAAACTACGATTATGTTACCAAATAAGAGTGGATGCAGCATAAAAAACTTTTTTACCATTTCAGTAATTGATTAATAAATCATAGGATACTATAACCGTTCCACTAAAGAACCAAATCTAATAATGGTTTTAGCCAATAATTATGAAATCGATCTTTTATTAAGAATCTTGCCTAATGGTTCTTATTATTAATAAATGATACAATTGTGTACAAAAAAATCATTCCTCCTAATGAATCATTCTTAATGATTCCATTCTTAATAAAAGATACAATTGCTAAAAAAAGTACTGATTGATTAAAGCGAAACTAGTTCGTAAGCTCACTTTCCAATTTACTTTTATTATTGCAATCATATTCTACACCATCTACAGATTCAGAACATTTTGTTACCGAAACATTTTCCGAATTATCCTCCACTATATTCAATTTTCTAATCCTGATTTCAGGTTTTTCATGTATACATATGAAACCTAAAAGCAGGATTGGAAAATTGAGTAATATACATAAAAAGAGTAATACAATCTCAATTTACGAAGCCTTCTTATCAGTAGTAAAATTGTTATTTTTACTGCAAAACCAATTTTCGTTGATCTCGTTTTCATTGTCTATCGGAATGTTCTAGGGTTGCCGAGTAAGAATGCGTAAAGCGCCAAATTAACTTAGTGTATCGCCAAATTATTACTTTTGACACTAATTGTATTAAAAATTTCGTTTGTTTTTCCCCAATCCAAATATTTACAGAAATACTATGAAGAGTTTGGGTTAGGTTGAATGATCATCGCCAATTGAATTTAGAACCACAGTCAAGTGATGAGCCGACACCCGAGTATGCACCCCATTCAACTTTTAAGGGCAATATCGTAAGTAGCCTTTGGGACATATTTAACGTTCACACCCTCTACACGAGGTATCATTCGCCGGACGTTTTTGCATGCATGGGCCGTTTATATATCGGCTGTTATTTTTTGCAATGCCCGAGACCGAAACTGGGACCTTTCGCATGCGGGACAAGCGCCTGACAGTCTGGGTTCTCCAGCCCTAAAATAAGATTGAATACAAATCTAATTGCTAATTGGGGGGATCGAAATTGAACTACGTAAAACAGATATGTTAAACTTAAAAACGCACTAAACTGCATGTTGAGAAATAATAGTTTTACCTGGAGGAAGTTAACACAAATGCGAATACCTTTGCCACTTGGGCAATTTTTAATTTATTAACTCTAGTTATCTATATTTTCCAGAGAAATTCATATTTAGAAAACTGTAATTTAAGTACTGTGAAAAAAACTCAAAATTAGAACATTAAAGAAAAGGAAAAACTTTTCATGTACTTACGTGGTCGACGAATCCAATGACAAATACGTGGATTTGAATTCCCCGCTTTCTGACAAGGTGCTTCGTAGCTACTTGGAATAACCTTTAAGATACCCAGCATAAAAAGTTCTAGTCCAGAAGAAAATAATCAGTAGCACTCTCAAGCAGACAGTCAATGCAAACTTAATGGTTATTAAAGTTTGACTCTGCTAACCTGAAACAAGTCACTGGTAGGAACAACACAAAATTCCAACACGTCATTATGTGTTGGATTACGGTTATTTGGAAATGTCTTCGTTTTTGTCTGTCTATTTCTTACCTCCTTTTGGAGCTGTAACACAGCCAATTACGCCTCCTAATTTAGAACCCAGTTTAAGTGACCAGGTCGACACATGAGCGGGCACCCAACTGGACTCCAAGCCACAATTTAAGTTTATGGTAGATTAGTTAATGTTTGGTTAGAACGTTTCCGGCTGTTTATTTCTAGCCTCTCCGAGGAGCTTAAACGCAGACAATTATGTCTTGTCATTTGGAACCGCGGAAAAGTGACGATGTCGACACCTTAGCTGGCATCAAAGAATTTCGAAAGAAATTGTATGCTAAAGCAGTCGGAACCAAAGAGTTCTATAGTAGGGTAGAGGAACGACTCGTACTGAGCTACAGAAATGGCACACTACGGAGCGGGAATAGAGTGGCAAAAGATCTAGTTTCGGTTTAGAAGCCAATTGGAATCAGAGCTATTTCGAGGGCTTTTGACAAAATTTTAAATGCTTATAAATTTTACCAAATGCAGCAGCTCATTTGAAATTTTTATACTGAGAAAGAAAGTACACCCAGGGCAAAGGCTGGGATCGAACCCGCACCCGTACTGCGCGTGGACTGCTAGCGTTATGGCCTGCGATCCAAACCTCTCGACCATCGGGCCCCACATGCCATCCTACATATTCTGCATGTTGGTCCATGGTGCTGTAAACATTTACTAGACAGCTTTTATTCTTTTAGAGATTAAGTAAAGATAGACAATTTTGTAAACCACGCCAAAAATAGACATATTTAATCATTTCTTGCAACCCTTCCCTCCCCCTAAATCACGCGATCCGTGCGATTCGGGATGTTGTAAGGGAAGCCGTAATCAGCGCCCAATCAGCGTGGAACATGTCCGGTGAATTCGGCAGCCATTGATTTGACTTTTAACTGTCCAAAGTACCTTGGGGAAATGAAACTTTTATTAGGGACAGTTTTGTGCTGTTGGGAGAAAGGATTGGATTGGTTGCAGTGACGTTGCACAAGAGCTCTTTTGTGACAAGTTAATGGTGAACGAAGATGATGTGCGCACGCGCACTGTACCGAGTGCGGGTTCGATTCCCGCCTTCGCCTTCGTAATTTCTCTCTGTGTGTTAGTAAAAATTCTGTAAGTGTCTGTCTTACTTGACAAAGGTTTTTCTGCGGGTCTCTGTTCAAGCACACAAGCCGGAAATACAGGGTGGTTATAAAATAACGCTCCCTATTCGGAGTGGTCTGTAGCTTGAATGAATAATCCAAATGCATTAAAAATTGAGACACTTGCTATTCAAGAAGGGGGGAAAAGAATGGAACCATAAAAAAGTCATAATCTTAAAAAATAATCATTAAAAAGAATAATCATAAAAAACAAACTCGTCTTTTGACCAGAATCTAAATTACGAGGCGTCGTCAATTATGGCCAATTACTGCCAACACAGCTAATTACGCCTCGTAATTTAGAACCCTGGTCAAGAGACGAGTTTCTTTATTACGAAAAAGAATGGAATTATAACACAGAAACTCGTCTCTTGACCAAGGTTATAATTACGAGGAGTAGCCAATTATGGCTAATTACGGCCAACACGTCCAATTACGCCTCGTAATTTAGAGCCCTGGTCAAGCGACGAGTTTCTTTTTTATGATTCCATTCTTTTTCCCCCTTCTTAATTAGTAAGTGTCTCAAAGTTTTTTGCATTTGGATTATTCATTCAAGCTACAGACCACTCCGAATAGGGAGCGTTATTTTATAACCACCCTGTACATGTTCCATCCAACCAACGCGAACCTATTTTGCCAATAAATGCTGTTAATTCTGATTTCTAAGAATTTTGATGGTGTAATTTTGTAATAATTCATCATTGGATTAGAACTACTCTGGTGTCGGGTAGTCACTTAATTCTAAATAATACGCCCGTCTCTTATTCCCTTGTGCAGCTCTAGTCCAACAATCATTCCACTCATCCCAACCAGAATCTAATATTTAGCTCCACACACACACACAAAACAACCTAACTCAAATCAAATCAAACCCAATCACAAATTAGAAATCTCATCTCATCAATGCAATTTAATCTAATAACCAAACAAATTGCGTGCATTGCTGTTCGGTTTAGAAACGGCACCACAAACCTCATTAGCGTACCAATGCTCCTAAACCCCCGATGTGTCACTCTGAGCCACGCCCAACCAGTTCGATGGGCAAACGGGGAATTCGTTTATGTTGGACATGGACAATGATATTAGTTTGGTGGGAATGACAGTCAATTTTTGCAATCATTCAATATCAAGGACCGTCCATAGCCGTGTTGTTAAGGTAGGCGAATACCCAAAATTCCCCCAAATTCTAAAAATTTTACTATTACTTTAATCTTTTCCAAATTTGGTATAGTGATTTCAAATATAATGAATAATACTATTTAGGCATTTTTTTTAATTAAATTAAATTTATTTATTTTAAACGGTATTTTTCTACTAAAAAAAGAGGTTTACGCTAACAAGTCTACCACATTGAATTTTCATCCTATTAACAATAATTATGTGTTAAATTCTTCGTTTTGAACTGATGCATGCAATGACCCTCTAGAGTTACATACAAATTACAAGAAAAGAAGTTATTAAGAAAAATGTAATAAATTAACCACAAAAAAAGGATTTTTTTCGATTAACTTACACTTGGACATTTTTTTTAAAAAAAACTTATATATTTACACCAGATGTTAGAGGTTCATGGCACAGATATATATTGAAATAGCATCTGTAAAAATTTTCAGGTTAATCAATGCAAAACTTTTTATACTTGAACTGTTGGCGTAAACCCCTTTTTTTAGGTGAAAAACACCTTTTAAAATAAATCAATTATATTTAAATTAAAAAAATTGCCTAAAAAGCATTGTTCATTATATTTGAAATCACTATGCCAAATTTGGAAAAGATTAAAGTAATAGTAAAAATGTTAGAATTTTGGGTATTCGCCTACCTTAAGGCATCCGCCTCAGGATTCAGCCTTCTCAGGAGTGAGGGGGTTCGGATGCCACCTACTACTTCCACCTTGATGAATTTGAATTCCTGAATTAAAATCACGTCTTGGTCTTCTATTTTCCAGGGAATACATGTTTAACCCTTTCAGTCCCAGTGATGCCATTTGGCATCATCACTTTCAATATTTTTTTCAAAATGTTTATGTGTGCTATGACATCCAAACACACATCATTCGATTCTTCACACTTTGTTCTATCAGACAAAATTTTACTTTAATCTCAATAGAAGTCGGAACTACTATATTTTTGTTTAGAAAATAGTCAACAAGCGTTTCTCCTGATTTTTGATAAGTTCACTTCAGTTCCACATATTTAAAACACAATTTAAACTATTTCGGTTAAAATAATTACTAAAATTTTTTTAATAATATGGTCAGATGCATTAAAATATATAACTCGAAGTGTTTTTAGGTAATATATATATTTTTTATTTTGTTGTTTTCCACAGTTAAAGAATTTTGGCATTGTTTCAAAAACCATATAAAAAATTAAAAGGGATTTTTTTTTCTTATGGGATTCGTATATTTGACCTAAAATAAGCTTATTTTGTGAATATCAGATGTTTCTGTAGTGTAGTAAATTTTTGGGACTGAAAGGGTTAAATTAGATAAATTTATCTGTTGACTTATTATGATATTTATTTACCTTATTTAGTACAAGAGCAAAATCATAAGCATATCAAACTTGGGGGAGGGCACTTGCAAGGTATCCCCCTTTTTTTCCTAAACTACCTCCGAGTTTTATTCAATATTTGACCAACGACTTTAAGGCAGATCAGTACCATGTCATTTTTAAAAAAAATCGAATTTTTTGAAATTTAATATTGTGTAAAATACGTTTCAAGAGCTTTCCAACATTGCCCTTTGTATTTCATTCAGACAACTTTAGCCTAGTTAAATTTTAATTTAAATCAGCAGTATTTTCATAAAGTCAGCTTTCAACTTTAAATCTCATTTTTCGCAAAATGGTATTTTTTCAGGTTTATGTACCTTCTTCTAATGTAAATTTTTACAGGATAATTGTTTCAGGGTGTTTTGCTTACTGAAATGAGCCTATTTCACAAAATTTTAAGGAGAGAAAAAAATATGGTTAATTTTGTGATGTAAAAATGCTTTAAAAAATAATAATTATAACACATTACCTTAAAAAATATTTTTTAAAAAACACACTTTATATATTAATGAAATATAATTTCAGTGTATAGTTCAAAGTGCATATAATGTACATAATTTTTTATGTTGTTCTGTATGTTAGTTTTAAAGGAAAATGAACTTGAAAACGGTCAATTTAACATTTGCCGTATACAAGGTACGAACCTGCCTTAATACCTAGACACTGGTAATTTCAAGAATCTATGCAAAGCAATTTTTACACTTCCCCCTTCTCCCTAATAAAAGTGAAATTAGCGACCACTGTAACGGGCACCCTGGGACCACAAGAAATGGAATCGGATATTTATTAGTGGAGCGTGATTCCTATAATTATATCCAATAGAAGCGTGTTGTAGGGAGAAACGACTTTAATTCTCGATAATTGGTTCGTGTTTTTGCTCAAAAAGAACTAAAGCGTTAAATCTTTATTTTTAGAAGAACTAGTGGATTTAAATCCTTAAGTTATTTGGATCAGATAGGGTTACTGTCACCCTATAACGAGGTTGTAAAAAATTAAATGATAGGATCTCCATGTAAAGTATAAACTGGTGCACACATACAAATGCAAAAATTGTCGACCAACAACAGGCCAGAGGCCCAGCAAGGCTGGTCCAAAATATATCTAATTCCTAATACCAGTTTCCAATAGTTATCGAGATTCTTTTAAAAATCTTCCACTCTCTTCGAATACACAACATATTCTGGTAAAGCATTCCACTCATTGACGACTCCATTGTAAAAAATAATGTTTTCTTACCTCCCTTCTAAAGCATGGTTTATTCTATTTCTGACCATGCCCTCTGGTCCTATATCCGATATGGTCCTGGTCCGCTATGTTCAACCTATGTATTGAAAACTAATTTGAAATTGCATCTGGAAACTCTTATTGTCTCTGAAACCCCCTATATCTTCGGATATGCTGGGAATATTTTTTATCACATTGTGAATGTTGCGATAAGATTAGTTAAAATTTTCTTGAATATTAATAATAGTTGCTAAATAGGTAGGTAGTAAAGTAATTGCCAAAGTAAATATCTTAAAAGCAGAAACTCACAGTATGAACGATAAACAATTCATTGATTTTTTTTCATTATTAATTGACGTTGTAGCGATGGCTATTGATTAGAAAATAAGTCTGTAATAAAAAAAAAATAACTCAGCAGGGGGAAAAATATATAAATGGAGAAAGAAGATGTCTGAAAATAAAAGAAAAATTAACTTCAGAAACAAAAAAAAGCGTATCCAACACATTGGTATTAAATTGATTAACCAATAAAAAACTTATTTTAAATGTAACGGCCCTCGCCAGATAAGACGGTGAAAAATGCCCCCATTCCAATCGGGCTAATTTTTTTTCTGAAAATACCTCATAATATGGAGAACTCCTCAGCCAAGTTTCAGCTCTAAAATATAACGCATTTTTAAGTAAAAAATAAAAGATTTTTTATTTTTAATTGGAATATTCCCCGAATCTGTTTGATAATATCCAAAAAACTGCTCATGAGGTTTTAGATATCATTGAGTAGTATTCTCAGAAAAATACGCTTATAAATCTGATAGAGTGATCATTGCTAAAAATGCGATTTTATTTTCCAAAACATTTTTTTAATATAAAATTTTTTTGATACACTTTAAGTTTCTGTCTCTACATGTTCCTCCCCCCTAACATCAATATACAATATAACTTTCTTTTTGCTTTATATTAATTCTTTATTTAATTCTTTTAATTGTTGTGAATATTTTTTTTGTCTGCTCTTTTTATTTGGTTACGTGTTTATTTGTTTCATTGTGAGTGCTATTTGATTCGACTAACATACGCTGTTAATGTTGTTTACTGATTATTGAAGTGCATACTTTTTTGCCTTGTTTTTTAATTTGTTACGTATTTTGTGCCACGATTTTCTAATTTGGTATTGTTTATTTATTTATTTTTTATTTGTTAATTTTCGTGGGTACAATTCCGTGCTCTTTAGTTCTGTGTTTATTGTTTCTGCTTTATTGGTCTAGTAATTAGTATTTTGTATCATGGGGATGACTAAGTGTCTTAAGGTTATGAAAAAATCTGGTCAAGGGCGAATGTATATAGTTTGTGATACCTGTGAGAATTTATGTGATGCATATGTATATGGTTTTAAAGATGTTGATAGAAATCAGGAGATTCAGTTTACATGTAAAGCTTGTATTACTATTAAGGTTTTGGAGGAGGAATTATTAGCTGTAAAAGCTAAATTGAGTGTAAACAATGATGATCAAGGTATTGTATTTAGAGCGGGTGAAAGTTCAGAGATGGAGGATGATAAAGAAGAGGTATATTCCTTGGTTGAGGAGGAATTGAGTAGTGAGTGTGGTGACGATGATATTGATGTAGTTACTAAGGGTGTAGTCCTGGGAGACTCAATGGTTCGTGGGATTGGGAATGTGATTTGCAATAAGAAGCGCAACATGAGCCGGTGTTGTTTGCCAGGAGCAAGGGTTAATGATGTGATTGATGTGGTAAGAGAAGGAACTGTAAATGAGGGTGATAAAGTAGTTTTGTGGGTAGGTACCAATGAGGTTGGCAAAGCCACAAATAGGGAGTTTAAAAGAGAGACGAGGACGCTCCTTAGGGAGGTCAAGGGTAGGACAAAGGACATAACTGTTCTTGGGTTGTTACCGAGGTTTCCTGGGTGGAAGAGTAGGTTGAGTGTGGAGGAGCAGAGGTCCAATGCTTGGATGAACGCTAGAGCATTGGCTATGAACAAAGTTCTAAAAGAGGTTTGTGAAATGGAGGGGGTGAAGTTTCTAGATCTTTTTTCTAGGAGAAAGTTTGAAAGTACAACTGTGTTTCAGGGTTGCCAAGTAGAGTGGATGGCAAGGGACAGAGTGCACTTGAGCACTAGAGGTGTAAACAAGGTAAGCAGGTTAGTGATGGACAGCCTTGCTTCAAAAAACTAGGCAAGTTTGGCGGAGGAGTGGCCAAGGTGAAGGCCATAGTAGGAGATTCGGGTAGGGGTAATATTCATAGGGGCAACAATTCGAGTAAATGTGGGCAAAATTCATTGAAGGTCTTCTATTGCAATGCTAGAAGTATTAGAAACAAGATGGATGAGTTGAGGGGAATCATTGCAATGGAGGATCTCGACATTATTGGTATCACAGAAAGCTGGGCAAGTACTGATGATACATCTGACTTTTTCACCATTAAAGGTTTCAACCTTTTCCGTCATGATAGACTAAATAAAAAAGGGGGTGGGGTGCTGTTGTATGTTAGAAGCGACTTGAACTGCATTGAGTTAAACTTCAAGAGTGACCCTCAAGGTATCGACTCTGTGTGGGTTAAATTAACCAATGTTAATGGTAAGCATCTGGTTATAGGTAATGTATATCGACCACCCAACAGTAGTGGGGAGCAAGATATTGTTTTGTATAACCTCATAAGAGAGATTTGTCACAAAAATGAAGTTGTGATTATGGGGGATTTCAATTTCCCAAATATTAACTGGGACAATAATGTGATTATCAGGGGTCAAGGTTTTGATTTTCTTGAGGTTTTAGATGATTGTTTTTTGTATCAGTTAGTGAGAGAGCGTACTAGAGATAATGCTATACTGGATTTAGTTTTGAGTAGCTGTGAAAATAGAGTGCATAACCTTATTGTCAGTGATCACTTAGGTGAGAGTGATCATAATAGTATTAAGTTTGATATTATTTTTCAGGTCATACAGAATAATAGTGTAAGAGTTGTTCCAATTTTCAGAGATGTTAATTTTGACAACTTGAGATATGATGTTGTTCTTGCTTTTGAGAATGGGCTAGTAGGTACCCATACATTTGAATTATGGGATGAGTTTAAGGAAAAACTTAATGATGTTGTGAAAAAACATGTTAAGTTCAAGCGTAAAAGTTCCCAAAGGAAACTGTATCCTATGTGGTTTTCCAATGATATTAAAAAGTCCCTTAGGTTAAAGCAGAAGGCGTATAAAATTGCAAAACATTCTGGTAGTGAGGTGGATCAAGAAGCTTACAGAGTTGCTAGGAGAGAGTTTAAGAATATGAGTCGACAACATAAATCTGTATTAGAGGAGAATCTCGCTAGAGATATTAAGGATAATCCTAAGGGTTTTTTCGCTTATGCTAGAGGTAATGTTAAGCAGGGGAAGTCTATTGGACCATTTAAAGGTAGTCATGGACAGTTAATCCATGATGACATGGAAATGGCTAATCTTTTGAATGACTTTTTTGTTAGTGTTTTTAATAAAGATTATAAAAATGTGCAGGTTTTAAGTGAGGTAACAGAAGAGCAGGAGTGTATTGATTGTGATTTTTCTAGGGAGGAAGTTATTCATCTTTTGAAAACCATGAAACCCAATAAAGCACCTGGGCCAGATGATATTTATCCTAAAATTTTAGTTGAGTGTGCAGAAGAGTTGGGAGATGTAATTCTGACTATTTTTAGGTCATCATTTAATTCTGGACAGGTACCGGCTGACTGGAAACTGGCAAATGTCACTCCATTATACAAGAAGGGGCCTAAATCTGATCCGGGTAATTACAGACCAGTTAGTCTTACATCTGTTCTTGGTAAAGTTTTTGAAACACTGTTGAAAAAGCGCATTATGAATTTTTTGGAAACTAATCATTTTCTTTCAGATTATCAATATGGATTCAGAAAAGATAGGTCTTGTACATCTAATCTGTTAAAATTTTATGATACTGTTACAGAGGATATTGATAAAGGCAATTTGGTTGATGTTATTTACATTGATTTCCAAAAAGCTTTTGATAAAGTTCCTCATGATGCTTTGCTATTTAAGATGAAAAGATTTGGGTTAGGGACAGCCATGATCCGTTGGATTCAAAATTGGTTGACCAATAGAAAACAAAGTGTTCATATTAATGGTAGGTATTCTGATTGGAATGAAGTTGTAAGTGGAGTGCCACAGGGCTCTGTACTTGGGCCAATTTTATTCATTATGTTTATTGATGATATCAGCTGGGGGTTGAATAGCAAGTTAAGTATTTTTGCAGATGACTTAAAAGTGACGAGTACAGTAAATTCTGCTGAGCAAATTGAGCAATTGCAAAGTGATCTAACGAAAATTACTGAGTGGGCTGCAAGGTGGGGCATGTCGTTCAGTGTGAATAAATGCCAAACCTTGCATTTGGGTAAGAACAATGTTAATTATTCTTATGTTTTACAGGGTGAAAGTATTCAAGACAGTGAGTTTGTTAAAGATTTAGGAGTTTTTGTGAGCAATGATTTTAAAATGAGTAAACAATGTGTTGAAGCAAGTAAGAAGGCCAATCGAATGTTAGGATATATTAGAAAAAGTATCACTTCTAAATCTAAAGAGATTATTTTGCCACTGTATAGGGGATTGGTTAGGCCACATCTGGAGTATGCTGTTCAGTTTTGGTCCCCCTTTCTCAGAAAAGATATTGAAATGCTTGAAAAGGTTCAACATAGGGCTACAAAAATGATTAAGGGTTTATCGGGTATTGATTATGTTAATAGATTAAGATCGTTAAACATGTATTCCCTGGAAGATAGGAGAACAAGGGGAGATTTAATTCAGTTGTTCAAGTTCATTAAACAGGGAGACATGGAGGGCTTAGGTTTTACCTTAAATAGCCGGACCAGAGGGCATGGCCAGAAGTTGAATAAATCATGCTTTAGAAGGGAGGTTAGAAAACATTATTTTTACAATAGAGTCGTCAATGAGTGGAATGCTTTACCAGAACATGTTGTGTATTCGAAGAGAGTGGAAGATTTTAAGAAGAATCTTGATAACTATTGGAAACTGGTAAGGAACTAGATCTTTTTTGGACCAACCTTGCTGGGCCTCTGGCCTGTTGTTGGTCGACAATTTTTGCATTTGTATTTGTATTTGTATATATTTTCTTTGGATTTTTAAAAATATTAGATGATAGTTTAAAAAATATATATTCTTGAAACCTGATTTTTCGCACTAATTACTCGGCAGATGGCACTCCTAACCGAGGCGGGGTACTTCAATCTGGTAGAATTTCTTTCGCACTAAAGGATTTTAGTGCGAAAAATCAGATTTTAAGAATATATATATTTTTTTAACTATCATCTAATATTTTTAAAAATCTGAAAAAATATATATATTATAGATTGATAATAGAGGAACGTGTAGAGACAAAAACCTAAGGTGTACCAAACGATTTTGGCATGAATTTTTTTTTTTTTTTTTTTTTTTTGAAAAATAAAATTGCATTTTTAACAATCATCACTCGATCAGATTTATGAGCGGATTTTTCTGAGAATACTACTCAATGATATCTAAAAACTCATGAGCAGTTTTTTGGATTTTTCAAACATATTCAGGGAATATTCAATTTAAAAAGAGAAAAAAAAACTTTTATTTTTTTACTCAAAAATGCGTCATATTTTAGAGTTGAAACTTGGCTGAGAAGTTTTCCATACTATGAGGTATTTTCAGAAATAAAATTAGCCCGATTGGAATGGGGGCATTTTTCACCGTCTTATCCATATTCCAGCAATTGGAATATAGTGCTGACATCTTTTGTCTGTATACAAAAGTAATAACATACTCCGAAAATACAATAGGAAGGTATTCGTGTGTTTGGCGAGTTATTTCCTACCCCACTGAACTTAAATGAAACTTTGGAAACTATTGAGAAAAATTAACATTGTCGCATAAAATATTATTTTTAAATGCAAATCTTTTGTTTGTAAGTCCTAAAAGACCACAGTAAATGTTTATATAAGTATAATGTTACATTAATGTTAAATAACTCCTTCAAGATGGATTCCTTTTCCGAAATTTCTATGAATATTTGATATGAAGGCAAACTTATTTCTACATAAGAAATCCAGAACATTTAATTAGAAATACAGAACATTAAAGAAATCAAGTTCTCCTTTGACTGAGGAAATCGAATGAAATAAACGAAGGAAATGTGACAACAACAAGTATCAACACTCAAATAAGTTGGTATTGAAAATTGCTTTCCTGTCGTCATGACACCGTATGCGCCACAGAAAGTATTGCATGCCTTATTACTCACCGAAGTAATGGAGACATGTCGAAAGGCATGCAATGTTTTAGTTGATGAATGCGCCTTCATGATGTGGCACAAAACGTCATACATGACGTCAAAATAGTAAAGTGAAACTTGTTCTAATAGGGACAATTCCTAAGAATAATGAACTGAATGGCAACAGTGACAAATCCCAAACCAGACTCCGGACTTTTTTTTTTGTTTTGTGACGGCTCAATGTTTATGTGACGTTGCTTACCGGTCCGACGTTATCTAAAATTTATAAATTTAGAATATCTAGTATAAATTTCGATATTCGTAGCATGTTGTGTTGAATTAAATACAATAAAGATCAATTCAAGAAACGTAAAACTAATTATGGGTAAGAATAATTGTGTAAATAACTGCACGATTCAAGTTTTGAAAATTGAGCTTCTGTTAACTATTTTGTTTCGCCTTTAAAACCCCATTAATTTGGCTCTTTTATGTATTTTAGGAAATTATATATTGTATAGAAAGCCTTTTCTTCTGTTTCTGTTAATATTGATACTCTGATTGCATCGATTAAATATTATGTTTGTAATTAATTTCTTTCAATTGTAATCGTGTAAAATATCGCCAAGAGCTGTTAGTTAATCAAGCAAAAGAAAGATATAATATTATGGAATGTCTGTTCATTAGCGATTTTGGAAGAGCTTGAGATTTTTAAACCTAAAGTTGCTGTATATACATGATTGAGTTATATAAAGTAATTACTACATTTGGGCATTCTCGTTATTTGTCTCGCCAAATTTAGACTGCTTATCATATCATAGCTGCTCCCTTTTAGAAAGAAATTTTCGTAAAACAAAGATTTGACATATTTCACGCTTAATATTTTTGCAGACGATGTTAATACCCTTCCAGTTCCCAAAGTAGTATTAATATTGCTACTGTTAATTTAAAAAAAGGAAATATTCTGAACATATTTGCTGCATCAGAGAAACAGTGGGGGTTTTTGGGGGCAAATTTGTATTAAAATTTTTGCAAGCCTCGAAAGCATTTTCCTCCCCACTTTCTGCCCATGGTTTTATTCCAAATGGCGTGAGCGTGTTTTTCCCCACCCTACTTGGGTTGGACTGTTCGAATTGTGAACCTCACAACAGAAACTCAAACATGTTAGTTTTAGAAAAGCGATGCTTCCCCCCGTATCCTAGTAAACCAAGTCAAAGGATGGGGGGAAGAAAGTCTTTTCGAGGCTCGCATTCTGGATAGACAAGGTATAATAAGAAAATGGAGATGCTTATTCTGAAATAAAGTGAGACTGTCAGAAGGCGTCCCTTGTAAGTTCTAAAGAATGCCTTCACTCATGTTTGTTCAGTATAAAACACATTATTTTTCACTGTAGCACGAGCTCTGAATTTACACAAGATAGTAATTAACCCTCTAATGCATACTGTTGCCATATAGCAACAAGTAACATAATCCACTTTATTCTATTAAAGTAGAGCTCCCTCTCGCCAAATCTGTGTTTTTTTCATCTATTACATTCTATTTTGAAGTTTCAGTTACTAATAACCCTCATGGATGACAGTAGTAAAAGTGTATTCAGAATTAACGAGTGAAGTTATTAACTGTTGTGAAATTACGTCTTTGGCAGTATTCTAAGTATAATATTAGTACTAAATACAAATAAATTGTTTTGAAAAAAATAATGATAGTTCAAGAGGGTTATTTTAAAATACATTTAGTAGTTTTCTAGACATTCTTATCAAAATTGGAATTTTGTAGTTGGTTTTTTCCATATGGCAAAAATTTAAAAAATTGAAATTAAATTCCAATGCAGTTAATTTTTTTCAGTATTTTTCCCATAATGTATGAGTATTAAAGATACAAATATATATTTTTGGGATGGAAAAAAAATCATGCATTACAAGGTTAAGTAACAGGTTAGAACCATGTAATAATCGTTTTATGGGAAAGTCAAAAAGTCCTCAAGTTGATGTAATAAGCTTACACAAACTCGACTCCAAAATAGTGCCAAATAATTAACTGAGAGCATTTGTTTAGGTTTAACCTTTTTAATTATGATTTGTACCCTTTTCTATATTAGTACCACTTTTGTTCATTTCAGCCATCTCGACCGGAATCTCGTGCCTCCTGGCCACTTCCCTCTTTGTGCTGCTGTTTGCAGGAATGCAAGTGTACCGGTGGCAACTGGCATCCACGCAGCTCATGACAGTCCTGGGCGGGTTCCTTGGATCAAATCTATTCATTTTTGCCTTGACGGTTACTATCATACCTATTTCTTTTAAATAGGGTCGACTGACTAGTGAGTGAACAGGCCCCAGTGAATGAACAGTTGGTAAATACATTTAAAAAATAAGGATTGAAAATCATTCCACTGGATGGATTGGCAACACTGACTTCCTCCCATCTCGAAGGAAGCTATCTGACATCTGATGGGTTGTAATTGGTCATTAATTAAAATCCAACATGTTTATTGACTGGACATTTTTGTGTTCATTCACTGGTAAAAGAACTGTTCATTCACTTGGCTTTTGTACCACTTTTTATTTGGACCTCCAAAAGACCCAAAGCAATGCAATTTTCAGTCATCTTTTTTTTTATTGTAGAATTTACATGAAATGGCAAATGTGTTCACTTTGTCATAAACCAGAAGCTATATTTTCTTAAAATGTATGAATTTTCTTAAAACTAATTGTGCTTAAGCGTTCATTCACTGGTTAGTCTACCCTACTTTTGTTTAGAAGTAACTACACTTTTAAAAAAATGTACAAAAGTTTGCTAGCTATTTTATAACATATTGTTCATTTTGTAGCTCTATTGTTTTTAAAAGTTTTCTTTAAAAATTATGGTACTTTACCATTTTCTGGACACAAATCTCACCAAAAGAAATCTTTGTCAGCTTTTTTTTTCTGACGGCAAAACAACATAAAAACTGCCATTGCTTTGAAAATATTCCGATTTGGTGGTTAAATACATTTTTGGCAACTTTATTCCTTGCTTCCGCAAAATGGAAAAATACCAAAATTTACTTTCTTTTATAAGCTTTAAGTAATGCTCTATTTCTTGTGCCTAGAATTCAGGGTCAAAAATCAGCATAACTTTGCAGAATATTTAGCTTTGGTTTTTAAAGTGCCATGTAAGAATCCTTAGTTAATAGCATGATAAAAAAATAACTTAAATAAAAACTTTAACAAAAGTTATATTACTTTTGTTGCAATTTATAAGTAAACTCCTTTTCAAGTACCAACATTTATACATTAACTCGATATTTCTTTTACCAAAACTTAAACAACAAAGCTTTGTCCAATTAATACAGATGAGCAATTTAAAGTTTAAATTGTGTATTTACCATTTTTGTACCTTTTTTATGAAGTTGAAATTTATTTGTGTGTTTCCTAATCTTTGCAGGCCATCGGAAATCTGGAAGCAATTGTGTTTGGAAAAGGATTTCACACCAAGCTATTTCCTGAGGGTAAGTTATTCTATTTGTTGTGCAAGCAGCTACATTCTTAGTGTATTTTAGTTAAGAAAATGTTTTCTAGCAAACGTTTTTCCTTTAAAAATGCATTATTAAAGTCACGATATACTTTACCACTTTGTAAACGCCAATCTTGTCAAACTTATATTTTCTGAGACAACTTGCCACACACATTAAAAAAAACTGTAAACTGTTGCAAGAAAATTTACTTTAGATACCAAAAAAAACCGACAGCCAAACTTAATATACTGGTTGGTATTACTTATACCTTGTCTATCTAGAATGCGAGCCTCGAAAACATTTTCCTCCCCCATCTCCCACCCTACTTGGGTTTGAATTGTTCGATTCGTTAACCTCGCAACAGAACCTCAAACGTGTTAGGTTTAGAAAGTGATGCTCCCCTCGTTTCCTAGGAAACCAAGCGAAGGGATGGGGGAAGAAAGTCTTTTCGAGGCTCACATAGTAAATAGACAAGTTATAACATTAAGAGGACTCCCTTGGAAATCCACATCTTGAAAATCGTAATGTTATTCCTCTGGAAAACATTCGCAAGTCAATTACTGCCACAATTTTAATAAAAGGTGACTAGTTTCTTGTATCATTGTAAGGAAGGAAAGGAGTAGATTTTGTAAAATTAATTTGTTTTGTGAAAATCACATATTTAGTATTTTTAGTAATTTTTTGAAGTCAGAACTTAATGTGTACTCTATTTTTTACTTACTTCAAAAAAATATTAAAAATACTAAATATGGGATTTTCACAAAACAAATTAATTTTACAAAATCTACTCCTTTCGTTCTTTACAATGATACAAGAAACTAGTCACCTTTTATTAAAATTGTGGCGGCAATTGACTTGTGAATGTTTTCCATAGGAATAACATTACGATTTTCAAGATGTGGAATACCAAGGGAGTCCTCTTAAGTCACTAGTATTAGCATAATGGCATTAAACACGAGCACATGTTTATGAGCCTCTAGGTAGAAGCAGACTTTAAAACCTGCGAAATTAATTTTTTTGGGTTTGCCAATGGCAATATTCTGTTTTATGTGACCTTTTCATCTTTTCTCTATTGTATGTGGTGGTATAAAATTATGTACAAAATGTTTATTGGCATTTATTTTTTCAGTTAAGTTTTTCTGTAAAATTCGCATACTTATTGTATCATCATTCATGACAAAGATTTAACATTTTTTAAAAATGCACAAATTTTACCATATTTATTTTCTACTTATATAGTCAAACTGTTGCAATGACAAGTTGTTTATAAAACCATCAACTATTGGTCCTTTGAACTGTCCATAGACTTTAATGTTATAATACTTAGATTACAACGACAACTTTTAAACTTTCTTCTGAGTTTTAACACTAGAAATTTGAGTTTATATTGTATCAAGAATGTTCTTTAAAAAAAACAGTTTTTTGAAACAATTCTTCTTCATTACTATTTACAAATTATTTTGATGAAACTACAACTTCTAGCTCATAGTGTTAAAATGTATGCAATAGATATCACTTTAGAACTTTGATAAATAATAAGAGTATATAACTTCAAATTTTATACGTGATTTCCTATACTTCATATTACATCTTGTTTATTTGGTTTTATAGCGTCATAAGCATTGCAGACCCTTTAATGACACTATAATCAGGTTATACTGTGTATTAGAAATGTGCAAGATTACATAAATTTTGATCTTGTTTAGTCATTTGAAATACGTAAATACATTAAAATTATAATTGTTTTTTTATTGCTTTAACAAATATTCAATATTTGCTACATGTGTATGAATTTACTTTTTTTTCTTCTCTTTTCCAGTTCTGATTAGCATTTTGGTTGCTGTGTTTGCTTGTGGTTTGATTCACAGAGTGTGCATTACAACTTGGTAAGTATGCAATGTTGTTCACGTTTATGTGTTTGTTCATTATGTTCTTCTTAAATGAATAATGTAAATTTTTGTCTGGGTTGTTCAAAGATCTGTTTAACAGTTAAAGCATGTTAATTTTTTTATTCTATTTGAATTATAATTCTTAAGATTTTTTAATTGCAATGAAAGTATCCATTTGTATGAGTCACTTAGTTAGAAGCAAGGCAGTATCAACACTTTTGAATAGGGATGCACCGAATATTCGGTTACTATTCGGTATTCGGCCTATTCGGCTACTTTAGCCGAATATTTGGTTTGGCCGAATAGCTTTACTATTCAGCCGAATAGTCAACCGAATAGTGAAATTTGACTTTTTTCAAATTTCTTCATGTTATGTTCTAAAACATTGAAAAATTTCCAAACAGGACTTGTTTTCTTTTTACTATCTACTTCTGTTTTAGTTTTCATATTTCCGTTTTCGTGTTGTGATTTTACCAAGTTTCAAACACTTTCTAAAAGGCTTGTTTTAATAATAAACGAGTACTACTTTTTTGTGTTTTGCTTTAATTAAAAATTTAATAGCTATATTGCATTAAAATTATTGTGTGCTTTTGTCCTTATATGTTTATCTTAAATTAAAATTAATAAATAAAACTTACTTAGATCTGACAAAAAAATAAAAATTGGTTTATGCAGGCCGAATATTTGGTATTCGGATGAATATTCAGCTAAGACTTTGGCCGAATATTCGTTATTCGGCCAAATTGGTATTCTGTGCATCCCTACTTTTGAAAAACTTTTTTGACTCGCTACATATATTTTATATGGCTATATTTTTTCAAAAAGTATCTAATTGATAGTGCATCATTAAATATTGTCTAATCTCTTGTCCGAGTTCTAATCTCTAATTCCTTGTTAAGTTTTTTCATAATTGTATCTTAATGGTTGGTGATCCAGGGTTGCCACAGTCCTTGGGCAACTTTACTTTCTTGCAAAATGTTTACCTTCAAAGCAAAATTTAATTGCAAATTTTAAATGCTATTTCATAATTACTATTTGTTGAAAGGGTCTGTTTAACAGTTTGGGCCCATTAATTTACCTATTTAATTTTTATTACAAGAATTAAAGCTTTTAAATTGCAATTAAAGTATTGCCTTATAATTGGTTACTTATGATCATAGCACATTTTTTCTAGAAATCATTTATCAAGCTAAAAAAAATTGTCAAGTTTACTTTGGTTATTCAGCAATAAACACTTAAAAATATTAACTTCAAATATCCTTTAACTTTTATTAAACTACTACACTCCATTCCAGAGGTGCCTTTGTCAGTGAGAGTAACTTTGGCCCAAAATTATAGTTTTTTTTTTACAACAGAAGAAAAACTTGACTACAAAAGCGATTTAAACAGTTAATAGTCATTATGCATTCTAAGTATTGTACTTTTAGGAATAATTTCCAAGCAATTTCGTTAAATTTTATAAATAAAAAATTGGTACTAGTTTAAAAAATTAAAACATGGTTAGGATCCGGGCAGGTAACTTTGTCCAAGCATAAAATAAATAGAAAACATACTTTTTAACATCCTCTAAGACTGTATTAACGAATTAAATTATAATATTAAAATGTTTAAACATAAATAATAACGAAGTTATCAGATACATAGTTATTAAAAATGGTATTAAGGGGAACATCAATTTAGTGGAATTTAAAGTTTTGAACTGTGTAAATACTTATTTCGTTTGTACACTATAAACAGACAGTCAGATTTTTATAATTAATAGTCTATTCTACCATTTGGTTTAATGCAAAATGTGTGTAAATGTACCACTGAAAATACTGAAATCTGATAGCCACTTTAACTGCGTAATTTTTTAATACAATTAATAAATCAACATTGTAGCTTATAATAGAAAAGTTAGTCTTAAAAGAGATTAAAATGAATTTGAGAAGTGAATTCTACAGAGGTACAGGTATCTCTGGAGAGCAAAAAGGTTTAACAGTTCTAATTCTGTTCCCTTGTTAATTTTTGTTCACTATTATATTGAAATGTCATTTAATATATCTCAATCATTGTTAATGGAAAACACATATGGAAAAATATCACATACCATGTTGCATCTGGCATTGCCACCCCAATATTTCGCAAGATATTTTTAAATCATCATTAGTTCATTATTCAGGCTTGAATTCATATTAATTTTATACCAATTTTGAATCACATTAATTTTAACTTCTATTAAATTTATTCTAAAATTATTTCCAGAAATAAATGCTAAAGTTCTCAACAATTACAGTGGTGGCCAAAAGTGTGGACACTTTTTGAAAGTTTCATATTTTTCAACTTTGTGTGATTACAGAATATATTAATTGTATATCAAATTAAAAGTAATTTAATTATTATGAGGACCACTGTGTGCAGATCGCTGAAGCTGTCTATGAGACCTTTGGTCCCATGTAATCTATATCCATGGACACAACATCATCAAAGTAATTTCATGTAGAATTAAAAATAAATACAGTATTACAATATCTGTATTACGAATAAGTTATGCAACCAATAGTATGATCTGTCTTAGTTTTGCAAGTCATTGAACCACCAACTTGTATTGCAATTTCAGCATAAGAGAATCCATTGATTGTGCTTGTTTGTTCAACTAAAATGAGCATAATTTTATTTGTAATACAGATACTTTAATTCTGTTTTTTTAATGAAATTCTACATTAAATTACCTTCAACTTAATATTTAAATGTTTGTATTTAAACAAAATCTAATAGATGCAAGAACACGGGTAACAGTTGAAACACATGAAACTTTCAAAAAGTGTCCACACTTTTGGCCACCACTGTATACTATACCTTAACTAATATATTCCCTTTTTTTTTTAATTCAGTTTCCTGTTTTCGGTGGTTGCTCTGTACTACATGAACAAGATCTCCAACAAAGTGCATGGCTCGACAGTTGCCCCTGTCGCCGCAAATCTTGTTCAAGAGAAGAAGAAGAAAAAGTAAACTGTGTGCCCGTCTGGTTTGATTTGTAAAATATTTTCATACTTTAAATAAATTTTCTTAGACATAAAGTGACTTATTTTAGTGCTTAAAAATATTTTTTTAAACAATATTACATCCTACTAAAATTTGTCTTAAGCTTTTAAATATTCCAATAATATAAGTACATTACACAATAACAGTTACAAAAATTAATATTTTAAAAAAATCAGCACAGTAGTTTTTTTTGTCGTGTCTATGACGAAAAGTGAAAGTTCAGTGGTGGCCAAAATTGCGGACACTTTTTGAAGGTTTCATGTGTTTCAACTGTTACCTGTGTTCTTGCATCTATTAAATTTCGCTTAAATACAAACATTTAAATATTAAGTTGAAGGTAATTTAATGTAGAATTTCATTAAAAAAACTGAATTAAAGTATCTGTATTACAAATAAAGTTATGCTTATTTTAGTTGAACAAACAAGCACAATCAATGGATTCTCTTATGCTGAAATTGCAATACAAGTTGTTGGTTCAATGATTTGCAAAACTAAGACAGATCTTACTATTAGTTGCATAACTTATTCGTAATACAGATATTGTAATACTGTATTTATTTTTAATTCTACATTAAATTACTTTGATGGTGATGATATTGTGTCCATGGATATAGATTATATGGGACCAAAGGTCTCATAGACGGCTTCAGCGATCTGCACACAGTGGTCCTCACAAAGATTAAATTACTTTTAACTTGATACACAACTGTTTAATTTGATATACAATTAATATATTCTGTAATCACACAAAGTTGAAAAATATGAAACTTTCAAAAAGTGTCCACACTTTTGGCCACCACTGTAAATGAAACCATGTGTTTTGATGACCGCGTCTGCAATTTTTTGGATATTACTGTCATAAAGATCTATCGATGATGGCAGAACTCCCGTGTCTCTCAAATTGGCACTCCCGGGCATTCAAAGATTGTGGTTTGGTGTAAGCTGCGTATGTGAGCAGTTGTCACAGTTTCTGTACACCTTCCTGCCCTCTTCGTATATCTTCGTGCCTCTGTAGTGATTGGTTCTTAGTCTGGCAATAATTTTTGTGGTGGATCTATCTGCATTTAAATTACAAAGAAGGTGCTTCGTTTGAATAGAATCTTCTCTCAGTTTATATTTAGCGATGGCATTTGCATCTCGGACAGTTTTACTATATGTAATGGATATAAATAGATTCTGAAAGTTATTTTTATAAAAGTCTTGCATTGTACGTACTTATTTTTTTAAAAATTCATCAAGCTTTAAAAATGAAATGAAATTAGATTACATAAATTGTTAATACTATATTAATTTTATTCCTTAATATAGGCTTTATATCGAAGAGATGTAGACAGATAGGTCTGCAAAAAGCATGTTCAGTATTAATGATTTACTGTTTTTTCGTGATTAAAAAATATCCAATAACTTTTTCTATGCCTTTCCAACCGAGCTATCACGATCAAGCGGGTATAAAAGAGAATGTCCAAGCTCTTCAAAAATATCGATACCGAAGCAGCTGACTTGTACCATTCTTTATTTGTATAAAAAATGACTTTTTATAGAATTGCTGGCATTGATGCTGTTTAACGCATTTTTTTCAATAAAACTCCAAATTTAGTCTCATAATTTTAAATCATTGCCATCTGTCCGCCAGTCTTAAAGGGCTTTTCACAATGTACAAATGCAAAATCCTTTTTTAAAATAAAAATTGAATCGGTGTTTATCTATAGGTGACATCACGGATAACGTATAAACAATCGAAAGGGTGAAGTTACAAAACTTGCATTCTTCAAAGTACAACTTATATAGGGTGTGGCTTGTTCATTGGCGACTTCAATGAAGTTTAATTTACTACAGTCAAACCTCGTTAACGCGAAATTTCGCTTAAGATGGACTGAAAGCTATTCCCCAGCCTATAAAGCTTTGATTTAATGCTAAAAAATCTTTTAATGCGAAATCGCTTTAGTGAAATGCTGCATAACTTGACCAGAAATATTTGAGAATTGGACATTTTTTTCTTATTGAATCAAGGTTTCAGAGGACAAAACATTAAAATCTGAATAAAAATAAATCTATAATAATAAAAGAAAGAGTCTGTGTGTATGCCTGTGGATTGCAAAAGACTTACTTAGACTGCTCTAAAAAATTCGAAGTTTTTAATACCGATTTCTTTTAGTACCTACCTGTGCACCTGAGGCTTAGTTTTTTCATATTTGATTGTGATTTTTAGTATAATTACTGTCAAAAAACGTCATCCACGTGGGAGTGTGGGACCATAACAGGGCTTGAAAATACATGGACCGGGCCGAAACGGGGGCTTGACGCCATCCTCTATTAGTGTTTGCTTTTTAAGTGTGCATGCGCCAACACAAATTTAATTTTGTTTAGATATTGAGTGTATTTTCACAAGTTAGTATGCCTCTAAAAGGAAGCAAAGTGAAGTTAACGGGTTCCCAGTAAGGCAGGACCATACTGCTATTTTGTGTATAAAAATTTATACTGTTGAGTATGAAAATAGTTCATAAGAATTTTTTTATGTGTTCTTTAAAGTTTTTGAAAAAAAAATATTTAAATGAATTTAGAAACAAAGATTAATATTGAATTAACAAAAATAGTAATTAAAACAAGAAACATTGTGGACTTATAATTATTGTGGAAATACCATTTTTTTTTTGTGTGTATTATAAAATGAAATCCCTGCAAAGTTTTAGAGCAAAACATTTCAACCCACCCATTCGCTGAGATTTGTTAAAATAAATTGAAGAAAAATAAAATTTTGATGAATAATGTAATTAACTATTTTATAAAACCTTTATGTTATATGAATAGATATGTTTAAAATATGATACAAAGTTCATTTAATTACAGAAAAAAGGCATGTTTATGATATACAATTAAACATAATTTATTGAAACATTCATTTTTACATAAAGTGAGCACATTTATTCATGCAATAAATTGAAACTATACATATTTGAGTTGTAATAAATAGATATGTGCAATTATGCATGTATTGAAATTTGTGTACACATATTTCTGCATAATTTTGTGTTGCTTTATATCTATATTTTATATAACGATATGCTTTATATTCACTAAAATTAATTTTAATAAATTTTAATAAACCCAAGTTTCTTTATGGGTGACATTCACTTATTTATAGTAGTTAAAAAGTATAAAAAGACTTTTAAAAGAAAGTTGCTAAGGTAATAATACTGGTTCTTATTTTTCCTTTAATATAAGCAATATTTTTTTAAGTTATCTTTTAGAATCTAATTTGATATGTAAGAATAAATGATATAATATGAAGCTCCTTTTTGCCTTATAAATATAAGTTTATTTCTCATAAGACACAGTAAGTTAGAATGCAAGTATTATCATAAGAATTAAAAAAAAAAAAAAGAGTAAAGATTTTGATTTTTCTTTAAAAAAAACTAAACTGCCACTGTACAATATTTTAATGCTGCCTAAAATAACTTAATTACAAAAAATGTTATTATTTGATTTTTTTGTTGTTGCTATTACTTGGTATTAGGGAATAATTTAGGGAAAAAATCAATAAAATCTAAATAATCAAGTGCCATTAAAATCTTTGTATCTGTAGGTTTATATTAGAAAGGTGTATCTATCATATTAAAAATCACAGTTTTGAATTAGGAAAAAATAATTATTAGATTTTATATGAATACTATCAAACTGTTTTAAGGCTTTCCTTAAAAATTTATACAAAAAATTCGTAAATAAGTATCGAAAATGGTTCTAAGAAAAGTGGGGAATGGTAGAATGAATGACTAGACCCACTTTTATATATATTGTCAGATAAATAGATTAAAATGAATTATTAAAGCAATCGAAACATCTTTTAGTGCACAACAATAAATATAACAACAATATCCAACAATCATTGCTGCTACATAAAATTTGATAAAATTGAATAGTTTCATAAAGTTTTTTAATATTTTCAAAAGCTCATAATAATTATGACACTAATTTTGCATCCTACTTATAAACTTGATGTGCACTCGAAACATTAGAAAGTGCCTTCTTAATTTCTCCAAAAGTCTGTTGGAATGTTAGGTTTTTATTCAAAATAATTATTTTCATAAAAAATATAGGGAAATTTTCTTTAATAATTTTAAATGCAAGGTTCTTTTGTAGATTAAAATTCTCAAAGACTTAAAATCATGGGGCTTGCAAGGTTTAAAGCTTACTATAGCTTGTGCATGAGCATGTGTAATAAATATATGTACATGTTAATAAGCAAACAAGATAAGTTTTTTTTTTTTCAAAGTGAAGTTATTCAAACTCCAAACAGCTTTCAGTGTTTTGTTGGCCCCCTATTTGTTTGTAAACAAACACCTTTGGTCAAAATAACAATTTCAGAGCTGCCAATTCTCCGGATTTTTAACTACTGTCTGAATTTCCGCGTACCAATTACCGAATTTCTGCATCTGGTATCAAGAAAATAGTTGTGACAGTTAAACCCAGAGAATTGGCAGGTTGGTTGATTAAATCTACACAGCGTTCGACTATTTTAAGCACTAGATATCTATTGGGGTAAATGGATCGCTAAGTAGTGAAATTCGGAAGTTATTATATAGTGCTTGGTGCAGATGTGTATGTTGTTTACGCGGTACTAAAGTTTTTTTTTTATAGTTTTTATAGGGGTATACAGCAGTGCCAATGTCTGGTCTATCCCTTATTAAGCCGTTATTTTTATTACTAAAAGAAGCACCAGATCAAATTATAAAGGGTGTGTGCAGATCTTCATTTTTGTAAATATTTCGTTTGTACATGACAGTGCTCAAACACTAATACTGCACATAAGTGTTACCCTCTGCAAGACCAACATTAAATCCATAATAGAAATTTCCGTACACGTTTTCAAATATTGGCCATTTAAGTCTGTTGGAATATCTCGTATACCATGGCATGTCCGTAGCCGTTTGGAATGAACTATGTGAATTACGGTCTAACTAGCCCTAATGTAGCAAAAATGTTTTTAAATTAAACCATAATTCATTACTGCAAACAAAAAAAAAACTGTTCTATTCACGCATTATATTTAACTGACATTTAAATTTTTTAGCCCCAATTTCAAAAACAACCTTTACAAACCGTAGGTGCGGTCTTTGATTTATTTATGCAATCTGTTTTAAATTAACAAAAACTTAAATATGTTATTTAGAAAATACACCCTTACCTTGTTAATTTGCGGCTACTGC
This sequence comes from Hylyphantes graminicola, assembly GCA_023701765.1. NCBI lineage: Eukaryota > Metazoa > Arthropoda > Arachnida > Araneae > Linyphiidae > Hylyphantes > Hylyphantes graminicola. The sequence goes on from CM043113.1 coordinate 3,960,930, forward strand.
TATACACTAATGATAATTGTTCGACACATTATAGACAATAACACCAACGGTGAACCTGAAATATTTCTCGTCAGTCTAGTTCATTTATTTGCTTACAGTTCTATCTCTTAGCTTCGAACTGCTATTAATCCGAAAGGTTTTTCGGTTCACCCAAAGATGTTGGTTTGTTTTTTGTCTGTTAACTTTGAACTAGATCTTCTACTGATCCAAGCACAATGTTTCGAGGTTTATTGAATTAAAATGCCAATGATATATCGTCGATCAAACGACAAAACCACGAATGTGCAAAATTCTAGGGCTATGCGGTTTTTGAAAACGATATGCTTATCAGTGTCCAGTTTTCCATCCCTGTACCTCTGTACATTCATGGTTTTGTTATTTGAGCTACGCGATGCAGTCTATTATCGTTTATGGTTGAACAATTATCGCCGTTTTCGATCTACACGAGGGCTATTAAATATACTGAATAGACTGCTCAATACAGTAGAGTTCCGTTTATCCGAATCCCGGTTGTCCGAAAATCGGTTTATCAAAAAAAAAAATTCCGAGCCTTTCGATTAAAATAAGAAATGTATACGCACAAAAAAATACGTACTTACAAAGTTGGATGTATTTCTCAAAATATGCAGTAATTTTTTATTTTTGCTGCTCAATTTTGGTCCCGTACCTTTCGGATAAAAACCAGAGACATAACATAGAGTGGACTGCGCATTCATAGTAAAGCAGCTTAGGGATGGAAAACCAAAACCGGTTTTAAAAAAAACCGGTGGTCCCGGTTTTGATTGAAAACCGGTTTTTTTGTATGAGGCCTTACGGTACCGAAAACCGGTTTTTTAGGGAAAAACCGATGGAAAATGGAAAACCAGTTTTTTCTAAAAAACCGCTATCCCTTGCAGATTAGCATTATGTCCTAAACATCATAGATCGCCAAGAGGGGAAAGGTTGCTACATACGGCAACTTAACGCTACCGTTTCGTTACGAACTATTCCAAATTGTCGCAAGACCTGAATATCAGCTAGCAAACCGAAGTGGAGACTACCATCAATATCCATGTCACGTGGGTTTCTACCAATCACGGCAGCTTGAATTTTTTTTTAATGTTTTTGCAGACGATTTTTTTAGCATTGTTGGAATTTTTCTCTTTTGGCTTAAATAATAAATATTTAATTACATTCTTTTAATCTCTGAGCATGTTAACAATCGTGAATGTTGTACTCTTAATTCAGTAACGTTTTGTGCAAGATGCCAAATGCTTGTGAATTCCTAATTGTAAAGAGGGGTATAAAAAAGGATTAGTCACACTTTCACGGGTAAAATTTATTTAGTTCTGCATACTTTTAGTAATTGTGTGTTCGTCATAAACTATAATTTCTATCGAGGGAATTTATTCTAAAAGCTCTTTTATACTGAAGAATCATATTCATGATTAAATCAACGTTGTTAGAACTCTAATTATAATCCCCCAAAAAACTTCGTAAAAGTAAACAAACGCCAATTTCAAAAAAAAAAAAAAAAAAAAAAACTATTTATTTTATTAAAAAACAAGTCATTATGAAAGTTGTGGCTAAAAAAGCCGTGATATAAAATGAATGCCAATCTCTTGTGTAAAACTTCCTGGTCATAATAAATAGTATAATTTAAGTTTTCCTGCCATAAAAAAATTACACTGTTTGAGGTTGGTGCCCCCCATCTTAACCACCCTCTATACCTTTATATAAATGTATTGAGATCATATATTTGTCAAAGTTTTTTTTTAAGTATATCCTTCATTATTCTGATTTAGTAATTCAAGTTCATTTGCCTTGATTTAATTTTATTAGGGGGATTAGGATGGGCACCAACCTCAAACAGTGCAATTTTTTTATGGCAGGAAAACTTAAATTATACTATTTATTATGACCAGGAAGTTTTACACAAGAGATTGGCATTCATTTTATATCACGGCTTTTTTAGCCACAACTTTCATAATGACTTGTTTTTTAATAAAATAAATAGTTTTTTTTTTTTTTTTTTTTTTGAAATTGGCGTTTGTTTACTTTTACGAAGTTTTTTGGGGGATATCAGTAGTTTTTTTTTAAATAACAAAAGATACAGACACAATATGACTACAAAATTGACGACGTGATTTCAATGTTTATAGAGAGTTATATAAAAGTTATATAACTCGCACTCGGAAATTAGAACTATTTATCCTTTTCCCCGTAGAACATTTGTATACTGCATACAGTTAAACTGTGGTGAGGTACAGATGACGCGTTTTATTCCCGATACATTGATTTCGACACATTTCGAGATTACACCGCAGCTTTTATTTTTTGTGTACCTCAACCGTCTCTAATGCCTATTTTTTTTTCACTTTTGTAGGCATATTTATTTTCAATTTTCTTTCATAAAACTAAAAAATATCCAGCCTAATTCAAGAAAAAACAATAACCAAATACGTTTCTTAGGTTACTGTTATGTGTTATAATACAAATATTTAGTAGCAGCTCATGTTAAAAAATGTAACTTTAATTATAAAATAGTATTTGGCATAATAAAATATTCCTCAATAAATTTTAGAAAAAAAAATTATTTCTTTTCATAAAAAATAAATAAAGATTACTTTGACATAATTAAATATTCCTCAGTAAGTTTTAGAAAAAATATATATTTCTTACTTTTCATGAAAAAAACCCAACAGACTATTTTTTAATAGTATTGGTAACTGAATATGGCAACCAATTAGGCAAATATGATTGTTTACAATTCTCGATCAATCGATCGAGTTTTTCATAAGTTTTCTAAATAAAAAAGCCAAAAAGTTTAAAAGAAGCATTTCGTTTATTAATTAGAATTTTTTTTTTCAATCTGACTATTCAGATATTATATTAATCATATATTTTAGAAGCTGTAATAATAACTTAATAGTTAACGGCGCTGCGCGCTGCTATGCGGCTCTTCGATGAAAATACAGTAAACCTTGGCTCGTTTTCGGAGGTACTTGGCCGCTAAGAAATCTTGTTTATCGCGCATTCATACAGCCAAAGGTAATATAGATTTTAATTAATTAAAAATAGAAAAAGTTATTTTTGAAACTTCAAACCTATAAAAGAGGATGAATTGGGGCATTCTGAATCTTTTAGTAAAAACCGCTTCCTGATTAATGGTCTTGTAATGGCTGTAGGTCACTTCAAAAATTAGGTCAAAATTTGACTAAAACTGCTCGAAAGATTTCATTTTCGAAAATTTCCATGTTTTTTTCCTCCGCTGTTTTTGACTCTAGAATAACCAAATTTTTTTTATTGAAAGTAATCTACGAAACCTCTTTACTGTGTTTTTTTTATTGCTCTACGAAATTTAGTTTGCCTGGTAGAAAATAAAATCAATTTCGCTGTTAACATAGCGAAATGTTTTCTGTATATATACATAACTGCCGTTTAGCCCTTGGCGTCATTTTGAGATTGGCGGGCGGAACGACCGTTCCGTCTGATAAATATTTTGGGCCAAGTCAATTAAATTAATGGTCTGAACATTGACAGCTTAGAAGTAGAATATTTTTTTTAAAATTTGGTCAAAACGAAACCTGTTTTTGCAATCGTAGTTTTTGAGTTATTTATATTTAAAAAGTAGAGCATTTGTTGAATTTGGAATGTGTTGATGTGTTTTAGAAAGTTGATTTATTCCAGGTGAAATAAAGGAAGAAGCAATATTTCAAAAAAAATATATATTTGATTTTTTTTTTTTTTAAATCGGACCGTTAGAACGAAAGTTATAGAGACGGCAGAAAATATTCACCATGTCAATACCAACTTATGTTACAGCAACACTCTACATAAACCTACTAATGTTCTTTTAAATTAATTTTTAATAAAGAGTCCACATTCAATTGTTCAAGTAATCTAAATAGACGCACAAAATCAAAGAAATAATCTTAAGAGGATCTTAAAATACTAGCGATTCATCCTTGCTCCTTTCCAAGCTTCTTTATCATAACATTAGATTGTCGGCCTCTGTGTTCAGGTCGTTGTGGAAAAACTCGCCAAATGGTAAACTCGCCATAGATGCGAGCCAAACGCGACACAGTCATGTGACTGTGTAAGTTAGATGTTTAGGACACTTTAGGTTTGCCAATGCGCAGTCCACTCTATGTTATGTCTCTGATAAAAACGGGACTCATGTATTAAAAAAGTATGTCTGTTTCCAAAAATCCATCAAATATCTGGAGACTACTTTGGAGCTGTATTTTAGCTCCTTTTAGCAATTCCTCAACATTAAGGTGTTGGTTGGGTTGAATTGTCACACTGGAGCTACACGACGGGTGTCATAATTTAGAACCACAGTCAAGTGACAAGCCGACACAGTTGGCACCCAATGGAACTTTTAAGAGCGACATCGTACGCAGAGTCGATATTTTTATGTGTCATTTGTCCAAAGAGTTCTATAGTAGGTTATGCCTCGGAGTCCGTCAACAGATTTAAGCGGTCGGACAAGTGCGGTGAATGACGTCATACAAACTATTGATATTGATTACGCTAGAGTTGTTTCCTCGGGAGCGTTGCCGGACAACTCAACACGACCGCCAGATTGAGTTGCTGTTGAGTGCGTTGGGGAAATACTGCTGACAACGTTTTTTGCTGTCGTGCGGTGTGCTTGCCCCAAATCAAAAATTTGAGGAAATGACGGAAGGCGAGAGTTGTTTTACGCTTGCCGAGGAAGAATTGCTAATTGATTTTGTGAGAAATCACGAAGAACCTAAATTTTTAACTTGCAAAGACGAAAACCAAAACAACAACAGAGTTAGTTGAGTGAGTCTGCTAGGTTTCCAGTTTCGTGTCAACGTAACGTTCCGATGAAGCGGTGGCCGGAAGGGTGACGTCATCCACGTATAACACCGGTCGCATTTTTCTGGTGACAGACTCCGAGGAAACCAAGGCTTAAGAGACTGAACCTACCAACAGCACCATGGACCCACACGGAGACAAAATAGGGTGGCATGTGGGACCCGATGCCGGAGTGGTTTGGATCGCAGGCCACAACGCTAGCTCCGCGCGCTGTAAAGGGTGCGGGTTCGATTCCCGCCTTTGCCATGAGTGTACTTCCTTTCTCAGTATCAAAATTATAAATTAACTAGCACTTTTGCCACTCTATTTGGGCTCCGTCGTGAAGCCATGGCTCCAATGGCAGCTCAGTACGAGTCGTTCCTCTACCCTACTATAGAACTCTTTGAATTTGTCTGACCAAGCTGGACAATGGACATGCCTTTGGTATCAAATTAACGTTTAAATGCATATTTTTATTTTTCAACATAAGAATGGATATTGAGAAATTGTCATACCAATATAAATAGTCGAGTTTTGTTTTTAAAGATACACTCACCAGTTTTTTTTTTTTTTTTTTCAAGAGTACTCCATTATAAGTGAGTGTCAATCTACCTGTTCCAGTAGTTGTACATATAAGCACACGCCAGCGAGTCCCGCGATGACCGTACACAGCACTCCAAATAGGCCGTACACTCGGTTCGCATGCGCCCTGAAAACCTCCGTCCTTCTGTCTGACCAAGCATCTGAAGCCTCAGCGCAGAAAGACATATATCGTGAACGTATAGGTACTGAAAACACGGTTGGCCTGAACCTGTCAGAACAGACATAGGACCTGAACCGTATGGGTTGGCAGAAGTAACGTCTGACTAGAGTTACACGAGGTTTTTTTGACAGAAGGCTTAGGTCTGTTAATGGTTGACCGTGGTTTTGGTTTATTAAATAAACTTTTACATAGAAAATTGAGGTGTTGTCATACTAAAACAGACAGTAGAGTCGTGTGTCCAACGATACATCACCAGACATTTTTTTTCAAGAGTACTCCATTATTACTGTATCAATCTACTATCTACATGTTCCCGTAGTTGTACATGTAAGCAGCCCGTAGTTGTACATGTAACACAGCAGATCAAGTCTTACAATAACCGTATACCAACACCCCAGACAGACCGTACACTCGGTTCGTGTACGTCCTGAGAACCTCGTCTTCTTTCTGCGTCATCTGTCTGAAGTCTCAGCACAGAAAGACAAAGATCTCGTGAATCTTCTGTCAGATGGTGCTAAAAACACGGGCGGGACCATCAGCACAGACATATAGACCTTGACAAAAGGTTTGGTTAAACATAAATATAAGGTCATTAGAGCTACACATTGGGTTTTTGGTGATCAGAGGGCTTGGATCCGTTGATGGTTTACTGTGTCTTTGGGGAATTAAATCAACTTTTACATACACACTAATGAAAATTTAGGTGTCGTACGCCATTACATTTACACCTGCACAAAGTATCAATCTACTATCTACCTGTTCCCGTAGTTGTACATATAAGCGTACACAGCAAGTCCCACAATAACCGTACACAGCACACCGAACAGGCCGTACACTCGGTTCGTGTACGTCCTGAAAACCTCGTCTTCTTCCTTCTGCGTCATCTGCCTCACCAATAAGCCGGGTCCGCTGTCAGAAGTCTCAGCACAGAAGGACAGAGATCTCGTGAATCTTCGGCCAGACGGTGCTGATGAAGACACGGGCGGGCCCGTCAGCACAGACATGGATCTTGATCGAAGGGCCGGGGCCCGGACTCTGGTGGGGCCCGACCCGTGGCCCGGTGACGAAGATGAGGAACTGGTTCGGGGCCGGTGGTGGGGGATGGTGTTGTTGTTGTTGTTGTTGGCCGCGGCGGTGGAGGTTTTGCGGTGGAAGAACCGCCGCATGGTGGTGCAGAAAAATGTGTACCGCGACTGTGGGAGAGAATTGCAAGTTAAAAATCAAAATTCAAAACTAATGTCAGTTTTACATCTAACGATAACGTTCACCGTATTTACGTTGCCGGACGGTCTTAATGGAAATGTTAGGTCGATTGGAAATCTTTTACATGCGGCGGAAGTGAAAAACGCACTTACGATTTTAACTGCGGTTTTCAATCAAGCAGTAAAAGTGTTAAACACTGGTGAAGTGACAATGCACGGCATCAAATTTTTTCGCATATCGAATTTCCATTAACATTGTCACAACTCGTTTTAAAACAAGCAGGCAAAACCGTAACAACGATGTTTTCTTCTACATGTAGAAGATTCTATTGACTTAATATGAAGAGTACAGGGGGAGAACCGCTTTATTTCGTAGATGGCTTTCCTTAATAGCCTCTTTATAGATGAAAGCGAGAAATTGCCTAAACTGGTGTAAAGAAACCTATTACTCGCTTTGTTTATCTTTCGCGGCAACCCTTATTCACGCCAGAGATCAGTTGATACGAGTCACACGTTTGTACCGCGAATGAAGAACCGAAAGAAAAACCGATTTATGGTTGCCAATGTTCGCCAAGCAGACACAATTACGGAAAGACTCTAAAGAAATTAAGCGGTTCTTCCCCTGTACTCTTCATATGTCTATTGTAAATTTTCCGGCACCCGTAAGTGCGGTGAATATTACAGGAACCTGTAAGTGAAACGGGCCTAATATATCCGTATTACCAGTTACCACACACCAATCAGCCAGAAATGCGAGTAACGTACCGTCATTAGTCATACGTTTTCCTATATCTGGTATCTGAATTACCGTGCTCCTCAAATTTTGCAACAGGAGAAGGGCTAGGGGGTTTCATCCCCAGCCAAAATTAATAAAGATATAACAGACTAGCTGACTGTGGTTCAATTGGGGCTTTAATTCAACCAACCTGCTAACTCTCCGGATTTAACACAAAGAATATACCAAAAATAAATGAATCTTAATTAAGTAAAACGGACAATAAATATATCTTATCCCCTTCCAAAACCTTTGCTTATTTTTATTTAAATTAAAATTCATAAACCATAATAATCAAATAACCGGGTATTTTTTTCTTCAATTTTTTGTTTTGTTGTTAAATACAGTCTCATACCCCCCATAAACCAATTACCAATTTTAAAGCAATAGATTGATAAATACTGTGATTTCAAATCTAACAAACTATATGCTCTAGAGTCTAGACTGACGATTCCTCAAAACTTCAAACAACTTTACTAAAAAGCCTTGGGTCCTTTTCCCGTGAACGATGTGATATTTAATCAACGCACAACTGAATCATATAAAGCATAAGAACTATGTAAAACCAACCTAATTTTTAAAAGAAATTTAAATATTTATTCGTTCAAAAATGTTTTCAGGATAAAATCTAGTTTAATAACTTATCAATAACGGAACACATACCATTTTTAGCGTATCCTACTGAAAATGTTACTGTATAAACTTTCCGGTTGCTGACTTGATATTACGTCAATCGTGATTAAAATATTGCAAGCAAAAAAAAGAGTTAAAAACAAGTGCTTTTGATTTTTTTCGGTGATTAGATTAAAATCTTCGAAGAGTTGTTTACAAGTCAACAGAGCAAACACTTAATAAAAAAAAGCTTATCAAAGTATCAGTGACTTTTTATTTGGTTGATTTAAATGTTGTACTAGAGCTAGGTTGGGACAAGCCTTAACTAAATAGAGTATCAGCATAGAGTTAGGAAGGAGGTTAGGTTAGGTTTGAATTATCGTCGCACTAGAGCTATAGGGCGTCGTATTTTAGAACCACAATCAAGTGACGAGCCAACACCTGAATAGGCACCCAACGCAACCGTTAAGGGCGACATCGTACGCAGCGTTAAGAGTGAAGGATATTTAACGTGCACTCCCTTACACGGGGTATTATTCGTCTGACATTTTTGGCTGCACGGGCCGTTCGTAGGTCAGTAGTTATTTTGGCGATGCCCGGACCTGAACCTGTGACATTTCGCCTGCTAGGCCAGTGCCTAACCGACTGGGCTCCCCAGCCTTCGTTAGGAAGGACGAGTAGAGGAGTCTATCAGTTCAAATGGTTTGAAGCAGGGCTGTCAGGTTTTTCGAGCTACTGCGTATAACATACCGGCATTGAGGTATCCCAAGATGCACCGCTTTAGCAGTTTTTTTTTTTTTAGTTACTGCGCATGACATAGTAGCCGAAACTATGGAAACTGGCACTGAGGTATCCCAAGATGCACCACTCTAGCCTGCTTCTTTTGTGCGTTACTGCGCATATACCATGGACCGCTCTATTCTCTTTCCAAAACTCAATGGTATCAGGTCTAGACACCCCCAAAATTAGCATTGTGTTTACACGAGTAGTATAGAAAATTATTTTACCATTACAGATGAACTTAATTAAACAGTTCTTCATCGTAACGTACGCTACTCGAGTGAAGAGGAAAAAAATCGTTACCACTTCGCTCATTGGATCGCTTTCTCAGGTTAGGTTAACTTAAATTATCGTCGCACTAGAGCAAACGAGGGCTATTTCCCTTTCTTAAGTTGGTTGGTAAACATATATTTTTAGGCTTGTGTGCTTGGTCAGAGACCCACTTATAAACCTTCGTCAAGTAAGACAGACACAACACGCACACATACATACGCGACAGATGCTGCCTTCTCTTGCGCGCCCTCTCCACACTTTAGACATGTCTCTGAAGGCGAGGGAAATAGCCTCCAGGGACCTGCACCCATGGGAACTTTCGAACCCAACAGATTTAGCGAGCACGTACTCCGCAGATACTCGGTGGTTCTTCAGTGGTACCTGGACTCGATCGTGGGACCTTCCGATTCGGAAATCGAGATCTTAACCACAAGGCTCCCCACAGTCGCAACCCCTCCTCCCCTTCTTAAATCTCAAAGCGAAATGGTAAATCTGAGTTGTGCAATAATAACTATTACTGGTTCTAAAAAGGCGTCAAAACCATTAGAAAACGTCTTTGATTGCATCAAGTTTCCTACTTTTTTAAATGACTGAAAAATTATTACAATTAAATAATTTTGAACCCGATACTCAGATTCCTAATAGCTTTTTCAATAAAAAAATCTTTTGAATATAAATTAATAATAAGATGTAATTCCCTATTACCCCGTGTTGATCGAAAATCATTTCTGTAGAAGTTGTTTTGCTACGTTAGTACACAGTGTGTAAAGAAACAAACTTACAGGGTGAGCTATTTCGTGTTTCTAACAATGAATGGTTTAAAACATAACACCTCGTCTTTCAGCAATGGGGAAGTTGCATCCCACTCTCCCTTTTCTAGCCTACTTTTTCTTTTTTATTCGAAAGAATTGAAAAAGTAGGTATTGGCATGCGTTCGATGTCCGTCCGTACCCCCCTTCCAAAATCAGTTCTACCCATTCGATCTTAAAAATTCTTTTATAGTTAGAAAGATATGACCTCAGAGACCCAACTTTCCTACTATTTGTCCGTCTAGACGGACATAAAATTACCATTTTTCGACGAATTTCGACATTGAATTAGCATTGAAATGCAATTTCGATTCATTTAAATCGCTGCGGCCGACTCAACAATGGCATGAGAAACTTTATTCATTGAAAAATTATATTATATTAAGCAAAATTTATTTCGGTTATAAATCAGTTTGGAATGACGTCGGGAATGTAATTATTTATAATTTTTTACGAAGTAAGTGGAAAAGCATATTTTTTTGTTTTCTGCGTATAATCCTGATTAGTTAAAATTTACATTTAGTATTTTAAGTGAATTTTGGAGTAGTTCCATGTTTTTTGTTATAAATAAATATTTAGTTATTCGTAGAACTACAAATAAATCAAGCAGACGATAAGTAATATTGATATTATTTGGTTAGAAAATTAATGAAAATAGTTGATTTTGGCTTTAAAAAGTTTAAATTATAGCTGGATGCTGTGTTTAGTGAAATTTATTCTAATATGTATAAATTTTATGTCGAAACGGTTGTGAATAACACTGACTATTACGAACTTAGTTGTTCTCCGATAAGAATTTCAGCAAGTATTTAAGTAACAAGAAAGTAGGCTCTTTTAATTATTTTAGAACTTCTTGTTTAGTTACAAGCTTAAAAATATTCACGAATGATAAAAATGTTACTCAAAATATGCAGGGTCGGATTTCTCAATAGGCTAAGTAGGCTGTAGCCTAGAGAGGCGATTTTTTTTTTGGGGGGGGGGGCGGCAAATTTTACGATCAATTAAAATGGTATTCGGCATAAAAAAATTATTACAAAGATACGAATATTTTTAAGAAATAAAAGAACTAATTTACATTAATGCGTAAATCGTAAACGTATATATGGTACTAATATTTCGTAGCAAACATGGTCGCTGCAAAGGCAAATGCACCGCTTCCTCCCGGATTTCGAAGTTGAAAAAAAAATAGTGGAACAGTTTTTTTTTTTTTAAATCGCCTATTTTGCTTTCGATTTAGTGTGTAAAGGTACAGAGATGATTTTAATATGTGTATCTATTTTAAATAGCACATACTACCCTATTTTGCAGCTAACCAGCTACCTTTCCCCGAAGTGGGAGAATATTGTGATTGGGGAGGCAAATCCTAAAATCCGGCTGAATATATGCACATTCAAATTAAATTCCTTGAAACCGAATACAGCGTCTGACGTTAGACACCGCGCTCTTGATATTTTTTTTTAATGGCACAATCAAATTGCAAATATTTTATTAAAATAAATATGTAACCATATCATACGTTCTGCCGAGAAGAACAAACAGGTTTAGAATTTGAACCAGTTTTCCGAATTAGCGCACAGTATAGACATTTCAGAGATAGTAAACCGAAATCGTTGTATTCGTAAGCCATTTACAAATGTTTGATTGAAATTAACTGCAGCTTAGAATACCCGCTTTTTACTAAGGTACACATTTTTTCTGTCTGAGATCATTCAACTTCAAGGATTGCGTAATTATTGAACAGAGTGGACTACTCTCACTACGTCACACGTAAAATGGACGTTTACAGGATGTGTCGGTAAATTAAACGTTGGTTGCTATACCACTCTGGTAGACTCTAGCCTTAGTATAGCTTTATTGTGACGTTAATTCAATCAAAACCAAAAGTATCAGATAGTCCCTTTTCACTTAGGCCGAGATACTATGTCTAGTATTCCAAGTACTTAATTCTATTGCACATTTCTTCCCAAAAGAAACCACCAAGAATGTAAAATAGGAGTTTTAATTTAACCCTTTCAGTCCCAAAAATTTACTACACTACAGAAACATCTGATATTCACAAAATAAGCTTATTTTAGGTCATATATATAAGAGTTCCATAAGGGAAAAAAATTATTTTAATTTTTTACATGGTTTTTGTAATAGTAATGCCAAATTTTTTACATTGTGGAAAACAACAAAATAAAAGAATATTTTCCCCCTAAAACACTTGGGGTTATATATTTTAAGGTATCTGACCATATTATTAAAAAAAAATTAGTAATTATTTTAAGCGAAATAGTTTTAATTGTGTTTTAAATGTGTGGAACTGAAGTGAACTTTTCAAAAATCAGGTGAAAAGCTTGTTAGCTATTTTCTAAATAAAAAAAATAATACTTCAGACTTCTATTGATATTAATGTAAAATATTTTCTAATAGAACAAAGTGTGAAGAATCGAATGATGCGTGTTTGGATATCATAATGTACATAAACATTTGCAAAAAAAATATATATATATTGAAAGGGATTATGCCAAATGGCATCACTGGGACTGAAAGGGTTAATAGCTCACCGTCTAAGCTGTAACGGACTACAGAGAGGATTCCAGAAAATTGGGGACATTGCACATAGCAAACTGCAGGGTGAGGCAAACAAAAGTGGCCCCAAAGTGGAGATAAGAATAAGACAGAAATGTTGCCAAGTCAAAAAACAATACAAAAACAGGTTTGCTAACTGAAGCTATGGATCGCTTCAATGTTAAGCCCAAACGCTCGGCGAATTATTTGCCGGCAACAACGCCATGGTTTGAGAAGCTAGTTGAAATGAAATACAAACAAGGTTTGTAGAACTGATCAAGAAAAGTTCCCACTAGTGATTATTTTAGTCGTTATTTATCCTAGAGAATCAGACCTTTTTGGTTTTGTTAATAAAAAGCATTCTAAATTGATTTCAAAACACAAAATTTGCATAATGGGACGTCTTCATACAATAAGAACTATGATCTTAACTCGCCACTAGTCTACGAGTACCTCTAATGTGAAGCTAATCCGATCCAACCAATGCAAAAACAGGATTCAGGCGGCTTCAAGAGTTTTTCTCGCCAAGCATTTCAACGTATTCCTATCTCTAGAACGGGGCCACTTTTGTTTAACTCACCCTGTATATTGGGATGCCAGAGACAGTATGAGCAACTTAAAATAATTCAATATGATTGATTTTTGCTTGATTGTGTTAGGATATTTTTCTAGTATTTATCCAATTCTGATGTTTTGTTACGTACAATTTCCTGTTCCTTAAATGTTCGTTTTTGTTTTTTATGGATTCCAAATCCCTTGTGAACTTCCTAAAGAAGTTGGTTCATTTCCTAACAAATCCATATATGAGAACAACAAGAAAACTTTAAGAGACCTTTTCGATTCGCAGCCATCTCATCTGACGACCAGATGCGTCGTCATGGCAACTCGCAGTAGAAGCACTACTCGTTCCTACCTTAGGCAGGTAAACTACAGTGTCTAGTCATAAGAACTTGGATCATTGTTGCAAGTACTCGATAACCCTAACATAGGGATTGGAGTATCATGTTACTTGAAACAATTACTTTTATAGGTAAACGCCATTATATTTTTTAGAAAGTAACTGCAATGTACTTACTTTTAGCGGTAGCGAAGATACGAAAAGTTTCGTTACTTCTTATGCCGTTCTTGAAGAATATTTTCGGCACACACTCTAAAACAAATGGGCGAATTTAACTCAGTCTGAGTTAATTTTCACACCTCCAGTCTTGAGAATGCACTTCCCTGAAAGGAGTGGATCCTTTGTATGGTAAACCTCTGACAGGATAATTCCAAACGAGTGATTTTAACTCAGTCTGAGTTAATATTCACTCCTTTCCAGTGTCGAAAATGCACTTCTCCTACTGGAGTGGATTTCACTCTTTTGTTTTAAGAGTGCAGTTTGACGTTCAGTTAACATTTAATTATTTAAAATTTAACTTTTAACAGCGTGGAATATTTATTAATAACTTTCTTCTCGATTGTCCATATATCTTTATGGTCCTATGTCTCAACTTTTTTTCCTTCACAATCTTTTTAAGAAAGTAACATGGCTAAATTTCAATTTTTCTTATAACTCGGAAGTAACTACGATTAGTTACTTTTAATATTGAGTTACCGTAACTATAACAGAATTACTTTATTAATTAAGTAACAGTGACAGAGTTACTTTTTAAAAGTATTTTTCCAATATCTTTCTAACCTTTAAGAGCCAACCCTACAGCGCAGTGGTTAAGGTGTTAGCTTTTGGAGCTTCTGGGTCCATGTTCGAATCCCGATCAGGCATGGATGTTTGTGTTTGTCGAGTATATGCGGAGTACGTACTCTTTAAATCGTACCCTCGACGTACTCCTTAAATCTGTTGGGTCTGAAAATCCTATGGGCGGTCATTGCGCAGTTTCCCACGAGTACAGGTCCCTGGGAACTATTTCCCTCCCCTTCCGGGACATGTCTAAATTGTGGAGGGGGCGCGCGATAGATGGCAGCATCTGTCGCGTATGTGTATGTTGTGTCTTGCTTGACGAGGGTTTATAAGCGGGTCTCTGACCAAGCATACAAGCCTGAAAATATATGTCTACCAACCTATAAGACAGAGTTCTGAAAGACTGATTATGTTAGGGCATAAATGGTCCAGTTCATGGTTGCGGTTACTGCGGTTTACCTGCCCACGCAGCTTTGCCCCGTGGGGAGTTGTTTTGAAGTCTTCCGGGAACTCGGAAATTACACGAAAATAAGATGTTCTCGTCTTGGTTTCAGGGCCTGATTTCCGGCTGGGCAAATGGGGCACGCGCCCGGGGCCCCCATTTTAAGGAAGCCAAATTTTCTTCATGAATATTTATGTTCAGTTAACTATAAAATTGTGTTTAAACTCTGAATTAATCAATTCATAAATTTAAAAATAGTTATTTTGGGGAGATTAAACATGATTTCCAAGCTAATTACTTCGGCTATTTTTTGGTAAAAACTGTAAGATAGGGAAATACACTCAATTATTTTATCGAAATATTTTGGGGCCCCCAAATTTGCTGTGACCCTAAAGTTGTAAGTCGGGCCCTGGGTTTATTATTCGATGTTGCTCGACGAGAGTAGACTGTATTAAAGTTTTTTTTATGTGTCAAATAACGGTTTCGACACAATATAACTTTTTAAATCTGTAAAAAGCCCCATCTTCCCACTTTCAAATTGAGAGTCATATGGTGTCAAAAGCCGTTTGAAAATACCATATTCGTGTTCATCGTTAAATACTACGTAAGCAATTTAAAGCTTCAGGGGTTGCGTGTTTAAATGTGATACTTATCGTTTTTAAACATTCGAAGAAAAGTAATAGCTTGTCAAAACGAATATTTTAAGCTCAGAAATATAGAAAATCGATTTGGAAACACTTATAAGCTTTTCCCAATTAATTACTAAAGTTAGAAAATTATCTGTTTGACTTCTTAAAGATATCGATATTTGACAAACGTTTGCGCTCGGTTACATTTATTGATTAAAAAAGAATAGTTTATTTATCGTGTCTGTGTGTGTCTGTCTGCGTTTTAAGTATACTCCGAATTTGAATTTTTGGATGTAGCCTCAAAATGAACTTGGTTTCAATTTTACGTGTTATTTGGAATTGTCGTATTTGTGGTTTAGGCTGTGACGGGGTTGACGGACAGACAGTCGGACGTACTGAAGGATTACCATGCCTTCCGCTTTTTACGTTATAAACTTGGTATGGAAACTAAAAAGTTATGTTAAAGCTGATTAATAGCTACATAATTTAAACAAAATATGTAACATTTAAACAGCTTTAATTTTGATTTTTTAAAAATGCCATAATAGAAATTCTGATCAAACATTCATACACTAAAAACTCAATACACCATTCTCACCCTACTCCTCTAATTGCAGAATATTAAATCCCTATTTGTTTAAAATAATAATCGAAATAGTTCTGAACTTAAAATATTTTAAATAATGCGTCATAAATTTATCAAATCGCTTTATTACTAAAAACTATTTTTTTTATGTCCTTACAACGGTCGATTCTTATAAAGAAACACAATTCATTCGATTTTCGATTCGATTCATTTCGATTAAAGAGAAAGAAAAGAATTCGTTCTTCAATTCCAAAAACAAATATTGAAGAAGTTTCTGAGGAAGTCCCCCCCCCCCCCCCCCCCCCCCGTAAGGATGTAAAACAAACGACCTGTCAATTTTTCTACCTGCTTTTTAACATACTATTCAGAGAAATGTGACTCTTTTATATCGCATATTTTAATTGTTTTTCTCGCTACATTATGCACCTTTTCTACATTCAATAGTCATAGATTGGATTAATCTTTATTCTTTACTTTTATTCATCCCCTTTATTATTATTTTTATTAACGCTACTGCAATGGGCATATTTCAGGTTTTGAGGTAGAAATGCTAAATGAAAGAGAATTCTTTCTCGACCCTCGATTGGTGAATCAAAGTCAATAGAGAACAAAGCACCAATCAAAGAAGACGCAGGAATGAAAGCTTGGAGGAAATACGTCACCTAAAATTAACGAATTAAGCTCCGAATTTTTCTATGTACCTACATCTGTCTATTCCTATAGAGAAGCACAATTCATTCAACTTTTCGGTTCTTTTCGATTAAAGAGAAAGAAAAGAATTCGTACTTCAATTCCAAAAATAAATATTGAAGAAGTTTTTGGTAAAGTTGTAAGAATGTTAAACAAACACATTGTCAAACTTTTACCTGTTTTTTAAAAGTAATTTTTAGAGAAAGCTGGCTCTCCATTTTTATTTTTATTTTCTTTATGAGTTTTTACCCATTACATTATACAGCGTTATAGTTGGATAAAGATTTAATCCAGTTTGAGTGGCAACAGAAATGTTGAATGAAAATAAATTATTTGTCGATCATCGGTTGGTGAATCAATGTCACGCAGGAAAATAGCACACATGGGTTGGTTGGTTGATATACATATATTTTCAGACTTGTGTGCTTGCTCAGAAACCCGCTTATAAACCTTTGTCAAGTAAAGACAGACACAACACACACACTCACACGCAGACAGACACATACGTGACAGATGCTGCCATCTATCGCAAGCCACCTCCACAATTTAAACATGTGCCTGAAGGGGAGGGAAATAGTCTCCAGGAACCTGTACCCATGGGAAACTTCGCAATGACCGCCCACGGGACTTTCGGACCCAACAGATTTAACGAGCACGTACTCCGCATATATTCGGTGGGTTTTCAGCGACCAGGACTCGATCGCGGGAACTTCCGATCCGTAGATCAAGACACTACCACAGGGCGCCCCACAGCCCTATGCAGCGCTATAGTCAATAGTTAAACGTTGGATAAATATTTTATCTTTTCGAGTATTTATCTTATATTTATTTATTTATTTTTATTTAACTGCACTACAACGCGAGCATGTTACAGGTCTTGAGCGGCAACAGAAATATTGAATGAAAAAAATTCTTTGTCGATCATCGGTTAGTGAATCGATGTCACGTAGGAAAAGAGCACAAGTTGGAGAACTGATCAAAAGAAATTCAGGAATGAAATATGGAAGGAAATACGTTTCAAGAAAAATACTTTTTAGAAATACGTTCAGTTCTTGAAACAAACTAATTAAGCTTTTGTCGACACTATCACTAATTATTCTATCTCAACGTCTAATTAACCAAGACATATATTTAGAAATCAAGATACCTCAGCCAGTATCAAATAGGTTAGGTTAGGTTTGAATTATCGTCGCACTAGAGCTACACGAGGGCTATTGGCGACGGGCATCGGTTTTTAGAACCACAGTCAGGTGACGAGCCAACACCTGAATAAGTACCCTACGCAACCGTTAAGGGCGACATCGTACGCAGAGTTAGAACTTTGAAGGATATTTAACGTGCACTCCCTTACACGGGGGGAGTGCACGTTAAATATCGGGGTATTATTCGTCGGACATTTTTGGCTGCACGGGCCGTTTATAGGTCGGCAGCTATTTTGGCGATGCCCGGACCCGAACCTGGGACCTTCCGCATGCTAAGCGAGTGCTTAACCGACTGGGCTCCCCAGCCCCACCAGTAGCAAATAGAAACCACTTCATTACCACACTTATGATATGAAACTTCGTGTCATCCTATAAATCGGATATCTGTACTGGGAAAGGGAAAGAGTAGAAAAATCCAACTCGTGACGTATGGGTCCGAGTACACTGGGACAGACGTTTTATATATGTGGAGTCCAAAGTCCCGACGGAGTCAGCGTACGATATCGCTCGAAGTTCCGTTGGGTGCCCGCTCAGGTGTCAACCTCGTCACTTGACCAGGGTTCTAAGTTACGACGCGTTATTGGCTGTGTTAAAGCTCCTAATGGAGGCTAGAAATAGGAAGCCGGAAACGATTACACTATGCAACAAATATTTTGAAATGAAGTTTGCAAATTTGTCCTCAATAGGAGAATATACAAACTTTTTTTTTTTCAAAAATAAGTCAAATATCATTTTTTTAAAGCAATTACAACTCTAAACAGCTAGTCTTTTAAACGAACGAGTATTTCTTGCCAATACTAGGAGCTTCATCTTCAGTTGCTTCGGAAATTCGTTCTTAAACTAGTATTTACTTATTCCTCGAGCGATTCGAAAGCGAATAGAACATTTTAGGAATTTTATTTCCTATTTGATAGAGTACTATCTTTTGTAAAAAAAATCGTTTTTGGAATCGGTTTTCTGGATTCTTAGAGGGTCTTATTTTTAAATTTAATAATGGTTCTTTATAAAAAAAATCAAAATTATGTTCTTCATTAAAACTTGATACATATGGCAGGCTAACTTTAATTTTTCACAATCGTTAAAAAACTTCAATAACATATGCGATCAACATGACACATTACATTATACTTATGCCCAAAAAGGGAAACAACTGTTAAAACTCGAACCAAATGAAAATCGAATCGTAATAATATGAATTTCAATAGAATTTGAACTTTTGTTTAATTGGCACACATTAAAAAAAAACACCCTTCAAGTCACTTAGACAGTTAGTTGTTGATGACGTCTGAATTATTTACTATTTAAATTAATTTTTCACAAACTAAAAATTAATAACATTTAATTTTCTCCTCGGAAATATCATGAAGAATATCTCAAAAGAAACATCATGTACTTAATGAGTTATTAAAAAATTGCTGCCTTAAGAACAATTTTACCAGCAAAAAATAATAGGAGAAAGTATGTTCTCCAATTTGTAGTTTAAAGTTTAAAAAAAAATTTGTATTTCTAGCGTTAATTCGGCAGTGGTTTAAAAACCTGGCATACAACGCATACGATGTCGCTCTAACCGCTATCGTCTAACCTTGGCACCAACGCTGTCGCTTTGGGTCTCTGTTCAAAT
The DNA here is from genome assembly GCA_023701765.1 of Hylyphantes graminicola. Classification (NCBI taxonomy): domain Eukaryota; kingdom Metazoa; phylum Arthropoda; class Arachnida; order Araneae; family Linyphiidae; genus Hylyphantes; species Hylyphantes graminicola. Next base: position 3,980,348 of record CM043113.1, read on the forward strand.
GCCGGCATCGTCAATAGACTGAAGTCTACCTATACTATAATAGCCAGTGTGTATAGTTTCAGTGCGCCATGAAATTCTAGAATTCTAGACTTTATTAACTTTTTTGGTGTCATATTTATCTAGAAAATCATCTGCTTACTATCCGACTTTGACAATTGTATGCGAAAACTAAAAGTTTCAATAGTAGACACTCATCACAGCACAGCTGAAAAACAATATCTGATGCTTTCTTACTTTTCCAGACCTCGATTCTGTCACACACCGCGCCAAACAATATCCTATACCAGATGTTATCCAAAGTGTATTATTTTCGGCTGCCTTGTGTATTTTGACAGGGAGATATTTACGAGGTGTTTTTGCTTTCACGGAAAAAGATGAAAGAAATTTATTTTTAGTTTCTATACGTAAGAACATGGAAGTTGACACAAAGGCCTTGACCGCTCAGTTTTACAGCGTGTAACACATGTCTGATACAACACAGGACTTGATCCAGAAGTTATTACACAGAGAAGTTAGCCTTTATTCCGGAGAAATGGACGATTCGGAACGACGGGCGTCATAATTTAGAACCACAGTCAAGTTACGAGACGACACCTGAATAGGCACCCAACGCAACCGTTAAGGGCGGCATCGTACGCAGCGTTAGGATTTCGAAGGATATTTAACGTGCACTCCCTCACATGGGGTATCATTCGTCGGACATTTTTGGCTGCATGGGCCGTTTATAGGTCGGCAGTTATTTTGGCTATGCCCGGATCCGAACCTGGGACCTTTCGCATGCTAGGCGAGTGCCTAACCGACTGGGCTCCCCAGTCCCCGAAAATCAGAAGGTATATGAAAGGAAATCGAAGATAGGGGGATACGTAAAGACAGACACAAAAAATATATAAGCTAAATAACTTATATGTACACTCTTAAAACGAACGAGCGATTTTAACTCAGTCTGATTGATTTTCACTCCTCCAGTCTGGAAAATGCACTTCTCCTTTTGGAGTGGATCCTTTGCGTGTTACACCTACGATAGGATCACTCCAAACGAGTGGTTTCAACTCAGTCTGAGATAATATTCACTCCTTTCCGGTGTCGAAAATGCACTTCTCCAACTGGAGTGGAATTCACTCTTTTGTTCTAAAGAGTGTAGATGCTTTTAAACAAAACTGAAAATCCTTCTACCCATACGGCCCCATAGCTTATACAAGAAAAAATAGACAAAATATCTATTCTTTATTTACTGTTACGCGTTCTGTGTGTTAGGTGAGTTCTCTACGCTGTTTATCGATCGGCGCAACTGAAAATAGCACTCCAATTGTATGAGTGGTCTCTTCCCTATTCCGTTAACACGAAGAAGAACGACATCCGGAACCGGGGATTTACATAATAAATTGATATTTGACATTTATAGGTTATGTGACATCTGACATACTGGAGCGTTTCTTTTTAAATTATGAATTTCGTATTTCTAAGAAAGGTATACAGACATAAACAGCCGCCTACGTACTGCCAGTTTTTAGAAAATTGTTTTAATTAATGTCAGTTAATGAAAGTCCCGACAGAGTGTTTGATTAATTAACTATCGCAACTATTATCTCGCGTTTCAGGATACGTTCGATAGATGTACATGGGGAAAATATTTAATAGATTTTTTTAAAAAAATTATTTCGTTTGCATATCAAATCCAAAGAAATATTGAGTGAAGCTTTTTCAAATTTTGAATTTCAAGAAAATTTTGAAAATGCGTTTAATAAAAAAAAAATAAGTAGTAGTATGTGTAATTCTGAGTGACGGAAAATTCAACAAAAGAAGTTTCAAAACTGTTCAGTTTATAGAGACATATCAAGAAATTTAAAAAATAGAAACCCGACGTTAAAAACCAAATACTAATCAGAAGTTCAAATCGAACTAAAGTTGCCTATTTTCCTGTTATTTACATTCTTATCGAAATTCAACTATAGGGTAAGGTGGGGTAAGTGGGCCACCTTTTTGGCATAATTCAACTTTAGACCCTCATACCATTGGATGTAATCGGCCTAACAACTTATTTTTTTTTGTGGTTCATTCTCTCATACGTTATTACTGTACCCATGACAACCTTAACACAAATTGACAAAAAATAAATATAAAAAATATGTTTTTCATTTTGGTCATCCGAGTGGCCCACTTGCCCCGCAAGGTGGGGTAAGTGGGCCACCCCCCTAATATATTTTTACACATAACTGGTAGAGATAAGGCCGGGCAAGTGGAATAATCTACATGATTTTTTGAGTGTTTGAACAAAAAAAGTAATGATGTACATATCTTTAATAGTTCCCCCATAGCAACTTTTTCTGGCTCGCAAGCTTACTACAAGAAAAAATACGTTATTTTTCATATTGTCATTTTTGCATGTAGTGTAAAAAAAATGTTAGGGCTACAGATTTTAAACTGGCCTATGTCAATGAATAGGACTATGAATAGTGTATATGACTAACCCTATGAATCAGTAAATATGACTTTTTTTAAGTATATTAAAGAGTTGGGGCTAGTGGGCCAGGGGTGGCCCACTTACCCCGCCATTGTGGTGGCCCACTTACCCCAAACGAGGGGCAACTGGGCCACCCCAATTTTCTTTTAACTTTATCAACATCACAAGTACATGACACTACAAAAAGATACTATGTTTTATGCACTTTCAAAATATATAACATTTTGTTTTGTATCATGAACCGTTTGGAAATAAATTTAAAAGTAGTATGATGGCGTGAATTACGAAAAGATGCAGTTTTAAAAATTTTCACAAAAAGGATTGTACCTTGTTACATACTTAAGTGAAAATGATGCCATAATGTTTCCTGCATGTATTGGGGTAAATACGTAAAAATATTGCAACAGATTTTTTTTTACTTCCGTAATTCGGGAAATGCCAGGGGGGTGGCCCACTTGCCCCAATGGCCCACTTACCCCACCTTACCCTATTGGTAAGATTCACTTATAACCGTTTTCACACAAGTTTCATATACGTTAGAGAAAAACACCAACCACATTTAGTTGCAATTAAACTTTTAAAATAGTGAAAACTGACTATATTTTCTCTCGCAGACCAAAATGATATATAAGAATTACATTAGCTAAATTTTATGACGTCGTCCCAGATTAACTTATATGACAAAAAAAATTCTTGAAATAATAATTTTAACAATTAAAATTTCTGATCTATTGTTCATGTGGAAACAGCGATTTAAATTACTAAAAATTAAAATTTTAAACTAAAAAAGCGGATTGATTTGTTGATAGACAGGTGGACGTACATACTACAGGCGGACAAAAAGTACAAAAGATCGGCCTTTGATGTCATTGCCTTACTAACAAAAAAAGGAAGATCCGACTGAAGAAACCGATTTTGGAAGGAAGGTACTGACGGACATCGCCAGCACGTCAATACCTACTTTCCAATTTTTTTTTTAAATATTTCGAATTAAAAATATAAAAAAAGAAATTAAGGAAGGCGAATACCCAAAATTCTAAAATTTTTACTATTGATTTAATCTTTTCCAAATTTGGCATACTGATTTCAAATATAATGAATAATACTATTTAGGCATTTTTTTAAATTTAAATATAATTTATTTATTTTAAACGGTGTTTTTCTACTAAAAAAGGAGGTTTAAGCTAACAAGTCTACCACATTGAATTTTCATCCTATAAACATTAATTATGTGTTAAATTCTTCGTTTCGAACTGATGCATGCAATGACCCTCTAGAGTTGCATACAAATTACAAGAAAAGAAGTTATTAAGAAAAATGTTATAAATTAACCACAAAAAAAAGGATTTTTTTTCAATTAACTTACACTTGGACATTTAAAAAAAAAACTTATAGAAAAACACCGGATGTTAGAGGTTCATGGCACAGATATATATTGAAATAGCATCTGTAAAAAATTTCAGGTAAATTAATGTAAAACTTTTTATACTAGAAGTGTTGGCGCAAACCCCTTTTTTTTAGGTGAAAAACACCGTTTAAAAAAAATCAATTATATTTAAATAAAAAAAATTGCCTAAAGAGCAGTGCTCATTATATATGAAATCACTATGCCAAATTTGGAAAAGATTAAAGTAATAGTAAAAATTTTAGAATTTTGGGTATTCGCCTACCTTAAGCTAAAAACAGAAAAATCTAAATAAAAATAAAGCAATAATTTTTATACAACAACAGAAAAATATTCTTTCGTAGTTAATTAGAGGAGAGCGTCTCTAGCCTCCGTTGAGGATATCCAACTGAATTGCTTTCAAAAGCCGTGAACGGCAGGTCCGTAATTGGATGGGCAAAACGGTTTTCGGTGCCGCAGAAGCTAATTGGACCGAGCTATTGTAACGTTGATTCTATTGTTCACTTGTGATAACTTAACAAGAAAGTTTGATTAAAATACTGGGGGTTATTAATTACGAAGTTTCGAAATGCTACGAGTTTAAATTAAGAAAGACTGGTCAGAAAGATGAGGTAAATGTTAGGATTTATAATGGTTGAATAATTAAGCACTGGATTTGATTTGGTTTGAATTATCGTCGCACTAGAGCTATACGAGGGCTATTGGCGGCGGGCGTCGTATTTTAGAACCACAGTCACGTGAAGAGCCCGCACCTGAGTAGGCACCCGACGCAACCGTAAAGAGCGACATCGTACGCAGCGTTGGGACTTCGGAGGGTACTCAACGTGTAACTCCCAATGGTTTTCTTTTTATAAGCATTTTTCCAGAAACTAAAAAAGATATCAACATATTTTCTCTTTTTATTTCTTCCCTATTAACAGTTATTTCATATAAACTGAAACATTTTGAATATCTCTTTTCCAAGTTTTTCAATACATGTTTTTTTTTTAAGTCACTGTAAAAGTATTTTTTTATATTTTGAAATGTCCTCAGTTTAAATCAAATAACTATATGTAAGTAAGGAACAAAATATAAAAAGTTTGTAATGATCTCATATGAGAAACACACCTTATAAAAATGTTCCTAAAGTTAGGTAAATTAACATGGGCTAGATAGAATCATTGGACTCCCCTTAAACGAACAATGAAAAGTAAAATATTGGTCTTTAAATGGTACTTATAAGTACCGTTGGGTCATAGCGATTTCGCGCAGGTAACTAAAGTTAAATTTTGCTGAAGAATTTACTTTGCCTTTGTAGACCTTAAGGGGCCGCCCCGGTGGCGCAATAATGATGTGACCATCAATTAATGCTGTTATTTGTCTATATGTGTTTGTGTTGTCCTTTCTTTGTGTGTCTCTTGTGACTGTAAAAACTCTTTCTGTGTCTGTCAAACTTGACGAAGGCTTATAAGCGATTTTCTGAACGAGCACACAAGCTGGAATACATATGTATAAACCATACCATACTTTAAGGTGCTTAAACCGTACAATTCAATCAAAAAGTTCCACCTTTCCTCCATTTTGTTCAAATGTATATTGAAAAGTAAAACAGCGGTCTTTTAATTTATGCTTTTAAGTATCGTCAGTAGATAAAATGCTAAAGAGCCTTTCATTCCCATATATCCATATTGAACATTACTTCTTGACAAAGAGGGCTGGGGAGCCCAGTCGGTTAAGCACTCGCTTAGCATGCGGAAGGTCCCAGGTTCGGGTCCGGGCATCGCCAAAATAGCTGCCGACCTATAAACGGCCCGTGCAGCCAAAAATGTCCGACGAATAATACCCCGTGTAAGGAAGTGCACGTTAAATATCCTTCAAAGTCCTAACGCTGCGTACGATGTCGCCCTTAACGGTTGCGTTGGGCGCCTATTCAGGTGTTGGCTCGTCATCTGACTGTGGTTCTAAAATACGACGCCCGTCGCCAATAGCCCTCGTGTAGCTCTAGTGCGACGATAATTCAAACCTAACCAAAATCTTGACAAAGTAGGAAGAACCTATCAATAAAGTTGAAGAAAAAATATGCCAGGGCCCTGTACTCGATTCGTTAATGTATGCGTCAAAGCTCGTTCGTTAAATTCATTTTATTCACAGAATTGATACGTCCTTTATATTGGCTAAATAACAAGGCTTCATTTTATATTAACAACGAAGAACGCCGTTCCTGTCTATCAACGTCAAAATGTTCTTCCTTTTCATTCTTGTTGACATTCAGATGAATGTAATGTGTTTTCATGTAATTTTATTATTATTCTAAGTATTTTAACCCTTTCAGTCCCAAAAATTTACTACACTGCAGAAACATTTGATATTCACAAAATAAGCTTATTTTAGGTCAAAAATAAGAGTTCTATAAGAAGAAAAAAAAATGTATATAGTTTTTGAAATAATGCCAAAAATTTTTAACTTTGGAGAACAACAAAATAAAAATGTATATATTACCTCAAAACACTTCGAGTTATATATTTTAAGGTATCTTACCACATTATTAAAAAAATTTAAGTAACTATTTTAACAGAAATAGTTTTAATTGTGTTTTAAATATGTGGAACTGAAGTGAAAAAATCTGGTGAAACCCTTGTTAGCTATTTGCTTAATAAAAAAAATAGTAGTTCTGGCTTCTATTAGACAATATTTTACATTAATCTCAATAGATGAAAGTGTGAAGAATCAAATGATGTGTGTTTTGCTGTCATAACGGGACATAAACATTTGGAAAAAAATATTGAAAGTGATGATTCCAAAAGGCATCACTGGGACTGAAAGGGTTAAGGTATGGACCGAAGGAGCATCTATTTATAGTCTTGAGTTGAAATATTGTGAGTTTAAATTATAATTAATTGTCATTAAGTAAGATTTAAAAAAAATATATGTAAGACACGTTTTTTTCACTAAGAATAATAATAGATAAATACGATATGTTTCAGTTTCGGATACCCAAAATTGTGTGAAAAGGCTGATATATACAAAAAAAATGTGCTGATATCCGATAAACAAAAACAAAACATACTTGCCACTTTAAATTATTAAGAGTGGGTTAATACATGCTTAAAATATCATTAGTATACAACACCAAGGCAAAAAGTGAAATAAATATAAAGCGTTTTTTTAATACAAAAAAAATGCGTATTTTTAAGGCTTCAATCAAAACGTATAAATTAAAACTGATATACTGCTAAGCAAATATTAAACTTTTTTTAATTAAACACAAAATGTCCTTTTAATTACATATTTGTCTAATAAAGATATGTTTAGATTGATTATAAATTTGCATGATTTTGGCAGGGGCTACAGTGGCTAAATATTACTATTAAAATTTAATTATTGTTAAATTCCAAAAGAATCTTTTTTATTTGATGTTATGAAAAATAATAAAATTTTAGAAAAAGGATCTGAAAAAAAATTACCATTGCTACAAAATACTTAGATTGAAATTCTCATTAAAAAATTTAATTGCTATAATTAGAAAAATGGATATTAAAAAACATTTCAAACCGTCTCAATAAAATGTTTTTTAAATAAGTATTCAACAAAAATCCCTCAAAAGTTCATTAAAAAAAATTTAAATCCGTATCATTACACTGTTTTATTTTAAGTTAAGTTAAATTATACTATATATTAGATCAAAAGAAAAATATAAATGAAATATTTTTTTAAACATTGTTTAAAACATCTGTAAAATCAATCTACGCATAATGTGGATAGAATCTAAGTAACGTAATGTAATGTAGTAGAAAAAAATACTATTTATTATTTTTTTTAAACAATGAGTTATTTTTAATGTTATGTAATTTTTTTAAAGTTAACTTTAACAGATTTTTTTATTGACATTTGATTTGTGAATTTCTTTTTAAAAACAACGATAATTAGAGTATTATAATAATCCTCTGCAGTATTTTTCCCGGTTTCTTAGAATCTAAATACCAACCTACAATACTGTTTACTTACCAAAATTTCAGATCCTTCTACCAAAACATTCCATCGAAATGACAACCGGCATCTGGCATTCGGAAAGGCTTTTAAAATCTTCCATCATTCCATTCGACGATCAACAGGCATCCATTTCGAACATAAATCCCCGATCAAGAGACGTTATGTTCGATCGAATCTTCGAAGAATGCCTGTAAAGTAGCTTTCTCCTCTTCCTACCCTGGCCGGCATCTGTTATTATTAGTTGGAGGCCTGCCGCAAGATGGCGTGGTGGTAGCATTGAAAACCGGGATTCGATCAAATTGGATGAGGTAAGGTAAACGGGATTTTCGCGGGAAAGTAGGATTTGATTTCATTAGCCTGCGAATTTTAACTTTTTGTTGGTGAACCGAAGTGAAATAGATTTTTGTTCTATTTTTTATAGCTTATTTCGAAAATATGAAGGTTTTTTTTTAAATAGGTACAGATTTTTCGTAAATTGGAATTTATGTATTAAAAATTTAAAAATAGCAATTACATATTCTTTGAAAAAAAAATCGTACTGAAATCCAAAAGCTTTTTTGAATGAATTTAATGCATGCTTTTAAAAACACATTTTAAAAAGAGGGGTTATTGAGATTTATAAACGTAAATTTTTAAACTGTTCTTTAAAAAATTCCATCTAAAAAATCTTTAAAATGACAAGAAATGAGTCAAAGCAGCTGAGCTCCCTTAACGGTTGCGTTGGGTGCCTATTCAGGTGTCGGCTCGTCACTTGAATGTGGTTCTAAAATGCGACGCCCGTCGCCAATCCAATAGCCCTCGTGTAGTTCTAGTAAGACGATAATTCAAACAAACCTAACCTGACTTGAGCTCCTTGTAAATTAATTTCTAAAAATAACCCGTTTAACACCCTCAGAACTTCGACTAATTGGGAGCCTCATAAACATAGCAAGTGTCCGACAGCTTTTATTATAAGGCGAATGATTTAGGACTACGAGCGTCTCAAAAGCTTTCTATTGGGGTGAACTTAATAAGGAGACAGTGGAACATAATTTGAAAAGTCACTTTATAAATCATGTTATACTTTATTCATATAAATTACTAAAAACAGGGTGGTTATAAAATAACGCTCGCTATTCGGAGTGGTCTGTAGCTTTAATGGATAATCCAAATGCAAAAAAACTTTGAGACACTTACGAATCAAGAAGAAAGGTTGTTTTCCCCTCTTCTTGATTTGTAAGTGTCTCAAAGTTTCTCAAAGAATGGAATCATAAAAAACAAACTCGTCACTTGACCAGGGTTCTAAATTACGAGGCGTAATTGGATGTGCTGGCCGCAATTAGCCATAATTGGCTATGCCTCGTAATTTAGAACCTTGGTCAAGAGACGAGTTTGTTATGATTCCATTCTTTTTGAAAAAAAGTAACTCGTCTCTTGACCAGGGTTCTAAATTACGAGGCGTAATTAGCTGTGTTGGCCGTAATTGGCCATAATTGACGATGCCTCGTAATTTAAAACTCTGGTCAAGAGACGAGTTTGTTTTTACGATTATTCTTTTTTATGATTATTTTTTAGGATTCTATCTTTTTTATGATTCCATTCTTTTCCCCCATTCTTGATTAGTAAGTGTCTCAATGTTTGATGCATTCGGATTATTCATTGAAGCTACAGACCACTCCGAATAGCGAGCGTTATTTTATAACCACCCTGTATAAATATTTCATAGCTATTTTTTCATATAATTGAGACATACAAAGTTTAATAGTGACCATTTAAATTATTGTTTTAAAAAATTCCTAATGACGAATTAAAAAATTATCATTGTGAATAGCATACTGTCAGGCCTTTATCATTCAAGAAACTTAGTGATTATAAATTTTATTATTTCTAAGTTCAGTGAATTAATTAAATTAGGAATGAAGAAATATCAACTGCTTATTTAATTATTATTTGCAGTTTTAAAATGCTATAGAATTATTGACGGATGGTGACATTTATACCAAAATTGATAATTTATTTAATTAAATAAAGAAATTATATTTTTCCTTTAAACAAAACTTTTAAAACGAAACTTAAAACCCTTTCACCCCCAATGATTTTATTTGGAATCAACAGCTTGCGATTTTTTTTTTTTTTTTTGGTCTAAGTTAACCCTTTCAATCCCAATGGCATCATTTCAGAAATTTTTTCTGATCGTCTATGGCCATTTATGATATCAAAAAGCACATCATACGATTATTCAAACGTTTTTCTATTAGAAAATATTTTTTATTAATCCCAATAGATGTCAGCCCCATTATTTTTTCTTAAAATTATGATCAGAAACATGATAATGCCAAATGGCATCACTGGGACTGAAAGGGTTAAGTTTGCACACTTATTTATCGTTAGATCGAAGAATCATGTCTTTTGAAAAATTAAATAGGGTAGACTAACCAGTGAATGAACGCTTAAGCACAATTAGTTTTAAGAAAATTCATACATTTTAAGAAAATATAGCTTGTAGGTTTATGACAATGTGAACACATCTGTCATTATATGTAAATTCTACAAAAAACAGGAGGCGACTTTATATTGCATTGCTTTGGGTCTTTTGGGGATCCAAATAAAAAGTGGTACAAAAGCCAAGTGAATGAACAGTACTTTTACCAGTGAATGAACACAAAAATGTCCAGTCAATAAACATGTTGGATTTTATGAATGACCAGGACAACCAATCAGATGTCAGATTAGCATTCTACTAGATGAGAGGAAGTCAGTGTTGCCAATCAATATATTGGAATGATTTTTTTAAATGTTATGTATTTACCGACTGTTCATTCACTGGTCAGTCTACCATAATGTTTGTTGGAATATACATGCCGAGTCTTCTAAGGCTTGACCGCAGGGTTGGAAAAAAATCCCTGTTTTTTTCCAAAGAAAACAAAAAAAACCCTGTTTTTTTCCACACAAAAAACCCCAACAAAATAACAGTATTTTTGGTGTAAACCAGGTTTTTTAAGTTCGAACCGAAAACGAAACCGTTTTTTCTTATTAATTTAGCTAATTATTTTTTAATTATGCATGCTTTGTTTTGTTGAAATATCTAAGATTAAATAACATATGAAACCCATTTAAAAATTTATTTTAAAAATAAACACACATTTCAAGTTTTTTTTCTTTTAAACCTAATGTGAGATATATAGTATTTTTACTATATATTTATATGAAAATGTATATATTTATTGAATGAATGCATATTATATTGTTCATGTTTAAAAAATATCAATAACATTTAATTACAAGTTTCATATCTTTTTTTTTCTTTAGATAATAAAAACATCTGTGTTTTTTTTAGCTAAAATATACATATTTATTTATATTACACCACTTTTTTTAATTATTTGGAATCAACATTTTAAACAACACGAGTTTTGCTGCTTTTTCTTAGCCCAGTTTGCGGCGCAGCTTCACAACTGCACAATTCCAAAAGTCGAAAACATTCTTTCAACAGAATAAATAAATAAAAACCAAAGTTAATATATTTGTAAAACAACCCCCCCACCCCCCCCCCCAAAAAAAATGGCTTTTTGGGGAAAAAACATCTGGTTTAAACCAATTGGTTTAAACCATGTCACCCTGCTAGACCGCCAAAATTGCAGCCCTATTAGAGGAAAAAACATTGTTGTACCACCAAGTGTAAACTTTAAACGCTCATATCTCTGCAGTTGTTTCTTCAATTTTAAGAATATTAAAAATGCTAAGGCTTTTTTAATACTATAAACACATTAAAAAATTTCTTTCATGGACAAATGAATATATTTTAAACAGAAGTTTGCATTTGGATTTTTGATATCTGTCACACGAACTTTTTAAAAAAATTCTTAAAGTTGAAATTTCCTTTTATTTTGTGCTTTTTTTTTGCCAAAATTTCTACAAATATTTTTCAAAAAATAAGTTTTTTTATTTTTAATCGAAACATAAATGCATACTTTGGTTTGAATTATCTTCCAAATGTTGTATAAAAATTTGTGTTTAAAAATATTGAAAAATGAAAAAAGCGTAGGGATTTGAAAATTGTTAAAAAAAATTAAAAATTAAATTTTTCAAAAATACCAACAGACTTATATAACATTTTAATAGCTGAATTGTGTTTTTAAAACATGCTTAACAAGTGAAAAAAAATTGAAATGTGCAAGTACAAAAATAAAAAAAAATGTCCGAGGTATGGGACCCCCTTAAAGTAACCGCAGTTTCCCAATTTCATAAACGCTGGAATTTCCCGATTAAAGAACAGCTAGAGAATTCAGGTTTCAGAATCGCAGGAAATACCCGATTTTTGAATAATTACAATTTACTCTGCTGATTTCAGTATCGCCAAAGGTTACTCACTTTCTGAGCCAGTTTATTTTGTGAGCAATGGAGAATGACCTTATTTTATAATTTTTTTTTATGTTGGTTTAACCTTTTAAGACCCGAGCAAAATCCTACACGTATATTTTTATAATCTAAGCCTACTTTTCATACAAATACATGTTAAAAAAAGGTTTTGCAAAGTAATGTTTTAAAAAATTATGATTAATAGTTACTGAGGGACACGCCTTAAGCTCTAAAAATACACAATTTTGTGCTATAATTGCAAAACAAAAGGCTGTATCACTTATTTGAACTTAAAAGTTTATTTTAAAATTGTTTTTATGCAAAAGGCCTTTAAAATTAACTACTAAAGCAACTTTTTGAAAAGTTCGAAAAAATTAAATAATGTTTTTAAGAACTCTAATATCGTATTGACCCTCCTTCAACTTCATTTTTTATAGAAATAAATTACTGATACCAGTAATCGAAGGCTGAAAGCTCACATTTGAACTTCGTCTATTGGACCAGGTCAATTTTGGAACTAATTAACTAGGTAATTGAATCAATGAGTGCAGAAACCACTTTAGTCAAAAAAAAATCTGAAAACTCGTTTTCAATGAAAATAAGCGTAGAAAGGCAAGATGCCTGTTGGGTGCAAAAACTATGTTAGTCTGTTGAGTAGTTCCGTAAATGCAGGACGTTTGTTTCGAGTGTTGAGTGCAGAAATAGAGGAGGAGTTATTACGCTTTTTCTCCCTCCTGAAAAATTTGAAATTTGTGACTGACGTTGTTTCTGCACTCACCGATTCAATTGTTGGTGGGGAGGTTTTAAAAAATGTCCCCAAATGGGGACGCCAGGTTGCAAGAGGTTAAGGCTTAGGGGCGATTAGTTAAGAGAGTTTCGGATAAAAGTGGGATGGATAATCGAGGTTCCACTGTACTTTTTGACACTTGTTTGTTTGTGTTAGGGTCAAGTGGGGTAAGTTTGATTGGGGGTAAGTGTGATAAACAGCTCTTGTAACTTTGGAAATCATTCTCAAAATCTGAAAGTTTGTAATTATATAACATTAGACCACTTATAATTAAACTAAAAAGAAATATTGACCTTATTTTTTGTTTCATGAAAGTTTTGAGCCTTTGAATTTAAGTGCAACTGTCTTCTTTTTATGTGGGTTTTCCTATGTGGGGTAAGTGTGATAAAACAGCAATGGATTTTGAAATGCAAATTTTGTACACTTAAAATTGGAATTCAAACATATAATTTTTTTTCTACATATGTAATGTATGTTTTTTATAAATTAATAATTCACTACCAATTTTAGGACTTGGAATTTACTTGAAGCAGAGAACGAATTTTTTTAATGAAAAATGCCGAAACCCTATCACACTTACCCCACTTGAACCTACCTTTTTGACACTTGTTAAAAAAAATTAACTTTAGACTATTTTACTTATTTAAAATACATTTTAAGAGTACACGGGAAGAACCGATTGATTTATTTAGAGTCTTTCCGTAATTGTCTCTGCTTGGCGAACATTGGCGACCAAAAACTGGCTTCTCTTTCGGTTCTTCATTTGCGGTACAAACGTGTGACTCGTTCCACTCAACTCTGGCGTGAATTAGGTTTGCTGTGAAAGATAAACAAAGCGATAACTGGCTTCTTTACACCAGGTTTAGGCGATTTCTCGCTACCATCCCCAAAGAGGCTATTAAGGAAAGCCTTGTACGAAATCAATCGGTTCTTCCCGTGTACTCTTCATTTCTTTACACAAATCAAAATACTAGTTTATACTAGTATTGTCCTATACTTTGAAACTTCAGAGTGAAAAATCAAAAAATTATTATTGTAAACATCTAATATTTTGCATTGATGATGATTGAACATTGCATAACTTAACAAACTTAAATTTCTGTCACTTTTTTAAAAATATATAGTACTCAATAATTTTTCTTCACTCAAGATAAGGAAAAACTAACTATTAAAATTAATAATGTTTATCAGGTACTTAAAAGTTTTTATTATAACTTTTTTGTAATAAAGTAAAAAACATTACATATTTCCTTTCTTAATTTAAGCTCATAATATTAAGAAAATGTCATTTGTTCTTTCGGCAAATATCCACAATCCCCAACGCCATCCACTCTCACATAACCACTTGGGAAAATGGCAACCCTAGTGATGCTGCAGTGCCGCAGGTTAAAGTTAAGCCAGCGTTCGGGAGGAAATTGGAGCACCCTAAAAAGTAGTAATATGCAATCAGTATGAAATTAGTTATGAACAAATAAGTTGCACAAATTTTAAATTACAATTTCCAATTTACAGAATTTAAATAGCTCGGTAAATTTTTTAGTTATGTTTTGGTAATTTTAAACCATAATTCTAAATTTTAAACCAAAATCCTTTCTAAAAAAATAATCATAAATAAAAATTTTCAATTTGTTTGACATTTTACAGCTTTTCAACTTAAAAGGATATCTTAAAAGCCACAATAAGTTTATTTTATCCCTTTAAAAAAATTAGGCCTTCAAAGGTACGCAGCTACCTTACGTTTTTGGTTTGCACTTAGATCTGTCGAAAACAGTACAGATGTTAAATGTAGTTTATTTATTAATTTGATTTTATGTATAAAGTTTTGTTAAATAAATGTTTAGAATAAGGACCAAATTTAATTGAATTGATACCGAGATTCAGAGAGTGGAAGTTTGGCGTTACGGCCGATGTTAAGAAAGCTTTCTTGCAAATAAGTGCCTGCAAAGCAGATAGAGACTTTCTGCGATTCTTATGGTGGGAGAATGAAGAACGCAAAAAGCTGAAAGTGTTTCGTCATGCAAGAGTTGTGTTTGAAGTCAAGTGCAGCCCATTCCTATTTGGTGTAGTTATAGCACATTACATAAATAGTTCACAAGATTTAGATGTTAAGGTAGGCGAGTACCTAAAATTCTAAAATTTTTACTATTACTTTAATCTTTTCCAAATTTGGCATGGTGATTTCAAATATAATGAACAATGCTTTTGGAGCATTTTTTTTATTTAAACATAATTTATTTTAAACAGTGTTTTTCAACTAAAAAAAAGGGGTACGCTAAAACACTTCTAGCATAAAAAGTTTTACATTAATTTACCTTAAATTTTTTAAAAATGCTATTTCAATATATATCTGTGCCATGAACCTCTAACATCTGGTGTAAATATAAAAGTTTTTTTAAAAAAAATTTCCAAGTGTAAGTTAATCGAAAAAAATCCTTTTTTTGTGGTTAATTTATAACATTTTTGCTATTAACTTCTTCTCTTGTAATTTGTATGTAACTCTAGAGGGTCATTGCATGCATATCAAGTTCATAGTTCAAAACAAAGAATTTAAAAATTAATGTTTATAGGATGAAAACTCAATGTGGTAGACTTGTTAGCGTGAACCTCTTTTTTTAGTAGAAAAACACTGTTTGAAATAAATAAATTATATTTAAATTTAAAAAAAAAATGCCTAAATAGTATTATTCATTACATTTGAAATCACTATGCCAAATTTGGAAAAGATTGAAGTAATAGTAAAAATTTTAGAATTTTGGGTATTCGCCTACCTTAACTTCAAAGAAAAACTTGTTGTGAGGTTGTCTGTTAGGGTGGGCCGAAAAAAACTTTTTATGTTATTTCGGATCGCTATAGTGCGGAAAAGTTGCCATTGGTAAAGACATGAAAAATGCACTAATTATTATTTTTTTATTACCATATCTTCCGTTCGCGCAATGCCTTCAAAGTTGGCGAAAAATTGTTAAAAACCGTAATTTTTTTATAATTAAAAAAAAAGGCAGACGTTTTTAATTACGTTCCTATATCATGAATTAACTACTAAAAGTATGTAAAATTCAAATATTATAGCACTTATTACTAATAAATGCTATAATATATAGTATAATAAGTTATTATACTTTTGTGTCAGATCTTCCGACCACTCAACGTAGTATAAAATTAGGAAAATTCGTATTTTTTGTTAAATTTCAAAGTTTTAACTTTTTGTGAATTTTAATCATACAACATGATATAGGAAAGCAATTAAAATCATATATCGGGTTTAAAAAAATTATGAAAAATTACGGTTTTTGACAATTTTTGCTAACTTTGATGGCATTGCGCGAACGGAAGATATAGTCATAAAAAAATAATAATTAGTGCATTTTTCATGTTTTTACCAATGGCAACTTTTCCGCACTATAGCGATCCAAAATAAAATAAAAAGTTTTTTTCGGCCCACCCTATTGTCTGTGGCAACATGGTCTTGTAAAGAAAATCAGTTTTTTTTCGAAATAAAGTCTTAAGTTTGCGACGTTTTTTTACTTTCGTCCGTTTTTTATTTCATACATAGGAGCAGATAGTTTAGAGAGTATAGTTTGAGTTTTATTTTAACAACATACTTGCAAACAGTAAAAAATATACTAAAATGTTAGTTTATGGAAAAAGGGAAACTTGTTATCTTACTGGGAGTGGGAAAATACGTATGGTTGTTTTCACTGCATAAATTTTAATTTGAATTTATTTCAAAATTAAATATTAATTTAAAATATCAAAATTAAGTTTATGTTTGAAGAGGTGAGCTTAAAAACATTTTCGAATGAAAAGTTACATTATGAATATAAAAAATTATTGATTATAAAATTTTGAAATGTAAGGTTATTGCAAGAAAGACTGATGATTTTTTTCCACTCAATTTCATTCATTTTTTCATGAGCAAACAAGTAGTTCTAAAAGAACCAAAATTGCCTACTTTTCCTTTTAATAGGTACTCATAGTGCTTAATGATTTTTTTCTACTAGGAAATAATTATCACAAATATTTACTAATTAATTAGGGTGGTAGACAGATGAACAAAAATCTCCATGATGTCAATGCACTCTAACTTCTCATTTTTAAGTCTTGTAGGATTTAAAAAAGGGAAACCAAGCTATTTATTTTTGATCTGTTCATTTATGAAAATTTCAATATTTATTGTTGTAAATAAAAATCTGGGGGAATTATTTTATTTGTAGGAAAAAATTTAACATAGAAAGTAACTTAAGAATTGTAAGGGTCTTCTAAAGACTCACAATAATTATCCAAGTACAGTACTAGTACAATTTATACCCTATTTTTTAGTCTTTTTGAATGTGAAAAGCTAAGTAGGCTAGGACGATAAAAGAAATTAAGACTTAAATTAAGATTAAAAATTATGCTATAGCTTGTAATATCTTGGAAGGAATTTTAAAATCATACATTGAAACTTGATTGGTTAAAATAAAAAAAAAATAATTTAAAGCATTTTAACACAAGTAAATTGATCATTCTTAAAAATATACCAATATTTTGGGAAAAGTAAAGGGTATCTAAGACAAGTTCATAATTAATTAACCCTTTCAGTCCCAGTGATGCCATTTGGCATCATCACTTTCAATATATATATATATTTTTTAATTTATATGTCCCGTTACGACATCCAAACACACATCATTCGATTCCTCACACTTTGTTCGATTCGACAATACTTTACATTAATCTCAATAGAAGTAAGAACTACTATTTTTTTATTTAGAAAATAGCTAACAAGCGTTTCACCTGATTTTTGAAAAGCTCACTTCAGTTCCACATATTTAAAACATAATTTAAACTATTTCAATTAAAATAATTACGAATTTTTTTTAATAATATATACCTTTAAATATATAACTCGAAGTGTTTTTAGGTAATACATATATTTTTATTTTGTTGTTTTCCACATTAAAAAATTTTTGGCATTATTTCAAAAGCATATAAAATTAAAATGAGTTTTTCTTATGAAACTCTTATTTTTGACCTAAAATAAGCTTATTTTGTGAATATCAGATGTTTCTGTAGTGTTGTTAATTTTTGGGACTGAAAGGGTTACAGACATCTCAATAAATTAGCTTCTAACACTAAATTGTTTTTTTAAAAATTGATTCTTTAAGGTGAATACTTACCTACAAACAAAGTACCGAATCACATTGGCATGGCAAACTATTATTTCGTAGCTATCTTTTTCTTGTGCCGCCCTGGCACGGTGAAAATATTTTCGAAAAGCCCCCTCTATCCTCGGACCGTCGACGAAAAACTGAAATTTAACAATAATCTGTTTTATTTTGAGCTCCAAAAATCGGATTGAAAAAGGCTGGAAAGAAAAGTAAAAATTTCTAATTTATCCAAAATAGTAAAGAGCCAAAAATGCAATACAGACTTTATACATACTCTATCAATGATAGTGAAATTCAGGAGTTTTTCAGGAGTGCAACAATGTAAATTCAGGACGTAACAGGGAATAAATGTCTGTTCATTATTGTATTAGTCTATGGACTTCACCGCACTTGAAATGATGAAACAAAAGAAAAGAAAATTTCGAGTTTTGCGATGCAACTTCGAGACATTAACTATTATCACAATGTCCAAACTCTATTTTTCTACTGCACAAGCTCCACTAGACTTATTACAAATAAAGTATGGGAGAAGAAAGGCAAAGAAAGGATAAATATGATTTGCAGTCAACTTTTTCAGGAGAGGGAGAAATATATCAGGAGATTAGACACAAATTTCAGGAGTTACAAGTTTCCTTAAAAAAAAATTATGAAAATCAGGAGTTTTTCAGGAAGCGTACGAACCCTGCTTTTAAAATAAAATCTATCACACGTAAATAACCTCCAACAGAAGATCAGTTAGCAAAATAAATTGTATTTCATGTGATGCAAGATGGATTTAAAAAGCATACGTCCTAGATCTCATGAAAACTTTTTTTAAGTGTTGCATACTGTTTATTTTGATAGCATTTTTAACACTTTACCGACCGGTCATCGATTAATTGACTTTTTATCTTTCTGTTACATTTGGTTAGGGTTAGGCCGTGTTCAGTCTATGCCTCAAAACCGACCGATCAGCCTCAAGTTGTCCAGTACTGTGAATCGCTCTAGACCAGAAGCATTCCAAGGATTAGATTGGTCGAATCAAGTCAAGACCGACCAAGCCGGTTTAGTTAAATTAATTATCGTCTCACTAGAGCGACACAAAGGCTATTGGGAAACCGAGTGGTGAAAGGGCATAGTATGTTCAAACCGCTACCGGTCTGTAAAGTGTTATGACTTTTTTTTTTCAAACAAAATCGGTTATGGTATTTTTTAACCCTTTCAGTCTCAGTGATGCCATTTGGCATCATCACTTTCAATATTTCCCCCCCAAATGTTCATGTCCCTTTATGACATTCAAACACACATCATTCGATTCTTCACACTTTGTTCTATTCGACAATATTTTACATTAATCTCAATAGAAGCCAGAACTACTATTTTTTTAATTTAGAAAATATTTAACAAGCGTTTCACCTGATTTTTGAAAAGTTCACTTCAGTTCCATATATTTAAATTACAATTTAAACTATTTCGGTTAAAATAATAAATATTTTTTTTAATAATATGGTCAGATACCTTAAAATATATAACTCGAAGTGTTTTTAGGTTATAAATATTTTTTTATTTTGTTGTTTTCCACAGTTAAAAAATTTTGGCATTATTTCAAAACCCATAAAAAATTAAAATGAATTTTTTTTCTTATGGAACTCTTATTTTTGACCCAAAACAAGCTTATTTTGTGAATATCAGATGTTTCTGTAGTGTAGTAAATTTTTGGGACTGAAAGGGTTAATAACCTAAATTCTGTGCTGCCTGCAAGAGCTTCCATACTTGTGGGAATTTTTGCCTCTTTATAATAATATAAATTTGAATGATAAAAATGAAGACGAGTGAATATATTTTTTTTTCAATTGGGCAAAATTAATAATTTGCTCTTTATACATTGCTTAAACAGCATAATTTTACCTATAGGTGGTTATTAAAGGTTAAGAACAATTAAACAGGTTTTAAAGGACATGTGGTGTGGCAATGCGAAGCACTACCACTAAGCCACTGGGCCTCGAATGCACCTTCAACCTGGTTTAAATAGAAAAGGAATATAATAGGTTTTAAAAACTATTCTATTTATTGATTATAAAACACATTGAATTGCTGTTATAAACTATTTAGTACAGTTATATTTTATTGGTTGTATAATTCTTTAAATATGATAAGTAAAATTGGTGAATGGCAAAACTAGAAAATAAAGATTTTCAAATAATATTTACTAAAAACGTGCCAATCTAACTTGGGTAAAAACAATGGGTAAAAAGGCAGAGGCAAAAGCCTGATTGGTCCGTTAGTTGGAAACTCTTGTAAGGTAATATTTACATACAAAATGATTTGAAAACAATTTAACAAAATACACTTACTTTTCATTCTGATAAAATTACGAAATTATCTCAAATAATTTTCAAATCTGTTAGACCTTAAATGAAATTAATGTTTAAAACATGTTTTCTGGATGGCTTCCCAAATAATTTTAGAAATCTTCAAATCTGCGGAAGGATCTTCTCCATACCACATTTATATTTACCCAACTTAGGTTGGCAAGGAGTGTAAGCATTACTCAAGATTTAAGGGGTCATAGGAGTCTTAAAAATGTGCAAAGAAGGTACTACAAAGTATAGTTTGATCTTTCATGTAATTTTTTGACTACTCAATACACAAGTATAATTTTTTTATATGTAATTCCATAAGATTTATTTAATATAAAACAAATTTTAAAATTTATGAAACTTTTGCCAAAACTAAAATAAATGATATTAGACATAAAGCTATTTGAACACATATTGGGATTAGGTTTGCGCGGCAAATTTTGAGGTCAAAATTGAAAAAATGACCAAGAAAATGACTTCATGTTGTACAAATATGTACAAACAAAGACTTATACCTAAATTCTCAGCTCAATTTTAAGTAGAAATTATTTTTAAAAAAATTTTAAATCAAAATTTTAAAATTTTTAATAATTTTTTTAGAAAAAAAGTTCTTAAAATTATTTCTAATCAAAATTGAGCTAAGAATTTAGGTATAAGTCGTTGTTTGTACTTATTTGTACAAAAGTCATTTTCTTATTCACTCTTACAATTTTGACCTCAAAATTTGCCGCGCAAGTCTAATCCCAATGTGTTCAAATAGCTTTATGTTTAACATCACTTATTTTAGTTATGGCTTAAGTTTCATAAATTTTAAAATTTGTTTTATATTGAATAAATCTTGTAGAATCACATATAAAAAATTATACTTGTATATTGAGTAGTTAAAAAATTACATTGAAAGTTCAAACTATGCTTTGTAGTATCTTCTTTGCACATTTTTAAGACTCCTATGACCCCTTAAATGAAATTAATGTTTAAAACATGTTTTCTGGATGGCTCCCCAAA
Source organism: Hylyphantes graminicola (assembly GCA_023701765.1). Classification (NCBI taxonomy): domain Eukaryota; kingdom Metazoa; phylum Arthropoda; class Arachnida; order Araneae; family Linyphiidae; genus Hylyphantes; species Hylyphantes graminicola. Next base: position 4,001,799 of record CM043113.1, read on the forward strand.
TAATTTATGGAACTCTTCACATTCGCGGAAGGATCTTCTCCATACCACATTTCTATTTACCCAACTTAGGTTGGCAAGGAGTGTAAGCATTACTCAAGATTTAACCCTCTAATGCATGAATTTTTATTTTCATCCCAAAAAAATATATGTATCTTTAATACTCACACATTATGGGAAAAATACTAAAAAAATATTAACTGCAATAGAATTTAAATAATTTCAATTTTTAAAAATTTTTCCATATGACAAAAAATAACTGCAAAATTCCAATTTTGATAATAATGAGTTTAAAACTACTAAAAATATTTCAAAATAACCCTTTTTGACTATGGTTAATTTTTCAAAACAATTTATTAGCATTTAGTACTAATATTATTATTCTTTGAATACTGCCAAAAACGTAATTTCACAAAAGTTAATAACCTCACTCTTTAATTTTTAATACACTTTTACTGCTGTCATCTATGGGGGTTATTATTAACTAAGATTTTAAAATGAATTGTAATAGATGAAAAAAACACAGATTTGTCTAGGAGGAGCTTGAATTTAATAGAATAAAGTGGATTATTGATTATGTTACTTGTTACCAAACGGTAACAGTATGCATTAGAGGGTTAACCCTTTCAGTCCCAGTGATGCCATTTGGCATCATCACTTTCAATACTTTTTTCAAAATGATTATGTCCCGCTATGACATCCAAACACACATCATTCGATTCTTCACACTTTGTTCTATCCGAAAAAATTTTACTTTAATCTCAATAGAAGTCAGAAGTACTATTTTTTTTTAATTTAGAAAATAGTCAACAAGCATTTCTCCCGATTTTTTATAAGTTCACTTCAGTTCCACATATTTAAAACACAATTTAAACTATTTCAATTAAAATAATTACTAATTTTTTTTTAATAATATGGTCAGAGATACCTTTAAATATATAACTCGAAGTGTTTTTAGGTAATACATATTTTTTTATTTTGTTGTTGTCCACAGTTAAACAATTTTGGCATTGTTTCAAAAACCATACAAAAAAATTAAATGGATTTTTTTTTCTCATGGAATTCGTATATTTGACCTAAAATAAGCTTATTTTGTGAATATCAGATGTTTCTGTAGAGTAGTAAATTTTTGGGACTGAAAGGGTTAAACACAATAAAATGTTTAAGGAACCAAACCTTGTACTCAGCCCTAAAAGACCCACACTTGGGTTCGATGGGACAAGGGCTCCCCTCGCACAGTAGATCTGTCTTCTCCAGGGGAAGGTCCGGGCTCAGATGTTTGCGAATGATGTCTGTCGTTTCGATGGCCCGGGTCAAGGTGGAACGAATGAGTTTCGTGTAGGGAAATTGCAGGTCCCTGAGTCGCTGGCCGACTAGTTCGGCCTGTTGGTTGCCTAAAACAAAAGGTTGACCTCTTAAGAGCCGAGCAAAATCCTAATTTAAATTTAAAAATATTTACTGATGGGGATTAGGTCCCGAGCCCGTGCTTGGCCTTCCACATAATTCTGTTAGGAATACCATAAGGCGGCTGTCCCAAGCTTACAATTTTACTGATTGGCAAATGGCAGCCGATCAAAGGCAGGCTAGGGAGCTCAACCAGAGTGCTCCATGGAGGAGAGCTAAGGAATTACTTAGCCTTAGTAGGAAAGAGATTCGTGTAGCTATTCTGATACTAACAGGTCACTGTGCTCTCAATAGACATCTGAATATTATGGGTGTAAAAGATGACCCTCTCTGTAGGGCATGCCAACAGGTTGAGGAAGTTCGTTTCATGTTCTCTGCGAATGTGACAACTACTCTGCACAAAGATTTGAGTATCTTGGGTACCATTGTATCGATGCCTGGGAAGTTGATAACTTACCAATCAGGGAAATTCTGAGGTTCATCTCAGCTATTGGCCTACTTCAAGGTTAAACGATGGGGTTAGTACAATAGACCAGTGGTCGCGGTGCTTGGCCCTAACGGGCCCCCCACTCAAGTCATACTGATGGGGATGAACAAGCAGGCAGCGAGTGTTTATTGAAACATCTAGAGAGAACTACTCCATTCTACAACGAAACCCTGATTTTTGTTCAGTTTTTGGAAGCAAACTTATTGCAATTGACAGAGGGCTAGAGACAGTCAAGAGTGAAAGGAATTATGACAATATCTGGATTCTCTCAGACAGCTGCATTTCGATTCAACACCTAAAAAATTGGGCTCTCATTTCAGATAAAACCAGTTTTTCGATCTTGCAAAAAGTTGTCCACCTTTCCCAACAGCATGATGTGCTCTTCCAATGGATCCCATCCCATATCGACATCCATGGTAATGAGTTTGCAGACACTCTAGCGAAGCAGGGACTAGACAACTTAGTCTCTACCACCTCAGACCTCGCATACCTTGAATTATTCACAAGGCAAAAGGATAAAAACTAACAAAATTGGCTACAACCTCCGACTCACTACTGGTACAAAGCAAAAAAGCCAGTACTCTCTCTTTCTCTCCCTGGTGACAGACAGACAAACACATGCTTGTCTAGACTAGCCAGTGGACACCTGAAAAGTCTTAAGTTTTCTGCTAATCAAAAGATCTTCCCTCCTTGCCCTAAGTGCCAGCAAAACCAGGCATCACCTGACCATATACTTGATTGTTTAGGACTGGACTGGGAATACATTTTTTCTTCCCCCTTTTGGTTTCGGACTTTCTTAATGTCAACGGATTTATTAAACTGACAGATGGGAATTGGTAACAACAACAACAGACCCGAGCAAAATCCTACACGTATATTCTTAATCTAAACATACTTTTCATGCAAATATATGCTAAAAAGTATGCTTTGCAAAGAAATTTTTCCAAAAATTATGTTTAATTGTTACTAGGGACACACACTAAACTCAAAAAATATTTTTTTTTTGTGCTATAAATACAGCGAAAGATCCCTTATCACTTATTTGTAGTTAACAGTTTATTTTAAAATTGTTTTTAATGCCTTTAAAATTAACTACTAAAAGAACTTTTTGAAAATTTTGAGAAAAAAAAATTTTAATGAATTTTTTTAAGAACTCTAATAAATATCGTACTGACACTCGATCCAACTTCCGCTTTCATAGAAATAAATGACTGAATACATGTAATCAAAGGCTTGAAAACTGATAATTGGATCTTCTTGCATCAGACCATGCTAATTGTATGTGGGAAGGTTTTAAAAAATTTCCCCAAATAATGACGCCACCTCGTAAGAGGTTAATGTGATTTTTTTTAATATCAATACTTAACTCTTACTAACAATTAATGCGAATTCTTACTAAAAACTGTTTTATTAGTAATTTTTACACATTGACCAAAAGTTAAAAAAGTAGAAATTCAACCCAATGATGTGCCAAGGAAAAACAAGAATAATTTATTAAATTTAATTTAAACAAACGACTGGAATTCATTTTTTATAATTATTTTTTAGCATTTGAGTGTCTATGCTTAGAGAAAATTCATTGTCGCAAAATTTATTCAAATATTATTAAGTCAAAAATTGACCATCCCAAAATTAATTTGGGTAAAAATTAAGCATTAGAGCTTATAGTTTAACCATGATATATCTAGTTATGTACATCTATCTTAACTTTTTTAAGAACCAGGAATTTAGCTACTTTTAAAGATACCTAGTTATAGGTACTTAAAAGACTAACCTTGTTAAAGTTACTTGTTATAAAAAGTAACTTATTACAGTCACTTAATACAAAAAGTAACTAATAGGGTACTTGACTAAAAAAAAATTTATTGGCTTTAAATGTTCTTATGCCAAAAATATTAGACCCGTATTTTTCTTTTTTTCAAATACCCAATAAAGAGGGAAAAAAGGAATTTTAAAATTAGGACGAAAAATGACGCCCGAAAACGCTTTCTGGCTGTCACATGGTATCCATGACATCACTAGTAACTATAAACAAACTTTGAAACACCATTTTGGAATATACTTTAAACAAATTTGAACTATCCGCTTCTGTAAAACCTCCGTCCACTATCTACATAATTCATATTTTAAAAGTCAATTAGATTAAACCCAGTTTGATTGCAAGCAAAAAACATCAGACCGGTTTGTTTATATGTATATACTAGTGACGTCAGCCAAATCGACGTGTTTGTGATCATGTGACTTACCGATGAAAAAAGCCATTTTAAAATGATTTTTTTAATTATTTTACGACTTATTTTGCAAACAATTATGTATGTTTGTTATTTTTGGATTCATACTATAATTAATTAAATATTGAAAGTTATTTTAGTGATACAGTCAATTAGTACCCAAAAACAGTTACATTTAGGAATTAATTTAATATTTTGAGAAATAAAAAAAAATTAATCATATTTAGAGTTGTAGCAAATATCATTTTAACGATCTTACCATTTTTCAAATCAAAGAGAACCAAAGTAAAAGAAACAAAAACAAACCACTCTGCAATAAAAATTAACCAAAAAAATATTTAATTTTGAAAGCAAAGGAGTTGTATTTCAAAATTGGTATTCAACAGGTTAAGTGTGTGTGAAGTAACTGAGAAGTAAACAAATTTTATGTTACTTCATCACAGCTAAAAGTAACTAAGTTACAGATACTTTCTGAAAAATTACCTAGAAAAAGTAACAGTTACAAGTATACAGTGGTGGCCAAAAGTGCGGACACTTTTTGAAATTTTAATGTGTTTCAACTGTTACCTTTGCTGTTGCATCAATTAAATTTCGCTTAAATACAAACATTTAAATATTTTGATGAAGGTAATTTAATGTAGAATTTCATTAAAAAGACAGAATTAAAGTACCTGTATTACAAATAAAGTAATGCTCATTTTAATTGAACAAACAAGCACAATCAATGGATTATCGTATGCTGAAATTACAATACAAGTTGGTGGTTCAATGACTTGCAAAACTAACTCAGATCATACCATTAGTTGCATAACTTATTCGTAATACATATATTGTAATACTGTATTTATTTTTAATTCTACATGAAATTACTTTGATGATGATGATGATGTTGTGTCCATGGATATAGATTATATGGGACCAAAGGTCTCATAGACAGGTTCAGCGATCTGCACACAGTGGTCCTCATAAAGATTAAACTACTTTTAATTTGATATACAATTAATATATTCTGTAATCACACAAAATTGAAAAATATGAAACTTTCAGAAAGTATCCACACTTTTGGCCACCACTGTAACTACCAGTTAAGAACTTTTATACTTTACCCAGTTCCGTGAGCTTCCTTTTTTTGTCATCTGTCTCCCAGTCGGCATACTGTCCGTGACGAATCAGGAAGATGTACCTGGTTGCCGTGGGGATGTTTTTGGCAACCTCTTCGTTGAACTTGTTCTGCTGCACTGGGTCGTTCTCATCCTTGCAAGGCTTGACCATGCTGTAAGGTTCCCGCCTTAGAAGATTGGAAAGAAGTGTTATTAAGTTACATTCTTACTGCTGCAAAAACAAATACAGTAAGAGTCCTGTTTATCCGGATCCCGGTTATCCGAAATGCATTTTTTTCTGCTAAAATCTATAATAATAAAAGAAAGAGTCTGTGTGTATGTCTGTGGATTGCAAAAGTCCTACTTAGACTGCTCTAAAAAATTCGAAATTAGTTATTAATTCGAAATTAGTGTGCAATTAGAAATTAGTTATTAAATTCGAAATTAGTGAAAATTCGAATAAGTGTGCATGTGCCAACACAAATTAAATTTTGTTTTGATTTTGAGTGTATTTTAATAAGTAGGCAGACCATAACAGGGCTTCAAAACACAACGACCGGGCCGTAACAGGGGCTTGACGCCATTATCTGTTATTATTTGCTTTTTTCTTGTGCATGCGCCAACACGAATTGAATTAAGTTTAGATATTGGGTGTATTTTCACAAGTAAGCATGCCTCTAAAAGGATTAAAGGAAGCAATGCGAAGTTAACAGGTTCCCAGTAAGGCGGGACCATACTGCTAGTACGAAATATACGCAACAGTGAATAAATAAAGAAATACACAAAAAAATAATATTATGTTCTTACAAAGTTGGATTTATTTCTCAAAATATGCAGTAATTGATTTTGCTGATCAATTTTGGTTCGCTTTAAAGCAGATCCAGAATGTCTAGTAACCTTTTAAACATGAGGACGTCTGTAGTAGTGGGTTTATCTTGTACTTCTATGTATCTAATCTAACTCAGATTTGTGTAGGCAAATTAACGTCAAATTTTCTAGCCATGAATTGCGCGATTCCCAATTATTTGAAAAATCCAATGGAGTCTTGATTAACCGAAAGGGCTCCAGTCCCATATCTTTCGGATTAGCAGAACTCTGCTGTATGGTGTAAAAACTGTGAGGCATTGTCATCTATACCTCGCCACAGTTTAAGTATACAGTATACAAATGCTCTACGGGGAAAAAGAGTAAATATTTCTAATTTCCGAGTGTGAGAACCGAATACAAAAAGGTATTTCACATTCAATGAATCACTTTGTTATTTTTTCAAAATGTCCCTTAGCATGTTCTTCTACTAAACTCTTCAGCTATGATCTTTTGTTTCCTACATTTATTCTTATCTCAAACCAAAAATTTAGAGCCGATATACACTGTTTGGGTATAATTAAGGAATGACACTTTTTGACATAACTCAGTTATTAAATTTTTAAAATGAAATTTGAATAAAATATATATTCACTTGTCCCAATTGTGGTCCCATTTCCCACTCTGCTGGGAATTGGCAGCTTGGAGGTGCCTCTTCTTCCACTTTCGCCCCACGTCCTCCAGAAATCCGGGGCCTTCGCTATGCCACTTGGCGAATATTTTCAAGAGGTAGTCGCCCATTATACTTTTTGGGTTAAAATCTAAAAAAAAATACATAATAATAAAAGAAAGAGTCTGTCTGTCTGTGTGTATATGTCTGTGGATCCCAAAAGACCTACTTGGACTGCACTAAAAAATTCGAAATTTTTAATGCTGATTCCTTTTAATACCTACGTGTGCACCTGAGGCTTAGATTTTTCATATTTGATTGTGATTTTTAATTAATATAATTAGTTTAAAAAAACATCCACGTGGGATTGCAGGACCATAACAGGGCTTGAAAATACGTGGACCGGGTCAAAACGGGGGCTTGACCCCATCCTCTATTAGTTTGATTGATTAAGTTTGGTTGAGATATGCGCTCGTCCTAAGGCTGCTTCATCCTCTATTAGTGTTTGCTTTTTTAAGTGCACATGCACCAACACGAATTTAGTTTTGTTTTGATTTTGAGTGTATTTTCACAAGTAAGTATGCCTCTAAAAGGAAGCAATGCAAAGTTAACGGGTTCCCAGTAAGGCGGGACCATACTGCTAGTACATAATAAAACAATACAGTGGATTTTAACACTTTACAGACCAGTAGCCGTTCGAACATACTATCCCCCTTCACCACTCGGTTTCCCAATAGCCCTCGTGTAGCTCTAGTGCGACGATAATTCAGGGTTGGCATGGTTTTTACCACCCGCGGTAAGTACCATGGTAAAAAACGGTATTTACCGTCTTGGGAAAAGTTAGGTTTTTCCCATCTGGGAAAAACTCAAATATCAAAACCACAATAAATTACTAAGTGTTATTTAATGGGACGAATTAAAAAAAATAATTTTGTATTGTAATAAATATTTTTCATGGCCTGAATATTATTTTTAAAAAAGCAAACCTTCCTTAGTTATTTTACTTCTATGGTAACATAACAACAATAATCATGAACAATTGTTTATTATTATTAAAGGGTTCCATTTGCATTGAAACATAAATAATTATTAGCATACTGCAGATGGTAAATATTCATTAACTGAAGTTAACGTTACATTTGATAATTTTGTTGTCACATGTAGTGTAACGGATTTTGAATATGGCGGCCATTTTTTTCCCTAAACAACTCTTCCAGAACAGCGTCACGTGATTTACAGTTGTTTGACTTCGCGGTTTCCGAGTAGCGTCGTCCAATCACGCGTGGCTACGCGATGTTTTCTCGCCAACAAGTTTGGCGAGAAATAAAAAGTCGCCGTACACCGAAACTAGGAATTAACCATTAGTCGGTTAAGTGTTAATATTGTTCTAAAGCTAGATATGAGCTATTGAAGACATGGGATCAGCTATGATATAGTAGTGGCCGGTCTCGAATTGTGACAGGTGTGGTGCCAAGCAACAAAAATGTCCAAATGTAGTAAACAATTCCACTTTATAGTTCATGCGACTCTACAGGTAAAGCAACCCTATACATTGCCCAGCTCGCTAAAAGTCTAAAATAAACAGATCAGCCATTAAATTGTAGCTGTACCATGACATGCCTTGTAACAACAAGACCATAGTTCTTTAAGAACTAGATTATTATTGGCGACTGGGTAAAAATTTACTGTACGGACACTCTTGGCGATTTTTACAAAATCTCGCCATAAGTCGGCATTTTGGCGATTTTTGCAGTGGAACAACCACGATTTAAAGAAAAGAATGTTTTGGAAAAGTTGACTGGAATTTATTAGCGACAATGTCACATCGGGTAAATTTTAACCATTCTGTTACGATTATTTGCGCCAACTACTCATAATAAAGCTCACTAAGTTTTGACAAAAAATATTAAAGATTTCTTTTCACTTCTGCTTACAGTTTTTTCGCTTTCTAAAATATATCAATGAAAATGACAAGGTGCAATGAAAACAACTATTACCAGAATAATTATAACAATGAAAAAGTTCAAGAAACTAAGATTAAAGAAAAATTTACCCAATAATCTTTCTAAGATTCCGAAGCATTTCTCACTCCACTTAGTTGAGAAGAGTATGTTCAAACATAAACAAATATGTAATTAGCCAATTAAAAAATTGTACATACTTTTAAAATTAAGAATGATATAACGGCTAAATATTTGGCAACATTTGGCAATTTTTAGGGCTGCTATAACTTCAGATTTCTTTGTTTCCCGAGCTGTATGTTTACCAATTCGCTACTTGGCAATGTAAAAAGTCGCCAAAACAAGAACATCCGTTATATCACACAATTTTTGTAAGTTGCAGTTGAAGTAGAAAAATTAAAAACAAATCGTCTCAAAAATAAATAATCAAATGTTTTAAGAAAATAAATGTTGTAGTTTAACGTTTTTTAATTAAAGAAAGGATTAAAGTAGGATAAAGACATAAAAAAATACAACGTCCTTTAACTTAAAGCGTATTTATAATTAGCCAATTAAAAACTTCTACGTACTTTTAAAATAAAGAATAATATAACGGCTAAATTTTTGGCGACATTTGGCAATCTTTAGGGGTTGCTATAACTTCAGAGTTCTTTGTTAACCGAGCTCTATGTTTACCAAGTTCATACTTATTCGCTACTTGGCAATATAAAAAGTCGCCAAAAACAAGAACATTCGTTATATCATACAATTTTTGTAAGTTGCAGTTGAAGTAGAATTTTTTCAAAAAAATTCGTCTTAAAAATAAATAATCAAATGTTTTAAAAAAGTAAATTTTGTAGTTTAACGTTTTTTAATTAAAGAAGGGATTTAAGTAGGACAAAGACAAATACCAAATTTAAAAAATAAAGAAAGATTTGATTATAAATACGTCTTTTTGTTCTTCAACGTATTTAAAATTAACCAACCACCGAAAACTATTACATTAAATGTACGTAACATGTACCAATCAAAAGTCTCAAAACGGTTCAAAACTTGGTGGAAGTTAGCATTTTTAAGGGGTTGCAAGGGCTTAGGAGTTATTTGAAAATAAAGTTAGCGTGCTTACCAACTTCATGCCCTTTCGCTTCTTGGCAATATGATGTGAATTGAATGTATGAAAAATTAGACTGAATCGTTTGACTGGATAGTTTAATTGAAACATTTTTCTGGTCTTTGTTTTAAAATGTCAAGTATATAAAATTTACTGTTATTGATAATTATTTGTTGGGTTTACATTGGACTTGGGTGCATGTGATATTGATTGCAAAGCGTTCTACTAGCGATGTACTAGAGTAGGTTAAATCCTAGTTTCGGTGGACGGCGACTTTTCGGAATTTTGGCGACAGAAAAAAGGCGATAAATAATTCCAATCTGACAACCATGTACTGAAATTCCTCCCACGAAGTTTGTGGCAACCCTAAACCAAGACGGGGGGAAGGAGGGGGTTTCAATATGATGACTCACTTTTGCTGTATTTTGTTGGGGTTCGTTCAGTTGTGAACGCCGAGACGCGTCTAGTGATGGGAACAATCGAATGATTTGAATAATCGAATTGTGTTCGATTATTTTCCATAATAATCGAATTATTGCTATTCGATTATTTATTCGATTAATTTACGGTTACAGTTAGTATAAGGCTTAAAAGCAAGCTACTTTTAGATTAAAACCACGGTACAGTGACGAAAAAGTATCTTTCAAAACATAAAAATCTTCAAACTTTTTGCTGTTGCAGAAAATGGAGCTATTGTTTGTGTTTAAAATTAGAAAGCTTTTGCTATACCAATATCGATTGTGTGTCGGGAAAATAGTTCGAATATGGTCAATTGTGTCGAGAAAATAATTCGAATAGGGTCGATGGTGTCGAGAAAATAATTCGGAATAATTCGAATAGGATCGATGGTGTCGAGAAAATGATTCGAATAGGGTCGATGGTGTCGAGAAAATAATTCGAATAGGGTCGATTGTGTCGAGAAAATACTTTGATTGAGTGATAGAGGTAGCGACATTGAACTGAACTGTTATTGCTTTAAGAGGTTCCTAAAAAACGAAATTTCGAAAATATGTACTTTTAAAAAAGTAGAATTGCAAGAACAATCTTTAACACATATTCTCCCCAAAGCTAATTAGAAGAGCCGTTAGTGGTTTCCAAATATGTATTACAGTGCCCATCTCACTCAGTTACTTGAAAAGCATTTCTCTGCAGTTATGCAAGCAAACTCTTATATGTTTCGACTGTAATTGTTTCACAATCAATTTCGTACACCCCTTGCTGAGAGGTATCCAAAAATCTACTACAGTGCCCATCTTACTCAGTTACTTGAAAAGCATTTCTATGTGTCGACATTTGGACGACAAAGAATTGAATGTTATCTTGAAGATTAAAAATTTACTGGTCATTTTTACTACTATTTTGTGATTGTCATCTGGTTGTAGAGGCAAATACCTTTCTTTTGATACCACACACTCCCATTTTGAGAGAGTATTTAAGCTTGCAGCTGAAATTTGGGTTTTAACTCATGGCCTGCGTTGAATCTCACAAGAGGACCCAACCCTCACTGGGGACATATTTTGCCAAAAATGTTGTGGTGTTCCTGTTCTTCAGGCAGAGATAAATCTTTTGATGTGTCACATTGTCAACTTCTGTGAGTATTTAGGCACACAGATCAAAATGTGGCTTTCATTGCTCGACAAAACCTCGGTTCATGAAAAAACGCAACTTCAACCCCTGATAAACTATTTGTTGTTTTAAATTCTTGTTTTTTAGCTGTACACCAGCACCTAGACCAGAGCTAACTTTTAACACAAGATTTGGCACATGTACATGCCGATTTTAAAAATCAAGCCTGTTTCTCTGGGAAAAGCCCCGTTCGTCAACCGACGCCATGTTAAATGACACATTTGCACCCAAAACCTTCTGAGGACATGTGGTTCCAAAAATTTTTATGTTTTCTATTTCTAGAGGCTAGTATCTTTATTATGATACCCCACACTCCCAATTTGAGTGAGTATTTAAGCTTCCAGCTGAAATTTGGGCTTTTATTCATGTCCAGTGTTAAATCTCACAAGGGGACCCAAACCTCACTGGGGACATATTTTGCCAAAAATTTTATGATGTTTGTGTTCTCTAGGCAGAGACGAATCTTTTGATGTGTCACATAGTCAACTTCTGTGAGTATTTAGGCACACAGATCAAAATGTGGCTTTCATTGCTCGACAAAGCCTCGGTCCATGAAAAAACACAACTTCAACCCCTGAGAAACTATTTGTTGTTTTAAAGTCTTGTTTTTTGATATTTACACCACCACCTAGACCAGAGCTAACTTTTAACACAAGATTTGGCACATATACATGCCTATTTCAAAACCCAAGCCTGTTTCTCTGCGAAAAGCCCTGTCCGTTGAAAGAGGCCATGTCAAATGACACATTTGGACCCTGAGCTTTCTGAGGACATGTGTTGCCAAAACTTTTGATGTTTTCTATTTGTGGAGGCTAAAACCTTTCTTTTGATACCAAACACACTCAATTTGAATGAGTATTTGAGCTTCCAGCTGAAATTTTGGCTTTTATTCATGGCCTGTATTAAAACACACAATGCATTGAAAGCTATTATGAGATACTATAACCTCAAAAATGCAATTGAAGGGCCGTGATTTTTCATTATTTCTGCAATATTATGTCAACTGAAGAGGGTTTTTTAGCTTTTCAGAATATCAGTTAATTTCCGTTTTTTTATTCAGAATAATCAGAATTAATAAATTTTAACTAAGAGAGTTTGCTTTTTGTATTTGTAAAGTATTCTCAAACCAGCCAGGCATATTGATGTTTTAAAATATGTTTTATAGCAATAATAAAGTCATAATTCTGATCTAAAATTCTTAGTTTAACTTAAGTATATGTTGTTCATTCTAATAATTTCAACTTTTTAAAAACAGGTTCACTGCAATTAAGTGTACAATTTAATCGTTTCAAAAAACTTTCCAAATCCTTAGTTACATTCATAGAGTAATTTATTACCAATTTTACCTTATTATTTATTTTCGATTGTTTACGAACGAGAAGCAGACACAATCGAATGGAAACAAACATACTTTTTGATTCGATTGTCCTCATTCGAAATGATTCGAACAGTGTCGTAACTCGAAATGATTCGAAATAATCGAAATGTTTCGAACTTCTCGATAGTGCTCATTCGGACAAATAATTCGAATTATACCATCATTCGAACATCTCTTGATTCGTAGACAACAAAATGATTCGAATTATTTCGAATTATTTTCGAATTATTTCGAATTATTTTCGAATAATCGAATAACTCGAATGATTTGAACAATCGAATGATCGAATAGTCGTCATTCATAATCGCCCATCACTAGACGCGTCGTATTTCCGGTGCTGCCGTGCTTTTCGATGTTGCTATTCTGATAATTAGTTCTAAAAGCGTAAATTTACTGCATTTTAATTGAAATTTTCTCAATTTTTGTTCTTAAATGCAAAATGTACAATTACTTTAATTTAAACCCTTTAATAACAAAGGAAAATATAACGGATTTATGCGGCACGGTCTACGCTTGTAGTTCAAATTTGAAAATTCGATGCGTAATTATCGGTATTTATTCTTCTTATTTTTTAAAAAAATATTTTTTTTCTGTTTTTTGCATACTTTTATTGTCGGTTAATTGTCAACGTGGCTGAAGTTATCGTCACATTTGATTATGTTGTCATTTGTAGTGCAACGGATTTTGGAAATTGACATAGAAACTAGCGCCCCTATAGTTACTTTGGTAACTACTGTGGTTTCGCGGCTGCTTTTTTCTAGCCTTTTTTAGAAGCTTTAACACAGTCTATTACGCATCGTAATTTAAAACCCAGGTCAAGTGACGAAAAGAAACTATTTTTGGCGACTGCGGGACCATGCAGTTTTTTATAATCATATTTTTGTAATTAAAATGGTTGAAGTTTTACTTAAATTCATCTCTTGATTTAATTTAATGAATGAAATAATATTTCAATTTATTAGACAGTATCTACTTTTTGACTGTGTTAAAGCTCGGGAAGAACAGGCAGTAGGAAGCAAATTGTACTTAATTTATTTATTTTTAATGAAGTCACTTTTCGAACGACAGTATTATTAAGCAAGTTTCATATACATTAAATGTAGTGCTAGAATATAAATAAAAATTATGCAAGACATTTGTTAATAAATAATTCGCGAAATTATTTTTTACAACATTGATTGTAGCAAATTGAATACAAGAATAAAATTCAAAAGCATAAATATCAGCATATTTATTTTTTATTACAATCATTTTTACAATATTATTTTTTTATTCTTATCAAACAATCTTTAAATATGTACATTACAAAGAAACAACACATAACTTTAAATATTTTATTAAAAATGACAAGAAAAACTGCAGTTATTTAGCACAATTATTATTTCAATTTTGCTAGATAATAAAAACATAAGATTGTGTATCAGTGTTTATTTAGAACGCCGCCATGTATCCTATGTATGCGATTTATACCGGTAAATTTATCAGTTTCTGTGAAAGAGGCTGCAATATCCTATAAGTATGAAGCACAGAGCATTTCTTCATGTAGAATTAATTCCTATCATTTCTTTAACCAATTCTAAATGATAAAATAAAAACGAATAAATAGATATTCTGGCTGGGTTTCCTTATCGTGTTCTGTGAAATTATCTCGCCAAATCTTGTTCGCCAAGGTTGGCGCGCTTATCGCGGGCAATCGAAGGTTGCCGCGATAAGACTCGACGTAATGTAAACAAACTAAAGAATCGATTCTACTACTCTTGACCGAATCTTTTTTAACAGACGGGGTTCGATTCTTGGGAAGAGTTGTGTGATATTTAAAATATTTGGGAACTCAATAAATATTGCTGCTTCAGTAACGCCATCTTCAAAGTATATTATTAACTAATACGTTAACCTTTTTTTTTTAAAAATTAAGAAATTATTATTTCTTATTCTTTAATAACTAAGATTAATAGTTATTTTTTAGGGTTTTTTGCAACAATTAACAGTTTTTTTTTACATTAATATTTTAAATTCATATAATGTAAGCACAAAATTTTTTGAAATTTTAGCGTACGTAAATTGAAATTTATAAGTAAATAAACGATTAAAATTAGTTCAAGTTTCATACTTTATATTCAGTAATGCAGGGTGTGTGTTAATGACACGCTAATACATTGTTTTATAAATAGTTTTTTGTAAACTTATGGATTTAAGAATATTTACTAATTACTTTAAAAAAAGTAATTTTAAATTAAAATAAGCTTTATTACTTAATTTAAAAATAATTTTTATCATTTAGAATGTGTTTGTATAATAAACTTTTTTTTATAACTGCGCGAAAAAAATCCGACTTTTACATTATAATTTCAATATCAGACGCGTGCAAAAAGTTATACTTTTTGAAACAGTGAAAAAAAAAGTACTTTTTTTCACCCAAAAGCATGGATCCCAAAAGCAGTGAAAAAAAAAAGACTTTTTTTCACTCTTTTCATAAGATGCCAACATTTCAAGTAAAATTTAATACTCATAAAATCCAAAGATTTATCGATCTGCTTTATTTAAAGATATTAAAAGCGTCACGCGCTCCGAACTGCGGGTTCATTGGTTGGTTCCTTTGACATCTCTTCTGGAAAGCTCAAAATTTATTTCAGTCTAATTAGCACGTGAATTATTTTTAACCAATAAGATTTGATTTTTTCACGCAATTATAAAAAATAGTGTATGAAACAAGTGTGAAAAGTAAACTTTTTAAAACACGTGTCATTATTTCACTCGCTCGTGCAATAAAATCCACTAGTTTTAAAAAGTATTACTTTTCACACTTGTTGCATAATAGATATTTATGCAACTAGTGCGAAAAGTAATGCTTTTTAAAACAAGTGGATTTTATTTCACGAGCGAGGTACGAGCGAGTGAAATAAAGACACGTGTTTTAAAAAGTTTACTTTTCGCACGTGTTTCATACACTATTTTTTATAATTGCGTGAAAAAAATCAAATCTCATTGGTTCAAAAATAATTCACGGGCTAATTAGACTAAAATAGACTAAGAGATGTCAAGGAAAACAACCAATGATCTCACAGTTCGGAGCGCGTGACGCTATAAAAAACCAATAAGCGTGTTTCAACATTTTGTCAAAGAAAGCAACCAATGAACTCGCAGTTCGTAGGGCGTGACTAAAGAAATATTCCCATCGCGAGAAAAAAAATTCATTGATTCAAAAATAATTCACGCTCATAATATTTTTTAACACAGCAGATCGATAAATCTTTGGATTTTATGAGTATTATCAAATCGAAATTTTACTTGAAATGTTGGCATCTTATAAAAAGAGTGCGACAAAGTCTTTTTTTCACTGCTTTTGGGTGAAAAAAAGTACTTTTTTTCACTGTTTCAAAAAGTCTAACTTTGTGCACGCGTCTGATATTGAAATTATAATGTAAAAGTCGGCTTTTTTTCACGCAATTATAAAAATAACTATTGTTTTCTCAGGTATTCTTTTAACTAATTTAATAAAGATTATTTTTAACAAAACATTTAGTTTGTAGATTGTTTTTTTATTTCATGATTAAATATTTGGTTAGATATGCAATAAAATACAGTACAGTAAAACAGTATACATTAATCATACATTAGTAGGCAATGCGAGATATTTGAATTTTAAAATATTTTTAGCATTCAAAGATTCATTTCACATTAGGATTAACTATCACTACATACATGTTCATGCAGTTTTGCTTTTCTCAATTTAAAATATTTGTAGAATCAATTCCAAAATGTAATCCGAAGAATTTTCTACCAAAATATAAAATTAATTGTTTTTTTTAGTTAAAAATTTATAAGTTAATTGTTAAATCTTATCACTGCTTTATTTTACTAACGAGCGCCAGTTGTGTTTGAAAAAAATACTTCGTCTAAAATTGTGGTTTCGTTTTTAAATATTCAAATAGAAATGCCCAATTATAAGCAATTAATAAAAAATTTAACGATTAAGCCATTTCCGAAAAATTTTCATCTTCCCCCTTCCACTCCGGCCCGCTTTCCTGATCGTTCACACTTCCCGTTTAACCCGTGACATATCTCCAAACTACTCGAGCGTGACCCCACCAAAATAGCCCCGCCTTTTGCCTTTGTGAGACCCTGGATTTCTGAGAAAAAACGGGGGACATGCTACTATCTATTGTGAATCCCTCTCCCCGCTCTGCCCCAGAGAAAAAATAAGTTTGATTGTCCACGACCACGTGTTGGTCGATGTATCTTATTTTTTGCTAACATTTTATCGGATTTCTTG
Source organism: Hylyphantes graminicola (assembly GCA_023701765.1). Taxonomy (NCBI): domain Eukaryota; kingdom Metazoa; phylum Arthropoda; class Arachnida; order Araneae; family Linyphiidae; genus Hylyphantes; species Hylyphantes graminicola. The sequence continues at coordinate 4,018,820 of CM043113.1, forward strand.
AATATCAATTAAATCAATCACTTTAGATCATTGTCTGAGTCAAATTCAATCTAAAAACAAATTGGGAGAAAAAAAATAAAATCATGCCCTGGTCATTCGGTGTTGAAATGTAAAATGGATGTACTGTTTGCACATATTTTTACTACATAAAATTACTACTGCGAAAAATCAACATGTAGTGCATACTCCATTGAATTAAAATCAATACATTTAAGTAACGAATCTGTATGTTGCAGTGAATAAAATAACCAAAATATAAGACTGATTACATGTAGAGTGAACACACACATTTACACATTAATTGACTTTCAAATATGAAAACTAAACATTGTTCTGAAAGAAAATGCAATCCAATTGCGGTAAAAAAAATTTCTGCTTGATAGATAATTAATTATTTTACATCGAATCAATGTATAGTTGTATTAATAAGTAACATATTACACTAATCCAATAATTCAAGTAAAAGCTAAAGGTAAATTGAAATCAATAAAGTACTAGTACGGTAGTACGGTCATTGATGACGTGAAACAAACAAAAAACTCATTATATATATTTGAAGATTTGTTCTTCTAATCTGAACAACTCGGAAATATCCACAGAAAATGAATTGTTGCCTTTCAGCTTTCCAATTCTTCTGTACAATCGATTTATCCAAAATTAAAGACTCAAGTCGGAAATTCTTTTTATTTGAAATTATTTTTGAGATTCCGAGAATATTTGTTAATTATGGAGCTAGAAATAACTGCTTGATAGATAATTAATTATTTTACATCGAACCAATGTATAGTTATATTAATAAAGTAACATATTACACTATCCAATAATTCAAGTGAAAGATAAAGGTAAATTGAAATCAATAAAGTGAAAAAGTACTCAAAGTTATTCATGAAGCTAGAAAATGCCTACAGATATAGTTGTGCCAGCAGTTTCATGGTCCCTGAATCTTACCTATCAATGAACAAACATATTTTGCTGGCGTAAAACAACAGCAAAATGCACACTCTTAACCAGGTATATATCAATTTCGGAGGATCATTTGAATATAACGCGGTCGTGTGGTGTTTCGCGTATAGTGTTCGAAATTGGATGCAGAAATTTATGAGCAATATGTATACTATGCTACTAACTTTAATAAAAAAAACCGGCGCAAATGCACATTAACTAGGAGTATTTTTTAATTAACTTTTTTTTAATCTTCAAACTATGGTCTGGTATTCTTCATGCGGTCTTCGGAAATTCACTAGTTTATAAAATCCCAAGTTTCGCAATTTTAGGATAACTGGAGGTCCAAAATTTAAGAAATCACAACTTATTACACACGGGGATTCTATATATTATATTACGGTCGCCTTGCCTGAGTTTCTTAAGTTTTGGGGTCGGTCAGAGTTTTTATATTTAACCACCTCCCCAATTTAGAGATTTTACAACAGCAGGCGATTTGTTTTTCAAGGAATCTATAATCTTCTGGATAATTAAAGAATAGTAAATGATAGTTCCGATGCACAGAAACAAACTTGTAATAATGCATTAATATACATTCATTTACCATTGAAGTTGTTGGTATTTCGTGTTAAAATATGTCATAAGTTTGAAATGTGAACTCAAAAAGGGGTGTTGCTATTGAAAATTTCGTAGTTGGTAAAATTTTTCATACGAAGACAACCCCTTATCCAAATTACGTTTTATGCAATCAACTCTGAATGTTATTTACCCACTAAGTCAAAAAAAAATGCGATTCTTTATGATGAACAAGACAAAATCACTGGAAAAATAATCACTGGTAGTAAAATTTTTCTACACAGATGTACTAGGAAATCGTTTACCAAATTTGAAATTCGTAACTCTGTTAGTTCGAGCTATAGAGTGGTTTTAGACGGTCTGACAGGCGAACCAATGTTCAAAAACTACTTTTCAGAATCAGCACCCTCTAAAACGTGTAGAAATCACAAAATCTCTATTTTGGATTTCGACCCCATCGCAAAACTTTCATTACCTACTGAAAGTATCATTATACTATAATTGAAAGTATCATTACTAATTAAAAGTAGACAAGTAGCAGCTTTGTAACAGAATCTGTCGCTTACCCCTCTGACACCCAACATGTGTGTTCAACAACAACAACAAAAGACACCAATCACAGCATTAATTCGATACTACTTCTCGCCTAGCATGAGAAAGGTCTCAGGTTCGGGTCCGGGCATCGCCAAAATAACTGCCGACCTATAAACGGACCGTGCAGCCAAAAATGTCCGACGAATAATACCCCGTGTAAGGGAGGTTAAATATCCTTCAAAGTCCTAACGCTGCGTACGTTGTCGCCCTGAACGGTTGCGTTGGGTGCCTATTCAGGTGTCGGTTCGTCACTTCACTGCGGTTCTTAAATACGACGCCCGTCACCAATAGCCCTCGTGTAGCTCTACTAGTGCAACGATAATTCAAATCCTAACCTAACCTAATTCTATATTACTTACCTAATTATATTGTTATTTTGCTAGTTCCATTTATTTTCTTTCGAAAATTCAATAATTATTTTTTAGCGTTTGCTAAATTAATTTATATTCAAAGAATTAACAAGTAATATTCCTCGCTTTTAAATAGAAGGAAACATTTTATATCAATATACAATCAAAAAATCTCTTTATGAAATATATTTGACGTTATTTCAAAATACTTCAAATACTTCAAATTCAAGGCTTATAAGCGGTTCTATGAACAAGCACACAAGCTGGAATATATATGTATCATACCATACCATACCATACTTCAAATTCGAATTTTTTCTGAAATTTTCAATATCTTGTAATATAATTTCCATGCCCTGATTTTTTATTATTATTATTATTATTATTATTTTGACGTATCACACTTGCATGTAGCATTTGTAGTTAGGACTGTGAAAGTGGATGACGGATAGACATACATACTGAAAGATCATAATACCTTCCACTTTTTACGAAATAAATGTAGTGCGGAAGCTAAAAGGAAAAAAACATTTGGAAGCAACTTATTGAACTTATAATTAATTATTTTTATTGCTTATTACCATGGCACTTAAAACTTACTTACTCACTGCCCTAGCAAAAACTTTTTTTTTAGTGGTGCGATCTTTATTTAATAAGGATTATGGTCATAGAAATAGAATAATGGAAGAGTCTCAAATTAAAGAAATCGTCAAATATACCGAGAGCATAGACTCATTATAACTTACATAAAAAATTATTTTAAAAAATTATAAACAGTTGCATAAAAAGAATTATAAATACATAAAAATTAAAATAAGGCCTTAAGGGTTTTGGAATTTTGTATTCAATTTTTTTGTGCTGGCAATACTAATACAATATATTCGTAAATTTGTAAGTAATCATAGACTCAGCTCAAGTTCCTGTGCTACGACTTTTCACATGTCGCTTAAACTTGAGCACAAAAATATAAATAACATGCTGTCTTTGTAAAATAAGCTTTACCACAAAATATCAGTTTTGATCAGTTCATCAAAATTTAAATTACGGTGCAGCGTTCACAGGTCTTTAAATGTGTGCAGTAAAACGTTAACTTAACACAACTAGAACATGTTTTTTTTTTTTGTAAAATTTTTATATTTTTTTCTCGTATTATTGCTGAAGTTTTTGTTCATGTTTTATGTATAAAAAACAAAACAAAAATAATAGGAATTAAACGAAAAAAGCAAATCATGCAAAACTATTGTAAAAACCATTTTTTTTAATCCTTAAATTACAAAAGTTGCTAAAATAAAATTACATCATTTTGTTTTTAATGAATATATAATTGATTATCCAAACTGTGCATTGTAAAGTGTTTATGGAACACTAAAAACATTTAAAATTAGAAAACCTACGTTCAAAACAAAGATAAATGTTTAAAACCCAAAATGATTAACATTTCCTCTGCTTCTTCCCGAGACCCAAAATGCGTCATCGCTCATATGATCAAAGTTTCAGCTCAAGCCCCTCCCTCCGAATACGTCATTTTTCCTTCCGTTACATAAAGGAAAAATCTTTCCAAAGAATCGAAAGATCAAACTTCGATTCTTTTACTAACGGGAGATCACGTGTCCGACGTCCGAAACACGAGATGAAGAACCAGAGGAGAAACCGGTTCCCCGACACCAGTTTAGGCAATGACTCGCTTGCGTTCAGTTACTAATTCTCTATGTCGCCAAACAGAACACGATACGGAAAGCTTCCCGATATTCTTTACTTAATAAAATTATTGTTGAAAGCCAGAAACTAGTGGGACTTTTTTTTGTAAAATTTATTGCAATTTAATCAACAAGATCTTTTAAAGATTTATAACTTTAGGAACAATAGCAAAACTTTTATATAAGTTAAGAAATAAACTGAATTTTCTTTTAGAATCGACGACATTCGATTTTTATAAAAAAAAAACGAGAAAATTTTACTATAGTTCAGAACAGTCATTTAAAAAACCCCAAAAAGAATAAGAATTTGCAATATTATTTACATGAAATGCACTTACTGTCGTTTATTCTCAAGATTGCTGAAAATTCTTCGAAATACACTATTTAAATAAAAATTAACAAAAAATAATTGCAGACTACGAAAAATAAACAAATTTGAATATTATTCTATTTCTAAAATGCATTTAGCAACTTAATCGTCAATCGTCATAGTAACCGAAATTTACTCTCTGATGCCAGACTTCGATTTTAATAAATTCGAAAGTTTTAGGATGTGATATCCCGAATATACCTAGCAACAAATAAATGATTAGCTTCATATTAATTCATTCCTGAGTATTAGGTAGCCTTAAAATCGAGAATTTCAATTATCAGCTTAAAACTGACCTAATATTATGGCACATTCCGAAGAAACAATTGCGCTGCAATCGGAAAGTGCAATTATGCCAATCAACAAATCAACCATTAATAGTTTATTAGTTCCTCAAGTAACTTTAGGTGCGTAGCCATCAGATTGACTTACTGGTCTAGAGTGTTCTTTGTCTATGACCAGAACAGCGTCACGTCACGTGATTCACCGTTTTTTGACTTCGCGTTTTCAGAGTAGCAACGTCCAATCACGCGTCACTACGAGGTATTTTCTCGCCAACAAGTTTGGCGAGAAATAAAAAGTCGCCGTCCACCGTAACTAGGAATTTACCGTATCTTGTTAAAAAAAATCTAATCTTGTTCTATCTCTCGTTAAAAAAAACTAATACCTAGTTAGCGGTGAAAAGTTTAAAACGGTCAGTTTTAAGGTTCTTCGAGAAATTTAAAATTGTTGAAAAGTTGTTTGTATTTAATAAATTTATATGCTTCTACTAATAGAAGAATAGGGAATCTATTTCTAAGCCACAATCATATTCTGCAATTCTTTTTGCTTTTAAATAATATAAACTTATTTTTCATGCTTAACAAACATAAACTTTACAAATATTCTAGTCTAGAGTCTAGAACATAGAGCGTTGGAAAAAAACCGGTATTTTAACCCATGATGTGTCGGCCAATCTTATTAACTTTATTTTGCATAGTTAAATTTCTAAATAAAAAAGTTGCCACACTTACCAGCAATCCATACACTTTGAATTTAAAAAGAAAAAAACATTTTTAAAATAAAACCTTATCTCAAAGAATGACTTCCCTTTGATTTGAGGATTCTTCTTTAAATGTTCCTACTTAAATTTTTAAAAGAGTTGACATTTTTAATAATAAAAGATTATTTATTAGTTGCGTTTTCAACACACTTATTTTAAAATGGAAATGTTAATATGAAATAATTAGATTAATATTATTTTTAAGTACACATTTATATGTAATTAAAAGGTGATAAGTAAGAAACATTAAGATATATATTTTTTTAAATATATTAATAATGTTACTTAAAAGTTATCAAATAGCTTTTTAATTTTCAAATATATATATATATATATATATATATATATATATATATATATATATATATGTTTTTTAAAAAAAAATACTATCACATTTATTAAATGTATTTTTTTAAGAATGGAGCTTAAAATAAAGTTCCTTTATTATAAAGAAATACATACATTAAGTAAAAAAAATATTTTAGTTTATTGGTAACAACAAAGAAAATGTTACAAAAGCCTTTTTTTTTTTTTTTTTTAATCTTTGGTTTCTTAATTCAAAAGGAGATTCACAATTGAAGAGCTTAGTGGAAGAACGTGCTAAGTGACATTTTTGAAAAAATTGAGATTTCTGTGAAAATGAAAATATTACTAACTTCTATAATGATAAAAAGTTTCCCTTTTTTCATAAACTTTAAATTTAGTATATATATTTTTTTACGATTTACAAGTACCGTTTTGAACGCATCTTAGTGCAAACGAAAAACCAGAAAGTCCATTTTCTCGCTTTGACATTGTTGTCACTTAGCACGTTCTTCCACTAAGCTCTTCAATTTAAAAGTTGCTATTATGCTTGAATACAAAAACACCTCTACACGAAAAGATTTGATTTTTTTTTTACTTTAACCAATGGATCTTCTTAACAGTGGACATTTTGCAACACCACTAAAACTGTGGTGGGGATTTTTCAAATTTTGGACACATTAACTTATTTGAAATCCTCTGACTAGGTGCAACTTTTTTTAATACTTTTAAAAGTATTCAATTCGTTATTTCAACAATGCATGGTTCAACGATAACTTCTTAAACTTTCAGACCTTAATTATATCAATAACATTTAAATTTGAAACAATATGATATGGTACTCATATTTCATGTAGGGGAGAGTGTTGTACCTTGGGACGCTTGTACCTTGGGACACTGACAATTTCTAAAAATCTATTGGCAATATTCATACATTGTTTATTTCTAATAGTAGCCTTAACCAACAGACATCATCACAATAAAATTTAGCACTAGCATTATTGAATGGATGAATTGGTGACAAAAAATAATATTTCATTACCCCAAAGTAAATATTTTTCTCATTCTAATATAATTTTTTACCTTTGTACTTTTACAAAAAGTTAACTGCATTTTATTTTCTTCATAAAAGAGAAGATTTTAAAATATTTTGGTTATGAGAAAATAATGATAATGCATTTAGATTGGCCACTATCTTGCTTTTATTTAAACCGTGTAGTGTGTTGTACCTTGGGACAGTAAAGCATATTGTATCATCATATAATGTTAAATAATTTGGACTTGCAATTCTGCTGTATAATTTAAATTATTCTTGAATTATGAAGTTTTATTTGTGTATTTCCTTGAAAAAACAATAAAGTTTTTGTTTCCTGACAAAAATTAGCTCAAGTGTATGACTATTGACTGAATTATAAGGTGTGTCCCAAGGTACAACATCATGTTGTACCTAGGGACAGTTTATCCTCTCTACTTTAAATGAGTGGCAATTTTTTAATTTCAAGCTGCCAGAATTTTTAAAAATATATATTATAGCGGAATATATTGGTGTGTTGAAATGCTGCTTTAAAATTTTTCTTTTGACTATAATTATCGAAGAAAAAATTAAAATGTAAAAATTGTCCCAAGGTACAACACTCTCCCCTATCACTTTATCATACTTCATTTATCAAATGACACAAAATCCTTTTCAAAACACATTTTAACTAAGAAATGATTCTTTGGTAAGTAAAACAATCATATAAAAATTGGTCATTGATACAGAAACAAATCAACCAGAGCCAAGCCAAATCAACATAGAATGTGTTTTTTACTGTGTCTCTTGTAACAGTTGAACTGTAGTTATTTAGTTGCATAAATTAGTAAAAACAAACTTATATTAAATAATTGAAAAAAAAAACACTTTTACATTTTTAGCAAACATCAATGTGTATATAATAAGTTGCAGACAATACTGATATAATAAGTTGCAATAACTAGTTACAGAAATTAATTCTAAAAAAAAAAAAAATTATATTGAAGAAATAAAAAAGGTGTACTTTTACACTAAGCAAACAGCAACAATCTGTATACAATCAGTACAAATTCTTAATGAAATTAACATGCCATTAATAACAAGGAAGAAAAATTAAATATATCATGCAAATGCATGAAGAAAAATACACATTTTTTCTAAAACCATTGGTAATTTACCAATCAACTAGAAAAAAAATTTATATAAAACAAATGAAAAAACATTAATAACAAAAAAGCACAAAACAATTTCTTATAAATTCATGATTACAGACGCCTTAAAGATAATGACAGATAATAAATGAAAAGTTTACTTTAAATATGTGATTCTGGTTGCATTGTATTGCATTCATTGCACTTTTGTGGAAACATTGATGCACTAATATTAGCAATCATCTCAAAACGATGTGCGGCTCAAAACATAAATAAATATAATCTAGGGATAACTTAATACTTTTACATGTGTAATACTTAAAAAATCAATACTTTTAAATTAAATAAAAAAAACGAATGAATGGTTGAGAGCGCTGCATTGACAAAAAAACCTGTGTTAGTTTCTGAGCTTTCATGATATGCTCTCTGACCAATTTGGAATTTAAAGTACTTTCATAAACAATTTTTTAGTTTCTTGTACAAGTACACAGTAATATTTAATTTAAATATTTTTTAATTACTTACTAACATAAAAATATTAATGATTTCCTTTCAATGCTTGTTGCAGAAAAAGTTTTCTTCTTCTATTAAGTACAAAACTACAGTAGCCATTTTTTTGGAAGAAGTTGTTATTTAGGTTATAGTCCAAAATTACAACTTTTTTTTGTAGCTACTTAAGGAACTTTATATAGTCATCTTCACAACAACATACAAGTGACTCCTTACAACAAAATATATTCATATTCACACTAGTTAGTTATATAAAAATACATAGAAAGATTGGCACCAAATGGCAGTTTTTTTTTTTCACAAAAAGTTATTCACTGCCGAAAAACTGCAGTTTAAATTTGATTAATTAAGCTTTCTGCTTCTTGAATATTGAATAAAAGATCTTTAGCTGTAGTTAACACATTATTTACCTACCCTGTCATGAGCATTTTTGGCTATTAACACTTAGTTATATAAAAATACAATAGAAAGATTTGCACCAACTGACAGTTTAAATTTGATTAATTAAGCTTTCAGCTTCTTGAATATTGAATAGAAGATCTTTAGTTGTAGTTACCACATTTTTATGGTGACTATCTACCCTGTCATGAGCTCTTTTGGCATGAAACCAACGTCTCCAATTGCATTGACGCCCGCTCTACCGGATGGGCCAATCACCACCCACGTGATGCTGCAGTGGCCTAACTGTAACCGCAACCAACCCTCAGGCGGGAACTGAAGCAACCTAAGAATAGGGGAAGTCAATATATTAAATTATGTAAATGATTAGTACACGATTGGTGCATTAAATTTAACACAAGTTAGTGTGTTTTACGCAAATAAATAATACATCTTCAATATGAGGTTAGAAAATTAATTTCTATTGCTTCATGAAGCCTTCAAGCAAAGTGAACAAGAATTGTAGATGTTTTTTTTTCAAATCTTTTTTGCTGCATCAAATTAAAATACAACTTTTTTTTTCAAAATTTATAAATTCATCAAAAGATTAGTTTTTCACAGCAACAAAAACAATCAGTTGATTATAATGTAGAAAAAATCAATAATGTATTTAACCAAGGTTGTTGTCTATAATACTCACAACTAAGTACGACATGAATTTCTATTTAAACCTTTAATTATCAATTTTACCTTCAGCAATTTTTGGTGTTAAATCTTCAAATTAAATTAAAGCAAAGAAGACAAATTATTACTTATCAGAATTTTCTTTAGCTTAACAAGTTTCCTTTTTCATAAACTTAAAGTTAAGTGTAATTTTAAAGTTTGCAAGTACCATTTTAAACAAATCCAAATGAAATGTCTTTTTGTCACAAAGCAATGTTTTTAAACTAAATTCTTCAATTGTGAAAATATACTGGGCAGTTTGAAAAGAATTTTTTATCGAGACAGTATTAATAAGAGTATTTTAAAGACATGCCTAGAATGTTATGGAAACATACAATACAAAGAATAAAAACTAATAATTTTTAATAAACAATTTAAAATATTCTGCGAACAAACCTGAGAATAAAATATCGGATAACATTGCCATGACAAACAATTATTTCGTAGCTGTCCGACTTTTGGTCCACATCAGCCCTGTAGAAGTGCTTTCTGAAAGCAGCTTCAATCCTGGGTCCATCTTTCAAAAATGTCTGAAAGTTAAATGTTAAGAAATGTAAAGAAGTAAATGTATAAAAGGTTTAACAAACTTTAGGTAACTAATAAAAAGAGATTTACTTTTTTTTTTACTTTACATTGACTTTAAATTACATAGGCCAATGGAAAAAAAACTTTAATACTTTCAGGAAGTAAATAGCTTTGAGGCTATTTGAACAACAATGTAAGACCCTCCATAAAATATTCTCTAAAACAATTACCCCACACTAGAATTAAATGTGTTCTAACATTTTGTTTTGGTGTTCTATAGGGCAATGAGGTCTGTTTTGAACAACATGTACACAAAGTATTTTACAGGCAAAGTTAAAGTGAATCAAAACTAAAATTCAACAATAAAATGTCATAATTTACTCCTTGCTCCCCAAATTACAAGTTCCGAGAGCAATATTTCTTTTAGAAGCTGGATTTTTGAATGTGCAGTTAGTTACAAGAGAGAGAGTTAAACTGCCTTAGTGTCATTTGTGTTTGTTTACATAAAAAAACAAAGAAATTGTATGCTATGTGAATAATGAATTGCTATTAAATTTGTTTTGCTACTGCATTAGTGAATTTTTGGGTCGCACTTAGCAACTAGAAAATATTAATACATTTCACTGCAATTTACCTCGTCAGATCAAACATACAGGACCAATAAATATTTTAGGTGATTTTAAGGCTAAATTGCTTTAAAATAATTTTATTCAGATTTACTCCAAGTTTTAAGACTTTGAAGGACTGTAACAGAAAAGGGGGGTAATCCAGGGCGTCTGGTCACTTTAACTTTTGGTGTTAAAACGACTAATTTTTTAATAAACACTGTTTACAAATAACTAATGAAAATGGTTGAAAAGCACTTAGAAACTTGTAATTTATATGTCCCAGTCATAGTCAAGGGATCATTATCTATGATAGTGGAATTTGGGAGTTTTTCAGGAGTGCAGCAATGTAAATTCAGGAAGTAACGAGGAATAAAATTGAATATGTTTATTTTATTTTCGTATTTAGTCTAGTGACTTCACTGCACTTCAAATGATGAAACAGAAGAAAAAATTGTCTAAAGTGCTGTGCATTGTGGGACTATTAAACTATTATCACAACTTTTGAACTCTATTTTTCTACTTTGCATGTGCAGTAGACTTATTCGAAATAATGTACGGGAGAAAAACAGCACAGAAAGTAGAAAAACTATTTGAGCTGTCAATTTTTTAGAAAAGGGAGAAAAAATATCAGGAGATGAGACACAAATTTCAGTTTAAATAAGGGCCCTTTATAAGAAAAAATGAAATTCAGGAATTTAAAGAGGTGTATGAACCCTGCAAAGGGTTTACCTCATCAGATATCTCCCAGTTTCTGGCGGGGGGTTCGGGGGGGATGGGAGCACCCTCCTTCAGCAAATCACAGTCCTCTTTTGGGAGATCGGGGAAGTTCTCGAGAATGATGTTCGAAGTCTCCTGGGCCCGGAGCATGGTCGACCGCACCATGCGCGTGTAGTTGAACTTGAGCTCCTTCAGGCGCTGGCCAACTAGCTCGGCCTGCTTGCGACCTGTCATAGGAAAGAAGGAACACAAAATGTGTTTAGGATCATTCATTATGGTGTCAATGATCCAAACATTTATTTAAAATATCAATGTGTGGAGAGGTTAGGTTAGGTTTTGAATTATCGTCGCACTAGAGCTACACGAGGGCTATTGGCGACGGGCGTCGTATATTAGACCCACAGTCAAGTGATGAGCCGTCACCTGAATAGGCACCCAACACAACCGTTAAGGGCGACATCGTTTGCAGCGTTAGGACTTTGGAGGATATTTAATGTGCACTCCCTTACACGGGGTATTATTCGTCGGACATTTTGGCTGCACGGGCTGTTTACAGGTCGGCAGCTATTTTGCCGAAGCCCAGACCCGAACCTGGGACCTTTCGCATGCTAGGCTAGTGCCTAACCGACTGGGCTCCCCAGCCCCCCCAATGTGTGGAGAGAAAAACAAAATTGATTTTAAATAGTATTAATAAATGTTATAATAACATTAATATATGCTATAATTAACCAGTTTAAATACAGGAATGGGTTTTGACATTTTGAAAGGATGAAATAATGTTGTGATGCAACACTAGCCACACTCCTTTCAGATAAGGGAATTTCTAAAACCTAGCAAAGTAAAAAATATTTTTTTTTGTCAGTGATCCAGGCTATGAAATATTTACAGACGAGAAAATCATAAGGAGAGAAAATAGGAACCGACTCAGATAGTGATGATGAGGATGCAGAAAACATTGAATTATAAAATAACAGGGTGTCTACCGGTCAAGAAAAAGTCACTAAATCAAAAAACAGTCAAGAAAGTCTCCAAAAAGTCATGAAATTAGAGTAAAGGTCACGAAAATTTTAAAAAAATGTCAAAAAAGACAAATTTTATACTGTTAGCATTTTCTAGTCCTTAATTTTTCTGGGAAACTCCTAGAAAAGTGTTAGAATTTTTTTTCCGTAATAAGTTTATGATGCAATAACTGCTTGAATTTGCTCTGTTATTGCATCAAGATTTATTTTATGGTTTATCTTTGTAATTTTTTCTTTAACGGATTAATCACTTAAACGGCTGAAAAAGTTTCTGAAAAGGGTTAAGAAATGTTCTAAAATCATCAAGAAAAAGTCAAGAACTTAGATTTGACAAATCTGGTAGACACCCTGAATAAGTAATGCAAAAGTTCTTTCTAACAAAAGCGAATTGATCATGTACGTAGAGGAGCACTGATGGCTCCTCTTGCAGCAAAATTATTCTAAAAAAACTTAAATCACAAATAATAATGCGAAGTTGCAAGCCAAAAACAATTGAATGACTTTTTTTGTAAATTTTTATATACCTGTAACTATATTTTACTTTTATAAAACCCAGAAGCAATTTTGTCGATACTTTCTTTACTTTTGTCAATTATTTGCGAATGCCGTACCACCCAATTTCACGGATAATCGGGAGTTTACTGTACTTGAGAAAAGAAAAATCCAACTTTGTACCTGTGGCAGTGAGGCGTCTCTTGTCGTCCCCCTTGGCGTCTTCTTCATACTGCCCGTGGCGGATCAGAAAAATATGTCTCCGGGCAGTGGGCTTGATTTTCTTCTCCTCCTCCTTGGATTTGTCCCTGATCAAATGTGAGTAATCCCGCCTGGAGACACCAAATAATGTAATATGGTTGCAAACAAATAAAAAATTCTCATAGAAAACTTTTATTACAAATTAGTTATAAGGGACATTTAATTTTTTTTAGAACTATACGTTGGCCAATTTTTGAAAAAGAGGAAATTTATAAGTTAGTACAAAAAATCGGTGAATAGGGAATATTAAAAATTTGGAATTAAATACGAGAAAAATTATCAAACTTGCAGACAAATTAAAAACAAATTGTCAAAACATTATATACTCATGGAAAAAATCATTTTTTTTTTAATTTGGGGACTGCATCCCTTATGGAAGACCTAAATTTCTCTTTATTTAGAATAATTTCTACTGGGCTTCTACTGGGTCTCAGCAATATTCTGAGTAAGAATTTGTTGTCATTTCAACTTGACAACATATTTGCATAAAGCACCAGGTTCTTAAACAACACCTTGGACTGTCATCACACAAATTCGAGCGCTGCTGTACACTTAAATGAATACTTATGTCTGTGGGATTGCTTAAGTTCATTGAAATATCTAACCAAACCAAACTAATACTTTTTTGTGATCAACTAAACTCAATAATAGGCATGTTTTTATGACCCATCAAATCCCTGGAATGCCAAGTCCTCCATTAGCGGAAAATGTGGTCGAGCAGTATTTCTAACCCAAACAGGGCTCGAAAATTATATTGCCCGACATGCCCGGGGCATGTAAAAATTCCTATCGGGCATGTATTTTTTCGCCTTGCATGCCCGACTGGGCATGTACACATTTCATCAAAAATACCTTTCCGTAAATTTAAACATTTTGCGTTTTTATAAATCCCCAACATATCTATTTGTTGCTTCTTGAAAATAGATAATTTGAATCTTAAGTCGAAATTCGTTACTTCACAATGCTGTCATGGCATCAAATAGAAATTCATCAATAAAATTCTGGTGGGCGCCGAGAAATTTCACCACTTTCAACAATTTTCGAATTCCTTGTTACTTTGGCAAGGTTTCTTAAGGTATAATAGTTTGATATATTTTTAATTAACATTGATAAAATCTGGAATTTTCTGTAAATTCTCAGGGAAAACCTGGAAAAGTCAGAGAATTTGGTTTTCCAACTTACATAATGTAACAGTTTATTTTGTTAAATAAGTATACTGCTTAAAAAAAAAATTACGCCTCCAATTACGCATTTTAGTTTCAGCTTTTGTTATTTTTGTAAAACTCATGCCTGGGTTCAGCTTTCTTTTCCCGCTCGGCCTGGGCTTGGGCGTGTAAAAGTTTTATTCGGGCATGTATTTCTGAGACTAACATGCCCGACAGGGCATGTAAAAATTTTGAGATTTTTCTAGCCCTGAACCCAAATGATAGTCTGTGGTCGAATTCATGAAATGAAACATCAAACCCTGCTTCATTGGAGGGTTTGCGAATTCTCCCCCCCCCCCCCCCCAAATGAACCCTGCAATTCCTGTTATGCCTGGACAAAAATCCCCAAGAGGGAAAAATAGCAGAGTTTGCTCTATTCCACAGATTCCATGGTTGTTGTAACGCGCCTATTGTCAGTCGATATGAAAGTGCCAAAATAGAATGTAAAAATTTTCTAGTATCCCTACTTTCAGAGTGCTTTCATAGTTGGATTTAATGTTTTAATAAAAGTTTAAAAAATGCTTTAAAGAGTTGCAACCTTCTCTTATCAATGCACGACAATAAATTACACTAATTTTATTAAAGTTAAGGTCTCACTTGTCCCAGTTGAAGTCCCACTTTCTCGACGGCTCGAAGTTGGTGGTCCATGCATTATGCACCACCTTCTTCTCGGACTGGAAGTAGCTGAAGAGCCCCAACACTACACCACTGCCAGCTACCGCGTACAGCCACCTGGAGCGGCGCCCGACACTAACCATCTCTCTTTCGTGGAACTGCAGAGGGAAAATCGGGTTAATACATTAATTAATAAGAGTAAATTAACACTTTAGTTGCTAAATAAATGCTTTTTTACTTCGAAATGAATATACTAGGTTAATTCGCTAACTGCGCTTTGGGCAACGGAGTTTTGGTTTTTGACTCGTTTAAATGTTTATTTATGAGTCTCCATAATAAACAAAGACTTTGATATACTAAGAATAGAGTTGCATATATAGCAAACCTAATATAGAATTTTATACCCAAACCACGTGGTTGTTTGGCAAAAATATTGGCGAGTTTTTCACAAAAGTAGAAAAAGTGTCTATTGGCACTCAAAGTAGCTCATTGTTAAATGCACGCGTAAAATCGGCACTCGACAGAAGAGCATGAATAGGTTGTAGCAACCCTTGGGTTAGTGATTATCTGAGTCTTAGGATTGCCAGGGTTGGCGGTACTATCGCTTAAATTATCGATTCAAGTAGTAAAATTCAGGTAATTTTGCTTCTTTAATAGGTTTTATACCTCAGAAAAAGTAAAATAACGCTTGTTGCGTTGTATAAAAATCATGATATTTTTATTTTGTTTAATTTAACGTCTCTACCCTATGCAAGTTATAATTTTTGTTGATTTTTATGTGGTTCTTGTCGCCGATTTTGGCGATTAAATATTAAAAATAATTTTTCTATTTAAAGTTAGAGATACTTGCAAATAAGCTTAGCTATGGAATTTTGAATCCACATTATTATCCATCATAGTTACAATGATACACTAAAAATTTTATGAATTATATTTTAGTTTAATTTTAATTAAATATTTTTTTTTCAATTTTCACCAAAAATTCAAAAAATAAAGTAGTATTAATATTTAAAAAAAAAAAAACATTCCTGCCAGGCAACTTAAGAAAAAACATTTTCAAAGTGATGATTAAATATACATCATTAATGAAAAATTAACAGAATCTAAATAAATAAAAGCTTACTCCCAGATTTATAAACATTCTAACCTTATAAAACAATTGCTCACAACAATACAATTGACTATTTTAGGTTTTTTTATTGGTTTAAATAAAAATATATAAATCTCATGGAAAATTTATTTTGTTTTGAAAATTTTATATTTTAATTAAGTACAACACATCTTGAAGAAAGCAAATGATCACTGCATTTAGCAATCAATATAATCTTATAGAATTCAAAGAGTATGAAACAATAATGAATAATTATCATAATAATATATTTCTCTGCTCCCCTTGAATTTTTTTTTCTTTCCGAGCTTTTACCTCTTAAGACTCGAGCAAAATCCTACATGCATATTCTTAATCTAAACACACTTTTCATACTAATATAATAAAGCATGTTTTTCAAAGAAATTTAAAAAAAAAAAATTATGTTTAATATAGTTACTTAGGGACACGCCTTAAACTCTGAAAATAAACATATTTTGTGCTATAAATGCAACAAAAAAGTATGAAACACTTACTTGTAGTTAACATATTATTTTAACATTGTTTTTATAAAATTAACTACTAAAAGAACTTTTTTGAGAAGTTTGAAAAATAATTTAAGATATTTTTTTAAGAACTCTTAAATGGTATTGACCCTCGCTCAACATCATTTTTTATAGAAATAAATGACTGATACCTGTAATCAAAAGCTGAAAATTGATATTTGGATCTTCTTCTATCGGAACAGGTCAATTTCGGAACTAATTAACGTGCTAATTGTTTGTGGGGAGGTTTTAAAGAATGCCCCCAAAATGGGAACGTCAGGTAGCAAGTGGTTAAGAATAATGTAGAGTTCAGGATTCCTTAAAGGACATCTTAATGAATGCTCATTTAAGTCAAGAGTCACCCATCAAAATGAAGCCATTGGGATGTATCCTTTATTATAAGTTAGATGATTAGATGTCCTGGTGAATCAAATACAAAAACTGTGGACCAACAACAGGCCAAGGGCCCAGCAAGGTTGGTCCAAAATAAATCTAATACTTAACCAGTTTCCAATGACTATCAAGATTCTTCTTAAAATCTTCTACTCTCTTCGAACGCACAACATAATCTGGCAAAGCATTCCACTCATTGACAACTTCCTGTTTTGGAACACGAATAACTGTATTAAATCGTCTCTAGCTCTCCTATTTTCCAGGGAATACATGTTTAAAGATCTCAATATGTTATCATAATCGATCCGTAATCATTTTTGTAGCTCTATGCTGAACTTTTTGAAGCAACTTTATACAGGGTGGTTACAAAATCCTATAAAAAAAGCTCCCTGATATTTCCTTGATTTCTCTGATACTTTCATAAAAAAAATCCCTGATTTTACAATTAAATAGAAAAAATGCAATACACACAATTCAATGCAGAACAGAAAATATAATCCAGACTTCGCAGGAACTAAGACTTTCCGGATTATATGTTCTAACCGTACCTCGCTCGTGAAATAAAATCCACTAGTTTTAAAAAGTATTACTTTTCACACTTGTTGCATAAATAACTATTTTTTTGATCAAGTGTTAAATAGTAGAACCTAAACCTGCTGTTTAAGTAATCCAAAATGGAAAAATTCCCGGATGTTTTGCAAAATTTGAAAAATTACATGAGAATTTCCTGATATTTCCAGAAGAAAAAAAAAGTACTCAAATGCATAACCAACACACCAACTCTGAACTCAACTTAGCTATTGCTATTTCTGTTGATTTTTAGTAAAATGGAGAGTTCGTGTTTTATTATTAGAAATAACAAAACATTTGTTTACAAAATTATAATAATAAGATGCTCACTAAGTGAAAATAAAACTGAATACTGCTTTGAACTATTAATTTGACTTACGAATTCTTGAAAAGATTTTAATTGTTCACCAATATTTTTATTTCACATCCAACTTTGGAAATCGAAAAGATCATAAAATTTAAAATGATTTTTCTTTTATCAAACAAAACTATCCAAATAACATAGTAAATACTAGTACAAAATGAAAATTTAGTAAAACTTATATTTCAAGTTATCAAAGTATATTTACAAAATTTTCCTTTCCCTACCCTAGAGGAAAACGGAACGGTAACGCTGTGACACGGTCAGCGTAACCACTACTGGCGTGGCTTTAGACTCGGCTTTGGAAAAAAATTGTATTTCATTTTATTAATGAAAAAATCGATCTTTTAACTTTTAATTATTGCATAACTTTGATAAATAGAAAAAATATAAAAATCCAATAGAATATAGTCTTAAAACATATTTTAATATCAGCTTATTAATATTTTTTTTGCCAAAACTGTGATAAACTAATAAATATAGTAGCACTTATCGCCAAGTCATTTATCATCTAGTTATCTTACTCAACCTTTACTTTTAAATCGGGCTTTTGTTGAAGCACAGTCAATCATTATATACATGTCCCAACCTACCTACCTTCTTGGGTTTCTGTTTGTCAAATTGTAATTATGCTATATTTATTCGCTTATCAAATTGCAATACTATATTTAATTAATTGTTAAAGTAAATATCTACGTATGGGTCTTTGATTTGAGAAATTGTTTTGATTTGTAAAGGAAAAACAACTTAAAATTTTGATGTTTATCGAATCTTAGACCAGTTTCCAAACTATTTTTAGGGCGATAATTTTTTTTTTTAATATCATGGAACAAATTGAGCGATCTTTTGAATTCAAAAATTCGTTTTCGGGGAGGCCCAATCGATCCTGCACCAATGACACTCCGAGAACTGTTTCTCTCCTTGTTGGAAAGCGAGAGATTTGATATAGCTGACTTAGCCCTTTAAGACCGGCCGTCAGATGGCGCTGATTTAAATATATGAGACTAAATTTTAGAGTTTTATCTAAAAAATGCCTCGGCAACTTCTAAAAGATAAAGTCATTTTTTATACTACAAATAGCGAATGGTACAAGTCAGCTGTTTCGGTATTGATATTTTTTGAAAAGCTTGAACATTCTCTTTTATACCCACACTTCGCACGATTGTGATAGCTCAGTCTTAAAGGGTTATGTATGGCCATACTTATTTTAAACTTGTATGGTTCCATATAGAAGATAATCGGGGAATCTAACGAGTTGTTTATTTGTACGAAAAATGACGTAGCCGCAGGGTCAAGCATGATTTGGAAGATCTTGCAATTGCAAAAATACATATTTTTCAGATGTAAATTTTAAAGAAATTTATAATAGATTATTAATCACCAAATATCCTCAAATCTTGTCGGTAGCACAAAGAATAGGGCTTTAAGACCTCCATGTCCTTTAACATTGTAGTGCCCAACAGCAAATATTAAATTTTAAACAGTTTCTTCAAGAACTATTTCCAAATACATATTTGTTTGAACTGTGCATTTAAATAAAGAATATACGTGAAGGATTTTGTTGGTGTCTCAGGGGACATATTTTCAAGAACTGGAATTATCAAAATATTTTTATTGATAAAATAAACAATGGAGTAACGCAGGGAATAAATAATCGTTTCTATCTATTGATGGAGAAAAAAGTTACATAAAATCTCTCGAATAAAGAATTATCTGTACATGAGGCATGAGGGGAAAAACGTGTAGGGGCTGTTAAAAAAATGCTACTTATTTTGTTTCGGAAATTGTGTTATTTTATTTGTTGGATTCCTGCTTCATTTGAAGAATTTGTGATGTGTGCCACCTCAAAGAAGCACCCAAATGTAGTAGCAAACTGCACGCTGTTTCACTACATTGTCCATTTCCGATTTTTGAAACGCCAGTAATTTTTTTAATTTTTTTTTTCAGAATTAGTTTCAAAGTTACGTTACTGAAATATCCTCTAGAAAATTTCTAGAATGTTGGAAAATTTTGCCTTTGAACTTAATCTGGAGACACACGATACCCAGACAAACTAGCATGTTTGGTATTAACCCTTTCAATCCCAATGACAATTCAGCATCATCGTTTTAGAATTTTTTTTCTGATTGTCTATAGTCATTTATGATATCAAAAATCGCATCATACGATTCTTCAAAAAAAAATTCGGTTAGAAAATATTTTTTTATTAATCCTAATAGATGTCAGCCCTATTTTTTTAAAATTATGATCAGAAACATGACGATGCCAAATGGCATCACTGGAAAAGAAAGGGTTAATACAGAAACAAACCAGGTGTTAAGAACTTGTGCGTGGAGTGCTATTATTAAAGTTATATATTACTTCTATACTGGATAGCAACAAATACTGGGGTGTTAAATAGAAACTACCATAATTCATAGAAAATTAGTTTTATTTATTATAATTGAAAAAATAACATTTATTGCTTCAATACTTAGAGGCACTTGTATCACACAAAAGCGATTACACATGAATTAATTTTGTTGTTACAGCTTTTATCCTGTGAGTTTCAGAAAACAATTCCATAAAATAAGCACTTATATATTATATACATTTTGAATACTTCAGAAATGCGAAATCAACATAGATTTAAAAAAAAAATTAGTAATAATTGTTACAAACAAAATAATAAAAAACACACCTTAAGACCCTTTAGTTTATAAATAATAATAATCATCAGATATCAAATATGTTAATTATTTATCTAATTACAACAAACTGTTTCAAATTTTGAATAAAAAAAACGGAACTTTTAAACAATAGACGATTTGAGATTCCTTCTCATTCGCTCTTTATTGGATTTTTAATTTCTTTCCTTTTTTAGCATCAAGCAACATGCTCAATTTAACTGTTAACAAAACTAAAACTAACTTCACATAATGCAATTAAAAAAATGATAAAAAAATTGTAATGCATTTTACAGAAATAAGTTGATCACTAAAAAAAATAATAACATTCTTAAAATATATAAGAACGAACATCAAACAATATTTAAAATTAATATATTGATGCTATGTTTTTTAAACAATAATATTTAATAATAACACATTAATTAAAAACAAAAACATATTTAAATGTATTCAAACATTGTGACAGTAAGGCAAAGAATAAGAAGAACCCATACTTTAAGTCGGATAACTTTAGGTAACCGTATAAAACTTTACTAAGCGCAAATATAGACAAATAATAACACATATTCAAATACTCTAAAAGTTATTAGAACAACATAGGTTCCAAATAAAAAAGAATAATATTTTTATTCTTAATAATTATATTAAAATATATACACAAGAAACTCACTTAAATTAAAAGAAATAACAGGTTATGCATAAAAAAAGATAATTCGATTCCTAAAACCATCACATTATAGATGAAATGGTTCTGAATATTCTTTTGTTCAAAAAAACAGCTTTTAGGACCATTCTATGGTTTATTCCTAACGAGAAAAAAATTATACAGGGGTAAACATTTTAATAAAAGAATTTTGCTGGTAAGACATTAAATAACACTCAATATAAGCCTATTATATCTTTAAAGCCTATTTTAAAGTAATATATGTAAAAATATATATAAAATGTTCTTTCTGAGACTTATCTAAAGTATGTGTTTAAACATCAAAACTGGGGGAAAATATCATGAAAATAAATTGTTCTTGAACAATTAACGAAAAAAAATATTGTTCATCCCAATTTTAAGTGGCATAAAATTAGTTACATAAAAATATACAGGAAGATTGGCACCAAATAGCAGTTTTGTTCACAAAAATAGATATTCACTGCCAAGTACTGCAGTTTCATTTTCCAAGGATTAAGATGTCTGAATTTTTTAATATTGAATAAAAGATTTTTTGGCTATAGTTAAAATACACTGCTCAAAACAATAAGGGGAAAGCATGGTTTAAACCCTTTCAACCCCAATGATTCCATTTGGTATCATCAGCTTCCAATTTTTTTTTCACTAAGTTGAGCTCACCTTTATTCATCCTTAGATGGAAGAATCATGTCTTTTGAAGAATTAAATAATGTTTGTTTTAATTAAATGAAAAACATGGTAAAATAAAATTCATTCGCAAAAAATTTTATACAATAAATTTACCCTAAATTCTTCGCGCTTGCATTCTTAGATGTTTAAAAATTGATTATACTTTTTTTTACAAAAAAAGTTTTGAAAAATAATTGCTAACATTTCAATATTTTCTCCCATTAAATTTTAGTTTAAAAAACTAAAGTTTTCCCCCGTTTTTTTTTACCATTCCATCCTGAACGCATAATGAATCTATTTCATATCAATTATAAAAATCTAAATTTTAGATTTTTATAATTCAAAATAAGAAGTTGCTTGGAACTGAAAGGGTTAACAAAAGTATGCAAAAGTGTTCCCCTAATTGTTTTGAGAAGTGTACTTTTTCTTGGTGTCAGCTAATCTTATGCAACAATCTACCCTGTAATGAGCTCCTTTGGCATGAAACCGACATCTCCGATTTGGGCAGTAGCACCGCACCCATCGGGCAATATCACCACCCATGTGATGCTGCAGTGGCCTAACTGGAACCGCATCCAACCCTCAGGGGGCAACTGAAGCAACCTAAAAACGAAGAAACGAGAGGTGTTTCGTATTTTTATTATTTAAGAGTAAAGGACTGTAAAATTTTATTCCTTGAATATAAGATTACGTTGAATATAAGAAGTTAGGATTCCTTTCATAATGCGACTGTTCGCTACAAAAGACAGGTAGCAACTATACTAAAACCGACCTTAAGTTTGCAGCAGAGAAATGTACTGAGCAGAGGAAACTGGGTAAACAACGCGGCTGGCGCCGAAATTTGGCCTACTCTGATTGGCTGCTCCTATGACCCTGATATTCGTGCGCCCTGTTAGGTCAAAATCGAAGGAAAAAAATAATTAAAACTACACTCTAACAACTGAAGCTAAACTAATAAAAATAATAAATTTATGTCTTGAAATAACAAATAAAATTGTTTATTGAATGTGAAACACCTTTTTTTATTCAATTCTCGCACTCGGAAATGAGAACTATTGAACCTTTTTCTCGTAGAACATTTGTATACTGAAAACTTAAGGTCGGTTTTGGTGTAAGACAAAAACGGGTAACGAACACATCCGTTCCTGAAATCAAATGAAATCTTCTTCAATAACTGCATCAGAAAAAGATGATGTAACTGCAATTGGGATTGGCATTTATGCATTTTATATTTGAAATAAGTGAAAGGAGTTGCATCATCCAACTTAATAGTTTTTTTGAGGAATACTTAACAAGAGGAAACATTTTACATTCTGAAAATTAATTAGTGCAATAAATATGATAAGAGTTTCAATTATTTATCCTCTTAAGACCCGAGCAAAATCCTACACTAATCTAAACATACTTTTCATACAAATGTATGCTAAAAAAGTATGTTTTGCAAAGAAATTAAGAGGGGGCTGGGGAGCCCAGTCAGTTAGGCACTCGCCTAGCATGCAAAAGGTCCCAGTTTCGGGTCCGGGCATTGCCAAAATAACTGCCGACCTGTGCAGCCAAAATTGTAAGACGAATAATACCCCATGTAAGGGAGTGCACGTTAAATATCCTTCAAAGTCCTAACGCTGCGTACGACGTCGCCCTTAACGGTTGCGTTGGGTGCCTATTCAGGTGCTGGCTCGTCACCTGACTGTGGTTCTAAAATACGACGCCCGTCGCCAATAGCCCTCGTGTAGCTCTAGTGCGACGATAATTCAAAACCTAACCTAACCTAAAGAAAAAAACTATGTCTAATAGTTACTGAGGGACAAGCCTTTAATTCTAAAAATGGATTGTTTTAAAATTTTTTCTCATGCAAAATGCTTTTAAAATCTTCTTCGGACCTTATTCTTCTATTGGACCAGGTCAATTTCGGAACTAATTAATGTGTTAATTGCTTTTGGGAACGTTTAACAAAATTTCCCCAAATGGGAACGCCAGGTCGCAAGAAGTTATATTTAACTGTGAATGAAGTACAAGTGTGGTAAATTATGTTACTATAACATTCAAATATTAAATATTTGCACAAAATGGAACAAGAATTTGTATTGTTGCAACTTAGTAGGATATGGTTCATAAGTATGTCATAAAGTTTGACTGCTGATTTTTTTCCCCTAAAACAAGATACAAGGGTTCATGTTTGGTTAACTGGAAATAAGATATGTCAATTTCGAACCCAGTCTAAGGCATCATGAGAAACTTGGTAATTTTTATTTGAATATAACATTCAACCAAAATTTTAAAAACAACTCTCAAAAAAAGACATACCTTAGCATAAAGTAGCGTATAACGTTGCCATGACAAACAATGATTTCATGACTATCGGAAGTTTGGTCAACATCAGCTCTGTGAAAATACTTTCTGAAAGCAGCTTCAATTCTGGGTCCATCTTTAAAAGATGTCTATAAAAGAGTTTAATAGTTTCAATACATAAAAAGAAAATAAGCCAGGTAATTATGCAACAAAAATTAAGGATGCACCGAAATACCAAATATTCGGCCTGCATAAACTAATTTTTTTTCTTTTTTGTACAGATCTAAGTAAGTCGTATTTATTATACATTAATTTTAATCTGATATAGCTATTACATTTTTAATTCAAGAAAACACTATAAAGTACCACTTGTTTGTTATAAAACAAGCCTTTTAGAAAGTGTTTGAAACTTGGTAAAATCACAACACGAAAACGAAAGTATGAAAACTAAAACCAAAGTATTTAGATCCGATGTAGAATGAAAATTGGAAAAAAATAATAAAGCTATGGCTTACAATTTGTTATACAATTTCAAAATAATTTTTTTTAAATTCTAAATCTTTTATTAAAAATTTACAATTTTGGTCTATAATATAGTAATTATTGGTTTTAAAGAGACATGTCTATTTAATGCAACATGGGTAAAGTTGCTTGATTTACCATTATAAATAACAAAAACTTAAGAATTTGAGTCGATCAAAAAAGAAAACAAGTTTTGTTTGAGAATTTTTCAATGAAGAAATATGATAACATGAAGAAATTAAAAAAAATTAAATTTAACTAATCTGCTCACTATTCGGCCGAATAGTAAAGCTATTCGGTTAAACCGAATATTCGGCTAAAGTGGCCGAATACCGAATAGTATAAGAATATTCGGTGCACTGCATCCCTTCCCTAACAAAAATATATCAGCATAAATATTACTTAAATTTCCTTTATGTACATAAAAAAAACAATATTTTCTCCACTTCAATAAGTAAACATAGCACAACAAATATTTGCATTTATAGGAAACTAAAACTTGTTATATTTATGTATGAATTCATTGTACAAATTACGAATTGAAAAATAAAGAAATAAATTATAGTCCAACATGAACAATTAACTATCCAAAATCTTTAACCCTCTAATGCATGAATTTTTATTTTCACCCCAAAAAAATATATATGTATCTTTAATACTCACACATTATGGGAAAAATAATAAAAAAAATTTAACTGCATTAGAATTTAAATAATTTCAATTTTTAATTTTTTTTCCACATGACAAAAACCAACTGCAAAATTCCAATTTTGATAATAATGACTAGAAAACTACTAAAAATATTTCAAAATAACCCTTTTTAACCATGATTAATTTTTCAAAACAATTTATTAGAATTTAGTACTAATATTATTATTCTTCGAATACTGCCAAAAACGTAATTTCACTAAAGTTAATAACCTCACTCTTTAATTTTGAATGCACTTTTACTACTGTCATCTATGAGGATTATTAGTAACTAAAACTTTAAAATGGAATGCAATAGGTGAACAAAAACACAGATTTGTCTAGGAGGAGCTCTAATTTAATAGAATAAAGTGGATTATGTTACTTGTTACCAAACGGTAACAGTATGCATTAGAGGGTTAACCTCGGTCCTCGGTGGGTCAGAGACATTCATCGAGTCCACATGTACTCATTTACTTTGAGAATTATCATCGTGCTGTTTTAACTTATGGCCTAAATGTAAAAAATTACTTTCTTGATTGACTGTTGCATTTTGGGACTTTTTTTTTACGAGTAACATCACTGTCCTTAAATATAATAACTTTATCTGTTTTACTTTTGACTACTTACACATTTATAATGAAAGAAATAACGATGAGGACAATAAAGTTAAGTTTTAACAAAATATCCTACTTATATGAAGCAGTGAGGGATTGGAAAATTACTTTTGAAAAGTAACTCTAGTACTGTTACTTAATTTGAAAGGTTACTAGTTACAGTTACTTAATATGAAAGTAACGAATCACAGTTACTTAAAAAAAATTCAAGTTATAAAAGAAAAATAGAAATAGCCATTTTACCGCTTTTCAAAGAGAACAAAATAAATATTAAAGAAATGGGAATAATTGTAAAAAGTTAAAAAGAAAATGCAATGTTGTTAACAGTTAAATTTTTAATAATTAAATTTAAGCCAAAAACCAAACTGATACAATAATATCAGTGAAAAGCGGTGTGAGAAGTAACGCAAAAAGTAACTTGGCTTTAAAAAAACAGTTACATTCTGGAAAATCTAACAGCTTTACTCGGGTTAACCTTAAAAAGGTAATTGTTATAAGTAACACATTACTCCAATCCCTGTTAGTAGTTAACCAAATCAGCGAGTGTTAGAAAAAATGCCATAATCATATTTAAAGAGCTTAGAGTGTTGAAGAACTAAATCAGACTAAGGTCTTCTAATTAAATAAGAATTTTACAAGAAAAAAGTTTTTTTGTTTGTATTTGGTTTCAGCATTGTTGTAAAATTATTATAAATTGATTAATAATTTTGGGGGTAAATCTGAATTAGCATTAGCCTGTAAAACTTAAAAAACTGCTATATTTTTATAAATTTTTCCATTTTTTTTTAATTGCTTCAATAAAACAATTTATACTTAAAAACTTTTTGAAAAGGCTTTTTTAAGTTTTTATTTTTTTATCTATAAATAGTATGTGAATATATATAATCATACAAAATGAATGGCAATTGTGAATAACAAAACAAGGAAATTATTATTAAAAATACAAAAAAGGTCTAACACAGCACAGTTAAAAAAAACTTTTCTATTTAGTTGTACTTCCTTGCAGGTAATTTTAATAATCAACAAACAAATAACAATCAAAATACAAAACAGGGTCTAACAGCACAGCTGATAACTTCTCAATTCGTTTAATTTATATATTCTAGTTCATTTCAATTATTTGCATACAAATAAAGATGCCCAATATTTATTACCTCTTCAGATACCACATAATTTTCGACTGGGGGGTCAGGGGGGAGTGGGGCCCCCTCCCGCAGCAAATCGCAGCTCTCAGTTGGAAGATCGGGGAAATTTTTAAGAATGATGTCGGAAGTCTCTTGAGCTCGAGGCATACTCGACCGCACCATACGGGTGTAATTGTATTTGAGCTCTTTTAACCGCTGACCGGCTAGTTCAGCCTGCTTGCGACCTGGAACCAAAATCAGTCTTAAATAGAACCCTAAAAAACACTTTTAATGTGGTGTTGGTAGCTTAAATAATGGCTAAACAGGTTCTTTAGATTTAACAGAGTATGATATTGTTGTTTAATATTTAAGTTATTCTTTAAAAATATGTTTCACAAAAAATAAACAATAATCAGTCTAAACTAACTATTTTATAAAAATTTGTCTTGCTGCCTTTTACTGTTGGGATGAATGAAAAGTTTTAAATTCCTTAAGAAATGAATGGAATGCCAATAAAAAATATTTAAAAAAGCAAAATATGTCTTTTAAATTATTTTCAAGAGATTGTTTTCCATTTCTTTTTTAAACCATAAAATATTTAAAACAAAAAACTTAAAAATACAAGTATATGAAACTCCAATATTTTCTTTTAGCTGTTTATTTATTGTGCATCCAAATCGTGAGTGGTCACACAACATAACCTTGAAGCAGTATCAAAACAAAACACGGAAGATTTAATATGCATCCTCCCACAACATAAAGCACTTTTTACATTATACTTAAGGCCAAAAATTTCCTAACTGAGCTCTTTAAATCAAACGTACTTGACCCAAATATCTAATATATAAACAGATATTAAACTCAATAAATGATAACTACCCAAGTCAGTGAGCCGTTTCTCAGACTTTATTTTGGCGCCGTCTTCATACTGGCCATGGCGAATCAGGAAAATGTGTCTTAGGGCAGTTGGCTTGCTTCCCTTACCAGTGCTATCGCCATCTGGTTGGTTGTTGATTAAGTGAGAGTTATCTCTTCTGAAAGGAACAAAATTAAAAGAGACAAATTAAAGAAGAACATGCAACAGTAGAAACAATAACAACTGATTGTTGAATGATTCAAAATAGATATTTGGCGAAACTGTTTACAATGAAGCATATTGGAAGACTTGAAAGAATAGGTTAGTTTGAATTATAGTCGCACTTAAGCTACACGAGGGCTGTTGGCGACTGGTGGCGCGAGTTTGAACCACAGTAAAAAAGTGATGAGCTGACACCTGAGTAAGCACCCAACGCAACCGTTAAGGCGGCATCGTACAAAGAGTTGGGACTTTGGAGCATAGTTAACCTGCACTCGCTCTACACAGGGTATTATTAGTCAGACATTTTTGACTGCACAGGATTTTTATAGATTGGCAGTTAAAACCTAAACTCCTCGGTGCAATGGCCCATTAGTGGGCCAAGGTGTGCTGCGCCTATTTTGGCTACCTAGGCTCTAGGGTGCTAGGCAGATGCCCCGATAATGGGGTCAGCCTCACGCGGAACCACTAGTGTTTAGTTCCCAACATGCTTGGTACCCATTTTATTGACCCACTTAAGGGATGAAACGATGAGTCAACTTCGGCCAATTCGGGATTCAATCCCCGGACCTATGGCGTGCCATTGCGAAGCACTGCCACTAAGCCACTGGGCTTCCAGGTTGGCAGTTTACTTGAAATAAATAAATAAATAAATTATGGTATATGTTACATATAAAGTAAATTATACAATAGATACATTTTACACGCATAATTACCAATTAAAACACATGTATTATATACTTAATTACAAATTTTAAATCTTGGATTATTTGATACTACATTGATACAATGTTTGCCTCACTTGTCCCAGTTATGGTCCCACTTCATAGATGGCTCAAAGTTTGTAGTCCACGCGTTGTGCACCACTTTTTTTTCAGACTGGAAGTAGCTGAAGAGACCTAGTACTGCACTTCCGCCAGTTATGCCATACAGCCACCTGGAGTGGCGTCCGAAACTAAACATATCTTAGGGAGCTGTGGCAATAAGAATTAAGAACTTAATTTACATTTCAATAAAAAAATTTACACTAAACTATAATTTGACATGCTATCAGTATTGCTTAAACATACTTTTTGGAATAAGAAGACATAGCCGTGTCGGTCGTCGACACTGAACATTGAGCATATATAGTGGTATAGTACATTTTTAGTTACTGAGTTTTGAAATTGTGTCTTGGAATTTGAACACATAAATGAAGACTTTGAAATTTGTAAATTGGCTCTACTGTTTTATATAATTTGTTTTTTCATTTAACTTGACGTTATGCTGTTTGGGGTAATCAGTAACAAAAATAATCAATTTTAATCAATTATTATACTTTTTGTGCAAATTAACACAGACAATACTTTTTAGTGTTAACATATGAATCTTTAGTTTCATTGACAAATGGTTGGTAGTGTTGGCCAAAAACACATAAGGCAATCAACAACAATGCATGTGCATAGTGTGATGCTCACCTTATGTAATATTCGTTTATAAAATACAGGTTAGAATGATTAACAGATTCAAAACAACAACCATTTTATTTTTGCTTTAAAATTAAGCAGCCTTTTACGATTGCCCGATTTCAAGTAGCAAATAGTTAACAATATCTGTTGTGGTAAAATTGCCAGGAACAATGGTAACTGAGCAACACTTTTTACACAAGAGCTATCATGCTCAAAGTTGCACATTAAAGTAAAAGTAAACATGAAAAATCAACTGTTTCATTTAGACTTCTGCATTTAATCGGGTAAAATAAATTTGAGCTGAATGTCTTAACTCAACAAAAAGAACGAGAAGGTAAAGTTAATAAATTTTAAATGTGTTTTCTTACTTATGTTACAATAGTTCTGAATAATATCTTTGTTCTTTGTCCAGATTTAAAAGTTTTAAAACTGCGTTCTGGTTTGCAAACACAAAATCGTTAGCAGGCGGGAAAAAATTGGTGCAATTTCTCCAAAAAAAATACATGCCTCACATTTATTAATCCAGTCGTGATATTAAATTTTATAATAACTTTAATCACTATTTTTAAAAGTATTATTTTGCATAAAAAAAGTAAAACTCAATTTAAAAAAAGTTGCTTTCGTTTCATTAGTCACAAACAAGAACGTAACATTAAAAAGTTTACGAAGCTGTATTCGAACTGATTTTGAGAGTATATATTGTGTATCCACCAATCAAAAATAGGATAATATTAAATTGAATATCAGTACTTATCTATTATATTAAAAATATCTTTTCTTTTATTAAACTTAAAAAACAATTTTATATATTTTTTGCTGCATTAAAGTATTTTTTACTGTTTCAATAACAGTTCACAATGAGCTAATGCCGGGATTGAAAAAGTGTCTGTACATTTGATAGAGAAAATAACCCCTCGATTTATCCCAAATTTCGAACTAAAAACCGGACATCAAGAAAAATCATCAGTAGTTGCTTAATAAACGGTCTATTTAATGAGTTTCAGAAACTTCTCTTAATTTATTTGCTGGATTCTTGCTTCATTTGAAAAATTTGCAATGCCTGTCAAGCTGCAAACAAGAACGTAACTTCTACAAAATAATGAAAATGAAAGTAGCCAGCCTGCCTACCAGGATTCTAAAAATGAATGCAAATTCTCTCTTTGGTCAAGATGACATCCAAATGCTAAAATAAAAATTGATCATAAAGTTAAAATATCCTAGAAGACCGAATTAAGAGAAAATTTTGACACTGTTGACATTATATTCTTCAAGAATCTGGGAAAATCTTTAACAGTAATCATGGACTCAGCTTATTTCTGAGAATACAACTGTTAATTCTTTGACAATTATAATTTATCTTACAAAATTATCTAAACCTTTCCTTTCTTTAATTAAACTTAACTCTGATTTAGTGCATTCTGAATACAATGAATTGAACTCTTGGCATTGTTTTCTCAGTGGTCCTGATCTATCTCCTTTTAAGTTGTTGTTTCATGTTATTATGATAAGCAACTGAGAAAATAGGCCTAAATATATATTTAAATTTCCTGCATTTTTTGTTTATTCAGTTCATTCATCACTTCAAATGTACTCAAATTCTCTGTGCTGGTTAAAAGACAAATTTTATACTGTCTTGAATTTCACTTTCTCGTACTATTTATAAGAATTGTACCATAGATTAAAGACACCTCGATAAAGATACTTAGTCTATGATGACAATTGAATAAAGTTTTACTTTCTATGTAGATGTTATTTAACATTCTCTAGTAAAAATTCTCTGCTATAGTAAGAGTATTAAAACTATATTTTTAGTAATATATCCTTTATAGGTTATGAGAACTTTGTAATAAATTAACAGCAGAGGTAGATTGAAATAAAATATTGAAAAATTTGAAAATGCATACTCCATATTAAACATCAAGTGTAATTTTTGTTTTAATGGAAATTAATTCAGTAATTCGGCCGCTAATTCTAAATTTTCTCTAATAGTTCTACTTTTTGGAGATATGACTTTCTTGGTGGGGGGCAAGTTCGCCGAACACTGCGATCTTAGGTCTATTGTATTCAACCCCAGAAATGACACAATCACAAGAGATACACAAAGAAAGAGACGACACAAACACTTAGACAAATTACAACATTTATTGACGGACACAAACATCCATGCCACCACCGGGACTCGAACCCGAGCCCACCAGCTCCAAGGGCTAACACGTTAACCATTGCGCCAGCAGGCCGGCTGGAGATATGTTTTTATGTAAAAAAAGTGATTGAAATCAAAAAGCCAAAATTTTCATTTTGAGCAATTTCAAAAAATTGTGTTTCTTGCAAAATTGTCTTTCTCATAATGACTTATCTGAAAGTTTTATTTATTTTGAGTATTTTTTGAACAAACAAGTAAAACATGTATATAAAAAAACTCTTATAGAAAATTGATTTAATGAATCATTTACTTTAAATCAATGATCCGAATATAACTTTTATTATAAAATCCTAGACACCAAAACAGCTGTTATGTGTGGAACCGAGATTTAAAATCACAATTGTTTTCACTTATCACTTAAATTAAAAAAATATATGTTTTAAAGAAAGACCCTGCCATACTTTAAAAATAACTTTTATTCAGAAAATATATGACATTTTTATTGCACTTTATTTTATTAGTAAGTATGTAAAATAAGCTTGTTATATGTTTGTACAATATATTTAAATTTTAACAAAAAGTATATATTTTTAAGAAATATTTTTTACAAGCTTAATAAATTGTAAAAAATATTTATACTTTATAAACATTGGAATAGAATTTTTTATAAAATTTTTACTAACATACAATGTAAATATATAATTTATTAACAAGTAACTTGTATTTTGTTGGTTCAAATTCAATAAATATTACATATTTTGAAAATATCTGAAATGCATTTTGAAAAGTACACAAATATAATTCATATTTTATAAAAATTTATAGAAAAATATGCTTTAAATAAAAAAACAATGGCCAAAACTTTTATATCTCATCGGATAGTATTTTCTTCAACAACGAAACAATCAAAATAGCAATAACACCTGTAAATGGATAATGCATACTAGAAATTTGAATTTGATTGTGTTAATCCAAGGGAATCTAAGGCAACATAATTTGTAAAACCGTAGAACAGCAAAAGTATACAAAATCATCAGACAATTTAAAAAAAAAAAGGATTCTGGCAATTGTTTTCTTTGAACATGTTTTAGGTCACAAACACAACAGCAGTACCCATAATTCAAATGCGATAAGATGCAAGTCTATCAATTAAACATGATTTGTTGTGCTTTTTTCCCGATTAGAAGCGAGTTTGAGTGTTCATAAAAAGAATATCATTCATACAAATTAAGCACTTTTAAGAACTATATTTTCAATAAGTCATATTTTGATCTAACATTACAAATATTCAATAGTTTTATAGCTCTTACGCTCATGTTAGTCAATTTTGAATATTGGATAAAGTTATTTACAAAAACATTTAAGATATTGATTTGAAAAGTTTCAGTCCTACAGAAGTTAAGTACTTAACTTTTTACGAGTAACACACAAGCTAATACTTACAAGTTCATATCTGAATCAGCATTACCTGTAAAACTTAACAAACTGTAATACTAGGGATAGGTTTTTCCAAATATTTTTTGAAAAATCTCTTTAAAAAATATATATATACACTTAAAAAAACTTCTAAAAATGCTTTTTTAAGCTTTGACTTTATCTATAAATAGTATGTGAACATATATCATCTTACAAAATGAATGGCAATTATGAATGATAAAAAAAGGAAATTATTGGAAATGCAAAAAAGGTCTCAAACAGCTGTTATAAGTAATTAATTTGTTATATATATTTTCAATACTGAACTTTACAAAGAGTAAAAAACATTAGATGTTTTTAGGGGTATATATAGTGGAAAAATAGTTTTGATGAAAACTCTTAAGAAAATAAGTACTTTTGATTGCATAAAACCTTGGATACCGACTTTCTCATATCAACAAAAAAACACTGGTTAGTCATAAGTTTTAGGTCCAAAATATTTTTTCGAGACTATCTGAAAACCCTTCAAAATCAAGTTGTGGCAAATTTAAGGTCAGAAGTGGTTTCTATTCTATGTCCAGACCAGAGACAATATTTGCTTGAAGTGGTGGGGTTTGTTTGCATTCAAACATTCTGACTTTTATAAAAGTCTGCAAATCTGGACCTTAAGGACGAATGAGCCGCAGGTCTTTAAACTATAGTGCCTTGTGTTAATCCAATAGAAAAACATTCCCCAAGCCACTTTTCTCCGGCTACATTAGATAATTTAACAAACATTTTTTCACATAAAGGTAGCCGACTTGTAGGTCTCTACAATTGAACTTTTTGAAATGGGTCCGAATATTTTGCTGCAAAAATTTATTGAAAACCCCCAAAAATATTTGATCCCGTTTTGAAAAGTGGGATTATAGATACCTCGTAGTCAGCTACATTTATCACACGGCTAATTCCAGGTAACTGTAGTGAAAGTTACAATTTAAGAGGGAATTTAAAAAAAAAATCTAATTAAATAAAGCTTGTGACATTACCTAGTTGTAATAAGTGTAGGTCAATATTCCACTAATTTCTTTTTCAATTAATGTTGAAAGTTGTAGAGATAATTACTTTTTACACACATCACTCATACTACAGAAAGGATAATTTTGGATGGAATTAGGAACATAAAAACAAACCACTTGTTAAAATATTCAATACAGCCGGAGAAACAAGACCTATAAAATAATTTTCCCCTTATTGGATTAACATAGATGCACTTGGTTTTGTAGACCCACAGTCGTTCGCCCTTAAACTCAACCCCAAAACAACCTTCTCATCCAACTTAGTCATCCGGATACACGACTTCATCCACCATGAAATCGTGGACGTCGCAAGGTATGCTGTGCAAGAGCTGCTCTTTGAAGGCCAGGCCTATGGTGTAGGGGCGGCCATGGGGGTCGTGGGAGCAGTTCTGGATGTAGGCGTCGTAGTAGCCCTTTCCACCGCCCAATCGGTGGCCCCGCTTGGTGTAGGCCAGCCCTGGTACGACCATCAGATCCAGGCCCCCTGTAGAAAAAGATTGAGATGTTACTAATACAGTAGACTCCCTCTTAACCGGCCTCCGTTTAACACCGGATCTTTGCTTTAACCGGGCTGAAAATTTTCCACCCTTAAAATGTGAAAAATAGCTAAAAATACAAGTTTTTGGTTATTTCAATCGGTTTTCGGCGTCGCACATGTTACAAGGTGGTTAGTTGGGGAGAATGGGGGGGGGGGGACTTGTTGACCTTGGAAGGCTGTGGGGATCGACCGGACATTCCTAATAAATTAGCAAGGGGTTGAAAGAGGGGATTTCAAAGGGACCCGTGACAAGTTAGCTTATATTGTTGTCCTTGAAGGATTGTGGCGATTGGTCGGATCTTCCCCATTTATTAGTGAGGGGTGGAAAGGAAGGTGATTTAGCTGAGCACGTGTCGAAAATTTTGAAATGGTTGTTCTATGTTCTCAGCCAGAGTTTCAAAGGATTTTTTCCCAAAATGGCAAAAAGTGAGAAAAAAAATTTAGTAGTAGTAGTCTGTGTGGTATTGCGATTAGATGCTCTAAAAAGGATTGATAAGGGAGAAAGTTTGAAATTAATTGCTTTGTCTTTTGGTGTTGGTGAGAGGTTGGTCCAAACTTCGACAAAAAAGGGTCACAGATTTTTTTTAAGGTATGTAATCAATTATGTAAAATAATAATTTATAAAATAACTTAAAAAATGATGTCTTATGTCAATTGTATATGTATTTCATAAGGCAATTATCATCAATAAACAAAAGTGCAATCAAATAAGCGTCTAAATTTCAATCTATTTAATTCCTCCGGTTTAACCGGCTAACCTTTGGTCCCGTTTAAGCCGGTTAAGAGGGAGTCTACAGTATAAAGAAAAGAAACTTTTTATTTCAAGCACAGAAATATATTGGTTGTCAAGGGACCCCCCGGGCCCTTCCAGACAACACATAAAATTAAACATTCAAAATCATTAAGGAAAATTAAAAATTAATATTTCAAATTGCACCCAAATAAAAGGGGAACAAAACAAAACAAAAACTAACAAAATCTGGAACAAAACAAAACAAAAACTAACAAAATCTGGCAAATGATCGGACACACGAGATACACAAACATATTACAGGACAGTAAAATACATAACTTCACTATTAATTTACAAAATAATAATAATAACTATATATATAAAATTTAGTTGACCAGAAATTATATAATTTATTTTTTAATTACATCAGATTTGAAAAGAATGTCTACATTAGTATTTAAATCTACTCTATATATTCTTCATGTTATTTATTAGACTAATATAGCAGATTTATAGTAGAGTAGATAGATTTGGACTTAATTACACTAGTATAGTAGGTTTATAGTAAAATATATTATAAGAGTTAAGTAAAAATGTCCTCATAATTAGACTTGTATAGTAGAGTAGGATAGAGTAGATAGTAGATTTGGGTAAAATCTTCCACATAATTACACTAATATAGCAGATTCATAGTATAGTAGATAGTAGATTTGGGTAAAGAAATGTAATGTTTTTTCTAAATTAATAAAGTGTTTGTTAGTGTTAGTGTAAAAACTTCCACATAATTACACTAGTATAGTAGATTTATAGTAGAGTAGATAGATTTAGACTTAATTACACTAGTATAGTAGGTTTATAGAAGATTACAGAGTTGAGTAAAAATTTCCAAATAATTACACTAGTGTAGTTGATTTAAGTAGATTTGAATAAAAACTTCCACCTATTTACACTAGTATAGTAGATTTAAAGTACAATGAATTGTAGGTTTGCGTAAAAATTTCCACACTATTAAACTAGTATAGTAGATTTATAATAGCGTAGATAGATTTGGGTAAAACTTTCCACATAATCACACTAGTGTAGTAGATTTATAGTTGAATAGACAGTAGATTTAGGTAAAAATTTACATATAATTACACTAATATAGCAGAATAGATTGTAGAGTTAAGTAAAAATTAACACATAATTATATAGTACACAGTAGACTAAATTTATAGAGGAAAACATTTTGAATTATTAAAATTAATCACATTAAGTTATTGAAAAACAAATTAAACAAGTCAATGTTATTAATGCACAGATAAATTGTGTACCAAATACTTAGTTATAGTAATTCAAATCAATGTAATTTCACTTATAAAAAAATTGGAAAAAAATAAACAGAACATTTTAGTGAAAATAACTTACAATGTATAAATTATTTTATTTTCGAAAACACATTTTTAAAAAAAATCCAAACAAGAAATGTTTAAAAAAATTATCTTTTTTTCCCATATTCCTTGAGCTAATAAATTTAATTAAAAAAGATAATAGAAATTAATAAAACATAAATCCATTAATAAAAAGCAAATGCCAATTCCTTTAAATTACTATAAACATATAAATATTTACAATTTCATAGCTGCTATTGTTTGCTTTTTAATCTGACATTCCTCTTTCTTTCTACAATTTCATGCAATAGCGGAGGAAAAAAAAATTGCCTTTGAGAACTTTTAATGAAAGTAGGAGTTTTGTTTTTTACATCACAAATATTTATGTATAGTTACATTACAAACATTTTAGTAGCAGATGAAATAAGCTTCATTGGTTCCAATCCTATAAATGGTAATTTTTCTTCCCAAATATATCTTGTGAAACAAATATTTTTGTAAAAACAGGTCCAACAGGAACTCAATAAAATAGCACACACAATATTATACATGAATAAAAACAAATAACATATTACCACAATAAATACAGGAGTCTAAAAAATAACAAAGATCAAAGCAAAGTTTTTAAGTAGTTTGATATATTGTTTTTAAAAGTAAAATTAATGAGCAGTTTGATTGGTCTAATTAATGCTTTTAATATCTACTAGAGAGCTTATTTTATTGGCCTTTATTCAACTACATAGTTTGCTAGGATGAATCATACATAGCATAACTCCACCAAGGTCACACTCAGAAAGTATCAATATCACGAGAACCACATAAAATCAAAGATTTATGAGCTCTTAACTTGGAGGTAGCAGCAAATGTTTACATATCTCATTTTCATTATTTGTTCAGTAATAGTTTACTACAGATAAAGTACTTTAAACATTGCTAGCTCTCATCTAACATTACAAAAGTACTTTTAACCAAAACTTTTAGTTACAAATTAAGCCATGTGTTTTCCCACACAAACTTTGCTTTAGGTGCTCCACCTCTGTTTAGGCTTCGTAAATGCCATTAACTTACAATCTTGATGATAACTAACATAATTTATTGAAAATTAATCATAAGAATCAGCAATAGCTTTTTATTAGTTTAGTGAACCCCTCCCCCCCCCCCCCCAAAAAAAAAAAAACTCTACCAAGAACTTAGTTTTGAGGAAGGGACCATAAAACTGTGATTGAGCATTTGTTAACTGATACCATTACATGAATTTTCAAATGTTTAATATTTATGTAATGAAAGTTCCGCAGAATTTTAAAAGGCGCTGTTTAAATTATATATATTTCAAATAGTCAAATTCCATCAGTTCATGAATAACTTCTTAACTCTCTTAGGGGTAAAGGATGAAGTGTAAACTTGTTTTAGCTGAATAAGATTAAAATTGAATTTTTTTAATAAAAATTTAATTTATTTACATTTTTAAAAATTATATTTCTGTGGTGGATTATTCAAAGGACTCATTCATATTTCAATTGTAAATGTATTAAAATTACAAATTTTTACAAACTGTGTTTGTTCCTGCTAAACTTGACAGTTAGGTGACAGGTTTAGATATTTGCATACCTGGGATTAAATATAAAAAAAGTGACAACAAGTGTATGCAATTGTAAATTTTTAAACACCCATAAAATTTATTATTAAACGCCTCTTTACAGTTTTTTCTAAGGATTTAAAAAATATGATTGAGTTTAAAAAGATAAGGTAAATGTGCAATGTCCCATTGACCTGCCGACTTTAGACGACTAAAAAACTTTGCAGCAGTTTATAGGTTGTGTGCTAGTTTTTCCATAACAATAATTTTTTTTAAAAACTAGCAAAACATATTTATAAACAAATTCATTTTGTATTTACAGTAGAACCCCGATTATCCGAGTTAATGTGGACCGCGACTAACTCGGATAACCGAAAAACTCGGTTAAAGCGAAACATTTATATAAAACAATTCTGTATGTCTGAGTGTATATTTTAACAAGTACAAATGTTATACAGATTACGTGCAATTCATATGCAGGACACTGCAATAGTTCTTTCAATTAAAAAAAGTCTTTAATTGTTTTTTTGTTTTATGTTATTTTGGCGATTCTCGGCAGCAATGTAAGAAAAGTAAAGGGGGGAATTATTGTTGGATTTCTTTGTGAGATCATGTTCTGTTCAGAATTTGTTTCGGTAGTCGTCGGAAAAATCCTAGAAATATTTCAAAGCTCGGTTAAAGCGGAAAATCGGATAATCGGGGCTCGGATAATCGGGACTGTACTGTATATTAATCTTTTATTTTAATATTAAATATTTTATATTTCATTTTTTTTAGATTAATTAGTACCAGTATATTATACTTTATTTATTATAAATTATACTTATATATTGTGTTTGGCAATAATATTGGGTTTGGCATTATAAAAAAAATGGTGGATGAGATAGCACACTAGCATCAATAATAATAGTTTTTTAAAAACTTTAACAAAGCATTATATTTATAAAAAAAATATTTTGCACTTATATTAATTTTTTATTTTATTATTACATATTTTTTTTTAGATTAATTGATACCAGAAAATTATATTTTATTTATTATAATATTCATTATAAATTGTACTTATTGTGTTTGGCAATAATATCGGGTTCGGCATTATAACGAAAATGGTGGATGAGATAATGCACTAGTATCAATAATAATATAGATAACAAATATTTGCTAGGAAAAAACTAATTCACAGTTTAAAAACAGAACTATCAGTATTAGTTTGTGTTCCCACACCAACCTGTGTTGTGTGCATCTTCTCTCAGCAAATCTTCCTCGGCAGGAGGTTTCACAGTCCAGTCGTCAGCAACGAGCTTAGCGTAGTCTTCCAAGGAGTGGATTTTCAGCATGGACATCTGGTGACTGTTGGGACTGAACAATAAAACAGGGCATTTTAAAATATAGCTGAAAATGGTACTATGCACACATAATTTAATTTGTTTCAACAGTAAAAGATATGAAATATTATATGCTGTAAAAAAATAAAATGCAAAAGATGAAATGTCTTTTAAACACTTAATAACCGAAAAAGCTATGTTAACAGAATATTTTTACCATTGGTTTTATGGACATAAATAGTTGTTTAGTTGCCAAAAACTGTAACAATAGCTGCAAAAAAAGTTGTACCCTTTCAAAGGTCCAAAAGACCTTTCCCAAACCCAAAAAACAGTTGTTTATCAGAAATTAATCTCTAACAAATTTTGGCAAAATTCACCAAACAGGTTTTGCGTAGCTGCAAACTTCTTAATTTTTTTTTTAACAAATATATAAAAATGGATAAGAACTCAATTATCTAAAAAAATTTAAAGCTAAACAAAATTTACAGCATTTAAGTTTCCCGAGATGTTAAATCGTCTAAAGCGCTTGCCTGGTCCATTATGTTAGACCATTCCATTTATGTTAGACCAAGCAAATCATATGTATTTCAGGTATTAAGGTCAAACTGCAAATTTTGAAGGTAGAACAGGGTGCAAACAAACATTTGTAATGTTTATAAAGCAAAAAAGAAACACTTACATAATTCTGAAATAAAAAAAAATGCATAAATAAATAAGGGTAGAACAAATACATATATTAAAAAGGGTGTTTTATTTCCCTAGATAAGACATAGGAAAAACTATTGCTACTGTTTCATTTTTATTTTTGGATTAACATACACTAGAAAGGTGCTGTTTTTTTTAAAGAATACAAAAAAAGGAATTTTTTAAAAAAATTGATTTAGCTTTTCAAACTAATACACAGGGAATGATCTAGTAAAACACAAATCATAGGCACAAAATTGAAATTTTTGGAAATTACAGAACTATAGAAGTGCTAATTTGGCTGATGCATGATGCTTTTTGTATCATCTTCCTTGTAACATAGATCAAGCAAAACTTATTGAATCAAAGGGTAGAAATTTACTGTACGGTAACCATTGGCAAACTTTCCGAAATCGCGCCAGAAGTCCGTATTCTGGCGACTTTTGACGTCATGCTCTCTTCCCAACGATGACGTTTTCCGGCAACCCTATCTAACCATTTTGCGTTTCGGTCAAGTCAGACTGGTTGCCACCAAAAACTATTTATCGCCAAATCGGAAAATCGCGCCAATGGTTACCGTACAGTAAAGGTGAACCAAATCAAAGTCAAGCTTAAAAAAATGTGTCGCTTCAAAAATTATAAAATTTACTAAAATATTAACCCTCTAAAGCCTACTGTAGCAATATGGCAACAAGTAACATAATCCACTAATAAATAATTATACAAGAGGGTTATTTTACAATATATTTATAGTTTTCTAATCATTATTATCAAAATTGGAATTTTGCAGTTGGTTTTTGCCATATGGTAAAAATTTTAAAAATTGAAATTATTTATATTCCAATACAATTAATTTTTGTTCAGTATTTTTCCCATAATGTACGAGTATTAAAGATACAAATATATTTTTTCGGGATGAAAAAAAATTCATGCAATACACACACACACACACAGGGTTAAGGGTCTACAACAGGGGTCCCCAACCTTTTTGCACCTGCGTACCACTTGACTTTTTGAGAAATTCTAGCGTACCACCAGATCTAAATATTTTAATAAACATATAATTCTTCCAAAAGTGTTCAAAGGTTTTTTGAGCAAAATTCCTGAGAAAATTCATATTTAATAGTTACATAGGCTATTAGCTTATTTTTAACATGCTTATAATAAAGGCGAAATGAAAAGATTATAATGGTATTAATTTACAGTTTTATTTATAACCCATTGGTCTAAAATTATGCAAATAAAGAATAGTACAAACTTAGCAAAAAATTAAGCACCATAAAAAATATATTTTTACAGTCTTTAGTGCAGAACTTGCTGCTTCCTTGTGATTAGAATGTCAATATTAGGAATAATGGAACTTATCTTCACCAAGTCTTTTTCAACAACTATTCTACTAAAGTTCATAACATCCATTCTCACACAAGTAACTCTTAACAAATTTCATCAAAAATAGCAAAGCTTGCCAGAAGATCAAAGGGTAAGACTCGGTTTTACATCGAATCCAGAAGATAATTTGACGATTTCTCTGTAAAATAATGTTAATGTTTTTTTAAAAAGTAATGAGTATTATGTTTTTGTGCTCACTGCACATGCGTACAGAAGCTATTGATAGCATCATGTTGCTCACATCACTCACGCGTACCACCAGAAATATTCCCACGTACCACCAGTGGTACGCATACCACCGGTTGGGAACCCCTGGTCTACAACATTTAGCATCAAAGAAAGTGAAATTTAGGGGCCCTAGGTTCGGGCCTCATGGAAGATCGGGCCCTGAGTGTACATAAATTTTCAAAATTCCTGCCTTTTCCCAGCAAACGAAGTTTTCAACTTCTATACTTACGTAAATTTAGGGACAAAACAGTCTTTCTCCATTTCCAGCATCTGCTCTAGAATTCCCACGGTCTGCACTCGGATTTCCTCATTGATGCCCAGATAGATGGATACACGCTTAGAGTTGATGAAACGAGGATTCTGAAGGACCTGCAATGAAATTAAAAAACATTAAAATCCTAGTTTCTTTAACCCTCTAATGCATGAATTTTTATTTTCATCCCAAAAATATATATATATGTATCTTTAATACTCACACATTATGGGAAAAATACTAAAAAAAATTTAACTGTGTTAGAATTTAAATAATTTCACTTTTTAAAAAAATTTCTATATGACAAAAAGCAACTGCAAAATTCCAATTTTGATAATAATGACTAGAAAACTACTAAAAATATTTCAAAATAACCCTTTTTTACTATGATTATTTTTTCAAAACAATTTATTAGTATTTAGTACTAATATTATTATTCTTTGAATACTGCCAAAAACGTAATTTCACAAAAGTTAACCTCACGCTTTAATTTTGAATATACTTTTACTACCGTCATCTATGAGGATTATTAGTAACTAAAACTTTAGAATGAAATGTAATAGATGAAAAAAACACAGATTTGTCTTGGAGAAGCTCTAATTTAATAGATTAAAGTGGATTATGTTACTCGTTACCAAACGGTAACAGTATGCATTAGAGGGTTAAATGAAAAATGCCAAAATTAAAAACACCTCATCTTTAAGTATTTTCCAAAGCACTCAAGATTTCTCTGAATATAAATAACATTGCAAAAAATATCTGCATAAATTTATTTTGTCCTTTAACACATTACAAGCTGGTGAGGGTGTTAAGTTATAGAGTAGACTACATATTTTTTTGAACAGTTTAATAAATTGCTTGTTCCGAATGACAAAACCTTGCCAACTTAACCGCTTTGGATAAAAGATATAAGTTACAACATTTTTGTAATAAAATTCCATAACATGTACCCACTTTGTACATAGCTACAGCCCTGATTACAAAGCAAGCTCAGAAGACACTTCCTACCGTACTCCCTCATGTAGAAACACAGCTGTTTGTTTGTCCACACCCTACTTGAGTTTTGGCAGAGTAGAAAGCTATTGTGATAAACCTCACAAGAAACTGAAAAGCCTCTCACAAGGTAGATCAGTGATGCTCATGCTGTTTTGTGTACAATGCAAGCTCTGAAAACACTTTCTTCCCCTACCCTCTTATGTTGCTTTAAATGAAACAGCACGAGTTCCAGTGATCTATACAATCTATGGTCAAAAGGCGTCATAGTTTTGAACCACAACAAGTAACGAACTGACACCCAAGTAAGCAATTTTTAGATTGTCATCTTATTCAGTATCAGGAGTTTGGGGCATATTTAATGTGCACTCCCTCTACATGGGGTACTATTTGTCAAACATTTATCTGCACAGTCCATTTGCAAGTCGCCCGTCATATTTGGCCCTGCCTGGGCTTGAACCGAGACCTTCCTCAGGCAAGGCGAGATCCTTACCAATCTGGGCACCCCAACCACTGTAGTCAGATGTCTTGCGCTGATGTTAAAATAAATGCAACTGTTTGTTACAAAGATCAAGTAAACAGCAGTTCGAAACAACATATCTTAAAGAGTATTGAAAAATACAGCAAGCAGGGCCGGATTTCTAAATAGGCTAAGTAGGCTGTAGCCTAGAGCGGCAAATTTCATGACCAATTAAAGCGGTATTCGGCATTTATTTTAAAAAGATACTAATATTTTTAAGAAAGAAAGCAAATAATTTACATTAGTGCGTAATTCGTAAAAGTATATATGTAGTACTAATATTTAGTAGTAAACATGGTAGCTGTGAGGCCAATTGCACCTCTTCTCTCGGATTTGGAAGATGAAAGAAAAATAGAACAGTTTAAAAAATTCGTATATTACTTCGCTTTCGATTTTGATTGAAAGGTGCATAGATAATTTTAATATGTAGAAAGAAAAAAATAGTTATGAAAACTATATGTGGCGGCAAATCGATTGAAGCCTACAGGCGGCAACTCTTTAAATCCGGCCCTGACAGCAAGCATCATTGCATCCTTGAATTATGGGTAGGTACCTTGATAGTGTAATGCGAGAATCAAACATCCTATAATGGGTCAGATAGATTATTTTAAAAAAATGAAGAATTTTTGGCAAACCTATATTTGCAAAAAAACTGGCATTTTTTACCACAACAGATATTCATTGGTAATTGACTATGTATGTAAGTTGTAACTACTTGAAAACTAAAA
The DNA here is from genome assembly GCA_023701765.1 of Hylyphantes graminicola. NCBI lineage: Eukaryota > Metazoa > Arthropoda > Arachnida > Araneae > Linyphiidae > Hylyphantes > Hylyphantes graminicola. Next base: position 4,063,602 of record CM043113.1, read on the forward strand.
AAACACACTTAAGAAAAAGCATTTTAAACTACTGAATATATAAAGAATTTGCCAGTATTATGAAGGTTTTAATACTTATTAGAATTTTTTCTAAAATCAACAATTGAAAATCCTTGTAATGTTCGTGCAGCTCAATAACTTTTATTTTATTAACAGTTAAACTTTTTATTAATAGTTAAAATAGTTCACATACTTTTTCGGTCACCAATTGAGATTGCCGTGACAATTCTTCATGTGGAATACTTGCAACTCTCTTTCTTATTTCACTACGCAAAGCGAATTTCGCCGCTCTCAAAGCCGCAGTTGCAATGCTTGGCATTTTATTTCGAATTAATTGCTAAACTATTAATTTTCTTGATAGTTATTTAAGAAAGGTTGCGGTGAACTGTTTGCTTATCTTTAGCAGCAAATGAACTTTGGAAGTGCAGATAAGATTGAGATAATATGAAAAAATAGGCGTGACTTGAAAAGATGGAAGATGTAAAGTAAAGGGGTAGGGTATTTTACATATATATTCCGACTTGTGTGCTTGCTCAGTGAGCAATGTAAAGTAAAGATTTCAAAAATATTAAACTGACAACTGACTGAATTTTTTTTTTTTTTTTTTTGTTATCGCATTTCAAAACAAGAAACCAGCTGGTAAAACGATAACGATTAATCTTTTTTTGAATAAATAAATTAAACTGTAAAATAATTAACTTTTCATGTAATTATCCATAATAATTTATAATATATTTTACATGATTTTACAAATTTGTATAGAAAAAAGTTAAAGTGTTGGAAAAATAAAAAATAAGTTGACAGTTCACAGCGCATCTTACTTCTAAACATTGCTCAATAAAAGAAATCTCTTTTCTCTTTGTGTTGAAAAGTGTTCTGCTTTTGCGATTGATATTTGTTGATATTTTATTAAATCGAAAAGATTTCGACGTGTTTTGAGTGTATGATATTAAGGTATTAGTCGTATATAAGTTGTAAAAATAATCGTTCTTTAATTATGGCTGTCGCATGTACTTCGAGATTCGCTGTTTTGAAATTGGAAGACGACGAGTTTTGTGATTCTGGAAATAAAACCAACCCTTCTGCCGTCCAAAATGGGAATCAGGCTGGTAAAAATAAAGCAAACGGCAAGCCTGGTGCAAATGACTTGAAATCTAAAGCAAAGAAAAAGAAGAAAACCTCTAATGAAATCGCAGAAGTATGTTTATAGCCTATCAATATTTAATTACTTCAATGCCCTACACATCTAACAAATTCAAATATTCGTAGTGTGACGAATAACTTTAATATTCAGTAGTCTCTGATGGTAGCGTTATAATTTATTTAATAGTTTTAACATATTATTTACAAGAGCGTTTAAAACATCAACCTTCCATTTTCTATCTTCTTTTTTAACAACGTTGCCACACATCAAATTAAAACATTTTCATAGTCACGTTCTTTAAAGTTGTTTCACGAGTTTTTTTTGGTTTATTTGAATCTTTATAGACCCCTCCCCACCAAGGGAAGACTTTTGATAGAAGAGAAAAAGTCTTAAAAGTTCTGAGTCTTTAAATATGAAAAGTCTTAAAGAGTCCTAAAGTCTTTCTACAAGTCCCTAGCAGTTTTTGGATCAGTGCAACTATTTAACATGTGCCTAATTTTTCAAAGTTCCAGTAGGGTTATAAATTACAGTTAAAATGCTTAACAATATTAAGGTAAGACTAACAACTTCAGAGGTACACAATATACGCATGCAACAACTAAATTACAATTCATGGAAATCTACTCAGGGTATCGGCATTTTGATGGAGACATCCCTTTCTGTGAACAACCTCATAATTGAATGGTTGTAATGTGAGGGCCCACCTCAAAAGTCGCGGATTAGTCCCTGTATTTTTCTCTAGCCAGACCAGAGGATTGTGATCAGTCTGTATGGTGAATTTTTGTTGCCCGTCAAGATAGCATTTTAATTTCTGAATGGCATAAACAATGGCAGCACATTCTCTCTCTGTAGTACTGTACTTTTGTTCTACAGGGGTGAATTTCCTACTGAGGTACATTATTGGGTGCTCTTCATTATTCTGATTTATCTGGGACAACACCACACCAATTCCAACGTTTGAAGCATCGCACTGAATGATGAATGGAGCAGTGAAGTCAGGGCTGTATAGTACTGGCCTTTCTGAAAGTCTTTTCTTCAGTTCTTCAAAGGCGTCTTCACAAGTAGAAGTCCAATTTACTGATGACTTTACGTCCTTTCCTTTCAAAAGATCTGTTAATGGAGCCGCAATTACCGAAAAATCTGGTATATACCGTCGATAATAACCAGCAAGTCCTAAAAAGGATCTAATCTGGGTTTTGTTCTGAGGCCTAGGAAATTCTTTAACCACTTGAATTTTAAGTTCACCAGGTTTTCTTTGGCGTTGTCCAACTATATGTCCCAAATACTTGACATGCTCACGAGCAAACTGACACTTCGAAGGTTTTAGGTGAAGCTTGGCAGTTTTCATTTTTACAAATATTTCTTCTAAATGTTTCACATGATCTTCCCAAGTATTAGAAAAGATGGCTACATCATCCAAATAAGGTACCGCAAATTCCTCACAGTCTCGAAGCAAACTAGCCATTAGTCTACTGAAATCATATGGAGCATTTTTCAGCCCGAATGGTAACCTTAATGGCCTAAAGGTACCAAAACTGGTTACAAAGGCAGCATATCTCTGGGCTTGTTTACTTAAAGGTATTTGCCAATATCCTCGGGTTAAATCAAGAACCGATATGTACCTTGCTGATGATACTTTCTCAATGAGTTCTTCGATATTTGGTATAGAAAAATACTGAGTTCTTGTCACTTTATTCAAACGGCGATAGTCTATACAGGGCCTTGGGTCTTTCCCTGGTACTTCAACAAGTATTAAAGGAGAAGTAAAATCCGAATCTCCTCGTTCTATTACATTCAGTTCAAGCATTTTATTTACTTCAGCTTTCAAAATTTCAGTCTGACGTGGAGACATCCTATATGGCTTTGCTATGATAGGTTTGTCTTCTTCTAACTCAATATCATGTTTGGCCAGATCCGTACAACCAGGTTCATTTGAGAAAAGTTCAGAATATTGGTTTAGAAGTTTCTCGAGTTGATTCAGCTGTGCTTCCGAAAGATTAGATTTCAATCTGGTTTCCTCTAAAAGTTCACACAGTTTTGACCCATTTGACTTATCAACACATTCAAGAACTGGTATTTCTTCTTCATCTTCAGTTTCTCCTAAAGCCAAAAGATTTACATGTTCCACTCTTTTGAAATAGGGTTTTAACATATTAATGTGGTAAACGTGATCCTTATCCTTTTCAGGAAATCTGACCACATAGTTTGTGTCTGACAATTGTCTTACTACTTCACCAGGTCCTATCCAATGTACTGACAATTTGTTTGGTTTTGAAGAAGCTACAACCAATACGAGATCACCAGGTTTGAAATCTCGTTCGACTGATTTCTTATCATACCATAGTTTTTGTTTTTCCTTGGCATGTTCCATATTCCGTATTGCTAACTCCTGACATTTTTCCATACGGTTCATCAATTCAAACACATAGTTTACTACACAGTCCTCTTCTTGGTCTTCTTCAGTTAACTTGCCATAGAGTAACATGACAGGAGTCTTCCGGTTTCTCCCGTGAACTAACTCAGCAGGTGTGAAGCCGGTGCTGTCGTGAGTTACAGTTCTTAAAGCAAATAGGGCTTGAGGTAAAATCTTTTCCCAGTCTGGACCAGATTCAAGACACAGGACACGAAGTATTCTCTTCAAAGTTCTATGCATCCTCTCTACGGGATTACTCTGAGGATGGTACACCGAACTTCTAACAACCTTGATCCCAAATCTTTCTAAAAATTCTGTAGTTAGTGCGCTCGTAAATGGCGTTCCCTGGTCCGTTTGCAGTTCCCTTGGAAAACCCATTCGGCTGAAAACTTGTAGAAAGGCGTCAATTATGGAAGTAGATTTGAGATTTTCCACAGGAATAGCATCTGGATACTTTGAAGACATACACACTGCCGTGATAAGATACTTATTTCCCGACGGTGTTACAGGCAACGGTCCAACAGCATCAACGTTTATTTTTGAAAATATTTCTGTAATGACTGGAACAAGCTTGAGGGGTGCTTTCTTTTTATCTTGTGGTTTTCCTACCCTTTGACATAGGTCACATGACTTAACGAAAGCTTCTACCTCTCTATAGCAGTTGGGCCAATAAAACGTCTTGAACAAAGCATCTTTAGTCTTCGCTATTCCGAGATGGGATGCAGCTCTTTCATGACAGTAAGTCATCATTTGGTTCCGGTACTTCTCTGGAACCACAAGCAAATGCCGCTCTGTTCCTCTCTTATCTTTCTTCACGAAAAATAATTTCTGGTTTTTTATCAGATACATATTCTTCTTCTTGTGTGTGGTTTCTTTTGCTTCGATAAAAAGGGGTTCCAATTCCTTACTTTGCAATTGAGCGTCCAAAAATTCGTTTGGGGACATTCTCATAAGCTCCAATTCCGGAAATGAAAAATCTGCCACTGGCAAAATGTTATCATCAACGGTTCCACTTTCAACATTTTCAACTTCTTCGGAATCGCTTGTATCTGCCTCTGTATTTGGCAACTCTGATTCTACTACCTTCGTTTTGGATCGAGTTTGTATGGCATTGATTGTATGCATTTCAAAATGTATATTCTGCTTTGCTTCGGTTAAGAGCTCCGCTGTTCGATTTCCTAAAATATATCTTCCTTGATCTAAAGAATCTCGGATGACTGCTGCTTTTGTAACAATGTGTCCATAAGTACAGTCTATTTCCACTTCAGCTAAAGGCAAACAGATAGGGCTTTCTTCCAATGGGGTTCGGATCCATACAGTTTCCGTGGTTAACATTGAAGGTTTTATATACTTTCTGCAAATCAGGTCGATTGATGCACCTGAATCACGAAGTATAGGCATTTGTATGCCATTTATTTTTCCTTGACTGATATATGGAGCAAGGACGTCATGACAATTTCCTTCCCGAATCATATTAGCAGCTACTGTTTCAACCTTTTCTTTAAGTTTATCGCATTGAAATCTTAAGTGAGAAGATGACCCGCACTCATAACATCGTTTCAGTTTATCGCATTGCGGTTTTAGGTGAGAGGTCGAGCCACACTCAAAGCACCTAAGTTGCTTTCTTCTTTCAAATCTTTTATCCCTTTCTCCTTCATCCAGTAAATCTTCTTTCCCAGGAGTGCTCTTCTTGCTATTAAATTTATCTTTGCTTGGAACATATTTGTCTTTCTCGTTGATTTTGTCTCCCTCTTGAAGTCTAAAATTATTTCTGGGTGGCCTTTCTTTTCTTTTAAAACTATCTCGTACACTTTCATAGTCATCTAGTTTTTTCGCCAGATCTTCAGGATCTTTGATATTCATCCAATTGTCCAAAAAATGTTCTCTAACTTCTGGTGGTACACGAAATTTTATTTGTTCTGCTACTATTAGGTCCTTCAGTTGCTCAAAAGTTTCTACTTTCATCTCTTCTATCCATTCGGTAAAATAACTCCGTAACTCATGGTAATAATTCCTCCAATTTTTATCTGGAGTTTTCTGGTGTCTATAGAAACATTGCTTTAACTTTTCGCTGTTCATCTTATACCGTTTCAGAAGAAGAATTTTCACAAAATCATAGTCATTTGCATTATCTGGTGATTCTCTTGCCAACATATTCGAAACTTCTGCAGGAAGCACGCTCAGCAGGTAGGCAGTCCAATCTCTTTTGGGAACATGAGCCATTTCTGCTTTCCGTTCAAAGTTAATTAGGTAAAGACCCATTTCATCTCTCTTTTCCTCAAATTTCGGCATTATCTGGGACAATTGAATTTTATGAGCACTATTCTCTGATACATGGTTGGTTCTGGTCTGTGGTTGAGTTTGTGAGACTTCCAATCTCTTTAATTCCAACTCATGTTGTCTTAATGCCTCTTCTCTTTCTAACTCATGCTGTCTTAATGCCTCTTCTCTTTCTAACTCAAGCTTCTTCAAAGATTCCTCTCTTTCTAACTCAAGTTTCTTTAAAGACTCCTCTCTTTCTAACTCAAGTTTTCTTAATGATGCTTCCTTTTCTAACTCAAGTTTCCTTTTTTCACGAGCCTCTTGCTTCGCATTCTCTTCGTTCCTAAGTCTTTCTTCGATAATTCTATCAAGCATCACCTTAACCTCTATCTCGTCGTAGCTTTCACTTCCTACAATTACCTTTTTAATTTCCGGGACCTTACTTAAAGGATCTACTTCTTCTCCTAACTCCTCACAGACCACAAGCAAATCTTGCTTCTTGCCCTTTCCAAGAAAACTCATTTTGTCGCCAAAAAAAAAAAAACCTCAATCAAAATGCCGATCGTTAATTTTCTTTTTTTATTTTTCAAAAGAAAACCAACGTAACTCAAACTTCGACTTCTTAAATACTAATTAATATTATAAACAAAATCAAATAATATTAATTACGAACATCAACATCAAATATAAACGGTAGTATTTTAACTGAAAATATCGAATACGAGCAATTTTATCAAATCATTCAAATGCAGTATTCCAACAAAATAATTAAAATATTAGTTTATTCACTAACAGAAGTAAATCTAACTTCTCAAAATATTATTAAACCTTTAAATAATATTCTAAAACTCGCTTTAAATCTTATTTAAATCTACCGACAACAGCAACACCAAATAAACAATTTCAGCTTAATATTCTATATTAGCTATTTTCACAGAACAACTTCAAATAAATCAATTTAATCTTCAAATAATCAACTATTTCTAGAAGAATACTACAATAAAATTACTACTTAGAATTCTGAATCTTACTTAACAATTCAGCACTGATCCAAAAATAAAATGCAAACTTACGTTCTTACGTAAATTACAATGGCTATTCTAAGCCTATTTTCAACTTCGAGCCACTCTTGGTGAATCTAATTCCACACTAGTTCCGTCGACATCCCTCCGCTTGCCGCCAAATTTTTGTTCTGTGACGAATAACTTTAATATTCAGTAGTCTCTGATGGTAGCGTTATAATTTATTTAATAGTTTTAACATATTATTTACAAGAGCGTTTAAAACATCAACCTTCCATTTTCTATCTTCTTTTTTAACAACGTTGCCACACATCAAATTAAAACATTTTCATAGTCACGTTCTTTAAAGTTGTTTCACGAGTTTTTTTTGGTTTATTTGAATCTTTATAGTAGTTAGGATTATTTGACATGTTATAAGGATGTTTTGTCACTTAATTTTGAAACAGCTAAGGTATAATGGCCGGACAAAATTAACAGAATCCAATGAACAGACCGGAAATTCTATAAAAGCTGCTCTGTATTTTCTTTATTTGCAGCTTGCAAAAAAAAAAAAAAACAACGTCATCTTATGTTTGCCCCCAAAGAATATAAATTGTGAATTTTTTTTTTCATGTTCTGATGATAGTTCACAGTTATGATCTGGTCTGTATTCAACAAATTTGAAAACTTAACGTAGGTTTATTATACCTATTAAATTGTATGATGTTTAATGTTTTGACCAGATTTGGACATTTTCATTGCTAGCAAAGTTACGCCATTGCACAAATCGTAACAAATAGCACAATTCGCTGTATCACCAAATAAAATTGTTTATCGCTTCCTACAAAAAACGCCAAATCCCTTGGCGACAGAAGCACCGGATTCTAAAGATTAACCAACGGCCATTATATTAAACAAGGTGTGTTTGAAAAGTTTGGTGATTGGTCTCATAATTTAAAAAACGATCCGGTTGAATCTTGCCCTCACACAGACACATTGAGATAAATGTTTTCTAGAGCCATGTAACTGCCATTCTACGACAGATAAGAGAAAGTGCTCGCTATGAGCAGTTTAACACAGTCAGTGTGAGAAAGATTGTCACTTTGACATGGAGCAACGCATAAACATAAGTTTTGCTTCAAGTTAGGCAAAATGGTGACGGAGATCTAGGTACATGTTAGTGAAAGTTTATGGTCAGGAAGCAGTGAGTAAAAAGTGTGTTTATGAATGGTTTCAGCGCTTTACAGACGGAAAGGAGGATGCCGAAGATCAGCCATGTAAGGGGCAACGTTCATGCGTTGCTCCATGTCACACTTACAATCTTTCTCACACTGACTGTGTTAAACTGCTCATAGCGGACGCTTCCTCTTATCTGTCGTAAAATGGCAGTTACATGGCTCTAGATGACATTTCTCTCAATGCGTCTGTGTGAGTGCAAGATCCTAACCGGCACAGTTTTTAAATTATGGGACCAATCACCGAACTTTTTGAACACACCTTGTAAATAGCTGTTCCCTGATATTAGTGTAGATAGTTTATTACCTATAGAGCAACATTGCTCTTTAGTTTGAGACTACTTTCTAATAAAAAAAATTCTTTAAAATTGTAAACCAGACCCAAGACATCATTACACTTTTAATATATGATTTTTTAGCAAGTTTTTATAGAAAAAATACATTGTATATTTTTTCCAGCTTCAAAGTCTAGCTTTCGGAAATGGCAGGCCTAAACACAAGTCATCTCATGGTGGAAAACCTGTACAAGCAAGCCAAAAGCAGTGGGAGGAGTGGAAACAGAAAGATACAGAGGTATGCGTCTCAATATCTTGGTTTAATCCTATTTGCTTGCCTGGAGACTTTTTGAACGTGGCAACACTTCAAAAATCATGTTTTCTGAGCGATGGTTTACTTAATAGTTTTAAGGTAGTGCTAAAACTCTCGTTAAAAACTTGCCAAATTTTGTAATTAGTCACAGAACCGGTGACTAGGATTTTACCCAATATTTCGTACTCGACTCTACATGTTTGTAGATGCTTCTAGTTGCGTTTCCTGTCAGCTGTTCTAAATTTTTGGTTAACCATGTCTTCTAATTTTGTTGCCATCAAACGAGAACTTTGAATTAACTCTCGGGTGTCTACTCTTAAAAGAGTAATTTAGAGAGTACAGTAGAACCCCGATTATCCGAGCCCCGATTATCCGATTTTCCGCTTTAACCGAGCTTCAAAATATTTCTAGGATTTTTCCGACGATTACCGAAAAAAATTCTGAACAGAACACAATCTCACTGACCTTCAGGAAAAAGAAATCCATCAATGATTCACCCTTTACTTTTCTTTGTGTCAAACCTCCTACGACCCTACCCCTCCCCTTCTTTAGGAAGAAAAGAATCGCAACAAGGACAAGGTCAGGGTTCCAAGAGAGAAGCAATTAAACAAAAGAGAATTCGCAGAATGTGAATGTGCATGATTCCCCCCCCTGGAACCAGGGAATGGTTTCGGTTGATCACATGATCCCCTCCCTGGAATCGGGAAATGGTTTGATCTGGGCTGATCATATCAAGGTTGTGTCTTTGGTGGTCTTCAGTAATTTTACAGATTTGAAATGAGTAGCGGTAAGAGAAAGCGAGTTGTTGTTTCGATAGAAACAAAATTAGAAGCTATCCAAAGAATAGATAATGGAGAATCGATTAAAAAAGTAGCGGAAGATCTTGGTGTCGGAGCAGTTACTGTCGGAGACTGGAAAAGGAAGAGAAGCGAATTAGAAAAATGGTGTGCAGAAAAGGCCAATTGCAGTAATTTACGAAAAACAATGAAAAAGTGTGACTTCGAAAAAACATCAGAATCATTATTCCTGTGGTTCACACAATTGAGAGAAAAGGGAAGTCCACTATCAGGGCCTATGCTACAAGCAAAGGCGCTTGACTTTCATAAGATGTTCTATCCTGGAGAAGATTTTACTGCTAGTAGCGGATGGTTGGATCGCTGGAAAAAGAGATATGGAATTCGGCAATTAAAAATATCCGGTGAAAAATTATCAGCTGATTGTGATGAGGTGATCGTATTCAAAGAGAGTTTTAAAAAACTCATTGCAAAAGAAGATCTGAAAATGGAGCAAATTTTCAACTGTGACGAAACAGGACTGAACTTTAGAATGCTGCCTTCAAAAACTCTTGCGGCGAAGGATGAAAGGTCAGCTCCGGGGTACAAGAAAAGTAAAGAAAGAGTAACAATATTGGCATGTTCGAATGCATCTGGAAACTTAAAACTAAAAACAATGCTGATTGGCAAGTCAAAAAAACCCAGAGCATTTAAGAATGTTCAGATTCAAAGTTTACCAGTGTATTATAAGAATCAGAAAAGTGCTTGGATGGATAGTGATTTGTTCAAAAAGTGGTTTTTTGATGAATTTGTTCCTAACGTGGAGACGTTCTTAAAAAATCAAAATCTTCCAAGGAAAGCAATATTACTGCTTGACAATGCTCCCTGTCATCCGGATGACGATGAATTGGTGAGTGGCAACATAAAAGCCCTATTTTTGCCTCCTAATGTCACATCACTAATCCAGCCCTTAGATCAAGGTGTATTGGAGAACATGAAGAGAAATTATCGACGAAAATTACTAAAAGCCCTTATTGAAGGAATTGAGGACAATAAAAGTGTGCCTGAGACACTTAAAAGTCTTAATCTAAAGGACGTTGTCTACTGGATAGCTGAGGCATGGGATGAAGTAAAACCAGCCACCATAACAAAGTCATGGAGAAGAATTATCGATACACAGATTACAGAACATCACGAAAATTCCAATGAAGGCACCGATGATCTTTTAGATTTAGCCATACAATTGCCATTGTCTGAATCAATCAACGAAGAGGATATACGTGACTGGATAAACACTGATGAACAGCAAGAGATTACAGATGAAATGATCGTCAATATCGTCAATAAGGAAAATGAAACTAGCGATGACGATGAAGACAGTGACAATCAAAATCTACAAATGAAAATCTCTCATACAGATGGACTAAAAGCTATCGAAAGTGCTATTGAATACATAGAACAACAAGAGGAAGCGACACCAGCAATCCTGTTATCCTTAAAAAAATGGCGAAACATTGCTGCCGAGAAACGAAAAAATAACATAAAACAAAAAACAATTAAGGACTTTTTTAAGTGAAAGAACTCTTTAAATGTCATGCATATGAATCGCACGTGGCATTTGTATTTGTTAAAATCATTAAAATATACATTTAGACATACACAATTGTTCTATTTACATTTTTCGCTTTAACCGAGTTTTTCGGTTATCCGAGTTAGTCTCGGTCCACATTAACTCGGATAATCGGGGTTCTACTGTACCTACTTTATAGAGGGCTCAGAATACATGTGAACAAGTCTATAAATAGCTTCTTTGTGCTACAGAGGTTTGAAGTTGAAGCTTTATAACAGGGGTTCCCAACCGGTGGTACGCGTACCACTGGTGGTACGCGGAAACATTTCAGGTGGTACGTGTGAGTGATGTGAGCAACATGATGCTGTAAATAGCTTCTGTATGCATATGTAGCGAGGATGCAAATGTATTACTCATTATTTTAAACATTATATTAAAGAGGCAATCTTTAATTAACTTCTGGGTCGGAATTTGCCGAGTTCGTACTATTTTGTATTTACATTTTTTTTATCCCACTATGTAATCAACAAACTGTAAATTAATACCATTTTAACCTTTTTATTTCTACTTTATTATAAGCATGTCATAAATAAAGATCTAAACATTAAATTCGAAGTTTTTTCAGGAATTTTACTCTAAAAAAAACCTTTGAACACTTTTAGAAGAGTAAATATTATATGTTTATTAAAATATTTAGGTCTGGTGGTACGCCAAAATTTCTCAAAATGTCAAGTGGTACGTAGGTGCAAAAAGGTTGGGAACCCCTGCTTTATAACATATAATTACCTCTTAACCGTTTTTTAATTGCTGCTGTCTATCCAGAATGCGAGCCTCGAAAGAATTTTCTTCCCCCATCCCTTCGCTTAGTTTTCTAGAAAACGGGGGGAACATCACATTTCTAAACCTAATGCGTTTGAGGTTCTGTTGTGATGTTAACAATCCAAAACCCAAGTAGGGTGGGGAAAAACACGCTCAGGCCGTTTCAAAGAAAACCACATGCGGGGATGAGGGAGGAAAATGCTTACAAGGTCAAAATGTTTCGAAGATGCAAATACTTTTAAGAAGGAAAACAAATAATTTACATTAATGTGTAAACCTTAAGTGTATATATATATATATATATATATATATATATATATATATATATATATATATATATATATAGTACTAAGATTTCGTGTCAAACATGTCGCTACGAGGGCAATTGCATCCCCTCCTCTCCCGGATTTCGAAGTTTAAAAAAAATAGTCGATCAGTTTAAAAAAATTCCCCTATTTTGCTTTTGATTAAGTGCGTAAATTTACATAGATGATTCTAATAATGTGTATTTTTTTTTAATTTAACATACCACCCTATTTTGCATTTTGCGGCTAACCAGCTATCTTTCCCCCGAAATGGAGAATATTGTGACGGACTGCAAATCAATCGTAGCCTCCAGGCGGCAAATCTTTAAATCAAGCCCTGGATGTACTTCATTTTTTTAGGATTTCTACTTACTAAATTTTATCAGTTAAATTTGTTTTTTACCTTTTTTCAGTTTGTGTCAGAAACTTATGAACAGGATCTCCAGGAGGCCTTGCTTTTAAGTAAGATAGACTACGAAGAAAAAAAAGATGTATGTATCTCTCTTAAGTATTCATTCTTGCATATTTAATTTAGCCATTTTGATGTGTTTGAGAAATTGTATTTCATTTTAGCTTCCACGCTACGTTTATAACGTAAAAAGTGGAAGGTTTTATAATCATTTAGTCCGCCTGTTCGTCACCCACTTTCACAGAAAGAACCAAATTTCGCACAAATAAGTGTGATACATCGGGCTAGGTTACATCCCAAATTTCATTAAAAAATTTAAATTAGAAGCAGGGTTCGTTGATTTAAATCAATGGATTTTTTTTTTAAATCATGACTTAAATCAATGATTTTTAAAATTTAATTTAAACCAATTTTTAAAATTAATATTTTAATAATGACATTATGAAAAAAAAAAGCTTAGGAATTTACATATATGCATTCAATTTTTAACATGACCATGCCAGAATGCCACTGATAAATTGCCAAAGTGCCACTGCAAAATTTTCAAACTTTCAAACACTGATCACATAATGAAATAATAGACTAATCATTCAAACACAAGGCTATCAATTTATCAAGTATTGTTAGTAATTTTTTGTTAATCAAGTATTTACTAATAAGTTAATTAATAAAGTACTGTTTTAGTAATATTTTGTAAGTGACATATTTTGTGCATCTGATTTGGAAGATTTTTTTTCTTCAATAAACCTGCAATTGGAAATTTCGAATTTTTAGTATTGGTATACATTTTTAATTTTTAAATTATGGTATTATACATATAATTAGGCTTACATGTTAGTAATTTTAGTAAAACAAATTGCCTGGTACTATATATTCAAAATTAATTTAAAAATTAAACATTTGATTAAAATCCAATTTAAATAAAAAAAAATATGATAATTTGATATAAAAAAAATCACGAAACCTGATTAGAAGTATTTAAAATTTAAATAACTAAAATTTTAATCTACCTTGAAATAACCTGCAAATTCCATTTTCATTCAATATTTTCACTGTTACCATTTCGCCAAACGTACGAGAAACTTTATTTAAGGTAGGCGAATACCCAAAATTCTAAAATTTTTAGTATTACTTTAATCTTTTCCAAATTTGGCATAGTGATTTCAAATATAATGAATAATACTATTTAGGCATTTTTTGAAAAATTTAGATATAATTTATTTATTTAAAACGGTGTTTTTCTACTAAAAAAAGAGGTTCACGCTAACCAGTCTACCACATTGAATTTTCATCCTATAAACATTAATTATGTGTTAAATTCTATGTTTTGAACTGATGCATGCAATGACCCTCTAGAGTTATATACAAATTACAAGAAAAGAAGTTATTAAGAAAAATGTTATAAATTAAACACAAAAAAAGATTTTTTTTTCGATTAACTTACACTTGGACATTTTTTAAAAAAAAAACTTGTATATTTACACCAGAGGTTAGAGGTTCATGGCACAGATATATATTGAAATAACATCTGTAAAAAAAATCCGGTCAATTAATGTAAAACTTTTTATACTAGAACTGTTGGCGTAAACCCCTTTTTTTAGGTGAAAAACACCGTTTAAAATAAATCAATTATATTTAAGTAAAAAAAATTGCCTAAGAAGCATTGTTCATTATATTTGAAATCACTATGCCAAATTTGGAAAAGATTAAAATAATAGTAAAACTTTTAGAATTTTGGGTATTCACCTACCTTAAAATAAAACCTTTGAAAGAATATTTATTTATGTGATATAATTGTGTCTCATAATTACTGTGTCTCATGTGCACAGCTCTTTGTCAATATTTCAATTTTTTCAAAGTCTTAAGTCCCACAATGTCTGGAGCAAAAAAAAAAACAAAAAATTTTTGCCTGCACTTAAATGTAAAATGCTTGAAACAAATCAAGTTACTGTGCACCTGATGTGGACTACCTTAACTTTTAAATTTTGTACAATGTAAAATAATCAATTGTATGTGTATCCAGATAAAGAAATTTTTTTAGATGAATGCAATATTTAAGTTTATGAAGATTGTATTTGTTGGTGAGTAATAATTAATGCTTTTCTTTTCAGTATTCTTTGCATTGGTTTGGCCTTGAATTTCATATTTGAAAGCCTTGAAAGTCCTTGATTTTTTTTCTCTTAAAAGGTGTATGAACCCTGAATTTTTGTTCTTGTAGGTGTACGATGCCATCCAGAAAGAGACTGCTGAACAGACCAAACTGGGCCTTAGCAAGAAGAAGAAGAAAAACCAGCAGAAGAAGGACAAAGGGGTCATGAGTCTGGAAGAGTTCAACAGCTTAGATACGGCAGACATAGACGCAGGCAATTTCCATAAAGGTTATAACGGTAATTTTTCTATCTCTTCTAACAAAAACAATGCATCGAGCTACACCAAAACCGACCTTAAGTTTGCAGCAGAGAAATGTACTACGCGGAGGAATTCGCGTAAACAACGCGGCTGGCGCCGAAGCTTCGCCTGCTCCGATTGGTTGATAATTTGACCCTGATATTCGAGCTCCCTGTTATGTCAAAATCGAAGGAAAAAAATAATTAAAATAACACTCTAACTGAAGCTAAACTAATAAAAATAATAAATTTATGTCTTGAAACAACAAATAAATTTGTTTATTGAATGTGAAATACCTTTTTGTATTCGATTCTCGCACTCAAAAATGAGAACTATTTACCCTCTTTCTCGTAGAACATTTGTATACTGCAAACTTAAGGTCGGTTTTGGTGTAGATATAGGTATTTAAGCCTATATTCTATATTTTTTCTACTAACAAATATGTTGTAGCTCTTGTTCTTCTTTTATTCAACCTGTCCTGTAACTGATATGTTCTGTCGGTTCTGGCAATGATGTTTATTGTCACTTGTTCGTGTTGTGATTCTGGAATAAAAGTTTTCGTTTCTGAATTTATATATTGGGACTCGCAAATACATAAACTATTCTAGTGCAAAATATTTATGACTGGCTTTCAAATAACAAAATGATTTTATATATATTTTTTTATTTTCTGTTTTGGCAGTTATAATTTACAAATCATTTGAAAGTTTATAATAAAAATTTTACTGAGGTATGCTTTCTGTGTTTCTGTAATGTTTGGAAACAGGGAAAAAATGTTTTGCAAAGACTAATGCTATATATCAATAAAGTTACTTAAAGGAAAACAAGCTGTAACTAGCATAAACTAGGGTTTCTTCATTTTTCAATTGCTATAAACTAAACTAAGCTTGTTTTATAACAACACTCACAACATGGTTTAACAATGACTGATTAATGGAATTATTTTTTACCTTTAAAGTTTATCATGCTTTTATGTTGAAGTTTCGTATATTTTGTCAGGAAAGGATTTCTTTTTGCATTTTTTGTTGTGATGTTGTGATTTTTCAATTCTTTTTAAATATGTTTTTAATAACAGATCTTGATGATTTCGACCTACCTCCAAAGCCAGCTCCTGTCAGTGATTGTACAAACTTTTTCGAAAAAATTGAAGAGGACGCTGAAAAAATCATAACTAAGGAACAGAGGCAAGATCGAAACAAAGTAGTTGATGTGAGTATAGATTAAAAGTTAAAAGTATTAAATAAAATTAAAAAATTTTGCAAAATGTAAAAGAATTAAAATTATTGCTCTGAGTTTTGCTAGAAAGCAATTATTACTGAAAGTTTGTATGCTTAGTCTCTTAGTTAGTAGGCAATACTTTCAAAATTAAAATTGGGTGTATTGTTGAATCGTAACATTATTTGATTATTAAATTTGGTTATCTTATATTCATGCTTCAGTTATCAATTTTTAATTAGAAAAATCCAATATGGTTTTTTTTTTTTTTTGTAAAATTCTAATTCCAGGAAAACAGATGTTTTGTTGCTTATCCAGCCAAAACACAAGGATAGTTTGTTCGCAAACAGTAATTTATTTAGAATATGGGTTCTGCAAAGCAGAATATTTGAAAAATTACAATTTTTTTTAGCTCAATGTAATAAAAATATCATAGCAGTAATAATTTTTCTATCTCTACTTTAATAGCCTGTCAAGGAATCTGCAAGGTTCTTACAGTATAAGGAAGATTTGCGGAAGAAGGACGAAGAGATAGCAGCTCTAAATGAAAAAGTCACTAAATTAAAAGTAAGTATTGTTTCAACAATTTTTCTTTCTTTCAGGTTTCATAAGTTCTTGCTAACTCATTTTTTCAAGGAAAGCTAACCAGCTCAATATAATTACTTTGGTTTTTGGACAGATTGATTTTTTGTAATTTTGAAATTGTTTTATGCTACTGAAATTCCTTTTAAAGGGACATTTTCATGCAATTACACTCAAATCTAGGCATTTTTTTCTATTTAAATATAATTTATTTTAAACATTTTTCAACTAAAAAAAGCGGTTTACGCTAACAAGTCTAGCACATTGAATTTTCATTCTATAAACATTAATTATGTGTTAAATTCTTTGATTTGAACTAATGCATGCAATGACCCTCTAGAGTTACATACAAATTACAAGGAAAGAAGTTATTAAGAAAAATGTTATGAATTAACTAAAAAAAAATTTTTTTGTTGAACTTATACTTGGACAATTTTTTTAAAAAAAACTACTATATTTACACCAAATGTTAGAGGCTTATAGCACAGATATATATATTGAAATAGCATCTGTAAAAAATTTCAGGTAAATTAAGGTAAAACTATTTATACTAGAAGTGTTGGCGTAAACCCCTTTTTTTAGTTGAAAAACACCGTTTAAAATAAATCAATTATATTTAAGTAAAAAGATTGCTTAAAAAGCATTGTTCATTATATTTGAAATCACTATGCCAAATTTGGAAAAGATTAAAGTAATAGTAAATTTTTTAGAATTTTGGGTATTTGCCTACCTTAAGTATTTGCTGCTGTGGAACATAATTGTAAGTGGGAATGCATTTAAATTTAAATTCCGCATTTTTATGCTTTGTTCCACAATTTTAATACTATAGTATTGTTTGATATGCCAGTTTCCATACATATACAGTTATCTTTAATTTTCAGGAGGAATTAAAGAATGTCAAATCCCGGAATAAAAAGCTATATGGAATATTGGAATCTGGGGAAAGTAAGTTAATGCACATTATTCACAATACTTCTCTTAAGCTGTTTTTATGAATTTTGGGAATGTACATTCAATGAAGAATTTATTTTTTTACATTTATTAAGTAGCTAATTTTTTTACCCTTTCAGTCCCAATAACAATTTGGCATCATCATTTTAGAAATTTTTTTCTGATCGTCTATAACCATTTATGATATCATAAAGCACTTCATTTGATTCTTAAAATTTTTTTCGATTAGAAAATATTTTGTTATTTATCCCAATAGATGTCTGCACTATCATTTTTTTAAAAATTATTATCAGAAACATGATGATGGCAAATGGCATCACTGGGACTGAAAGGGTTGGGATAAAATATTCCTAAAATTGCACTTTCACTTTGAGTATGGCTTGTATATATAAAAAAAAATTATAGCTAATTTTATTTATATTTATATTGCAAAAACTGTAGTCTTTTTTAGGGGGAACCCTAGTTTTTTTTTTTATCTTATAGAGCACTTCATCTCAATATATTAAAAATTTATCAAATCAGTCTCTTAACAGTTTCCCCCCCCCCCCCCCATTTCATGAAATACTATTCTGTAGAAATGTAGCTAATTTGTTAATTATATTGTTGTATTATAGTGCGAGAGAAAGCAGAAATACTTGTGCAAATAGATCAACTAATTTCTGTGAAAGATGAATTAAATGAGCAGGTTAGATATTTCTTTTCAGTGTGCTTTAAACTGTGTTTATGCTTTTGTATGTTCTTTTTTTTAAGAATATCCTTTCTTTAGTTTTATATATATATTTCAAATAAATACTTTTGATCACCAGTCGAGTTATTTACTAACCTTTTAAGGTATCCATATACCTTAGACTACATTTTTTTATTTTTTAGAAAGACTTTTAAAACTTTGAGAAGATCAGGCACATAAAAACTAACAAAAATACTTAACTGCAATAAAAATATATTAATTAATTATACATATCAATTAATTAATTTAAGTGTGGCAAACTGTGAGCAATATAAAGATATTTCAAATTTGTTGTTTTACATAATTTTTGCAGAAAGGAAAACAGAATATCCAGGCATGTGATCATATAAAATCTAAGCAAAGTAGTTATTTAATTGTGATAGATTGAAAGGGCTAGCTTTAAAATATGATTTTTAAAAAAAAACCATTTAATATTTTAAAAGTTTGTAAAAAATTTAATATTTTTTTACAATTGCTTTTTTTTAAAAATTGCCACATGCCCTGATTCATAACCTTTTAAAAATGCACTTTAAATTATCAAAATCAAATGCTATTAATTTGAAATATCTTGCTTGGAGTACAAGAATATTAAGAAAAAAATTCGTTCTTTAGAAAATAGGCTCAAGGTTTTCATTGGAAGATTGATAACAATAGAATTGCCCTTAAAAGGCTGCCTGTAAATTAAAAACTATTAAAAGTTTAACAAATCTTCTTGTACCATTTGAAATATAAAGAATCAGATAAAATTTTAATTCAAAAGTATCAGAACACATATTTTGTTTTATCAATTTTTCCGCTTTCTAACGTATATTACCTTAAATTTTGTTGTGCATTTAATAAGTAAAAAGTAATATTTAGACTTTTTTTTAAGTTGCTTTTTATGCAATCAACTAAGAGTAAAAGGACCACTTAAAGTAATAATCTAACTTTAGTTCTATAAGCACTGTTGACTAAAATAGTGTTTTTTTAATATGTGGGCAAAACAGGAAAAGTTTTATGAAAGATTTTGTACTATATTTACATTGGCACATATGTTATTTCTTTGTATTTCTATTTGTACTACATTGAAAACTGTATTGTATACTATTGAATATTAAACAGTATCCATTACTAAATAGAACTCACAAGCAACATGTGTCCCACTTAAAGGGTGAAAAGTGCGTCTGAATTCTATAAGTTTCTGCAAAGTTTTAAAAAAAATGCACTTAAGTTAAAATTAATTGGAATCCCAATTTACTATCCAAACCAATTTTTTTTATGATTTCCTAATTTACTTAATTTTTAATACATATATTTTAATATTGATGACTTTCACATTGGTGGAAAATTTGCAAAAACTTTTGTTATCTTTATGCAATATGTTATTAACTATACTTATAAAATTGCTGTTTTGTGATAATTTGCATAATTTAATTTGATTAATTTGTAAAGAGGAAATCAAAATTTATAATTTTAGAATACATAATAATTGTAATATAGAATTTATTTATAAGGATTGCCTATCAAAGGTAATACTGTTTTTTAAGTTTGTTAATCTATCTCGGACATTCTAACTTCTCTGTACAATTTATTGTAATTATTCTCTTGTTTTATATATTTATCTTAAATCTATTTCAGTTAAGTGAATACCATACTGCTCTAGAGCAAGAAAAGTCCAAAAACCATGCTTTGCAGACTGAGTTGAAAAAATATCAGGTATATGACATATTCTTACTTAAACCCCTCAAAAACTTAATAATGTAATTAATCCCTAAAAATATTTAGTTGAAAGGGGGAAAAAATACCCAAAACTTCACCTTTAAAAAAAAATATGATTAATTTTCATTAAACTTTCTAACTTTTAAAGTGCTTTATAATTGAAAAATGTTTCTATCCTTTCAATAATTTAAATGATTTATTACTTGATGTTTTATTTTCTATTTAATAATGCTGTTTTTCTATAATTCGAAAAAAAGAAAGTGTAATTTCAATGTGGATTAGTTTGTATTTAAATATACACCTCATGAGATATGGTAGCTTATTTTTCCTCTCAAATAATGCAATATTAATAATATATCTTTTGACCAATCTCATCCCTGTAAAATTTAAATGTTTCGACCAGGGCTCGAAAATTATATTGCCCGACATGCCCGGGGCATGTAAAAATTCCAATTGGGCATGTATTTTTTCGCCTCACATGCCCGACCGGGATGTAAACATTTAATCAAAAATACCTTTCCATAAATTTAAATGAACATTTTGCCTTTTTATAAATCCCCAACATATCCATTCGTTGCCTCTTGAAAATTGATAATTTTAATCTTAAATCGAAATTAGTTACTTGCTTCACAATCTTGTCATTATGGCATCAAACAGAAATTCATCAATAAAATTCTGGTGGGTGCCGGGAAATGTAACCACTTTCTACAATTTTCGAATTTCTTATTACTTTGGCAATGTGTCTTAAGGTAAAATAGTTTGATATATTTTTTAATTGACATTGATACAACCTGGAATTTTCTGTAAATTCTCTGGGAAAACCTTTAAAAGTCAGAGAATTTGGTTTTCCAACTTACATAATGTATCAGTTTATTTCGTGAATTAAGTATACTGCTCTTTAAAAAAAAATTATGCGGCCAATTACCCATTTTAGTTTCAGCTTTCGTTATTTTTGCCAAACTCATGCCTGGGTACAGTTTTCTTTTTCCTCTCCCCCTTTCGCTCTGCCTGGGCTTGGGCATGTAAAATTTTTATTCGGGCATGTATTTCCCAGACTAACATGCCCGACAGGGCATGTAAATTTTTTGAGATTTTTCTAGCCCTGGTTTCGACTATTAACCTCTTAAGACCCAATCAAAATCAAATATGTATATTTTTAATGTAGACATAATTTTCATACAAAAATATGGTAAAAGGTTTTGCAAAGAAATTAAAAACAGAAATTATGTTTAATGGTTACTTAGGGACACACCTTGAACTCTAAAAATACACATTTTTTTGCTATAGATCCAACAAAAAAAGGCCCAATCACTTATTTGTAGTTAATAGATTATTTATCATTGTTTTTAATGCAAAATGCCTTTAAAATTAACTACTAAAAGAACTTTTTACAAATTTTGAAAAAAAAAAATTAAAATAATTTTTTAAGAGCTCTAATATCGTATTGGCCCTTGTTCAACTTCATTCTTTTATAGAAATTAAAAATGACTGATACTTGTAATCAACAGCTAAAAACTGATATTTGGATCTTTTTCTATTGGACCAGGCTAATTTTGGAACTAATCAATGTATTTGTTGTTTGTGTGGGAGGTTTTAAAAAGTGTCCCCAATTGTGGACGCCAGGTCGCAAAAGATTACATTTAAATATACACTCTTAGCTTATTTTCCCCTCTAAAATAATTCAATATGAATAATATTTTGAAAAAAAGTGAGAGGGGTCAGTTTTCTTTGATACTTATAATTTACTAAGATTTCTGATTTCACATCTTTTGACCCCTGCAAAATTTAAATGTTTCGACTATTAAAAAATGCTTCTTGTATGTTTCCAGGGAAACAAGAAACAAAGGACGGAGTCCAAGTAGCCCCTTCCCCCTCCCCTTCTCGGGTCATGTGATAACACTGAAAATCATTCTTCTCAGCTAAGCATCTTTTCTTTATTTCTTCTTCATTTCGGACTTTCCAGAAAAATTCTCCATGAAATCGAAGTTCCTCTGTATATTGTGCTGGTATGGATAGGGTAGGTTTTAAACTGTTGCCGGACAAATGTTATATTCTAGATATTAAGAGATGCTTTAAAAAATGTTTTGCGACTTCTCGAAATTTTTTTTATTCGAATATATATTAATTTCATTCATGTATTGCACAGAAAAATGTTTCTAATAACTAAATTAATGATGAATTCAATTTATATGAATTAATAATAACTTCACTTAAAGATACTTTATTAACTTAGAAAATTTTAATTAAAGTAACGTCCACATAAAACTTAATTTAACTTGCTTTTTCTAAAGATGTTTTTTCAAGAAGCTGTTCTAATAATTATTTTTATTTACAAAAATATATTGTTTTTAAACTTAAAATAACCACGTAATTGAGTGTATGCAAATATTTATTTGGCAACAGTTTAAACCAGTCCTATAATTTGAATTGATGTGTATAATGTATTATTGTAAGATAAAGCTCTCTGAGAATTGAGGAAACTTTCAAATAAAGCTATCTTTTTTTTTATATAATGCTTTTGTTGTCTTTTGTGATTGTTAAACTATCTTTCATTCATCACATTTTTATTGCACATTTTGAATTTTTTTTTGTTTTGTTTTCTGTTGAAAATGTGGATTGTAAATGATTTTCAGTTACTAATTTAAGCTGGTTACTTTTATATATTGTTTTACTTTTTTAATTTATAACATGTTTTGGGACTAAATGCCATAAAAGTTACGCATAAGTATTGGTACACAGTTTGTTACAGTGGTTTTACAGTATGTTTAAGTACTGTAAAAATATATATATGACATGACCAAAAAACAGTCTGTGAAAAAAAGATATTACTGTATTTATAACAATCATTATATAAGATATTCATTTCAGTGGTAATTTTCTTTTTTTATTCAAATACCTCATTTCTTGTTTATCTACTTGAAGTTTTGTCAGGGTGAAATACTTAATAAGTTTATTATTATTCTTAAATTTTGCAAAACAATCCAATATTTTTTTTATGAATAACTAGTATAATTAGAATTTATACTAATAATGCACAAGTTTTTTATGGGGTTTATTTAACATTTATCAATTAAAAATTTGTATTATTAATTGTGAGAATGAAAAGATAGCAACTTTTTCAGATGATAGCAAATTTGTTTTAGCATACATTTTTAGTTGAAATTTACCTTAAACTATTTAATTTTTTTTAATTGCTGAATTAAGTTGCTATGTATATCACATAAAAGTGGGAGGTAAACACATACATTCCAATGGTCAGAATAAAAGTAATGTTAAACATAATTTTTTGCTGCTCATTTACCTCAGTTTACCTCATTTTCTATTTAAGGGAATAGAAAAAAGTATCTATTGAAATGTTTTAAGGGTGTCCAAACTAGGCAATCTCGGAGAAAGTTTAAAAAAAAAATAATTAAGTTTTAGTCAAGTTTGGTTATCTAGTTTAAATTATTTGTTATGATATTGATAAAATTACTTAGCATGCAATCTTCTTGAATTCAACCTTCTAATTTTTGAAATGTTTTTGCTATATTATGTGTGTTCTTCATATTACTGAATCTTAGCCGTTGTTTTATTAATATTTTATACGTTCCTTAGGTATTGGTTTTGTAATTGTTTGGTACATTTGATTTTTTTAAAACTTTTTTGTTCATTTATTTATAAATATGTATTCATGATTGAATACT
Source organism: Hylyphantes graminicola (assembly GCA_023701765.1). Lineage (NCBI taxonomy): Eukaryota > Metazoa > Arthropoda > Arachnida > Araneae > Linyphiidae > Hylyphantes > Hylyphantes graminicola. The sequence goes on from CM043113.1 coordinate 4,087,365, forward strand.
TTTACTTTTATTATGTTTATTACATTATATTTTAATTGTCTCGCTATTTCTATATCTTTTGATTTCAAGCATATAAGTACTTCAAGCAGTCTTAAAGCATGAATGTTATTGAGAAGAAGTATTAGTGCCAAAATTTGTGGAACATACACGAAGGAGATGAAATTAACAATCATGATTTATTAAATTAGTATATACATAATATACTTAAAATAGAAATAATATATACTCAAAATATTAATTTAAATACTTAAAATATAAAATAAAATACATGGAGCTTTCTATCGTTTGCCTTTACCAATTTTGCTTGCGTAAAATGCAAAAAAATGACATAGAAAAATGTTGTAAAAAAGATGTGTGCATTGAAAATGTTAGATTTAAATAAAAATGTCTTTGCTTTTAAAATCGGATGAAAAATTTATTTCTGGAAATGGGGTCTTGCTTTTGTATCGAGTTTCGTGTTGTCATTTGTTTCTGATATCCTGTAAAATGTTTTGCTGTTGAAGGAATTAAAAATTTAGTATTTTATTCTGTCTTCTATTTTTTATTAGTTAGAGCTATTCTTAACATAGTTAATGTGCAGTAACTTTTACTTTTATATGTGAAATGCAAAATATAAAAGTATGTCACCCAGGTAACTAATTCGTTAAGGGCAAATGAGCCCGTATGTCCGTGGGTCTTCAAACCAAGGTGCCTCTTTGTTAATCCAATTATAACAAAAAATATTTCTAAGCCACATTTCTCTCCATCCACATTTTTCTGCATTGAATATTTTTAGATTTTTTCTTCATAAGATAAAAAAAAAATGTAGCTCACTTACAGAACCCACTTAATGGAATCGGTTTGAATGTTTTTTTTTTTTTAAATTAAACTTGCACATAATCATATGATATGCTTGCCCAAGATCCAGAAAATCCGACGACTCAGCCGGGGCTCGAACCCGAGATCTTGTGCTTATGAGGCGGACACGTTCAACTTCTCAGCCACTGAGCCGCTTTGATTATTCCAAGTGAAACCAGTGGGAGTTAAAGGGTTAATGCCTATAACTTAACGGTTTTTTAGGGGGTATAGGACACAACATCTTCAAAAAAATATCCATAAAATTATCTTGAAAAATAATACAAATATTTTGGAATAATTTAAAAGAAATTTTTTATTTATATCTGCCAAAGAACGCGAGATGTGTAGTTTCTTGTGTCATGACATCTGTGTTGGCCAACCACTCTAATAAACTTCAAAGCTGTGTTTTTCTATTTAATCGTGTTTTCGATGAATTTTTGACTTTAAGTTGATATAACTCAAAATCTACTGCCCATACAGTGTTTAAATTTTCCACACATATTTTTCAAACAGATTAACTTATTTTTAGGGATTAGTTGTAAATAATTTTTTTAAAATAGTGAACCTGTATGATATGAAATATAAGTTAAACGTTCTTGATTTAAATAATGAATGCCTTAAAGTTTAGTTAACTTTTTTTAAATGGTGAATGACCAAAACCTGTAGAAGCTGCTCGTTTCTTGCCAGAATGGCAAGTTATTAGAGATAGAACGCAGAGGGCACTTAAAGCCACTGGCCGCACCTTGACCACATTACAGAAGGTGTTCCTCTCTATCTCACACTTGACCAAGTTTTCCACTTCATCGATTTGCCGAGCTCCTAATTTAAAGTTATCGACATTTGGGAGCCTCCTAGCAAAGCGAGTAATGCCGCTCAAAGCAAGCAAGGACTGACGGTTGAACTTGTTCACCACGGATTGGGTGCACAATTCCACATCCTTCAGGACATTCTCTTTGAGAAGGGGTTCCCGCGATATGCACTCGTAATCACAGTTATCCAAAAAGGCCCCTTTTTGAACAAACAACCTGATTCCTTCATGGGTTAAATTCTCTTCCCGAATACCCTCACTCAGAGCAGTTTCGCCTCGATTGTTCTTCACGTTGATGTCGGCGCCTGCGTCCAAGAGTTGCTTTATGGGCTCTTGAAAGTCACCTCTCCACCCGTGGCAAGCGAGATGCAAAGGCGTGTCACCATCGACATCTTGAGGACTGAGATCCAGTCCCCCTTTCTCCAGAAGAAGCCGGATCACTCTGGTGCGACCACACAGAACAGCGCGATGCAAGGCAGTCTTCTTCCTATTATCACGTCTGTTGACGTCTGCTCCAGCTTGGATGAGGACGGCTGCGACCTCCTCCTCTCTTGATGCGGCCCACATGAGAGGAGTGCTCCCCTCTAGGTCTGTAGCATTAAGGTCTGCTTCTCCATGGTCCACGATAAGACGCACGATGCCTGGCCAACATCAAAGAGAGGCACGGTGAAGGAGGGTGCTCCCGTCGTGATCAACGTAGTTGACTTGGGCTCCACGATGAAGGAGGAGTTCCACAATATTCTTCCTGTCCCGTCCAGCAGCCAACATCACAGGTGTACGACCCCAAAGATCCTTGATGTCGAGGTCACACTTGCTGTTGATGAGCAGTTCTGTCACTTCGTACCAGCCATCACGAGCTGCCCAGTGCAGAGGGGTCCGTCCCTCATCGTCGAGGCGGTCCACGGGCACTCCCGCTTCGATGAGTTGCCTCACCCTACACAAGTCGCCATCGCGGGAAGCATCGTGAATAGCAAACTCATTCATATTTCGTGTCTTACAGATTTAGATAGACAACAGGTAATTGGCAGAACAGCGACGTACTTCTCGAGGTCGATTTACGACTAGGAGGAATTGGGAAAGATAAGTATTCACCTAACTAAGAAAATATTAAGTAAATTTACAGTAATTTAAAACGTCATTGCTTTGACAAAGTCTAAGAAAAAAAATTACAGAAAATTGGCAAAAAAAAAAACGATATCAGTTCATTTCAGTTTGGTTGTGAAATATATCGCTTTTCAAAGACGAGTGTGGCGCTGCTACAGCATAGCAAAGATGTAGAAAAAAGGTAAAGCTATTTTCCACCAGTATCCCATAAAGCAGTTCGAAACCAAAACTTCGAAAACATCCCTCTCGCCCATGGCCGTTCTATAAGCCACCAGATGGCACCATGAGATTAATTCTACTTATAAAAAAATATATTTTATGTCAACTAATTAAAACTTTATACTAGTTTAGCTCGCATATGTGTGTAGCTAGATGTGTATTGATAATTTCTGGCAGATATGTGGCACATATTCAGAAAAAAAGCATATTAAAAATGTAATTTTTATTGCATGTATCTCTTCGAAAAATGCATTTTTTTTTTAAAACTCATATCCCGTGATGCATTGTAAAAACTGTGAAAAGTGGCTTCATCACACAATCGCGTTTGTATTGCTTTGTGCGGGATTGTGCAATCGATGGGCATATCTGCGAGAGATCATTTGGGTTTTTTTTACTTTATTTGGTTTGTTTTAAATGACATCCTTTCTCGTAATACACCGTTTATTATATAATTAATCATACTATATTATTGTTTCTAAATAATTTAATTTTAAATTGTTTTAATTCCATTAAGGCAAACAAAAGTGACCCCGGTCTAGAAATAAAAATACTACAGAAATGTTGCCAAGTCTAAAACCAATACAAAACTAGAGCCCTCTATCCTCAGTGGTTCCCAACCTGGGGGCGATTGCCCCCTAGTGGGCGATTTGTGTTATCAAGGGGGCAATAAATAGTTTGGGGGCGATAGGGGGGCGATGAGTATTCAAAGGGGGAAAATTAAAATACACTGTACAGTAAAACCATTCTAATTTTTTTTTATCATCGTGACAAGTTTTAAAACTGATATTCTTACAAGATTTGAATATTTGACCAAGTTAGAAATTCCTGATTCTATTGTCGATCCATTCCCTTTTGAATCTGTGGGTTGTAGATAACCTTGAAAACTCTTTGCAGATGGAGTTCGACGATCTGAAGTATGACAGTGAGGCGAAACTCATTTCAAGCAGAGAGGTTATGAGTTAGCCTGCGTGAAACTTATTTACACTGATACTTATCCGTAGTAAAAGGCTGAACTACGTCTCATCTCGTTCCGTCAATATACATTTAGTTTTAAAAAAAAAAAGAGTTCGTTCTGTTATCCAGCTCCTCACCAAACAACAAACAAAGAAATCAATGGTATATTTGCCTCAAAGACTTGCGTATGAGCTTGAAAAATAATAATTGATATAAAAAAAAAGTGAATAAAAAAGTTTTCAACATTTTTTTTCTTTAATTTTTATTGTCAACTCTCTTAAATTTTCCAGAATTGAGTTTAAAGATATTGGTTAATTATTTTACTTTCATTCTTTGAAAAAATCTAAATAAAAATAGAAAAAAAAACTTTTTTCCCGATTTTATTTAAGAGTAACCGGATAAAGCTGCTTTGGTTGTTTTTACATATGGTAGTAAGTGTTTGAAATAATAAAAAGGCTTTATTAGTTATACTTTAACTCAAATTATAATTGGACAAATTATAAAAATTAAAGGGGGCGATATGTGTTAGTCAACTTAAAGAAGGGGGCGATGTTACAGAAAAGGTTGGGAACCACTGGTATAAAGAGATGCGACAATGGGGCACGAAATTGTCCAAGCCGGGTTGCCACGGCGAAACCGTCGGGGAGCAACTGGTCAAGGCCGTATCACACGAGCAGTTTTCCACCAACCCAACCGCCAACGCCAACTTCCTTCCCCCAATTTCCGCCCCCAAAATGTTGTTGGGGGGTTGCCAGAGTAGGGGGAAGAGTGAAGAGATTTTCTTTACCGACTTTTATAATTAAGACTTTATCACTACAGTTGGCGACACATTATCATGATCAGAAGATTTGGGTTGATGTGGGTTTTATTTTAATAGTATGCGTTTATTTTCTGTTACACTTTTTGTTTCTTTCACACTGTTGTCTAGTGATGGGAATAATCGATTGATATATACATTTTATGTTATAAAAATAAATATTTGTATGGTTTTGAGGTTTGTTTGATTATGGAGGTTGTTTCAGCTTCCTTTAGGAGTTTTAACACAAATTAATACGCTTTGTAATGTTGAACCGAGGTGAAGTGATAAGTAGTATCGGGCTTAAAAACCAACTAAATTTCGACAAAAGTGTCTATAATATTTGATATTCAAATATAGGTAACGCAGTTTAATATTTTGAGACTACAACCTGTACTTAATTTAGATTAAAACACATCTGGCAACAATCACTTTTAGTTTCGGTTCGGTATTTCGGCGGAAATATCGGATTTCAAAATTCCATAAGGGTTGTTGCTGTTTTCTACATTTCCTACCCTTTTCCCTTGTTGTACGATCAGAATGACGGTACTTAGCAAACATGAAAAAATCAGAGTATCTGCTGCATTAGCTGCAGTTATTGTTTCTGCAATCCGAAAAAAAAAACAGAAAAAAAGAACAGTTTGGACGAGAAATTGGTTGTTGAGGCGTAAAGCTTTTGGATGCTACGAAAATTTAATGCGAGAACTAGCGCTGGAAGTAAGTTTTTCTTTTACATCTAAATATGTTTGCTTATTTTATAAAACACTATCTTTAGTAAAAATTAAACATTTGAAATCACCATTATATGATTTTCTTTTACTCTCGTCAACAGGATTCAGAGAGCTATAGAAGATGGTTGAGGATGGACGTGGAATGCTTTGAGTATTTATTGGGAAAGGTCCGAACATTGATTGAAAAAAAGGACACGAATATGAGACAGTCTATTTCAGCTGGGGAACGACTTGCACTCACGTTAAGATATTTAGCTACAGGTAAAAATAAAATCGAGTGTTGTAAAACCATTTCATATTTTGTACTTTAAAAAATTATAGCAATTTTTTATCGTATATAATATTATTAAAAATATAATAAATATAATATAAATTTAAATTAATAAATTTATTTCCTCAAATATACCTATTCTAAAATATTTAAATATTTTTTTGTTTAAGGACAGTCACATAGTCAACCAATAGTTTCACATCTGAACTTCAATTATCTAGAAATCCCAGTTAACCCTTTCAGTCCCAAAAATTTGCTACACTACAGAAACATCTGATATTCACAAAATAAGCTTATTGTAGGTCAAATATAAGATTTCCACAAAAAAAAAATCTGTTAATTTTTTATATGGCTTTTGAAATAATGCCAAAATTTTTTAACTGCAGAAAAAAACAACAAAATAAAAATATATATATGTATCCTAAAAACTCTTTCGAGTTATATATTTTAAGGTATCTGACCCTATTATCAAAAAATTTTAATAATTATTTTAACCGAAATAGTTTAAATTGTGTTTTAAATATGAGGAACTGAAATGAACTTTTCAAAAATGAGGCGAAACGCTTGTTAGCTATTTTCTGAATAAAAAAAATAGTAGTTCTGATTTCTATTGAGATTAATGTAAAATATTGTCTAATAGAACAGAGTGTGAATAATCGAATAATATGTGTTTGGATGTCATAACGGGGCATAAACATTTAGAAAAAAATATTGAAAGTGATGATGCCAAATGGCATCACTGAGACTGAAAGGGTTAACCAGACATTTATAAAATAACTTAGTTGACTTAAATATATTATTAAAGGTACAGAAAAATAAGACTTGAAGAAAATTCAGGGATAATTTTAGGGTAGTCCTGAAATTGTAAAAAGTTTATTCGTGTCTAATAATTATGCTTTTATAACTAAGAAATATCGAACATTAATATAATTGATAGAATAATTTATTAAATACTATATTAATAAATTATTACTGTGTGTCAATATTTTAAAAAGTCAGAATCTAATCTGTTGTTTTAGGTTTTATAAAATAATGCCACATAAAGTAACGATACAAAATCTATATTATTTTTTTCTTACAGGAGAGACGCAAAGATCTTTGGCTTTCCAATTTCGTATTGTCCAGAACTCGATCTCCGGCATAATACCCTCTGTGTGCAAGGCAATTTGCCAAGCTCTGCAAGAGGAATTCCTCAAAGTGCCTGATTGTCCTGAGGAATGGAGGGCTGTTGCCACAGAGTTCTTCCATTTATGGAATTTCCCAATGTGCTTAGGAGCCTTGGATGGAAAGCACATCAGCATAAATCCACCTCCAAAATCTGGCTCCTCATATTACAACTATAAGCAGTATTTTAGTATTGTGCTAATGGCCTTAGTTGATGCCAACTTGAAATTTATTTATGTAGACGTTGGCACCAACGGACGCATCAGTGATGGTGGGGTATGGGATAAATCAACTCTAAATGCCAAGCTGCACGATGCAGAACTTGGCCTTCCTGGCCTGGAAAACATCCCAGGAACTCAAGTACCCATACCATATGTAATTGTTGCTGATAGTGCTTTCCCATTAGAACAGCACATCATGAAACCCTACCCTGGGCAACATATTCCACCATCTCAAAGGATTTTCAATTATCGCCTGTCGAGAGCCAGAAGAGTGTCAGAGAATGCATTTGGCATTCTGGCCTCAAGGTTTAGGGTTTACAAGAGCCCAATATTGACCTCGCCGGCAAATGCTATTCACATAGTAATGGCAACATGCTGTCTGCACAACTTCCTAAGAAGTAGGTGCTTAGAGCTCTACTCACCTTCGACAAGCATTGACCAAGAGGACATAACAACTGGATCCCTAAACCTTGGGACTTGGAGAAATGACAGTAGTACTTTTTTACCTTTCATTAGAAGGCATTACCGAGGATCTAATGTTGCCAAAGAAGTTCGCGAGAGGTTGAAAAATTATTTTAATGGAGTTGGGGCTGTCCCTTGGCAGGGGCATATGAGTAATCTACACTAAAACTGTTTCACCAAACACTTCGTTATAAATTTGGGGATATTTTTTTTTTTAATTTACAATTGAACCCTGTTATCACGAACTCGAAGGAAGCAGTGAAATGATTTTAATTCATCTTAAGCAAAATTTTGTGTTAAGGCTGCTCATCACACCCATTCTCTGTCCTCCTTCGATCGGGCTTGCTAATGGTAAGTCTATAGGGGAAAAATGGTTTTTATTCCAAAAAAAGCAAAAAAAAAATTATAGGAATATTTTGATGCGTTTTTTTAATTCATAAAACTCCAATAAAGTTGTGCTTTTAAAGGTTATTTTTTCAAAAATGTTATTTTCTTCTTTTTAAAATCGAAATATTTTTCTATTAAAAAAAGGTAAATAACATTTTTTGTAAAAATAACCTCTAAAGGCACAACTATATTGGAGTTTTATGAATTAAAAAAAAACGCATCAAAATGTTCCTATAATTTCTTTGCTTTTTTTGGAATAAAAACCATCCCCCTCCCCCCCCATAGACAAGTTAATATTCATTTTATTAATAAATCACAAAATCAAAAATTACTCAAATCAAAAATTCCAAATTTACCAATAATATTTACTAAGTAACACGATATTTTTAGGTTTTGAGCAGACGAGTCCAGGGCCGCCGACAGGGGGGGGGGGGGGGGGGGGGGCAAAACTATGCATTGCATAGGGGCCCGTAAAATGTTAAAGGGCCCGCCCCAGCGGGCCCTTCTTTAAAAAAAATTTTAAGACAAATATTTATTATTCGCATATCACTAAAATATTTATTAAAAAAATTAACATTGGGCGCGTTATGACTAGGATTAGGGCCCCAGGCCGAAAAGAGACCGGAAATTGCATTTCATTATTAAAAAATGTACATCTTTTAAATTAATTTTGTAACATTCGTTAGAATTATTGCAATGTTCATGTCTTTCAATCATATATTTTGTAAGACAACTAGATAAGTATAATTCATTCATATATTTAATAAGTGGGAGGAAACGCTGTCTCTTTAGGGTACCTTTAATAACGGGTAAATTTAATGAAGGAGCTGAAGGTCTCCATTCTTTTAAAACCTCAAAATTTATGAAATTAAGGGGAAAATGCTAGCGTTCATTGTAATTTTTATTAAAATTTTTCTTAACTTTTTAGCATTAGTTATAAAAGGATATGACTTAATTTAACGCGATAATTTTAACTGAGATTTTTTTTTAGTAATTCATTTTACAAGAGAGGCCCTTCGGGGATTAATTTAATACCCCCCTCCCAAACACACACCTTGCTTTTTTTAAAGCAAGCAATTAACATTTATTATTGGGAAAAGCCCTATTCGCATTAAATGTTTAAAACAAATATATTTCTAATTACAAATGACAGGGCACTTGCAGTTTTAATGCCAAGTTATATCAAAATTTTAGTTCTGATTTTTTGCAAATTCGAAAGAAATTGGAATGAAACTGAAAAATTATAAATTAGTTTTCCCGAAACATTCTCTTTTTTATACGATTATGAAATAGGGTATACATCAATTTCAGTATACCACGAATAGTTACAGTTAAAATTACTTTTGATGCACTACATTTATTAGAAAATGTCTGGTTTGTCACTTTCGGATGACTCGAAAAAATAATAACTGGACTCCCCATTTTTCGTCCTGTAGGCAGAGGCAGACAAGATTCTTTTTTAGCAAGGAAGAAGAGAAGAGAGTCTTTATTTTATTCATTTCCTGTTGTCAGGGGGTGATAAACCCCTCACTTCCAGTTTCTTATCTATACCTTGATCTCCCGCTTCTTTCGCCTGCTTGAAGCAAAAAACTATAACAGGACCAATAAAAAGAGAATATTCCTTTTACTCAATGGCCTTGACAACAAGACCAGACAGACACTACTCTCCCCCAAATCCAAACCCCACAAGTTAGGGGAGTGAAGGGGGGTAGTTGACCTCTGGTCGTTTCCGATGGGGTGGTGATCGGATCGGGTAAGTTTGCTTCTGTATTTTAATTGCATCGAGTGCATGTTTATTGTAAATCTCCCGTTAGTGAAATAATGCCCATATATTTGGAAATATATAAAGGGGATTTGGATTATTACGTTTTTTTGCGTGGGAGAGAGTCTATCGAATTAATTAAGGTTCCATGCTAGACCAAAATATTTATTGTTAAATCAGAGTTCATTAAAAAAATTAATAAAAGTTGCACAGAAAAAAACAGTGTCTTTTCATTAAAACTGTTACTGTCTTGAAATTACCACAACTAACAACACTAAAACTCGTTTTAGAAACCGAAATAAAAGAAAAAAAAAGGGTTTCTGGTGCGACAAGACCCTGTAGTCTATTTTCCTTTGAAGTTTACTGACTTTGAATGGATATCACGGTCCTGGACCGTCATATCCACTAGAATCCAATGGTTCTCAACCGGTGGGTAGCAAAAAGTTTTTTTAAAATAAAAAATATATTTAAGCAACGTTTTCTACAATAATTTTACAACTAGAATGGAAGAAAAAAAATCACCACACATTATTTTACTTTATATCTTGGTTAATTTACACTTCAACTTTTTTTTATGTTATCATTACATAATTTGAATTCTAGCATGGGTTGCGCTGCAACAAGCTTATGAGAAACTTGTGCTTGTTCGGAGCTTTTAAATTCGTAACACAAGTGGAAGTTTTCTAAACTAGATTTCTTAACTTTAGCCATAAACATTCAGTTTTTTTTTTTTTAAAGAATCCATTAATTTTGTCTTGGGTTTTGATTATTGTTATATTTCGATTTTGTAGCTCGGTATTTAGCTCATTTAGGTGCATAAATATGTCTGCTATGTGTGAAAGTCGAAACCGCAAAGGTGGGGAGCTAAAAACTCCGGCCAGTTCTGTTTTAGATTCTTGTGAAAATATCAGCATTTCAGATCGCAGCTCAAATAACTTGTTCAAAATCTTCCCTCGGGACAGCCATCGTAAAATAAACCATATATAATAGTTATTAAAGAGTACATATCATGTGTTGGAGGGGGGGGGGGGGCGAAGTTATTTTGTGGCATTAGGGGGTCGTCACCTACAAAAGGTTGCGACCCACTGCATTAGAAACACCTCCTTTACCAAGTCCAAGGTTCTGGGGTGTCAAACGTATTAATATATATACGCGGTCTATGATGGTGACCCACGTCTGACAAGCTTTAGATTTACCCAAGACACGTAAATTTTTTGCTAACTATAGATAAATTAGTAAGTTCAATTAGAAATAAGGTTTTTAAATTTTATTAACAATTGCCATATGTTTAAGATCATTATAACGAAATAATTTCATTTTAATGAATCATGAATATAATTGTTGAATAATAATAATTATTAATAACAATTGTTGATGATTAATATTAATTATTAATAAATAATAATTATTATTATCAATTAAGTTATGAATTAGTTAATATTATTAATTAGAAAAATTACTTATAAGTTAGGGGCCCGAACTAAGTTGCATAGGGGCCCATAAATCCTATCGGCGGCCCTGCTTCCCACTCGTTATCAAGTAAAAAATCTCAATTCATTGCCCTAATATTCTAAAATCAAAAATACGCTGTAAAATGCACTCATAAATGTCATCACAATTCCCTCATAAATACATAAAACCTTTTAACTCTTTTGGCTCGTTTTGGGAAATAATTTGGCGAGAAAATAGATATAGCTACAAACACACCCATTATACAGCTCTAACACAACGACCTTAGCATATCCAACCAGCTTATACATTATTTAAAAAACATTTTGCCCATTCGGCGAGTTTTAATAAATAATTTGGCGAGATTGGCAACATATTTGGCGAAACAATAAAGACATAATACCCTTATATGCAGCTCTAGTGCGATGGCCTTTATTAACCATCATAGTTCAGTAATAGTTTAACAAACAATTTGCCCATTTGGGGAGTTTTTATTATAATTTGGCGGAATTGGCAACTTATTTGGCTAAAAAATAAAGACCTAATGTGCAGCTCTAGAACTTATAGGTTAACTACACATTTATTGCCTAAACATGCATATTTGTAATCAACAGAACCATCATTGACGAAATCATTAACTAAACCCATAACAAATCCAGGAATCAAGACTTGTCGGAAATACGTCCTAAAAATAGAACACTTTGAGCTCTGAAAGTTCTTATTTTGTAACTCAAGTAGGAACTACGCATTTGTGCCAAGTTACGAGTCAAACAAATGTCTAGTTTGTGAGTTTCGGAGAGACATACACACATACACACACACAAAACTTCATTTTTATTATTATAGATACATTTATAGAAAAAAAATTATAATGATATCTGCAATATTAAAGAAAAAAAGTGTAAAGTGTCCCATACCCCCTTTAGTGTTTTAATTTTGCACCTTCCAATCTAAAACGCTTTGTAATGCTGAAACTCATCATCACTCTCGAAATATTTCTTTTTTAGTTGAAAACGACCTGTTCATTTCCTTCTATCATTATAAACATCATCACGATTTACTTATCTCTCTTATTTCGAAGCTAAAAAAACGGAATTGTTCGTTTCATTTAAAAAGTTTTCATTTGTGTCTCATCTTATGTGAACTACAATGACTAAAATTTGATTATGAAAGGAAAAAAAATTACTCACAACACAGCCAATTTTGTTGTCATTTTGATATTGCAGGTGCGCACAAGTCATATATTTTGGTATTTATTGATATATCGCAGGGAATCTCTATGAAGTTATAATATTCCACACAAATAACAGTTATTTCTTAATAACTCTCAGTTAATGGCTTTCCGATCCATAAAACAGTTACCACGTCTTAATAGGCGTCGATGTATATGAGGTAGTGTGTGCTTTGGTGGTCGTTCTCTCTAGGAGGCCCTCTCTACCAGCCGTAAAGGCTTACATTTTAATACTCTAAATCAGAGGTTCCCAAAATTTTCTGGACCATTTCCCCCTTCTTTAGGTTGATTAGCATCCATCGCCCCCTTTTAATTTTCATGTTATGTCCAATCATAATTTGAGTTTACTACCGTCTATAAAACAAAAAAAGTAACTTTATCCGGTCACTCATAAATAAAATAGAAAAAACATAACACCTATTTTAAAAATATTTTTAACGAGCAAAAGTGAAATAATTAACAAGATATTTTTACTGGTTTCTAGAAAATTTAAAAGAGTTTAAAGTAAAAGCTGGCTGGTTTGGTTATGGTTGGAGAATGGTTTTACTGAAAACAAAGGTACAGCACTATTTTAATCCCCCCCCCCCTTGAATACTCATCGCCCCTCAAGTATTTTTTGCCTCCTTGATAACACAAATCGCCCACCTGGGGGTGATCGCCCCCCAGGTTGGGAACCGCTGCTCTAAATATTTAATATGAACTAAGTAAAATATCTGGAATTCCAATTTTTCTCTCTCGTAGATGTTATTCTACTTCATTAGTCGGCAGGATAAGTCATGTTGTTTATATAACTTGACTCTGATAAGGTGTCACAATCACGACACGACGACACGATTCCGACAAAATCAATAACCGAAAGACACTCCCAAAATATCCGATTCTCACACACTCCCTAATTACTCAGTGTTTATGTTGTTTTACACCATATTTATGATGCGCATATAAACCGGGGGTCACAGGTATATGAGGCTCTTCCCTTGCTATCTATTAGCAGGAGAGATAGCTTAACGAGTCATCATTGCCAAACAATTTTGACACAATCGTATGATTTTTTTCTTTGTACCTAACTGTGGTGTATTTAGTGCAGAAAAACTGTCAAGATTTTGTGAGTGGTTTCACCATAATAAAAGTTCCTAGCAGTTGTGGTCATCATTGCCAAACATTTTTCACACAATCGTATAATTCTTTTTGTACCTAACTGTGGTGTATTTAGTGCAGAATAACTGTTAAGATGGAACAAGCACACAAGCTGGAATATATATATATACCATACCATACCATAACTGTTAAGATATTTTGAGTGGTTTCACCATAATCAAGGTTCCTAGTAATTGTGTTGTGGCCATCATTGCCAAACAATTTTCACACAATCGTATGATTTTTTTTGTACCTAACTATGGTGTATTTAGTGCAGAACAACTGTCAAGATTTTTTGAGTGGTTTCACCATAATAAAAGTTCCTAGCAGTTGTGGTCATCATTGCCAAACATTTTTCACACATTCGTATAATTCTTTTTGTACCTAACTGTGGTGTATTTAGTGCAGAATAACTGTTAAGATGGAACAAGCACACAAGCTGGAATATATATGTACCATACCATACCATAACTGTTAAGATATTTTGAGTGGTTTCACCATAATCAAGGTTCCTAGTAGTTGTGTTGTGGCCATCATTTCCAAACAATTTTCACACAATCGTATGAATTTTTTTTGTACCTAACTGTGGTGTATTTAGTGCAGAAAAACTGCCAAGATTTTTTGAGTGGTTTCACCATAATAAAGGCTCCTAGTAGTTGTGGATGGGATCTGATAGTGTTTTACCATATTTGTGATATTTCGCTGAACCATTTTTTTATTCTTTGGAGACAAAGACATGAGAAATGGCTCAACCGGGAAAATATGACAGAACATTTCCCCACACAGTCGTTATAGTTACTTGATGTCATATTTTTAGTGGAACCAAGTGCCAATTCGATGTATCGCAATTTTGGAAAAATAATTGTTAATTTTTTTTAATTTTTGAATCCTTAAATTATACAGTAAGACAATTTATGCCCGTCACTCTGCATTCTAAAATAACAAAATAAATTATTCCAAAAACAAAAACAAAATTGTACAGTAGAAATAATGAAAATATATTAAAACAGTTCATAAAAATAATTTACAAACTTAATTAGAATGCTTTAAAAACTGTGATTTTGCTTTTAAAATTAATGCGATAAACTTTTTAACCAATTTACTAACATCATGGATTAAAAAAAAAAAACATTTTCAATAAAAAAAAATACTAGTTAAACTTTTTTCAAACTTCAACACCTGCCCATGACGACGCGTTACCTGATTACATTCGTAACTGAAAATGCACCTTCATTCGTACGACAACACTTTGAAAATTATCAGACAACATTGTTCCGCCACAGAGTGCTTGTGTTATTAAGTGTATGCTGACTTTCGCTTTTTTTTTTATAGAGACGTGTGAGAAAAACGGATTATTATAACGCTCAGTACTTTATTTGTAGTGTTTTTAAGTATTATATTATTTGAAGTATTTTTATTTAGTGTTTTTACATTTAGAAAGTTGTAAAGTTTGATTCAAGTTGAAAGGATTTCGTAGGTTGAAAAGATTGGTTACTCCTGAAAGGTAAGCTAAATATATCTGCTTTATTATACATTTTCAATGATATTTTATAATATATACACTGCGATCCAAAAGTTTAGACAATGACGTTTTTTAGCTGTAAAATTTAGATTTGTGATATTAGAATTTCAAAACATCCCTATATATATTAAATACGTATTTTGAAATGCTATAATTGAAACATAATTGCTTAATTTGCTACAAAAAAATTTTGTTTTAAAAAATAAAATTTTGTATGGTCCCAAAAGTTTAGACACAAATACGAGATTATGTTAATTTAAAGTACATAATTTCCCAATTTTGCATTTTTATTGTGAAATTATACATTTTTTATTTGATAAATTTAAAAAAAAACGATATCCGGTGAACTAAGCAGATTTTATAACGATATTGGTTCAATTTTACACCAAACAGACAATTAAGCCATATTAAATCTTTATCCAAATCCTATTTGCTTCAAATGTACATTTTAACATCTCTACATACGAACCGAAAAAATAAAAGTCCATCACCTTAAAGTTTTGAAACGAATTCGTGGATTAAGAGACATGCATTGACTAATTTTCTTGATGAAAAGTGCAATCTTTCCCATATAAAATCACAAAATAGCGGCATATCATTCTATTTTGCACTTAAGTACAATGCAGAGATAGTCACCTCTTCAAAAACAACAAAAAAGTTGGAAATTTCAACGCAAGTTCACTCCACACAATTACGAAAGTTTCTTCTACATACTAAAATTTGAAGTTTCTTGAGAAAAACCGGTTTCTTTGAACCGGTTACAATTTAACCGGTCTCTTTAGTGCTATTTAAACACGTTCAGTTTAACCGAATATTGAAAATATGCTTTTGAAAACACCGGTTTTTCCCCTCAAAAGCTCTAGCATTAAGGTGGTAGTTTGTAATGGTGTAGAGTGAATTTACTTTGGAATAGCCGAATTTTTTTGGCGTTTTTGAAGAGGTAACTATCTCTGCATTGTACTAAAGTGCAAAAAAGAATAATCTGTTGCTATTTTGTGATTTTATATGGGAAATACTGCACTTCTCATCAAGAAAATCGATCAAAGAACGTCTGTAAGCCTACGAATTCGTGGCAAAACTTTAAGGTGATGGGCTGGTATTCATTCGGTTCGTATTTAGATAAGTTAAATGGCAAATTTGAAGCAAATATGATTTGAATAAAGATTTAAAGTGACTATATTGTCTTTTTGGTGTAAAATTGTACTAATATCGTTATTAAATTTGTCTAGTTCACCGGATATCGCTTTTCTTTAATTTATCATATAAAAAATATATGATTCATCAATAAATATGCGAAATTAGGTCATTATGTTTTTTAAATTAGCATAATCTCGTATTTGTGTCTAAACTTTTGGGACCATACAAAATTTTATTTTATGAAAAAAAAAAATTGTTATAGCAAATCAAGCTATTATGTTTCAATTATAGCATTTCAAAATACTTTTTTAATATATATAGGGATTGTCGATTCTCGACTGTATTCTTCACGATTTTTGTAATCCATTTGAAGATGGAAGTCCATATGTCTAGTTTTTACTTTAACACATAAAATTCAACTCGAAATAAATACATCTAATCTAAAACAATAACGTAAATATATTCTAAATTAAATTTTACATCTTTTTACAAAAATAGGCTTTTAGAGGAACTCATGTCCTTGCCTTCTAAAGTTTCATTCCGATCTTACAAAAAAGCTTCGGCTACACAAGCCAGCGAGGGCAACCCTGGGCATTTCCCAGGTAAACGACGCTGATTGGTTGCCCGGGAGAGGTGTGCCGCGCGCGTGCCCGGGCAAGGCAGATGTTTTTTCCTCGGGGACTGCCGAATCGCAACATCCTCCCCACCTTGAGTTTTGGAAAGGGAAACTGAAAAACTCAAAAAACAACATTAAAATCACAAATTAAGACAATTTAACATATTATTTACAGTTTGTCTATCCTCTCCCCGAATTTCTAACGGGTAGAGTCGCTGGATGGGTCTCAAGAGTGTCCCTTTCGACGTCTTTACTTTGACAAGTCGCCTGATGTTGTCTCGACCTGGATACAGTTCCTTCACCACTGCCAGTGGCCAGACCAATCGCTTCTTGTCATCGCTTCCAACGAGAACGACGTCTCCAACTTGGATAGTATCAGTGCGACCGCCGTGTGAAGATCTGAGGAACCCCAAATATTCCTTTTTGAAGCGCTGTTTCAAGTTCTCTCTCAGTCTCTGTATGTAACGCCATCTCTTCACGAGGTTCTCTTTGTCGACACTGTCCAGTTCTGGTACTTCATTTCCAGGAAGACTCTGCAGAAACATTCCTGGTGTTAGAGTTCTTATTTCTGGCTCTTCAGAAACGTAGGTCAATGGACGGCTGTTCATGATGGATTCACATTCGACAACCAGAGTGGAGATTTCATCCAGATCCAAGGAGGCTCGTCCCAAGTTCTTTCGCAGCAGATCTTTCAAGATGCGTATGAGCCTTTCCCAGAACCCTCCCCACCATGGGGCTGAAGGAGGATTGAATTTCCACTTGATCTGTTGTACTTCGAATTCTTTCTGTATCTTGGACCAGTTCAATTTTCGCAAAGCTGTGTGCAGTCCGACGAAATTCGTGCCATTGTCTGAGTACATGACAGAAATCCGACCTCTACGGGCTATAAATCTTCGTAGGGCAAGAATGAATGCAGGTGTACTCAGAGATGGAATGAGTTCGAGGTGCACCGCTCGGTATAAAGCACATGTAAAGATCACTATCCAGTGCTTTTCACCAGTTCTACCAATGAGAGGGCCGGCCAGATCTACACCAGTCACTTGGAAAACATGAGACAAACTGGTACGATCTTTTGGGAGTGGAGGAAACGGTACCCTGAGAGACTGGGCTTGGTACCTCCTGCAAAATTTACAATTTTCTATAACGCTCTTGACAGTCCTGCGTCCTTTCACTATCCAAAATTCATTGCGTAAAACTGTTAGCAATGTGAGAGTTCCCGCATGTTTGTGCAGAAGATGTTGCTGCTCAATCAGTCTCTTGACTGCCAAATGTTTGGACGGAAGGATAACCGGTGAGAGAAATTCTTTGGTTTCATCTTCATCTGTAAGTCTGGTCTTCATCCTCAAAATTCCGTCTTCATCTCTGTAAGCGTTCAAATTTCTCAGAGATTTCTTCTCAGCTTCATCTTTAAAGGACTCGTTCTGCACACATCGAAAAAGTATGTTTCGTGCTCTTGTGTATTCTTCAGGTGTCAAGTTTGGAATGCTTCTGGACCTCAACTTTGGACCACGTCTCCTGGTTGTTGGTCGGAAACGCATGATCCAAGCGATGACTCTGATTATTTTCGTTAAGCTTGATATTCTTTTTAGTAATAGTCCTATTGCCGATTCGATTTCCGTGTTGTTTGCTGACACAACGGTTCGTCTTTTTTCTGACTCGACTGCACCTTCATCTGGGTTGACGGATGACTTGGGCCAATATTCTTGTGGTAACTTCAACCAGTCCGGACCTTCCCAAAATCTTGTTTCCGACAATCTCTTGGCTCCGCACCCTCTAGATGGTAAATCGGCAGGATTTTGATCACCCGGGATGTGAAACCAATCTTCAGATGAAGTCAATTTTCTTATTTCGGTTATTCTGTTGTTCACGAAGACTGACCATTGTTCTTGTCTTTTTATCCATGTCAGAACTGTAGACGAATCTGTCCAAAAGATACTTTGCACTTTGTTCAACTTCAGGCTGTTTTTAACTGAGTCAAACAACCTAGCTGCAATTGTGGCGGAAAGCAGTTCCATTCTCGGGATTGTGACATTCTTCAAAGGAGAGATTCTGCTCTTAGCTTGAAGTAACTGCACTGCTACTCCGTCACTGGATTCACATCTTGCGAACACTACAGCGGCGTACGCAATCTGACTAGCGTCACAGAAAATGTGTAGGCTAATTGTGGTATCACTTGAGGCACCAATCCAACGAGGAATTCTGATGTTCACGAGGTACGGCAGTTCCTTGGACCATTTTAGAAATTTCTTTTGGATGTCTTCTTTCACCTCGGCATCCCACGGAGTCTTCTCTTGCCAGACAGACTGTAACAACATTTTCGGCTGCAACAGTACCGGAGTTGCATATCCGACCGGATCGTAGATCTTGTTGAGGAGAGAAAGAATTTTTCTCTTTGTCACTTTTTGATCTTCGTCGAAATGCAATCCTTCTGAACTTAGCTCCAGAGTGTCTGTTTGCTTGTTCCACACTAAACCTAAGACATTGAGTTTAATGGGATCCATAGCTTTGCTGTTATCCAAGGATGTATTTTCCCAACCCCTCAAGTCGAATTTTCCTCTCTTCATTATTTCAGTAGCTTCTTTTATAAAAGGTTCCAGGTTGGATTCACGGTTGATGCTCGTGACGCAATTGTCGACATAAAAGCTATCCTTCAATTTTTCAATAGCACTCTTCGTAAAGGAGTTGTCTTGAGCCGCAAGTGCTTCTTTATTCAAATGGTGGTCGATTACAGCACCTAAGAGAAAAGGACTACTGCAAACTCCAAATACTACTCTTGCATGTCGTAGTACCCTCAGTTTTCTTTCTTCGTCATACCAGAGGAACCGTAAAAAGTCTCTCGCCTTGGGTTGCAAAGAAATCTGTAAAAATGCTTTCCTAATGTCCGAAACGACTCCTATTTTGTACAGACGAAAACGTGCCAGAATAGAAGGGATCTTTTCTATGAGATTTACTCCTATCTCGAGGCAGTCGTTCAGTGAAGGTGCGTTCAGGGTCTTGGCTGAAGCATCGAAGCATATACGAAGTGGAGTAGTACTCTGTTCTTTTACAACGGGTAAGTGAGGAAGGTAATGTCCAGGATTTGTCAATTCTGCATCTGGTACATCTTCTACAATTCCTTCCTTCTTCCAATCTTCAAGTACTTGGTGATATTGTTTCAGCAAGTCGCCTTTTTCAAGCTTCTTACATGTAGAGTCCAATCTTTTCTTGGCCAATTCATAGTTATCTGGAAGAGGAGCATGGTCAAATTTCCACGGCATGCTTACTTCGTATCTTCCATCTTCTCTAACATGTACTGTTTCTTGAAAATGTAAAAGTACCGCTTGTTTTGTCTCTTCTTTACTTCGTTGTTCAATAGGGTCTCTGATTCCGATTAGTTCCAGGTCCCATAAATTCGGAATAGGTGTGTTTCCTTGACTCAGCATGGATATCACGGACATGTTGACGTTCTCTGACCGAAGCTCGGTAGGGATCTTCCCAGACAAGGACCAACCCAATTTGGTTTCAAAGGCTACGAGTCCG
Organism: Hylyphantes graminicola; assembly: GCA_023701765.1. Lineage (NCBI taxonomy): Eukaryota > Metazoa > Arthropoda > Arachnida > Araneae > Linyphiidae > Hylyphantes > Hylyphantes graminicola. Next base: position 4,107,692 of record CM043113.1, read on the forward strand.
GAAGGAAGTTGTTCTTTTCGTCCAGTGTAGAGCTTTCCAAGTACGTCTGAACCGAGCAGAACTTCTATAGGAATGTTTTGTCTTCCAATATCAGAGATGTCGATTTTCTTTTTCCGTAGTTCCTCTATCCATGGGCCTTCACAAATACTTGGGATCTCATTACAAATCAGTCCTTGGTCCAACGCATCCAGATTACATACATATCCCCCTTTGAGATTGCCTAGGTAGATCTTATAACTCTGGTGTCTACACTCATCAGTTTTGGTTCCCCCAAATAGTGAATGAGTAATGACATGTTCGCCCTGTGATTTATATCCCAACTCTTCGGCTGCGGACTTCAAAATATAGCTTTTTTGGCTACCCGAATCACAAAGAACGCGAACATTCTTTTCTCTCTTGTTATTTATCAATCTTACCACCAGAGTCTGGAGAAATACATTACATTTGGTTTGCGGAAAAGAGTGCAAAACGTCTGTAGACTCTGAGTTCACGACCTTGTCGTCGACAGCTTCATTGGACTCAAATGATTTCTTTTGGTCTAACGAGGGGCACATGAACTTTAGATGTCGCTTGGAACATTTAGCACAATTTACCTTGGACCGACAAAATCTTGCCAAATGGGTACCAAGGCACTGGAAACACAAACCACTCTTTTTGACTATGGCTGTTTTCTCAACTAAGGGAATTGAAAAAGCCCGTCTACAGAAACGGCTTTCGTGGTTGAATTTATCAGGGCAGAAAATACAACAAAGTCTTTCATCCGCTTTTTGAGTTGCCAACAGTTCTGTAGCGCTGTAAATTGGCTTTTCAGGAGCGGGAGGATGTGACACGCGACCTTGACACACATCTTTTTTCGGGACAGTAAAATCAGTTCTGGACAATTTTATTCGTTCAGCTGACTCTACTTCTTGTTTCAAAAATGCCAGTAACGCGTCCAATTGTGTTTCGTTATTTTTCGTAGTTGGGTCCTTTTTCAAATTTACCCTCACTCTTTCCCAGTTTTTTAGAACATCCAAAGGTAGACAATTTTCAACCAATGGAAATAATATTACAGCACATTTATCGGTCGTAACTCCTAGTGAACTCAATGAACGCAGTTGCGTCGATAGTTTATTATACAACGTATTCAGAGAAAATTTCGATTTATTTCTGTTCGCATTATTTAACACCAGTGAAATTATTTCCCTGACGTACACTTCAATTATTAGATCGTCTTGACCATAACGATCTTCCAAGCTCTGATACGCCAATAAATAATTTTCGTTTGTTACCGGAAATGATTCAATGAGCTCTCTAGGATCGGAATTTTCTTCGGTAGATTGTATCAAATAATGGAACTTTTCAGCGTTACTTAAGTGTTCACTGTTATGAATCTTCTCGAATTGATTACGGAATGACAAATACTCTTTTATATCACCGCCAAATTTTTTCAACTCGATCTCCGGTAAACGCGGACGTCTTTTAATCTCATCGTAATTAATTGCATTATTACGGATAATTTCAGTATTATTTATGGGTACTGAAACCGGTTTAGCTTTATTCAAAGCCCTTTTTACCAACACAGATATTTCTACAGACTTGTCATTATAGTCTTCGATTTCATTAAACGCTACGTCAAATTCTGTGTCGTCTTTTATGCTATCTAAAAACAACTGATGTGTTTTTTCTAATTTTTCTTGTTTTTGTTTAAATAAACTATAACTCAATTCAATATCTTCGCTAGTGCTATCCTCTTTATCAATTATTTCCTTCACGGCATTAAGTGCCTTCGTGAAAGCGGTACGTTCGGCCGCTTTTAATCTTTTTAACTGATCCATGTTAAAATAATCAAATAATAAAACTCACGAATAAATTTATTTCTCAATAAATTCCTTATTTTCTAATATATAATAGCACTAGCACGCAATAGAAATTGAGTCCTAATATTCTATTCTAAAGAGGAAGCAAGCTTAGCTTACCTCTATAAGTCCTTCGCGCTGAAGCGGTGTACAGGTAGGCGAATCCATGCCCACCCCGGGGGCGCCAGATGTCGATTCTCGACTGTATTCTTCACGATTTTTGTAATCCATTTGAAGATGGAAGTCCATATGTCTAGTTTTTACTTTAACACATAAAATTCAACTCGAAATAAATACATCTAATCTAAAACAATAACGTAAATATATTCTAAATTAAATTTTACATCTTTTTACAAAAATAGGCTTTTAGAGGAACTCATGTCCTTGCCTTCTAAAGTTTCATTCCGATCTTACAAAAAAGCTTCGGCTACACAAGCCAGCGAGGGCAACCCTGGGCATTTCCCAGGTAAACGACGCTGATTGGTTGCCCGGGAGAGGTGTGCCGCGCGCGTGCCCGGGCAAGGCAGATGTTTTTTCCCCGGGGACTGCCGAATCGCAACAGGGATGTTTTGAAATTCTACTATCCCAATTCTAAATTTTACAGCTAAAAAACGTCATTGTCTAAACTTTTGGATCGCAGTGTACAAACAGCCAAATATATTAAGAGTCATAAAGTCATACAGGATCAGATGGCTGGGGCAGGTTTTTCGACGTGAAGTTCTGGACCTAGTTAAAAAGCTGACGTTTCCAAAGATTGAGGGTACAAGGAGAAGAGGGAGACCAGCTACGAGGTGCTTGGACAGTGTTGAGAGGGACCTGAAAGTGATGGGAATAACCAGATGGAGAAATCTGGCTGCAAGTCGCCCTGTCTGGAGAAAGCAGACTGAGAAAGCCTTGGCCTGCACCAGGCTGTAGTGCTGTTAAAGAAGAAGAAGAAACATTGCTTGAATAAGCCGTGTTGTAGCATAATATTATTTCTTAACATTCCCTCCCATCTCGTAGATGCTGTCCCTGAAACTGCTGTACAACAGCCCCTTCTCCAGCCTCCTCACAGCCTGGAGTCGCGTGCGCAAGAAAGACCCCGACAACTGCGTCACTTCCGCCCTGGACGACCCCGATCTGGACTCGGACCCATTGAGAGCCGAATACGTCCGGTCTGTGCCGGAAGCACAGCTTTTTAAAGGGGTCCTGCTTCAGGGGTACTTGGTACCGGCCGACGTCGTAGAAGGGATGGAGGAAATGGACATCAGAGATGACGACGTGTTTGTCATTACGTATCCAAAGTCAGGTAAAGGAATAATATAGTATTTTTCCTTTTTTTTCCCTTCTATAATGGGGCTGTATAACATTGGCTGTTGCCGCCCCGGTGGAGCAATCGTTAGGATGCTAGCCTTTGGAGCTGCTGGGGTCGGGTTCGAATCCCGGTCAGGTATGGATGTTTGTGACCGTCAATAAATGCTGTTATTTGTCTATGTGTTTGTGTTGTCCTTTCTTTGTGTGTCTCTTGTGCTTGCAAAAAATCTCTTTCTGTGTCTGTCCCACTTGACGAAAGCTCTGAACAAGCACACAAGCTGGAATATATCTGTACCATACCATACATTGGCGGTCAAGCCTTTGCAGACTCGGCACATTCCCCAGAAATGAAAGCCATTTCTTTGTGGCACAATCTACGCGACTCTCACTATACCAATTTTGGCGCACAGATTACATTGAATCTGAGCTCTCTGCGGATTTTAAAGTGTGCCGAGATTTAATTTTGCTGAGAGAACCCAGGCCAAATGGACCCTCCAGGGATCTTTTACATGCCACATAATACATATGACATGCGTGCCCAGAATTTTCCCGTCCAGAAAATCCGACGACTCAGCCGGGGCTCGAACTCGCGATCTTGGTGAATAATATAGTCAATTTTACTGATTTGTACTTTTTTCCCTCGCTCCTTTTTTTCTTATCAGTTTGTGTAGCTCTATCGCGACGATAATTAGAACTAACCTAACCTTTGCCGATCCGGCGGCGCAATGGGAAGGGTGCTAGCCTTTGCAGCTGCTGGTTTCGGGCTTGAATCCCGGTAATTCATGGATGTTGGTGTTTGTCAATAAATGTTGTTATTTGTCTATGTGTTTGTGTCGTCCTCCTTTGTGTGTCTCTTGTGACTGTATCTTCTGGCGAGCGGGGTAACGCCTATGCTCTTCCCTTCTAGAGGGCGCACTCCCTGTCATTTGCCAACCCAACCTTTTCTTATTATTAATGGAAGAGAAAAAAAAAATTTGCTAGGGTTCATCAGTCCCTTTGACTTAATAAGTTCCAGGACACATTAAACTTGCTATTTTGAAACTAAGAGTCGTTTCAAACAAAATCATTTGGTAATTATATTAGCCTTTGAAAACTTTACCGTTATTTTGACAGATTTCAGTTAGTGTTGCAATTAAGCGGTCCATTAAACTTTTTAGCAAAAAAAAATTATATAGTGCGAACAGTTAGGATAAAATGGTAGTTCATAATAAATCGCTTTTAAAGAAAATGTGACATTTTCTTATCATCTAGGAAGCTTTATTTAACTTATCATTTAAAAATTTGCTTATCATGCCCTTGATAAAAAAAATATATAGATATCGTCAAGAATCCTTCAATTCGAGATAAGATCGAATACAGAGGAATTGAAAATCGAACTCTAAGAAGGGAAAAATGTAGGCAAAGGCAAACTATCGATAAGCATTTTTTTTTTTCAAAAAAAATTAATAGAATTTAATTTATTTGTAATGTTAGCTTTTTTTTTTTGCAATAAAAGATATCAGCAGATGTTGCAATTTTGGCTTCATTAGCTATCATTTCACGATTAAAGATGGCAGCACTAAGATAAAAATTCTCATAATTGTTTTTAGTTTCTACTGTGGATGAAAGATGGCAGCACGTTATCATTTAATTACTATTTTAACTTTTAGTTTTATTTTACGATTAAAGATGGCAGCACTAAAATAAAAATTCTCATAATTACTTTTAGTTACTACTATAGATAAAAGATGGCAGCACAATTTTAATTTATTTACTATAGCTTTTTGTAAACTTTATTTTGGATGAAAGCTGGCAGCACGTTATCATTTAATTACTATTTTAACTTTTAGTTTTATTTTACGATTAAAGATGGCAGCACTAAAATAAAAATTCTTATAATTACTTCTAGTTACTACTATAGATAAAAGATGGCAGCACAATTTTAATTTATTTACTATAGCTTTTTGTAAACTTTATTTATAAAAACTTTTTTTTTTTTTGGGGGGGGGGGGGGGGGGGGGGGGGGGTTGGGGCTCATAGACCTCAATGTAAATAGTGCTCATAGACCTCTCTTGCTTATAACGGCGATTTTTAATTGACTCATCGGTTATGATGCTAAAATTATACTCTTATATGATACTCAAAATGTGCTTTTAAAGAAAAAAAAACTCGTTTTCACTATTTAAATGCTATTTGATTTGCCGAATAATGCAAAAACGGGTAGATTTGAAATTAATTTTCAACATAAAAAGCCAGAGAAGGAGAAATTAAACATGTACAAATATTAACACACATGGTAGAAATCCGCCGGCACAATGGATAGGGTGCTAGCCTTTGGATCTGTTGGGTTCGGGCTCAAATCCCGGTAAGGCATGGATCTTTGCGTTTGTCAATAAATGTCGTCACTGTCATTTGTCAACCTAACCGTTTCTTATTATTAATAGAAGAGGACAAAAATATGCCAGGGTTCATTAGTCCCTTTGACTTAATAGATTCCGGGACACATTAAACCTCATATTTTGAAACTAATAGCTGCTTCCTACAAAATCATTTGATATTTATATAATTAGCCTTGGAAAACTTTGTCGTGATTTTGACAAATTTCAGTTATTGTTGCAATGGACAATTCCCGTATTTTTTAAAAACACTTCAAAACTATTTTTCTTAATAGACAAAACAACGCTGATTCCAAATATCCTGGTTAAAATATCGAAAAAAAATTGTTAAATTTAATATTTAATTTTAAAAACTCGCAGAAATTAGTTCTTGTTTTAACCGTTCTGCTATTGGTAGGAGCGGTTGTGACGTCACCATTTATGTTCGTGGGTTTGTTTACTAAAGTTTACAACGGCGTGCAGACATTTTCATATTTGTTTAGACACAAATTTGACTGTATGTACAAGAAAGGCAGCCCCAATACTAATTCAGCCATCAAATCAAATCAAATTATCAATCATATTCATTTTTAACTTCCTGTTACAATGGACAATTCCCGTATTTTTTAAAAACACTTCAAAACTATTTTTCTTAATAGACAAAACAACGCTGATTCTAAATATCCTGGTTAAAATATCGAAAAAAATTTGTTTAATTTAATATTTAATTTAAAAAACTCGCAGAAAATAGTTCTTGTTTTAACCGTTCTGCTATTGGTTGGAGCGGTTGTGACGTCACCATTTATGTTCCGTGGGTTTGTTTACTAAAGTTTACAACGGCGTGCAGACGACCTATCTAGAGTTTTCAATTGATTTCTTATTAAATTTGTTTTAGTTCTTAAACGTTCGGATTTTTATTCTTTATTTTTAATTTACTATTATTTTTTGTTCTAATTGTCTTTTTTCTTCAATTTATTTCGATGAAACCAGGCTTTTTCAAAGCGCAGAGCGACAACTTACCCAAAAGCTGCGTTATTATCTAACTAACACAATCGAAGTTTTGTAAAATCATTGTATCTAAATTTATAATTTTATTTAACAACTCAAATGCATGTACCATTTATACATTCTTTTTTTCAATTTAATTCCAATAGAAAAACCCAAAAATAACTAAATATAAGCTATTAATTAATTACTTTATGTATTTAGAACATTGATTCCAAGGCACTCGTGCTGCCATCTATTATTCAGATATTTACTGTGGCTTTTTACTATAACTTTTTGAACAACAAACGGTTATGCAATTAATAACTCAAACATTAAAGAACAGTAGCTGAAAACTTAAAAAAAAAAAAAACACTCTTTTGTTTCTTAACTTTTACAATGAGCTATTCTCTATACTTTCTGGAAAGCAAGTTGTCTGCACTACAGCTTACGATTTAGGAGAAACAGGCACGTCGCATAGCCTTACTTGGAATATAAAAAAAATATTTTCTGGAATAGTAACTGTAGTATTATGGCACTCAGGAACTATGCAATACCGATATGACATGTTCTAATAGTTTTAACAAACGAAACTAATTGTATCGCATACTTCACAGTTTCAGTTTCACACAAATGTCAATATCAACCAGAGCTGATCGGAACGAGTTTTGTAAAAGCTGACGTCACAGCGTTTCCGCGGGCTTTTGAGTGATTTTCGCGCGCTTCTCGAAAGCTCGACTTTGAAATTGAATAAAAAAATAAATACGCATCGGAAAATTTTTTTGTTTGGACTAATATTTTTTTTTCGACATCCTTCATCGAATAAAAAAATTAAAAAAAAATGTGGGAATTGTCCATTAGAGATGGGCATTGGGTAGAAATTATTATTTTTTTTTTGGCTTCTTTTTATTTTTTTAACTATACAAATTAATAAATTGTGATACATGTAATACAATAAATAAGAAGAAAGATAGTTGCCATAAATTAAAATTTAATTGTCATGTTGCCTCCTATTCAATAGAAAAAATTGCACTGTAGAAATTTTATTTTTATTTTTTGCTTTTAATTATTTTTTACAATGAAAGAATGTTTTGTTAGGGAGAGGGAGACTATGGACTATTTATATAGAGAGGCCATCTTTTGTTGTTAATTTAAAAGTAGATAGTTTAAAGCAGATAGATAAAAGTAGGTAGTTTTTAATTTTCTGTTAGGATAAACGCACTAGGGTCAAGTGGGGTAAGTGTGATAGGGTTTCTGCATTTTTCATTAAGAAAATTCTTTCTCTGCTTCAAGTATATTCCAAATCCTAAAATTGGTAGTGAATTATTATAAGAAACATACATATGTAGAAAAAAAATTATATGTTTGAGTTCCAATTTTAAGTGTACAAAATTTGCATTTCAAAATCCATTGCTGTTGTATCACACTTACCCCACATAGAAAGACCCACATAAAAAGAAGACCGTTGCACTTAAATTCAAAAGCTCAAAACTTTCTTTAAACAAAAAATAAGGTCAATATTTCTTTCTAGTTTAATCATAAGTGGTCTAATGTTATATATTGCAAACTTTCGGATTTTTAGAATGAATTCCAAAGTTAAAAGAGCTGTTTATCACACTTACCCCCAATCACACTTACCCCACTTGACCCTACTTAATTATTACTCTCGTCCTACAAAAAGCGCTTCGTTATTCGGGAGGAGGTTGTTCGGTTCGGTCTGTCTACTCTACTGTAGCAGCACAGCGGAACTTGAGTAAAAAATATCTCAAACACAGTTCTGTCTTACTCCAATAAAGCTCTATCGAACTTGATAGGTTTAATTGAATTAGCGTAATATAATTGAATTTACGATGACTGCCATTTGGCAAGGAGCATTTTAATTGAAAAACTGTACGGTCAAGTGAGGAGGCCGTCATTAGACTGGTATCCTTAGAGCAACTTCACCGTTAAGAGGACTCCCTTGGGATTTCACATCTTGAAAATTGTAATGTTATACCTAGGGAAAATATTCACAAGTCAGTTACCGCCACAATTTTATTAAAAGGTTACTAGTTTCTTGTATCATTGTATAGAACGAAAGGGACTAAAAGGCTCAAATTAATTTGTTTTGTGAAAATCACGTATTTAGTATTTTTAATAATTTTTTAAAATTAGAACTTAAAGCTTACTTCATTTTTTACTAACTTCAAAAAATTATTAAAAATACTAAATATGTGATTTTCACAAAACAAATTAATTTTAGCCTTTTAGTTCCTTTCGTTCTTTACAATGATACAAGAAACTAGTAACCTTTTAATAAAATTGTGGCGGTAGTTGACTTGCGAATGTTTTCCATAGGAATAACATTACGATGTTCAAGATGTGGAATTTCAAGGGGGTCCTCTTAAGTATGCCACCACATTGAGTATGCCTAAATTCCTAAGATTGAACAAGGATTCACCGACTGGCGTAATTTGCATACCGTCGGTCCAAAGGTAAAAATCGGAATGTGGGGGTGAGAAACACAGGAATAAAAAAATTAACAGAACAGGTAAACCGGCTTTTATCTATAATTTTACTATCAAAAATATTGATTCCTTGTCTGAGTTGTTTCAAAAGGAGGACCACACTGAGAAAAAAATTCTGTAAACATACAAAAAATTTTTTAGTAATGTTACAGAAGTAACCAATTTTACAAAAAATGTTTTTGTAATTCTGAACGGAAATCTTCATTTCTGCAGTTACAAATTTTTTTCTAGTATTTGCAATTTGTTTCAGCCAATCATGTTCTCCTCTACATGAAATGTCGCGCGCATCGCCACTAAAGTTTGATTAGGTTAGGTTTGAATTATCGTCGCACTAGAGCTACACGAACTAAAGTCTGACGTCGATCGTGATTCAAGACCAATCGCTATTTTAAATTTATAACTTAGTTGATTGTTTCAAATGAATTTCACTTCTCATTTCCTGACTATACGTGTGCCGACATGGTACAGTTGGGAAAGCTTTCATCGGACATCTAAAGGTTCCTGGTTCGATCCCGGGTTTCGGCAGTCTGCTATTCCATGGTAGTGTAGTTTTTAGTACCTCCTCCCCGTCTGTCACGCGGGAGACCGGGAATTTATACCACACCGGGAAAGCAGACATTTTGTTTTAAACCTTACTTGTGTGGGATACATAAAATAGTCCTGTAAATCTACATGATATAAACATGTAATGTTAACAAAAATATATTATGTGTTTTTACAGCACTATTTTTAGTAATTATTTACTAGAAATTTTCTAGGAAAAGTTTTTTACAATTTTTTTTTTGTAATGGTTACAGATTTTTTTTCACAGTGCAGTTTTAAAAAAATATTACCGGTAATGAACTGTATTTTAAAGGGTCTGAACAAATTGTAACCGGTTTCCTGATGAAACCGGTAAGGAAAGAACCGGTTAAACCGGGAATCGAACTTTTTTCTTCTTCAAAAACTGTACTTCCTCGTTGAAAGTTTAGTAAAGAGTTTAGGGTTTTAGAGACAGGGTTCTAAATTACGAGGCGTTATTGGCTGTGTTAAAGCTCCTAAAGAAGGCTAGAAATAGGCAGCCGGAATCGATTACATTACCCAATTTTCCTCCTATATAGGCACAACATGGACCGAAGAGATCGTGTCGCTCATCTACAAGGGAGGGGACGTGAGCAAGGTGAACAAGGAGCTCCTCGTGTACCGCGTCCACCACGTGGAGGTGGGGCGCCCCCTAGGGCACCTCCGATTCCTGAGGAACCTCCGGTCGCCGAGGCTGCTCGCCACGCACCTCCCCCTGCGGCTGGTGCCCAGGGCGCTCAGGGAGAGACCACGCTGCAAGGTGGGTACCCTAATATGCAGCTCTAGTGTGATGACCTTGAACAACCGTCATATTTTGGTAATACAGGGTGAGACAAATAAAAGTGGCCCGGTCTAGAGATAGAAATACGTTGAAGTGCTTGGAGAGAAATGCTCTTGAAGCCGCCTGAAACCTGTTTTTGCATGGGTTGGATCGGATTAGCTTCACATTAGAGCTACTCATAGACAAGTGACGAATTCAGATCTTAGTTCGTATTGTATGAATAGGTCCCATAATGCAAATTTTGTGTCTTGCAATCAATTTAGAATGTTCTGCGTCAACAAAAACAAAAAGGTCCGATTCTCTAGAATAAATAACGACCAAAATAATCACTAGAGGAAACTTTTCTTGATCAGTTCTACCAACCTTTTTTATATTTCATTTCAACTAGCTTCTCAAACCATATCGTAGTTGCCGGCAAATAAGTCGTCAAGCTTTTGTTTATGCTTAATATTGAAGCGATCAATAGCTTCACAGTTAGCAAACCTGTTTTTGTATTGGATTTTGACTTGGCAACATTTCTTTCGTATTCTTATCTCTACGTTGGGGCCACATTTATTTGCCTCACCCTGCATAAAGTCAACCTTAAATATAGGGACTTTGTTGCGGTTGTTTATAATCTTCGAAGCCAGGCATTCTCTCGCGACACAGCCACTAGACAATTTCACGATTGAAAAGGATGTCACATTAAAAGTCTTTCCTTTTGCGAAGACAGGAAACGCCTACACTCCTTGCCAACCTAAGTTGAGTAAATAGAAATATGCTATGGAAAAGATCGGTCCGCGGATGTCAAGAGTGTTGTTCATGTGGATCGTTTTAGTTTTAAATGTCCTCATTTTATTTAAGATTGTTCACACAGTAATTTTACACATAATAGTCCACACAGGATTTTACATATGCCATCTTTTATGGCGTCTGATCTCTTTCCACACAGGAGAAGAAGTGATGTGTGCCTCCCCCTAGCGACGAACCTCATCACACACTTTGTGCGTGCGCCACATAGGCATAATAAAATAGTTCGCTCGCCAAAAGCAACCACACACCCCTCCTGCGAGCAACAATTTTTAAACATGAGAAACAATTAAAACATTTTTTCATACACACAATACATTACAACAATTATAACATTAATCTAGAAAATTAATTAAACAAAATATTTAAACATAAATTTAAAATTACTAGTAAAATAATTACTGAACACAATCATTTAAATCAAAGAAATGTTGTTTAAAGAATACAACAATTTATCTTCATTTACTGCCTTTGTAAGAAAATCTGCTAGTAACAAGTCAGTTTGTTGGTATTTCAGTTCAATAGTATTGTCCATCAACAAATCCTTCACAAAATGAAATCGCAAATTCATATGTCTAGACTTGTTAGAAGCTCTAGTACCTTTAAGATACTGTATAGCTGCTTGGCTGTCAGAAAGTAAAATTACTTTATCATTTATAAATTGTTTACATGTCATTTCAGTTAATAAATTTACAGTCCAAATAATATTCTTACACAGTTCTGAAATAGAAAACAGTTCAGCTTCACATGTAGATAGACTTACACTCTTTTGTTTTTGACATTTCCATGAAATCAATGAGTCACCTAATAAAATTACACTCCCACTGAATGACTTGGCATTTTCCGCATTTCCCCATGAAGCGTCAGAAGTGCCAGTAATATAACCCATTTCATCGCTATAAAACAATTTTTTGTCTTTAGTCCCTTGCAAATATCTTAAGACCCTTTTTGCTAGATTCAGATGTCGCTTTTCTGGTCGTTGATTGAATTGTGACAAATAGGTTGTTACAAATGATATGTCAGGACGTGTCCTGTTAGCTAAATACAAAAGTTCACCAATTAACTCTTGATAAACAGTTTGATCAATTAAATCATCACTTGGTGGAAAAATTTTATCTTCACCCCTTACAATTGGTGTTTTTACAGTTTTACAATTTTCCATATTATGCTTAATTAATAATGATTCAACATACTTAGATTGTGAAATACTTATACCATTTTCATGTTTTTCAATTTCAAGACCTAAAAACTTAGAGCTGTTATTTTCATGCAATTCAAATACACTTTTAAGCTTAGTTATAACACTTTCATACATTTTTTCACAAGTATAAAATATTCCTAAATCATCAACAAATGAACATAGAATTAAAATATCATCATTATCAGTCATTATAAATACACAATTATCAGAAGCTAATTGTTTTAATCCAATGCGCTGCAATTCACTCTTTAATTTTAAATACCAATTTTTACCACTTACAGATAAACCATATAAACTCTTTTTCAATAGACACACTTTATCTTTACCATATATTTCATCACAGCCAGGTGGAATATTTACATAAACGGTTTCTTTTAAATCACTATAAAGATATGCTGTCTTAACATCATAAAATTTTACATTCATATTTAATTTAGCTGAAATTGCAAGCAATAATCTTAAACTTTCCATATTTACAACAGGTGAGTAAGATTCAGCATAATTTTTATTGTTAAAATCGGCTGCTACGAGCCGTGCCTTATAAATCAAAATACCATCACTATTTTCTTTTAAAGTAAAAACCCACTTAGTTTTTATTATTTTGTTGTTTTGTGGAACATCTGTGATTTCGAATACATCGTGTTTTTTTAAAGATTCTAATTCGTTCTCTATCGCCTTTTCCCATTCATTCCAATCTGCGCGATTTTTTGCTTCTTCTATATTTTTTGGAATAAGCTCTGTTTGATTCACATATTTTATTGTTTTTTCTTTTAATCGCTCAGACCGACGTGGTTTTGTCGTCTCGTCAAGGTTATTCGCCTTTGGTTCCTCGCTGTCGGTTAAATCGCTTGGACTCGCATTATTTTTATTTTCTATTACGCTATCGAAATCTTTTATTTCCCATAACTCTGTTTTATTTTTTGATAGTAACGTACTACCTTTTAGATTCTCGTTAAATTTAACTGATCTTTCTTCTATTATTGCGCCAGTAGATATATCGTAAATTCTATAACCTATACGCTGTCTAGAATAACCAACAAAAATTCCAGTTTTTGCCGGAACATCAAACTTATTGTTCCTTTTTATCTTGGCAACATAATAGTAACAAACTGATCCGAATTTCTTTAAATAATTAATTTTTGGTTTTTTCCCAGTCCAAATTTCAAGTGGCAATTTTTCCTTACCATTTCTTGGTGTCAAATTAGTTACATGAGTACAGAAATTAATGCATTCCGCCCAAAACTGCATGCCTAATTGACTTTCATGTAATATAGTCTTAGCGCGTTCTAGTAATGTACGATTTGCCCGTTCGCTTTTATTACTTTCGGGATTGTAGGGTATGGTTTTTTCATGAATTATTCCCGATTTTGCAAATAAACTATCTAACCTATCATTAACAAATTCACCCCCATTATCACTTCTTACTCTTTTAATTCTTTTCCCAGTTTGATTTTCATATCTAGCTTTAAATTCGGTAAACACATCATACACTTCATCCTTATTTTTAATGAAATAAGTAAAGTACATTCCACTGTAATCATCCACAATTATGAGAAAATATCTACTTTTCCCTAATGATTCTGTTTGCATTGGACCACATAGGTCAACGTATAGTAACTCTAAAATATCTGAACTTAGTTCGTGATTAACAGTCGGATGATGTTTTCTAGTAACTTTACTAAGATCACATGTATCACAATTAAAGTTTTTTACATCATTTGTATTAACATCAATATCAATATAATCTTTCATTTTAAACATGTATTTATAATTTAAATGACATAATCTACTGTGCCACAATTTATAGTTGTTATATGTTTCATTAGACAAATAACATTCCAAATTATCCAATGGATTTAAATATACTTCTAGTCTATTTTCATTTAAATGAGCTTTAAACAGGAATTTACCATCTTTATCAAATACTAAAATACCATTCCTATTGGATTTAATTCTACAACCTTTTTTCATAAGACAAGGTACCGATAATAAATTATTTCTTAAGTTTGGTACATAATTTACATCAGCTATGGTTAAATCAATAGGATATTTACTTACAGTTTTAGCTCGAACAGTACCTTTTCCTTCAGTACTTATTTGGGTGTCCTTACCAGCCAGGTTTATCTCACTAGTATCCGGATGGATTTCTTTGAACCAAAATGTATCCTTTGCTAGATGATTTGTTGCACCACTGTCTAAAATCCAAATATTGTCATACACAGTTTCTTGTTTCGTAACTTGTAGTGCGGTCCCGTTCGTGGCAATACCATCCTCGCCGGTAGTTTCCGTGCTGTAGATATGGTTTGGTTTTCTGGTTCTGTTTCCAGATCCGCCGCCACGTCCCCGGTTGTTGTTCCAGTTTTGATGCGTATTCTTGTAAAAACAATCTTTTGCTACATGGCCAATTTTTCTACAATTGTAGCATACTCGGTCGTCTTTTCCATTTTTGTTCTTCTTCTTGGAATAGAACACCTCGGAACTGCCTCCCTCGGAATGACGATTTCGGGAACTCGTCAGCTCCTCCTCACGTAGTATTTCCAGCACCTCATCCATAGACTTGTCCCGCTGAGTTTTCAAGATGTCTCGGACTCTTGCAAATCGGCCACGCAGTCCCCGGACAGTGTGGTAGACAAGTTCACGTTCGGAAACCTCTAGGCCCAGTGCTCGACATTTTGTCGCTAGTCCTCGTGCTCTGGCAATGTAGTCGTTTGCACTTTCATTTTGAAGAATTTCTAAGTTTTTCAACTCGTTTGCAACGTCGATTTTTCGATCTTCTTGCTGACCCGTGAAATTCGATTTTATTTTGTCCCACAATGTCTTTGCATTGTTTTCTGTTGCGTATTGGAGGGCTTGCTGATCGGACAATGATAATTTAATGTAGGCAACAGCATCAATGTTTTTTTGATCCCAATTGCTGGATTCATCACTTTTCAAATCGTTGGGTTTTTCTTCTAAAATAACTCTGTCTAGTCTTTTTAGTGTCAGTGCTGCTTGAATTTTCAAAGCCCATATAAAGTAGTTCTTACCATCCAGTTCTGGAACATTTAGTTTCTCCATTATTCTAGTATAACACACAGTAAAGTCGTCAGGATCACACAGACATCACGAAAATAGTTTACGTTTCAAAATCAGTTCACGTACATTGAACCACGTGCTAAATAACTTTCGGTTTGTCCGTAAAACGCTAACTAGTAACTAGTTGAAATAATCCACGCTCTCTGCTAACATTTGTTGTTCATGTGGATCGTTTTAGTTTTAAATGTCCTCATTTTATTTAAGATTGTTCACACAGTAATTTTACACATAATAGTCCACACAGGATTTTACATATGCCATCTTTTATGGCGTCTGATCTCTTTCCACACAGGAGAAGAAGTGATGTGTGCCTCCCCCTAGCGACGAACCTCATCACACACTTTGTGCGTGCGCCACATAGGCATAATAAAATAGTTCGCTCGCCAAAAGCAACCACAAAGAGTTCCATAAACTATTCGTGAATTAATCCAGAAACGTGTTTAAAACATTAATTTCGTTTAAGGTCTAACAGATTTGAATATTATTTGAGAAAAGTTCGCAATTTTATCTTAATGGTTAAATTGTATCGAGATCATTTTGTATGTAAATATTACCTTTACAGAGGACCAATTGCGCTTTTCCAACTGCCTTTTTACTATTTGTTTTTACCCAAGTTAGGTTGGCACGGAGTGGAAATCAGCTGGCCTTCCCTGATCCTGGACTGCTGGGGTCCTTCAAGGAACGATCTTTTTTCTTCTCCCCCTTTTAGTACTTGATTTTTCTTAATGTCACCTGTCGCCTAATGAGTCTTGTATGACTCTATCATAATTCAACGACAACCATTATTCACAATGCAAAATCTAATAAACATTGACATATATGATTTTTTTAAAGAGAAAACTTTTCCATCAGATGATCTTTTATCATATAGTAGGGTCACCCACTCTCCTGACCGTTTCCTAATATTGTCAAATTATTCGAAACCCGCCCTTGTGAATGGAACCGATACTGTATCAAAATCGACGTGCGAAAGAAACCCTTCTAACTTTATACATGCAAGATATAAATAAAATATTGATTTTATTTCTGTCTATAGATCATTTATGTGATGCGCAACCCTAAGGACACGGCCGTCTCGTACTACCACCACCACAAGATGAGCACCTTCCTCGGGAACTCGACCTCTTCCTTCGACAAGTTCCTGCAACACTTCATGGCAGGACACGGTAAGGAGAGGGATAAACCATAGAGATCGAAAAACCGTGCGCCATCGCCTACTATCTAGAGGGGAAACGGGTCAAAATCTGTTTCCTTTGAACACTTCAACATGGCGGCCAGCTGCGTAGAAAATGACAGTACTAAAATTGTGCTTTTTTAAAAGCTGTTATCTTGGAGCTGGTGGCTCTTTGAAATTTTTTGTAGACGTGGATTTTACTTTTATGATTCATGAATCAAGATCTTGGGTAGTTCTATTTTTATTCAGTGAAATAATTTTAATGTCAGACTCAATTTTGGATGATATTTTTATGATTGGCTAGGCTTAACGATGAATATAAAATCAAAAATTCCACAAATTATCAACAAACAACTGTACACATTTTCGGTTACTTATTAATATAATATTTGACATTCACAAAAGGAAATTCGAAATATTTGCAGTTATCAACTAGAATCAACTCAACAATCACGATTCTTAAAAAAAAAAGCGCAATTTTAGTACTGATGTACATAAAATTCCCTCTTGTTTCACCATTACGTTTCTCCTCTACATAGTGTGCATAGCGCACGGTTTTCTCTATCTCTATGGGATAAACAGGACCAAAGGCTTATAGTATTTTTTATATGTGCACAAAAGAATTAGGAGGATATGACATTTTCTTCTTCTTCGACAAGAGTGCAACAGCCTACAGGGGCGATTTTAAAGCTCCCCCAGTCCATGGCGACTCCTTTTCAGTTCAAAATTTGTCGAAATTTCAGGTCAATATCTGTATCGTTGGGACTCTCTTG
Source organism: Hylyphantes graminicola (assembly GCA_023701765.1). Lineage (NCBI taxonomy): Eukaryota > Metazoa > Arthropoda > Arachnida > Araneae > Linyphiidae > Hylyphantes > Hylyphantes graminicola. The sequence continues at coordinate 4,125,022 of CM043113.1, forward strand.
GGAATTTCACATCTTGAAAATCGCAGTGTTTTTCCTATGGAGAATATTCGCAAGGCAATTACCGCCACAATTTTAATAAAAAGTTGCTAGTTTTTTAAATCATTGTAAAGAACGAACGGAGTAGATTTCATAGAACTAATTTGTTTTGTGAAAATCAAATATTTAGTATTTTTAATAATTTTTTGAAGTTAGAACTTAATGCGTACTCCATTTTTTACTAACTTCAAAAAATTATTAAAAATACTAAATATATGATTTTCCCAAAACAAATTAGTTTTTTGAAATCTACTCCTTTCGTTCTTTACAATGATACCAAAAACTAGCAACCTTTTATTAAAATTGTGGCGGTAATTGACTTGCGAATGTTTTCCATAGGAATAACATCACGATTTTCAAGATGTGGAATTCCCAAGAGAGTCCTTTTAATGGTGGTTGCTTTGGATGACCTATGTGATTTGAGGCTGCCTATTGAGCATATAAACGCAAAAAATTAAAAAACAAAAACATTTTAAAATTGTCAAATGCAACATATCAAGCTATTGCATTGATTTAGTTTAAAGGTCACGCTGCTTGCAAAGTACTATAACAGTGAAAATCCTTTTACATAGACGGTTAAGGGGGTCCAGTACCTTCCCAACTTTCCTTTTTATTTCTGTACTTATACTATTCATATTTTATACATTGTGCATCATGCATTAATAAAACCTTTTTGCAAAAAAATTCTGAAAATGATTCGCTATTTTTAAAAAAGTATTTTTTTGTTAAATATTTTAACAATTTTAAAATCCTTACCCCTTCTTTATTTTTCGACTTAATCACCAAATTTTTTTATATGAGTTCCTCTATAATATCTCAACAAAACTATGCATCCAAGTTTTAATCAAGATTCAACTTTAAAAAAAATATTTTTCAAAATTATATAAAAAAAAAATTTACTAAGAAAGTAAAATTTAAACTTTGAAATTTTTTTTCAAAAACACTGACAACATAAATTAAAAGTTTTAATGCATAGTTTTGTTCACTATACTTTTAGGATGCTATAGAAATTTACAGAAACTTTGTATGTAAAATATTAAAAGAGGAGTAGTATTTTTCACTATCCAAAAATTAAAAAAAAAAAAACACGAACAGAGATACGAGCATTTAAAGTATATATCTGTATTAGGATACTTGGAGAGTGACTCTCATTCAAAAATTAATAACTCAAAAACTAATGCATAAAATTTAAAGCGGTGTTTTGAAAAATGTTAAAAAATGTTCAGGCAATATTTTTAAAAAATAATTTTAAAAATTGAATTTTTCATGATTTTTGGGTAGTGGACCCTTAGCAGTGACGTAAAATCCACTTACTGCAAAATAGTTAACAATTAAATGGTACATTTTGGATCATTATAATTGGAAAATAATTAAGAGGCATTTAAAAAGAAATTGTGCTCTGTAGTACCCGTTCATAGTATCATAGTAGTGTGTTGTTACCAATTTCGAATGCCAGCATTTCATGCAATGATTCTTTTCAGTCGTGTATGGATCGTGGTTCGATCACGTGCTCCCCTATTGGCAGTTCTGCAAAGACCATCCAAACAATGTCTTTTTTATGACGTACGAGGAGCTGAAACTAGTAAGTCTTTTAATATTGCTTCGACATTTATTGCGTTCATATTTGTACACCAATAAAAATAATAAATGAATTACATGACACTACTTTAATTATTTAAATACTCTCTAATTTGTGTTTCTCTGTAAGCTATTTTGATATCTTCAGAATAGAGAGTTTATTTTCGGAAATTGAATAACTTTTTTTTTACAGTCGATGGGGAAGAAATTATGTATGGTGTTATTCGATTTATACAAATTGTGGTGCTGCCATCTATGGCTCACAAAGAAAAGTACAACTTATACCAATGCTAATTTGGTAGTGCTGACATCTAATATCGTAAATTAAAATGAAACACTGAAGTGAAGATTTTTTTAAAAAATTATCTTATTCAAAAGAGGAAAGCTAAACGATCTTTAGCTAAGCGATCCAAATTCAATCAAAGTGATGAAACATTAAATTAACAACATTATAAAACCACTTAGACGTTTAAAGTTCAACAGTGGCATAATTAGAAACAATCTTACAAATTTAACTATACTCACATTGACTTGTGTAAATTCCCTCTTGTAGAAAAGGATAAAACATTTTCTTGGTGCACTTTTTTTAGAGTGAATTGAGATTATATTTTTCTGACACTAGAGAATTTTTAACCAAAAATTGTTAAATAATGCGATTTTTGTAATTGTATTGATGGAGTTGTTAATTTAATTAATTTGATAAACTTTAAAACTTTAAATTAATTGATTAAATATGTACTTGAATTCTTAAACTAAATTAGAATCCTCTCTTTCAAAAGGATCTGCGTGGTATGGTGCTGCGTCTTTGCGACTTCCTAGAGCGCCCCCTGTCGGACGAAGCAGTAGACGCGGTCGTGCGCCACTGCACCTTCGAGAGTATGAAGACCAATAAGATGGTGAACAGGGAACAGCTACCCATCGCGGATCTGTTCGACATGACCAAATCTAAGTTCATGAGGAAAGGTAAACTAAAGATTGACTTTTTCCTCTCTGAAAGCATGCATAAATAGAACTAAGTTGACTTAAGGTCGCTGGAAGCCGTTTCAGAACAAGGAGAATATATAGTGTGTATTTTGACGTAACTAAAAAATGTTGACTCTGTGTGTGATTGGCCATTAATAAAGCTTATTGTGTAACTAACACATGAAGGATTCGTCGTATAAATACGTATAGAGGCTGTCAAATTTTCTAACAACACACCGATTTACTAACAATTTATAAAATGTTTATAATATTATTTAGTTTTATTATTTTAAGTGCTAGGGTAACTTTTACTATAAGAAGATATTTCAGAAACTATTTACAGAAACTTTAACAGTGCGTTGAAAAGTTAAATTCAAAACTATGCTGCGAAAACAAATTTACACTGGACACATACTTACACACACGGGCTTTTAATCTTGTGTAAAGCGTCAACATTATTTTCCCAAAATCAACGTCACAAACTTCGGTTACCATACATAAATTCATAAACAGTTTCTTTGCTATTGCTGACTTATGAAAGGTACCTTAAAATTGAAGAGCTTAGTGGAAGAAGTGAAAGTTTTGAGAAAAAATTGTGCAAACTAAAAATTTTGAAGCTTATTTCCACCTTTTTGTCACTTAGCACATTTTCCCACTGAACTCTTCCATTAATAGTTAATGAAGAATGGATTTTAGTTCTTAGAACGTTCTTTCTAAAGCGTTCGATTTGTAACACTAAATAAACTGTACACATTACCATTCTTAAGACGTGTTCTGCAGAACGTTCTATACTGCAACGTCCCATTTGTAACAGAGAAGCCACATTATAGGTAACATTACATGTTTTTGTCTCTGATCCAGGCATCATCGGAGACTGGAAGAACCACTTTACACCGCAACAGTCCTCGGCTTTCGACGATCTTTGTGCGGCCCGGTTGGCAGACTGCGACCTCCCAATAGTGTCCGAGCCCCAGGACGCCGAGGCGCTTTTCGAACAGTTCGGCCGCATCCTGTACAACCACCCCGAGATGCAGGGTACGTACCAAACGCTTCTAATAATAATATTAAATAGATATGAAGGGTGTCATTGTAAAGATCACATTTTCCAAAGTATAACTAAGTTCTATAATCTATATCGTCACTTAAGTTACCTCATGTGCAATTATCAGACTTACTGTACAGTAATCCTTGGCGAGATTTTTTCGGATTTGGCGACAAATAACTTTTGCGGCAACTGTCTGACTTCGACTGATGATTCGAATTTTTTGACTTCGCAACGATGACGTTTTTCGGCAAACCTATCTGGCCATTATTCGCTCATTTCAGTTGGGTTTTCGGCCGACTTTTGGCGCGATTTTGAATAGTTTATCAATCGTTACCTTTCAGTAATTTTTTACTGTTGTGCAAAGTGAGATAGCACATGTGGGAACTTAAGTGACCAGCTAAGATTATACTAAATTGCCTCGGCAGGTGAAAAGAAACCTTTCCCAATAAACGCCCAACATCAATCCCGCCCTAAATTTGACGAATGCAATCTTTGCATTCGGTAGATCTGGTGAAATTTTCGACAGTAGTAATCGCAAACAGACATATAAATACCTTCTGTCACATAATTCGGTCGATTGGGCTTGCTCTTGAGGAGATATAACCTACTTTTTTTTATCAGTAAGTAAATCAGTAGGTCTGTAAACAGTACTTTTTTTCTCGAACAGCTTCGTGTCCCACTCCGACGTGGTCGTCAGACGAGGACAGCGACGACCCAGAACCCCTCGCCGAATTCCAACCGAGGTTCCAGTCCCGAAGATGCTTCGAGACGTTCTTCCAGATGTACTTACAGTCCGACCCTGTTACCCTTCTCTCCTGACGGAACACTCATTTCTCTATTGTCTTTCATGAAAGTCGCTAGATACGGCCTCTACACTACACTCTTGAAACAAAGGAGTGAAATCCACTTCTGTAGGGGAAGTGCATTTTCGTCACTGGAAAGGAGTGAATATTTACTCAGACTGATTTAAAATCACTCATTTGGAGTGATCTTGTCGCAGATTCAACATACAAATTATCCACTCCTGAAGGAGAAGTGCATTTTCAACACTGGAGAAGTGAAAATTAACTTAGACCGAGTTAAAATCGCTCGTTTGTTTTAAGAGTGTAGATACTGAATTAGAGAGTCTAGACAGCCTTGGCGAAATGAAATTAAACAGTCATTTAACTTCGTTATTGGCTTGGAGGCAAAGAAGACTCATAGACTCAATTAAAACTGAATCGCTTTGCTTTGTGAAAGAGTTAACCAGTTGGGTGTTGTTTTTGATTTTTAATAACCGAAAATTCAAATTTCTATTAACCTTCAAATGTATGAATTTTTTTTCATCCCGAAAAAATATATGTGTATCTTTAATACTCATACATTATAGGAAAAATACTGAAAGAAATTTAACTGCATTAGAATTTAAATAATTTCAATTTTTAAAAAATTTTCCATATGACGAAAACCAGCTACAAAATTCCATTTTGGATAATAATGACTAGAAAACTTCTAAATATTTTTCAAAATAACCCTCTTTAACTGTATAATGAATTTTTCAAAACAATTTATTTGTATTTAGTACTAATATTATTATACTTTGAAAACTGCCAAAGACGTAATTTCACAAAAGTTAATAACTTCACTCTTTAATTTTGAATACACTTTTACTACTGTCATCTATGAGGATTATTAGTAACTAAAACTTCAAAATGGAAAGCAATAGATGAAAAAACACAAATTTGTCGAGAGGGAGCACTACTTTAATAAAATAAAGTGGATTATGTTACTTGTTGCCATAAGTCAACAGTATGCATTAAAGGGTTAATAGAAACTATAAAAAACACAGCTGCCGTAGGCAGGTAAACGTCAGTACCTAGGATAGTGAACTGGACCATTGTTGTGGGAACTCAATATCTTTAACCTAAAAAAAGTATATAAAATGACTGATTATTTTAGAGTGAAAATGGTCCAATTCATTACTGTGCTGTTTATACATGCCCAAGCACATATATAGCCCTCTACATTACATTATTAGTTATTTTCGCATCGAAAACTACTTCAAACGTCTGTTATTCTTTTGAAGGTTTCAAAGGTTGGTTATGGAACTAAATGTGTAATTTATAATGTGTGATACTTCCATGACATCTAATCAACCACTTTCATACCAATGACAATCTGTACATATTTGATTCATCCTCTTATATAAGCATCTATACATATCATATAGTCTATTATCTTCATATATTATGCATATTCTGTATATAGTTTGAAAATAAAGTATTTGTTTCTTAAAGAATAAGTTTACTTTTAAGAAAAATAAAATGTAGAAATTACTCTCCGCGCCAACCTAACTTGGGTAAAAACAAAGAGTAAAAAGGCAGAGAGAAAAGTGCGATTGGTCAAATAGTTGGAAAATCTTGTAAGGTAATATTTGCATACAAAATGATTTGAATACAGTTTAACCAAAATACATTTTTCACATTCTGATAAAATTGCCAAATTTTCTAAAATAATATTCAAATCTGTTAGACCTTAAACGAAATTAATGTTTTAATCGTGTTTTCTGGATGGATTCACAAATAATTTATGGAACTCTACATGGCGGAAGGATCTCCTCCATAGCATATTTCTATTTACCCAACTTAGGTTGGCAAGGAGTGTAGTTGTTTTTTCAATGAGAAAAACATGTACTACAAAAAAAAAAAAAAAACATGAAAACAACTTTGAAAAATCCTAAATTTATTTTTCAATTGAAAAAGTGACAAGTCTCTATAAAATGCATGAATAATAAAGAGAACTTTAAAAGTTATACAATACAAACACACAATAATACTGTATTTCTATGTAAAACATACAAGTACAAAAATATAAATTAAAAATAAATAGGAGCTATAAATGTGGGTCAATAATTTAGCATGTGAAATGCAACTGGAATTCAAAAGCTGGAATTGTATAAAATCACATATCAATGCTACTATAATGGACATTACTTACGTTAACGCAAAAATATGTTAACTTTATCTAATATTTTGCAGGGTTTTTTTTTGTATAAAATAAACTTTATATTTATACTCAGCAAAAATTGTGCGATTTTTACAAAACATTGTTAAACATTAATACAGACAGAAATGTAGTGTGACACATACATAAAATATTTTCAAAAATTTTATAATTACAGACATAATAGTTCATCAAAAGTGATGTAAACATGGTCATGTATATGTGTAAAAACAGTTAACAGTTGTCTCAGTTTTAATTTGTTTCAAATTTAAGATAATATAAGGAAACATTTTTGGCTCAATAAACAGCAAAAATTTCATGAGGTAAAAACATGTAAACTCTTTACTCAAGTTTCCCAGCTTATTTACTTAATATTGTGTATGATATAAATACAATTCAAATACTTGTATCTACCTATTTGTTCATAAAAAATATATACAATATTTCTTTCCCAACTATAATACTTTTTCTTTAAACAGCTCAAAATGGACCAATAAGAATACTTCTTTGATACAAGAGTGAAAGATCTTTGTTCAAATGTGCATTTAATTCAAACTTACATCTTTTGAATCTTATTTTACTTAAAATACCTAACTAAGCTTTTTTCTCTATAAAGTAAAAACAAGCAAACACTAGTGGTAACATTTAAATAATATAATTTTAACAGCATTTTAAGTAACTTGGCTTTAAAAAAAATTAAAATCACAGAAAAAACTTTTTATCTTTGTACTTAGCTATGCACAGCTAACAGCCTACGAGTTTGTTATTGACCATAAAAAGTAACTGAGGTACATAAAAAAAATAAGCAAACTGTCCAATTTGAACATAAATCCCAATTTTAACAGTACTTTAACTTTGCAACAAAAAAATAAATCAAAAATCAATATGAAAACTCCTATTTTTCATCATTCACTGTAAACAATGCACATTCAAAGCACTCCTATCAATTTCTTTATTGAATACATTAAAACTATAATGAAAGCTCATACTTCAAATGTGCATTTACTTCAAAGTTCATTTAATTTTATTAAAATTCAAATATCAAACTCTGCTTTTTTTCTTCAATAAAAAGAAAAGTATGAAAACAGTCACATTTAAATGCAAAACCCAACTTTTACAGCACTTAAAGTTTCTCATCAAAATAATAAATCAAAAACCTATATTAAAAAAATCCTATTTTTCTTCATTGACTGTAAACAGTCCTCGGGGCACATTCAAAACACTCCTATCCACTTCTTCATTGGTAATATCCAAAGTAGAAAGAGAACTCAGAGTTCCCCAAGAATATGAAGTCCCGTGAAAAGGCACTTGACTAGACGTCCCATGTAGGTTTAAGTCTTCCGGCCTTTGAACAGAACTGTCCAGATTTAGATGAGGATTTGTCGTGATTTCGCCCTCAGATAGAGTGTTAAAGTTTAGTACTTCTCCTTCTGATATCGAAGACATTGATTCGTACACTGCAAAACAAAAAGTAAGGTGACGTTAGATAGACAATTTTTTTTATTGAATAAAATGCAAATATATTCTACATCAGTAAAAGTTGGAGCAATAAATTATGGAAAAGTAGGGGGAAATTATAGTTAAAATTGAAAATCTAAATACAAAAAAAAATGGTCTTAAATAAATATTTTCATTTCATATATAATGGATGTTTATCTACATAGTAAAATGTTGAGCAAAAAAAGTTATGCGATGGGAGGCAGAAATGTTTTTAAACAAGAAGAATTCATATTTTATTGGATAATTGTCCCAGAATAATTTTAGTCAAACAATTTTCACCAAGTTTAAATGTTCATAATTTTGAAGAAGATGCCGATAAGGTTAATTTATCATGAGCAAATATATGTTCAATGTATATGTAGCTGCATGCAAAAATGTTTAAAAATTGCTTTGGTTAAAAGCTACATTTAAGGTACAATTCAGAAAAATTAAAGTAAAAGTTAATGTAAATTTTGTTTGATAATTTGTTCTTTTCTCCTTTAAATAACTTGCATTTAAATTCAGAAAAATGAAAGTAAAAGTTAATGTAAATTTTGTTTGATAATTTGTTAATTCTCCTTTAAATACTTTGCATTTAAATTCGAATTATTCTCCTAATTTTCTTAAAATCTAATAAAACTATGTAAATCCTGTTTTTTGTTATAATTATTACAACAATACAAATTAAAAATCCAACAAATTTTTGACATTTTCAAAACCATTTTAAATCTGAAGTTTTTAATAAAAATAAGCAATCAAAAACTGTGCGTTGAAGTTTTGAATAAAAATAACCAAGCACATACCCATGCACTGTCTAAGATCAGTGTATGTTGCAATTTTATCATAAAAACATCACAAATTTACTACCAATAACTAGAATTATACATAATATAAACAAACAATAATCAGTAGAAAAATCAAATTTTTAAAACCAAAACAATATAAAAAAAAATGAAGTATTAAATCTAAATAGCAAAGCAAAATGCCCTTACGCTGCTTAGGAAAAGTATGTGTGACTTCGCCTTCCGACCGAGAACTGACTCTTCTTACTTCACCTTCAGACATAGAAAATTGCCCAGGAGAAGAAATCTCAATTGAAGGAGGGTTTCTTTGGAAAGGGGTGGGTGGAATGGGAGTATCTGGAAAATTCATCATTAAAAAAAAGTTACAGAGTTAAGGCATTTTCTTTATGTACAATTAATTCTAAGAAATCCACCTAATACAATTTATTTAAAGGAATAACTTAAACAGTAAGTGAATTTCTTATTTAATACTTTTCTTAATTAATTTATCTTAACTAAATATTTGAGTAACGATGTAAACTTTTTATGAAAGATTTTTAAAATAATCACAATTACAGTAAGATATTTTTAAACAATTTCATTTGTGTTTTCATCAATTGTAATTTTATTTTCAATTCATTTGTGATTCTTTTTAGTTTTCTTCTTTTGTAATTTGTATCCTTTCAATTGTTCATTCACTTTCATCATCAATAATTTGTAGTTAATTTTTGAGATTGTTATAAAGTAAATAATAATAACCCTTACTGAAAGTACCAATCGCATCTTAAAACAGTGTAATGTTAAAGTAGTGTCATATTACCATTAATATTATGCTATCAATAAAAACTATAAGTTCAATCTATTTTCTAACTTTGTTTCTAACTCAACTAAACAGTTAACACAGACATTTTTAGACATACACGTGTCATATGCAGTAGAATAACAACTACTACACAGATAAGCATACTTATTAATTAAGCTACTTCTAGAAAAGGAGAGAGATTAGACGTCTAAGGATTTTTATTTAGTGTAAAGAAATCCTTTAAAGTAGTTAACGGGACACAATCCCGGAGTCGGGCTTGCCAAAGAGCACACAATCTTACATCTTGAAGTCTAATAAAAAAGTGAATATAACTTTAATGGTTGTGAGAAGAGTGGATCAGAAGTCAAAACAAATCTGCCGAGTCTGCAATTTGTCTGGGTAAGAATGTATTGAGGCCTATTAAAATGTGGGAACTGTTCGATGGATCGGCAAGACATTCAGTGAGAGTTAATAAGAAAGAACTGTTATTTGTGTGCCTAATGTTAAAATCTTATAGAGATTAGTGCGATATAACACATACATACGTCTAAAAATCAGGGAATAGGTATTTTATTTAATACTTTAATTTTCAACCATAAATCACAACAATAGAAGTTGAAAACTCAAAAAAAAAAAAAACATACCACTGCCACTATCGTACGGAGATGTCATGGAATACATTTGTAGAAGATGAAGAGGAGGAATTTCTCCCTCACTGAGGGAGTAGATTTTGTCCTGAAAAAAAATACACAAACATTAAGTTTTATTTTAAATAATACTTATCTTGTAAGATGATATACAAGATCCTAGAAATAAGTTCATTGCTTGTTTTATGTTTAAAAAAGGGCTATTTAATGTGTTACGCTAGAAATACAAAATTCTAGAAGAAGCTAAAACACATAAAACTTGTAACTTTTAGAACTAAAATAGGCTTCTTCTTAGGCTGAACTCGTTTGATTGATTATTAGTTGAAAATTTTTAGTCCTTAAAATGTAAAAATTAACAAGGAGTGACTTTTTTTGTTATCAATCCTCTATTTATATGCTGCTGATTAAAAAAATGACAAAACTATAAGTCAAATTTCTGATTTTTTAGGCTTGAACAAAAAAAGTTATGTTTTTTAGTGGTATGCGACTTGTAATGATTTAACACATTAAATAAAATAGCAGATGAATTTAACTGTGTATACATTTATAAAGTAAATATCATGAATGTATAAATATACAATCAATTGTATATTCAAACTAAATTAATTTCAATTCTACGGTTTAACCAGATTTTTGCTTATCTGGCTTGCTGTTGTACCCATTTAAGATGGTTAAGATGTTGATTACTGTACATACCCTTGAAGAAACTATTACTAGACTACAACTGCAGTGATGCAAAATATAACAGCGACATAAATGTTAATAAATATGCAACAAAAGTATTGCATTCAATTACATCAATATAAAAAGAAAAAAAAAAGGAAAACGGTCAACCACAAAAACGACACTCTTTTTTTTAAGTTCTTATTTCAGCTAATAATAAATTCGCTATGCCCAATAGATTTTTAGTACAAACACAATTTTACTTGTTTTGATTTTTCAAATTTTATATTGAGAATATAATAGTTAAAGGTTACTAATTCCTTTAATGCTTTACAAATAACATGTTATTTCAGAGGTAACTTACAACATCACTGGAACCGCTTTCTTCTGTGGCGACATTTGAGTTGCTCTGCACTGGGGTCTTGTCTGTGTAAAAATTAAAACATATCAGTGTGTGCAACTTAAAAAAAAATACTAATTATAACCACTGTTTAAGTTGGACTAGACCAGGGTATAAAAATGTTTTTTTTTCTTGGGAAATAAGAAATTTACAAAGACCAAACATCATTTGAATAAAGATAATATTGTGTTATACATAATAAAAGGTATTGGGCTGATTTGATTTGAGATACTTTTTTTCAATAAATTTAAAGTCTGTTACAAACTTTGTGAGGAATTAAATGGAAATTGGGAACCAGAATTAAATGGGAATATAACACTGCCTTAAAAGGCTGTACTTTATGGTAACTCTTGTTATTGTGTTCTAAATATATGTTATAGTGTTATAGTTCGTAAAATTTCCTTTTGTTATTTTTATTACTGACTATGCATACAATTATACCCTTCTGAAGAAGTATTACAAAAAAAAAAAAAAAAAAAAAAAAAAAAAAAAAAAAATCCGCAGGTACAGAACTTTTTTTTGGATGTGTAGAGTTGGTTTTGAGTTTTCAAGTGAATGATTGTGGAACAAAGATTTAAAAAACTCTAATTTCTTAGGTTTATTAATTGTACACTGTTACTTTCAAACAACTTCTAAGCTAACAGATATCTTTTCTTTTTAAATGCTTTTCAAAGATGCATAATTTATACATATTATGTAGTAAAAACAATAAATTAATAGTAAATAAATGAAAATTTTCATTTTTGAAAATTAATAAAGAAAATAATTTAAACTGTGAAACATCAAAGAATCCCAGTTCTGTTTTTTTATGCAATAATTTTTTCATAAATATAGAGATTAATATAAAGAAATTTTTCTTCATGAAAAATCAAACTACCTGATTGAGAAAGCAGCCTCAAATTCCACGGCAAGTACACCTCCCCTTCGGACAGTGTATCATCCACAAAACTGACCGGAGTACTGGACACGGAAGACTGGTCTTCTGTGTAGAACGTCTGAGTTGCAGCAGTTCTGCACGGCCAAATATACTGGTCGGAAGAGTCTACTTTGGTAGGAGGGGAAACCTGGACAGAGGTGCTGGTTAATGGGATGAGAGGTTGTTCGTATTGGGTGGATGCATTGGTGGACTGCGGGATGGGAAACTGTGAAAGAAAAAGGGTAAATAATAATGTAAAGTTAATAAATGTAATAAGGTAAATAATTGCAATAAGATTTTTTAAAAATTGTAATAAGATACAAAAAAAATTTAATAAGATAAAAAAAATTAATAAGGTAAATAATTGTAATAATGTCAATAACTATAATAAGATCGATAGCGAAAGTCGCCAAGATGGTGCTACAAAAAAATGGCTCTCAGTTCTGCGGAATGCGCCAAGTCTGCAGAGGCTTGACCGCCAATGTTGCAGCCCCATTAGAGAGAAGAAAAAAATAATAGGGTCAATAATTGCAATAAGGTAAATAATTGTAATAAGATTTTTAAAAAAATTGTAATAAGATTAAAAAAAATGCAATAAGATTTTTAAAAAAGTTAATAAGGTAAATAATTGTAATGAGGTCAATAATTATAATAATGTCAATAACTATAATAAGGTCAATCATTGTAATAAGGTAAATAACTGTAATAAAGCAAATAATTGTAATAATGTAAATAACTGTAATAAGGTAAATAACTGCATAAAAATAAATAACTAATTTTGTAGGAAAATACAATGGCCGACTTAAAATAAATGTCCTCCCCAAACTATTCAGGTTTTAAAAAGTGGAAACAATTTGAATTCTTAAAGTTACACAAAGACAAGTGGTACATTGATTACATTAGCTTTGTGCTAATATCTACAAAGAAGTTATAAAAAAAAGAGAGTTGGGGGAAAATCTTGGGGAGAAAACAGATTCCTGTGGTATGACACATACTGTTCATAGAAAATAATAATATAAAGTTCTTTATGTACTTCAGCAGAAAAAGTACAGTGGAAATCTTTAAACAACTATTAGATCTTTGATGAATTAATATTATAAATTGCCAGAGAAATGAACTATATTAAAGTCACAATAGTACAGTGGCGGCCGCTTTTTGGAATCACTGGTTAATTGAATCAGCCGCTTAATTGGAATAAATTTCGTAGAACAGAACGGAATCTCTTTTTACATTGAAAATCCGCCGCTTATCGGAATCAAATCACCTTTTTACCGCCGTTTTAAGGACTCAAAAAATTCTATAAAAGCTCCTTTTTTCTACGATTCGTGGTATTTTTTTTCACCCCAAATGACCTCTAAATGCGAACCAAAGAGGCGCCGACGAATCCATCTTTAAAAAAAGGTAAATCGCAGAAATTGTATTATTAAGGCAAGGAGGGAGAGAGAGAACTATAGTGGGGGGGAGGGGGTAGATGGGAAGGAATTTGTAATCGACACGTGTGCATGAAGGTGTAGACAGTAGACTCATTTTGATTTTTGATCGATTAAATTAAGTACGTGTTTTTCGAAGTGTTATCGCAATGTTTAAACGGAAAGATTTTAGATTAGCCAACAAATATGAACTCCTAAAAAATATTTATAATCTGGAAAAATGCAGCCAAAGAGGAGCTGCAATTAAATTAGGACTTTCTCAAGCAACTTTATGTAGGATTTTGAAGAGAAGAAATTAAATTATAGAAAGTTGCGAAACAGAGCCCAACATAAATCAGAAATGTCATCGAGTTGGCAAAGCAGAAGACGTAGAAAACGCTTTATTAGAATGGTTTAAGGCCGCGAGGAGTAAAAATATGCCGGGCTCTTCAAATATTAAGAACTTTAGAGCAACGGGGTGCTATGTGTGATGATTATAATTCCTCTTATGACATTGAAAGGAAGGTAAACGAACTTATCAGTTATACGTTAACGAAGGCGAAAACAACGAAGTATTCATTCAAGTAAGCAAAATTTAACTAAATTTTAGTACTATAGTAAACATTGTTGTTTATGCTTTTAAATTTTGTTTTAAAATTATACATAATATCGTTCAAATTATTAAATTTTTGTAGGCATTCATATATTACCTGTTAATTTGCATAACTCTGGATTTTATTAAACATAACATAACGTGTTTTTCTTAATAATATGTAGTACTAGTATTACTCAGTAACAAGTATTTAAAAAAAATCATGTTATGTCTCATGATGACAACTTTTTCTTTATAATTTCATGACTTTCGGTTAAATGGTTCAGCCGCTTTATTGGTTCAAAACGTACTGGGACGGGTGTGATTCATTTAAGCGGCGGCTACTGTATTTTAAAATCGACAATAATTTTGATTTCATACAAAAAAAATTTTCTTTAAAAAATCAATTTTACAATATACCTTTTTATAGCAGTTAGTTTGCAATGATACATATTTCAACTTCTAGGGACAAAACCTCTTATAGACTTTTTTTGTTTATGATGTACTTGTTGCGAAGTTAAAATAGGATAGATAGAAGCATAAAAAATATCTATAAAACAGAATAGAAAGTAAAATTTTTCCTTAAACAAATTTCTTACCTCGCAAGTTTCAATACTTTTATCAGAAGTGATTACACGGTCCAGCTGAGTTGAAGTATCTGTAGTGGAGACAGCAATATCAGGACTGTAAAAGAGAGGTGAAAGAGGTGACTTATCAATGGAAAGAAAACACAGTCCTGACTTGTTTTTAACTTGATACTTACAGTTAAAAGTGAGGTAGAAATATTTCATTTTAAATTATTTACATATAACCCTTTAAGACCGGAAGTCAGATGGCGCTGATATAACCCTTTCAGTCCCAAAAATTTACTACACTACAGAAACATCCGATAATCACAAAATAAGATTATTTTAGGTCAAAAATAAGAGTTCGATAAAAAAAATCATTTTAATTTTTTATATGGTTTTTGCAATAGTGACAACATTTTTTAACTGTGGAAAGCAACAAAATAAAAAATATATATGTTAGCTAAAAACACTTCAAGTTAAATATTTCAAGGTCATATTATTAAAAAAAATAGTAATTATTTTAACCGAATTAGTTTAAATTGAGTTTTAAATATGTGGAACTGAAGTGAACTTACAAAAATCAGGTGAAACGGTTGTTAGGTATTTTCTAAATAAAAGAAATAATAGTTCTGACTTCTATTGAGATTAATGTAAAATATTGTATAATAGAACAAAGTGAGAAGAATCAAATGATGTGTGTTTGGATGTCATAACGGGACATAAACATTTGGGGAAAAATATTGAAAATGATGATTCCAAATGGCATCACTGGGACTGAAAGGGTTAAAATTATGATACAAAATTTGGTGTTTTATCGAAAAAATGGGTTAAACAGCATCAAGATGCCAGCAACTCCTTAAAAACAGTCTTTTTTATACAACTAACGAATGGTACAAGTCAGCTGCTTTGGTATCGATATTTTTGAAGAGCTTGAACATTCTCTTCACTTTTATGCCCGCAAGATCATGATAGCTCGGTCAGAAAGGGTTAAGGCCAAATGAAACTCCCTTAAATTATGGAAAAAAATCCCCAATAATGCTTACAAACTACTTAAATAATTTATCAATAAGCAACAAATGTAAAAGCATTCAATAACTATAGCTCAATGCGACAGAACTATATATGCAATTTATACAAATACCTTAATTTTGGGGTAGAAGCATCCGGTTTTGCACTACTGTTACAGAAGTGCTCGTAAATGCTGCTTATCATGTGTTCCATTTTTGTTGAGAATTCTGTTCCAAGACCAGCTGGTGAGGATGAACTGTTAACTGAAAAGAAAACAAAAGAAAAGTAAAAACCAAAAAGACATTATTCATAAGGAAAATTATCATAAAGATAATAGGAAAATGTAAACAAACAAATGTCACAAAAGTGCGATGGATTGCTCGTAACTGTGGTTTGGTTTGGTTTGAATTATCGTCGCACTAGAGCTACACGAGGGCTATTGGCGACGGGCGTCGTATTTTAGAATCACAGTCAGATGACGAGCCACACCTGAATAGGCACCCAACGCAACCGTTAAGGGCGACATCGTACGCAGCGTTAGGACTTTGAAGGATATTTAACGTGCACTCCCTTACACAGGGTATTATTCGTCGGACATTTTTGGCTGCACGGGCCGTTTATAGGTCGGCAGCTATTTTGGCGATGCCCGGACCCGAACCTGGGACCTTCCGCATGCTAAGCGAGTGCTTAACCGACTGGGCTCCCCAGCCCTCTCGTAACTGTGGAATTATTTGACTAACTTTTAACTTGAAACTCTATATTTTTACTAAATTGTAAAATTTGAAGTATAAGAGTAATTTATAATCATCCGCTAAAAACATTAATTACAATTTTTTAAAAATAATTTTTTGTCAACATTTTTAATTTTAATCTTGTGCAGTGGAAAAACAAGTTTACACATCATCAATTTCCTTATCCCCCAGAAGGTAAACATATCTATACTTTAGTCGATAAAAAGCCTGTTGCATTTAGATAGGCAGAGTATTGCAAATATCGACAATTTGTTTCAAACTTAAGACGGTTTGACAGTCCAATAGAGCCAATGCATTTGTTTTGAAATCACAACTTCAGCTGCAGAAGTATTGCTTTGCCATGTTAGCCCTTTTTCCCCAGGTACGGGAATCAACAAGACATCGAAATGAAACAAATTTGAAACGAAAATGTTATCTAGTTATTTAATTATGTATTTTTTAAGTTTTAAAAGGCTAAAAATATACAGCAGATGGTGACACAATTGTAAAACTTTATTAATTAATAATTAAATAACCGGATGTTATTCTCATTTCACTTTTGTTTTAAATTGATGTTATGATGATTCCCCTACCTGATGAAAATAAGATAGCATGGCAAAGCAATAATTTTGCAAAAGTTGTGATTCTAAAACTAATGCATTAGCTCTATGGGACTGACAGTACCTCTTAAAGTAAAGTAACATGGAATGTAATCGTTCATAACCACAGATTAAGTCCAACATACTTTGGTCTTTATTTTCAACAACAAGACCAGAAGTGTCAGTCGTTTTGTCAAAGTGTTCCATTTGGCAGCCAGCAGATTTTTCAACTTCAGGGTGTCTGTCTGAATTATCCGGTAAAATAGTAACCTGCACTTCTTTAGAGGCTTGAGCCGTACGGACAGATTCAGATTGTTGATTGTCTGTTTGAGTTTCGCTATGAACCTAGAAAGTGTGCATTGAAAAAAAAAAACTTAAATTAACCCTTTCAGTCAAAATGACAATTTGGCATTATCACTTTAGAATTTTTTTCTGATTGTCTAAAGCCATTTATGATATCAAAAAGCACATCATTTGATTCTTCAAACTTTTTTCTATTAGATAATATTTTTTTATTAATCCCAATAGATGTCAGCCCTGTTATTTTTTAAAATTATGATAAAAAAAATAATGATGCCAAATGGCATCACTGTGACTGAAAGGGTTAAGTAATCGAGACAATAAAAAAAAAGTAAGTTTTGGTCTGAAGAAACTTTTGATTACCAACTTTATAAAATTTTTTTTTTTAAAAGTTTGAGCAATTTTGTAGCAATTATAAAATAGATTTAAAGTATATCAATAACGAGTCATAGTACCAAAATATCTTTATAATATTAACAGATGATTTATGTGAGATAACTAGCAATGAATAGTTATTTATAAAAATAAAACTTTGACTAAATTACTTTTAACTTGTGTGTTAAACATTAAAATTACTAATGAAATTTAAATACATTTAAGATAATTCTTTCTAACTGAAATGTCGATTTTACTTCACTTAAGTATTGTCATTACCATTTGAACTATGTGAACCAAAGGCTTTTGTGGCATATCTACTGGAGTGGATTCTTTATATTCAGCCAAGAATTCTTTAAGTAGAACTTTCATCTGTTCTTTATCCAGCAGTTTATTCTCAGGGACAAAACCTAAAAGAGAAACAGTTTGTAAAATTACAGAATAATGTAGAGACGTATATGTCGTATTGCAATTTAATCATTCAAACACAAGCCTAACGGTTTATTTTTTAAACCAACCTTTATTCTTCCAAAGTTTCAAATGACTTCAACATCTTTAAAAAAAAAAAAAAAACTACTATAAAAACGCAATACTGCCCGTTCTTACTATCATCAAAATCTGAGTGATGCCAACAATAAGTACACTTTTTGAAGGAAAAAAAAAAGAACAGCGTTATGCTATTTTCGATAATTTTCTATTTAATTTACAAATTAAAATTTTTTGTTTTTATAAAAATAAAGATTATTATTATTAAAATAGACAAACGATATTTACATGTAATCACAAATATATGTTAATCACCTATTTTTTTTCATTTACTTAATTCTCAATCCCATTGCAACGGTTAATATGCTATTCAATAAGTACAATATCTAACACAAAAAAGGTAGATTTGGATAACATTGAATTAGAAGGCCCCTTGGCAAATATGTACTTATATAAAATATGTCAACATAAACCACACAAAATTAGTACCCTAACCTTTAAATCAAAGTGAAAAAAAAAAAACAAAAAAAAATTTATAAGATAAATTTATAAATGAAATAAAATACCCAAATCAATGTAAAAAATATATATTTTAAAACAAGAAGGGATATATTTCTGGTATTTATAATCTAGGTAAGTTATTAAACCTAAGATAAAAAGTTTTATTAAATACAATAGTTAGAGATTTTTTATAAAGTATTCTGCAGTTTGCTTACTTGTTTGGGTTGACATGCATTCTTTGGAAACCGACCTGCTTTGTATGGGATATTGGTCCCTATAAAAACAATCAAATTATTGATAATCATAAAACAAGAATGCGATTAATAGTTAAATAATAAACACAATAAAATTACCGCAAGTTTGGCCTTGTACCGCCAATAAAGGAATCAAGTTCACAATCATTATTTGGAGATATTAAGGCGGAGTCCTAGATGAACAAAATTAATTCCAAAAATTTTAAGCAAACAAAAATCAAATTTTAATACAAACTCAAGACTAATACAGAAAAAAATAAATATAAACAGACAGTATAAGCTTAAAAGCAATTGTAAAGGATTCTAAATATCTTTTTAGACCACACTCAGTCAAAGAAACTGAAATTTGACTGATAATGAATGACAGGTTAATTTGCAACAAAAAGTGAATGAACTAAAGTGAATAATTATATTCCTGCAATTATTTGATAAATGTTTAGTTAAAGGCAGTGAAAAAACACTATGTTATATTTTTTGTTTTTATCTATGGATACCTTTAAATGTATCTATATAATAATAATCTTTAAATAATATCTTTTAAATGGCTTTATTCTAAACTTATATTTCTTTAGATGTACGATAAATCAGTTTAATTAAATAACCATTTACTTGAGAGTACAATATATTTACCTGTCCTCTTGGAATAGCATTAAATTTCTGATAAGAGTTCAATCGAAATTCTTCTAAAGATTCTCTCACAAGCTCTTTTATATATTCTTTATAACCCAAAACGTCATTTGGGTCATTAACTGCAAAGAAAATATAGCATAAAATTTAAAAGCAAATCAGAAAGAAATGCGAGCAAATTGTGCTAAATAATTTATTATTACTATTGGCTTGTAGTGAATTAAATTATCACAACATCCTGTAGAGTGGTGGTATGTATGGGAAATATTTATTAAAGTTACCTCTGAATACATATAAAAATAAATTCCAAATTATGAAAAAATCCGTGACTTTTGATGTTTTTTGCAATCTGTTATAACCTATTATAAACAAAGCAAAATGTAAACTAATATTTTTTTGGAGTTCACAAATAATTGGTTATCAAATATTTTGTTCCAAGAAAAAAAAAGCTACACCTAAAGGATTTTCAAACACCTAAATGTTTTTTGATTGTACAAGAAAATAACTTATTTTATTAATTATACTTTGATAACTCATTTGAACGTATTTTTTTAATTTACAGTTTAAACAATTAAATCAACTATCTTATTTGATACAAAGCAAAAATATATACTTTTAACTGAACCAATAATTATGAATTGGAGCATGCAGTAAGTAACCACCTTATATTAACTTACAACTTTGAGTAGAAACGGAAATCTTAGGTTGTTCTTTAACTTGAATACTTTTACTGAAATAATAAAAAAAAAAGATTAACAAAATGTTTGAATAATACAATGATGTATTTATCTATTTAATATTAAAATAACTGTAATATATACTATATATGATCATATATTTTTTTTAGATAAATAATAAAATTTTTTTGCAATGGGCCTAAACCTGTTTACAATGGTTGGCAGAATCTATACATAATACCACTACATAACACTATTACATAATTATATTACAAGGATACCAACAAAAAAATGCAAACAAACACTTAAATACATAAAAAGAAACACAAGGAAGTAAACAAATTGTCAATTTCATCAAAGCTTAATATATATTGTCGAAATTTTAAAACTGATATTAAGTAGTTATAAATATTATAAAGGTTTTTTGTAATGAAATTTTAGAAAAACTGAAAAATTGTTAGAATGAATAATAATTTTCGTCTGAAGGATTCATAAATAGGGCTAGTAGTTAAAATTATATGTTTCCAGTTTCCATTTTCAGATGAGTTACAAATTTTACATGCAGTGTCAGGAAATATTTTGAAAATTGATATTTTAATGATCATATTCAAAAATGAAAGAAAAGGGAAATCAATATATCAATAACATTAGGTTTAAATGGAAAATAATTTCTGGGAAAATTAACTTACTCTCTGTAGAAAGAAAATCCTACTTCTTTCACTTGGTATTTGGTTTTATTTTCTTGAGGCACTGACGGTAAAACTGAAGGCTTTACAGAAATGTCAACTGAAGGACTGTTCTGCGAGTTAAATAAAATTTTATAAACATAAAAAAAATTTTAACCTTAAAAAATATTACATGAAATTAACTATACATTTGTCATCTCAAAATATCATATGTAATAGAAAACAATTAAAGAGCATGCTAAGTGACAAAAAGGGGAAAAGGAGAAAATTAGCTTTAAAGCTTTTAGTTTACATTGAAATCCGTTAAAAATTCAACTTGCAAACGGTAAAAAATATGTTTAAATTTAAGTTTATGAAAAAAGGGGAAAATTTTATATTTAAAGGATGGAATATGTTCATTGACAAACAAAAATCACAATTTTTTTCTTAGCACTAAACTCTTCAATTGTATATTAACATTTTAAAAATAAAGCTAAAGTAATTTGATTTCAACCAAAGCTTGTTAAAGAAATTAGTAATACCAAATTACATGACCAAGGAGGAAAAAAGAAAACAGCTCTGGAATCATTTACGAAACTTCCGAATTTTTTTCCATTACGAAACTCCCATACTTTTATTATAGGTATACACTTAAAAATACAATTTTCTTTTCAATTTAAAATGCAATGAAATTTAAGTGGTTACCAAAGTTCAACAGATAATAGAACCATAACATACTTCCTTAATTACTTCAACTAAAAAGTTTCTTTTGGTGTTTGATTGTTGTCCATTGATGTTAATACTTGGCAAAGCCTTAAAAATACAAAATAATAAATAATTTATGTACTATTTAAATATTTAAAGCATCAGTAAAATAAAATTCATACTTAAATTTTAATAAAATATAGTGAAACAAAATGAAAACACAATCTTTCTAAATACACTATAGTTCCTCAAGTATTATGTTTGACATAATTTTAAAATGAAAATTTTAAACTTCATAATATTTTTAAAAAAGTTATTAAATACAAACATGTTTATAAACACTTTAATGTGTCTATGCCCAGAATATTTTTTAAACAAGAAATAATGAAATTTTGATTGTTAAGATATCGTATTCCATTAAAATACTCTAAATTAAAAGTAAAATTACAAAGAAAGAAAAGAAATTAATAGTTTAATAATGTACATTGAAAATAAAAATATTTTTTAAATACACTTTTATTTCAACATACTTGCACTGTCAAATTGTCATGGCCCTTTTTGGCATTAGAATTTTGAACAACGTGAAATGGAGACTTTGTACACAATTTTTCAGGAATTTGCTGGCAAGAGAACAGTGGATCATTAGATGCATCTATAAAAGAAAAAAACCTTAGAACTTCACTCAATAAGATAATCTACCCACACAGCAATGAAGGCTACATTTTTTCAAAGTATACTATTCAAATCATATTGGTGTATTTTAAATTCAATAATAGATTTTTAAGTTTTAAGAAAAAAAATAAAAATTTTCTTTTGATAATCTACATTTTAAAAAGCAATAAACTATACAACATTGTAATTTAGAATTAGAAAAAGATTAGGTGAAAAAAAGTTAAAATATAATATCACGAATAGAAATAAAAAAAAAGTAACAGTACACAACACAAATTGATAATTTTACAATTTATCATTAGTTAATTATTTTAGCCCAATATTTAACAATATTTTTTTTATATATACCACTGAAAGTCAAGTATAGTAGTATAAAGTATTTTAGGTTTACTCTCTTCAATTCATAATTTCGTCACAGAGAGAAATTGACTCAGACAGTTATTTTTTATTGTTCAATGGTAAAACAACGGATTGGGACTACAATTAAATAAACTAGTGACTATTGCTGGTTAAACGGCTAGTTTTCATTGCTGGGCTAACCCTAACAGTAAAAAGACACCCTAGGCACTAAAAATACAACAACTAACTTTAATAACATACCATGCCAGAAATCAAATGTAATATTAATATATATCCCATGTAAATTCACAACTATCAATGTAATAAAAAAATACATAAAAAAAGAGTAAAGGAATTTATTGCCCTTACCGATGGATTTTATACAGTTATTAAATTCAGTCAAGTTTTTAATTCGGTTAGTTGGTTTTGCAGCAAGATACGAAGCCTGAAACTGGTTTAAGAAATGGACATTGGAGAATGGACAACTGGATTTTGCCTCTGAAAAAAGATTAGTTATTCATATTTAAATTCATTTTACGCAACAAAAATTTATACAACAGTAGTATAAATTAAAAAACTTCAGTTATCATTTAACTCAGAAAAATATATGAAGGGTCCAGTTACAAAACTTGCACACTTTTAATTACTTTAACGTAGGTTTTAAGAATTCCATACTATTGCAAATTGAAATTGGAAGAAGTTTCCAATAAACAGAAGGGCTCCTATATCCTAGTTATACTTTGGAGAATGTACAGTTTTCAAAACATTCTTCATGTATTGTACTGCATACATAAAAGTATAATCAGGAATACATGTTAAATACTGAATACATTAATGTATTATCATACAATCTTATCACCTTCTTTTAACTGGAATAGTTCCCAAATAAGAATTTTAGGGGAGCCATTTCTATTCAGCAACTTGAAATCATCATAAAAGTTAAAATATTTGTAATCATTCTTGTAAAATATAGGTTTCAATGTAATTTAAATTATTCTTATAGACTGTACATGAGGGAAAACCATATGCAGCATCGTTTTTTTTTTTTTTAAATATATAAACCTATAAAAGATCTAGATAAGGCTTAAAGAAACATGAGTAAAATCTCAATAGTCTTTTATTCATGTTACTTTATACCAAATGTAAGGTGCAACTAATAAATAAAAAAAAGGGCCAAACACAGCATTAATTCTTATTAAACATTTAGATACTAAATTAGGCTAGTTTTGTTTATTTTATTTGGAAAATTCAATAGTAATTACTTATCATTTGTAAAAATTAAATTATACTTCAAAGAACAAATATGTAATATTCCTCACTTTTAAATAGAATGAAAACATTTTACATCAACATACAAAGAATCTCGTAGTGAAATATATTTGACGTCATTTCAAACTGATCAATGCCGTAAAAATAAATATATTTTTATTTATTGTTTAAAAGAATTAAAGTTTCTTGAGCGATTGTTGTGATGGCAATGGTGATTTAATTCGAATAAAAATGGCTTCCTTTGTTTTTTAAATGAGCCTTAATTTTTGCAGATTTTTTTAAATAATTAAAATTCTTTGAATTCAAATTCTTTTATGAAATTTTCAATGTATTCTAATTTTGATGAGCTGAATTTTTTTAGTATCACACTTGCTCGTAGCATTTGTAGTTTGTGCTATGTTATATGTTATAAACATAGTGTGGAAGCTAAAAAACTAACCTTGAAATACAGGCTTAGGAAGCTCATTAGTTGCATTCCCAATAACAGCTTTAGACTCTGACGATTTGGCATGTAAGGAAATTGGTCCTTTCTGGAACATAAATATTACAGTAAGGAAAATGTTTTGTTTACATACTAAATGTAAACAAATATTTCAGTTTTTAGATTTATAAATGCAAAATAGCACAACTTTATTTACCCTTAAAGAGATTGATGATTTATTCACAGAAACTTTTGAAGTCCCTTGATTTTTTAAAGTACTGGTCAATGAAGTTGAAGAATTTTTGGGAGGAACTTTTTTAGTTTCAGTAACAGTTTTCGGATTCAATCCTTTTTTAATAGTTTCCTAGAAGGGAAAAAAACAAGAAAAGCAGTTGTTTTTTATTCATAGTAAAAATAGGACATTTACAATAAATTATAGCTATCATACTCATGCATTTCCAATAAAAATATAGGTACAATATATAACAAACAAATATATAAACATTCGCTTGAAATGTAAATTATGTTTTAGATAAGTTAGAACTCTTAGGTTAACCTTGAAAAAAAAAAGTATGCATGGTTTCTTAATCAATATATCTTTTAATTTAAATATTCTTCTTTTAAAGATATTGATTGGTTTTATCCTTTATTTTATGTTAGTGATAGATAGAATAATGTATTGCACTTTGGTTAAAACTTAGTAGCGGCTACCTCTAAGTTATATTAACATTTTTCTTACTGAAGCGCCCCAAAACACCTGAACAGCTATGGATTCGATAATGTCATTTCTATCACATATTACAATATATGAAAGGGTTAAATCTTACCAATGCTTTTTTAAAGAAAATTCATTTTTTAAGACTAATAAGACCAAAAAGAACTCTGACAAAGAATGTGTGCCACTAAATATTCCAAATAAATCTAAGTTTTAAAACATACCCAGTTTTCTCTTTCTACTTTCAAAATGCTTTCGTTCAGCATATTTTTCAGTCGAGCTGTTTCAAACTCTTCACTAAAAAAAGTCAAGTTATTAGTGAAAAAACTGGAAAAGCCAAAAATACAAATATTTAATAAAATTAGATACTAATTATTAATTTAATAAGAGTTTAAAAATTAAAGAACCTTATACAAGACCATCTGCAAAGCTTTGACAATGCTTATAAATTGTATATAGGCAATATTCAGAATTGTCACAATACTATTGCAATATTCAACACAATCAAATCTAAATAGTAATCACCAATTTTAATTACAAGCAGTTGATGTAACTTTTTAACTTTCACATTAATAATTCAATAACTGCCAATTTTAACAACTTCTACACACAAACACAATATTGGCCTTTTCATATTTATGTCCAGCTTTTAAAGGAGTGTTGTTAAAAGAATTAAGATAGTCAAATTATCTATTTTTCATTGACTTCAAAGTGAATCACATAATAATTATTTAATTTTTTCTTATTTTTATGGTACTTAAACCTAGCTTGGAACTCAGGTTATCACAAGACTTATATTTCTCCCATTAAGGCAGATGAAATTTTCTTAAAACATTTTTAGGGTAGTTTTTGCATTGGATATTGATGTGTTGAGTCCAATTGTAAGTACTTTAGGGTGGGAATACATTCAATTATCCCCGCCTATGGTGGTTACCTGGAAGCCAAATATGTAAAGATACAAAACATGAACAAAAATGTTTTACTTTTCAGAAAATTACTCACTCATCTAATCCTAGATGCCTGTTGTTAGAAGTAGCTGTATAGGCCAGATCATGGTCAAAGAACATGTTGAAAGTTAGAAAGTATTCTGTCACTGAAAGAATACAAGATGTTTTGAAAGAATAGCCTATTTTCCTGCTACTTTCCAAGTCACCAGAATTCTTATAGTACAGATAGACAGACAAAAGTACAAAGATAGGTATCTAAACAAATTATATCTAAATTCTAAACTAACTAACCGAAATAATCGTCTAAAATTCAAATTTTAAAATCAAAACAAACCCTCAAAAATAATTGCTCTTTCACTTCACTTCATTTTAGTTCTTTGGTGTTTTGATTTGTTTTGCAACTCTTTTGAATTTGAGGATTTCGAGATTGCGCGAACTCAAAAGAATTTGATTATATTAAAAAAATATTTTATCGTGGTTATTAGTAAACATTCTAATAATTGTGTTCCGGAAATTTTTAATTTGATTTGCTGGATTCCTGCTGTACTAAAAACAATTTGTATGTGTCGCAAGCTACAAACTAGAACGTAACAAAGCTGCGCCAAGTTTTTTGTTTCACTTTTTTGTTTGGAATTACGAAATTCGGTTTTCTAAAAAGTGAGTTTTCTTTAAATATTTTATTTATAACATTTTTTAAGTGAAAACTTTTGCTGGGCTGCAGGTTGTTCAAATCATTTGTTAAAGAAAGCTTGCATGATTTTTAGAATATCTCTAATTTAGAACAAAAGTGTTGGCGGGTGAGAAAAAAGGTTTAAAAAGAAACTAATCATTCTGTTGTTATGAATCGTTTTAAAATTGATGAAAGCATCGACATGTTGATAAATTAATTACAATTTATTGTGGTATTTTAGAATATATATGGTAGGCTTCGTAAAATTCATGTTCCCCAATACTCGAAGGCTTGCCCGAAATTGGGGCTTGGGACAAATTAAAACGGTAGTCGAATTCACCAGGGAAGTGTAGCGACAAGGACATTTCTGAGATTCCTGTTTCGTAACATAAACGTCTGGCGGAAAACGCTAGTGGGGAAAACTTGTTATTTTCCCGTTTAATAAGAACTGGTAAATAACGTATTGGAAATATTTGTTTTATAACCAATTTTAATAAACGTAAAGTGATATTTTTCTTCTTTTCAAAGTCAAACTAAGAAAAGTTTATTTGATTTTTTTTTTTTAAAGTTAGAAAAGGGGGGATTTGTCAAACTCGATAGTGCCGCCTTGGGCGCTTCTCTGCGTCATAGCACTGGGCACGGATGAAATGCAATTGAAGAGAAAACTTTTAGGTGATAGTACAAAAATATATATATATATATATTAAGGGCTGGGGAGCCCAGTCGGTTAGGCAATTGCCTTGCATGCGGAAGGTCCCAGCGTTAGGACTTTGAAGTATATTCAACGTGCACTTCCTCCACACGGGGTATTATTCGTGGGGGCATCGCCAAAATAACTGCCGACCTATAAAACGGCCCGTGCAGCTAAAATGTCCGACGAATAATACCCCGTGTAGAGGGAGTGCACGTTGAATATACTTCAAAGTCCTAACGCTGCGTATAATGTCGCCCTTAAAGGTTGCGTTGGGTGCCTACTCAAGTGTCGGCTCTTCACTTGATTGTGGTTCTGAAATACGACGCCTTTCGCCAATAGCCCTCGTGTAGCGACTATAATTCAAACTAACCCAACACCCCTAGCAAAAAATATCATGATTCGTTACTTTTCCACCCCAGAAAGTATGCAGAAAAATGACACAACTGAAAAAATAGGGATTTTTTATTCAGATTTACTTAAACATTCAAAACACAAAGACCTATAAATTGTTACAGCTTCCAAAGTTATTGGTATATAATTTTTGCTCTACAATGAATGGATATTTTTTGTTTCATCAGATGAAGTGCAGTGGAAGTGCGAAACAGACATATGATGCTACTGAAAAATTTTCTATTTGCAGAAACATCACTTTTTTTCTTCTTAACTTACAGTGCATAACGCACTGTGCGCAAAAGTGGTGTATTGTGGTCAATGACGATATTCATGAGAGTAATCTTAAGTTTTGGACTTCCATTGCAATTTATATATTAACAAGAAACACTCAACACATTTACTGTATCAACAAATCTCACTGTATAGTTCAGCTCAACAACTGTTATCCGGGTTATCCCGGTAACTTCAAAAAGTATATCAATTGAAAGTTCTCTAAGTCAAAGCACGACTTCTTTTGGGGCCCAAGGCACAAGCAAGTTTGGTACCCCAAATGCATACACATATCCATAAACGTGATTTTTTTTCCTTTTATATTTGTAGTAACCTATAACAAGTGAACACTTGTAAGCATTGCATCTTTTATTGCATACTTTACATAGAATTTACAATAAACGAAACCTTATAAAACATGACATTCGGGGCCTTTAAGATCATATCATATGATATCACGTTTTAAATACATAATCTTTATTTACATGGCCAAAACCATAATTTATGAAAAAAATAACAAGTTATGATATTTGATTGCACTCGCTAGGGTACGGGCATCGCCAAAATAACTGCCGACCTATAAACGGCTCATGCAGCCAAAAATGTCTGACGAATAATACTCCGTGTTGGAGGGAGTGCACGCTAAATATCTTTCAAACTCTTTACGCTACTTACGATGTCGCCTTTAACGGTTGCGTTGGGTGCCTATTCATGTGTCGGCTCGTCATTTGACTGTGGTTCTAAAATATGACGCCCGTCGCCCATAGCCCTCGTGTATGCTCTCGTTTAGTGCGACGAGTAGCTATAATGCGACGATATTTCAAACTAAACTGAACTAATTGCACTCACTTTTGAAAATTAACGTTGATTCAATTCTGTTATATTTTTCAGTAATTTTTATGTGGCCACTAATTTTGGTTCTTTCTTTTTTTTTTCACTGTTTTAAGCAAAATTGGAGGCCCCATTGAAGTGGGGTCCTGGGCACATTTTCCCTGCCAGAAAATCCGACTCTGCTCTAAATTTAGCATATTTTAGCATTAAGGGGGAATGGGCGCGCAGGACCGGGGGTCTCCAAACTCAAGTGCCTCAATGTTAATCCAATGGGGAAAAAACTATTTTCTTTGCCACATTTCTCCGGCTGTATTGAATATTTTTACAAGTGGATTTTTTATGTGATAAATGTAGCTGACTTACAGGTCTCTATCTTCCCACTTTTTGAAATTGCTTCGAATATTTTGTGTAAAATAATTTATTGAATATTAAAAAAATATATTCGTACTAATTTCAAAAAGTGGGAAGATAGAGACCTGTAAGTCAGCTACATTTATCACATAAAAAAATCCGCTTGTAAAAATATTCAATACAGCCGGAGAAATGTGGCAAAGAAAATAGTTTTTTCCCCATTGGATTAACATTGAGGCACTTGAGTTTGGAGACCCCCGGTCCTGCACGCCCATTCCCCCTTAAAACCCCATAGTTGTTATAAGATACACCACTTTTCCACCTGCGTGTTAATGGGTGGGGTCTGGCATTGACTTTCCCCACGTGACCGCCCGAGCGGAAAAAGGTAAACAGACGGTGGACTAAATGTTGTGAGAAAATAAAAAAAATAATAAATGAAAACGATTCTCGCTCTCTATCGTCCGGCGTTGGCGATCTGGGTCGAGAATCATTCGGGATGGCGAAAGTGGTTCGAATCGAACGCACCTCTTCCGCTCTCAACCTCGCAGGTAAGACGACTTTTTCCTCGTGTAAATGCATCATTTATTTTTAAATAAATATGTTTTTGTATTAAAAGTTTGATATAAGTTGAGTTTAATTATCGTCACACCGGAGCTATACGTTAGCTATGGGCCTGGTTCACGCACGTCATGAGTGGCAACAGCTCCAGAGGGTATTGTTTTCATTTTTGGTCCTTCTGAAAATACATTTTTTTTAACAATGCAATGTTTCCTTACCGTACTGAAACGAATGCTGTGTACAAACTTTTCTTTCAGTAGAACTAAAGTTTTTTCGACGGGAGTCATAATAT
This sequence comes from Hylyphantes graminicola, assembly GCA_023701765.1. Lineage (NCBI taxonomy): Eukaryota > Metazoa > Arthropoda > Arachnida > Araneae > Linyphiidae > Hylyphantes > Hylyphantes graminicola. The sequence goes on from CM043113.1 coordinate 4,155,235, forward strand.
AGAAGCACATGTCAAGTGGCGAACCGGCATAAAGAGAGAAATCATCGGGGCTTTGGAGCACATTTAACGTGCACTTCCTTTACACGGAGTATTAATCATCAAAACTTTTTGGCTGCACAGACTGTTTATGAGTCGGCAGTTATTTTGGCTAGCCCGTGCCCGAACCAGGGACCTGGGTCAAATTGTCGGTTGCAGTTAGTAGAAGTTGAACCGAACTTTCGTGCTACTGGAGTAGAAGTCGATCCAATTTTTCGTGAAATGCAGGTCTATTTCTAGAATGTGATATTTGGTTGAACCATTTTATGGTGAATCTGTAAGAAGTTCTTAATTTTTCACCAATATTTGGTTAAACGTTGAACTGAAAATTTTAACAGTGTACTTCATGGAGAGTACACTCTTAAAACAAAAGAGTGAAATCCACTCTAGTAGGAGAAGTGCATTTTCGATACTGGAAAGGAGTGAATATTAACTCAGACTGAGTTAAAATCACTCGTTTGAAATGATCCTGTCGGAGGTTTAACACACAAAGGATCCACTCCTATAGGGGAAGTGCATTTTCAATACTGGAGGAGTAAAAATTAACTCAGACTGAGTTGAAATCGCTCGTTTGTTTTAAGAGTGTACTTTATGGCTTGCAGTCTTTGGAGCCCTAGTTATGCACAAGCAGTTCTCAAATCGACAAAAATAAAATTTGTCTCCAATAAATTTCTTCTATATGATCAATTTACTAGAAAAAGACTACTATTGTGCTAACATTTTATTGAATTCCTAAAAAAATATTAAATTCATCAACTAACTCACTGTTGGCTAAAAGTTTGCCAAATATTCGGTCATATAAATCCTTAACAAAAAAATTAGTTTTGAAAAAGCCTTTCCTGTTATCTTCGACAATTAATTTAATGTAATAGTTAAAAGCTTTCAGTATCGAAAGTTGAATGAACAAAATATAAATTCCATTCGAATTATTTTTGCTTTGAAAAATTTAATTTCAAAACCAGAATAAAACTTCAGTTCTGCATCTGAACTGCAAAAAAAAAGCTAAACTATTTCATCTTTTGAGTTTTAAACCCATCGCCATCTGACGAAAATAATTTATGAAATAATACTTGCGCTTTATAAGACCAAACTAATTATTATCAATCCATTTTTAAATAAGAAAACCTGATTTTTTGAAACTCAAGGATAAATACTGACGTAACTCGTAATACACGGAAGTACTTATAGAACTTCGCAAAAGTAACGGCAGTTAACTATAATTAAACGAAACGGGGATATCTGAATTTAACTTTAACTATAAATTATTGGTTAAGTAACGTTACTTAAATGAGCGTGAAAGTGACAGATTTATTAACTGGTCGTTTCCTTCCTTTATTATTATTATTTTTAAATTTCATCTCGGAATGATTCGATTTATGATGGTCGAGTTTTTATGCTACGGTAAATTTCAGTTATAACGCAATCCAAGGTTCTTAAAAAGATTTGTTATAGCAGCTGAATTTCTTCGCTTTAAAAGGAAAGCGCAGGCAACAACTTCAAGTTAAATTAAAATGCAACTTAATAAGAAACTCAATAAAACAATATCATTATATTAGTTATATTTATATTTAAAACACATAATAAATGGATTTACGTTTTAAATAGTTAAAATTTTTCATATCATATTGTAGTAGTTTAAATATATTATTTGAAGATGAAAGCTTTATACTTTATTTTTTTTTATGTAGAATGCAACACGATAGTATTTTTCCATTGTTTAGGATATAGAAATATATTTCCGATCGTTAGACCTCTTTTTCCGTATTTTCGGCAACAGCTTGCAAAAACCTTAAATTTAAAAGTTTAATTTTTTATAAGGTTCTTTTTCTTCTGGAAACGTTTATAAGTTTATTTCTTTCAAAATAAACCAGATTCTAATTTTTTTTAAACAAATATTTTATTTGAAATAAATTAAATTTAAAAATCATGCAGTGAAACAACCATACATATTTGCCCATTTCCAAGACCGTTCAGGAAGATAAAAATAAGAGCAAAATGGAATACATTCTTTAAGTTCTGACTTCCAGTTTCCATGCTTCTTTGTTGAATCTCTAACTTTATAGTTTCTCAAGCCTCTTATAGTTAAAAAAAAAAGCATTTGGTATCATACATATTTGTAAAACATTTGAGATTTATCTGTTTCCTTTACAATTTCACACCAGCTTTTTCACTTGAATAAAGAAATCCATTTTCGGAGATAGAAATCACATCTGAAAAATTGAAAGTTTTATAGTCTTTTGACTGTTCACGCTTCTAAACTGTATAACGATTTTAAAACCTCCACATTAATATTTAATAGACACCTATAATCACCATATCATAGAGAATGATAAATTTGAGCGATGTTATATCCATTTAAAATGTAATTGAAATTGAAATTTTCGATTGTAAGGAAATTGCAACAATCGAATACCTATTTTCGACTCTTTCGATTCACAGAATGTCGGGAATACAAAAGAGAAAATAAATACTTTTGAAAAGTTAAGATTGTGTACATTGACCAATATACTAAAAGAGCTGCAATGATTGATTCTCGACAACTGATTTTCAATTTAAAAAATGAATAAAACATAATATTCTCATTTAAAACCACTCAGCGCCATTTCGACCCGGCACTTTTGAAAAGAGTATGATAGAAAGGACCTAATTTACGGTCTTTTGTATACACCACCAAATTATTCGGCACCTTAATTACATAAATTAAAGTCAAATCACGATGGCATTAAAATTAACCAGAATATCCACATGCATTGAATTCGCATGAAAAGTTCTTTCCGATTGAGAGTGAAAATAAGCAAGATTTGGAACGAGTTTGATCCAATTTTCATCCTATTAATCATAAAGGAACTAAAAGCCAATATCACCTGCAGCTGCTTAAAATGTAGCTTTTATTTAGAAAACTATTTCTTTAACCTCTTAAAATCCAAGTATATTCTTAATCTAAACATACTTTTCATACAAATATAGGCCAAAATGTATGTTTCACAAACAAAGTTTAAAGTTAGTTAGGGACACGCCTTAAACTCTAAAAATTCAAATTTTTTTTTTGCTATAATTGCAACAAAAAATGCTGTATCACTTATTTGTTGTTAACAGATTATTTTAACATTGTTTTTAAAGCAAAATGCCTTTTAAATGAACTACTAAAAGAACTTTCTGAAAAATTTGAAAAAAAAATTAAAATAATTTTTTAAGAACTCTAATATCGTATTGAGCCTCGTTCAACTTTATTTTTTATAGAATATGACTGATACCTGTAATAAAAGGCTGAAAACGGATATTTGGATCTTCTTCTATCAGACCAGGTCAATTTCGAAACTAATTGACGTGTTAATTGTTTCTGGGGATGTTTTAAAAAAAAATGTCCCCAAATGGGGACGCCAGGTCGCAAGAGCTTAAACTTTCAGTTTTTTTTAAACATAGATTGATTTTTTAAAAATTCGAGAGATAAGCGAACTGGGTGAAGCGTAAACTTGTTTTCACTGCAGGAGATTAAAATTAAAATTTCTAACTCACAATTTAATTTTTTCAAATTTTTGAAAAAAAATTCTATAACAGAGAATAATAAAAGATTCCTCTATATTTTAATTTTTTAAAATTTAGTAAAAGGGAAAAAAAAATGTATAAATTTTAGTAAACCATGTGTACTGGTGGAAAACCTTTCCATGTGACGGCTTTATTCGTCTGTACTACTCTGTTGAAGGGTAGATTTGACTCTTCAATATATTAATGAATACATTTCATATAAAAATATACTTTTAAGTTTAAAAAAAATCCATGCTTAATTTTCAATTGTTGCAGTAGTATTCACTTACTTAAATAAATATTCCATGATAGTATCGATAATATTTATAAGGTTTTTAAACTTAATCTGGCGATACTTATTTAAATGCGCCCATTTTATTTTTTGTCAGAAAAACTTGTTCAATTAATAAGAAATAGGTTAATGATAACAAAAATAACCTATTCAATCAACTAATGGTAAATAAAAAGCTAACTATCCTTTAGCATAGTTAGCGTTTTATTTTGGTGTGGGTTTTATATTGATAGATATGGCAATTTATATCAAAACTTTTCAGTAAATGTTTCCTTCTACCATGAAGCATTTTTAAAGAAAAGTATTCACTCCACATATTGTTTAAATATAATAAACTCTTAAGATGCGTAATGCACAAAAGGACAATTAAAACTTTGGATTGTGTTATGTATTATAGGATATAAAATGTTGTTAGTTCAAATTGACAATTCATTTTTTTATTGTTAAATGTTGACAATCAAAATCGTAGAATATGTAACTGTTTTTAAACTTCAGTTAAATAATATTGTTTATGAACTTTTGTACTAATGGAACAAAATTTTAACGATATATATGAGATATATATTTCATGAATTAAGTATGAACTTCGTGTAATGTTACTTAAATGTAGTTAAATTATAGCATTAAAAAACGTGATTTCGGCGTGATAGACTTTAAGTAAATAAAGATGTCCAGATTTATTCAAACTAACAACTTCATTTCAACGCCTTTAAACGATTTTTAAAAAAATGTAAGTTATAAACTTGTTTTAGACTTATTAATGCAATATTTTTTACAAAAATAAAAAATATGTTGTATTTGTAGTTTGGGTTTAAAAGTCGTTGACGGACAGGCATTGCCTTTATAAAAAGCTTCCACTTTTTACTTTATAAACGTATAGTGGCAGCTCAAATTTAAATGTTAAATAAAAACGAATGTAATTTATTAAATGTCTAACCAGACGTCTCGGTTTTCGCAGGACGGTCCTTCTTTCTGTCTTACTTCTTTAGAAAATATAAATAAAATATAGAAATTACAAAGAAAATTGTGAATAATTCTTATTAAAAACGCTAAAATGACCTTAAAATTATTATTGGTCTTTTAAATTTATATTTGATTACTCAGGATAGTGGTAACTACCTACAGGTTATTTGCATTTATTAGTCTTGTGTCCTATTAACTCTTTCAGTCCCAATGACAACTTGGCATCATCTTTTTAGAATTTTTTTTTTTCTGATCGTCTATAGTCATTTATGATATCAAAAAGCACATCATTCGTTCCTTCAAACTTCTTTCTATTAGATTTTTCTTTAAAATCCCAATAGATGCCCTATTTTTTTTTTAAATTTGTGATGAGAAACATGATGATGCCTAATGGCATCACTGGGACTGAAAGGGTTAACTATGCCATAACTAGAGGAGGAATCTTGATTCTTGGTTTTGAAAATCTTGTCACATTCGTGACCACTATCGAAGTACCGAATAATCGTCTTCCACCAGTGACGGCCCGTGGTCAAAAATGTTGCCCCCCCTCCCCCCCCCCCACAAACTTTTGTTAGCTGCGCATAAATTAAAAAGCATATAATTAAAAAAAAGTATATCAGATTATATAAAATATAAAAACTTACTTTAAAAAAAACAGTGTATTACAAGTATAGTGGTAGTGCTTCGCATTGCCATGCCACAGGTCCGAGGATCGAATCCCGGACTGGGCGAGGTTGACCCAGCCTTTCATGCCTTGAGTGGGTCGATAAAATGGGTACCAAGTATGCTTGGGAACTAAACACTGGGGGTTCCACGTGAGGCTGTCCACCTTACCGGGACATATGCCTAGCACCCCAGAGCCCTAGGTCACGAAAGCTGAAATGGGCACGGCAGGCCTTGGCCCAGTAATGGGCTGTTGCGCCGGGAGTTAGTTTTTTTTACGAGTATATTTTATCAATAGCGGGGGTCAATTTTTTTTTAATCACCACTGTTTCCGCGACCTCCATTTTGAACGGTGTCACTTTAGCTCCTTTCTGATTAGCGAGTTTCGCTCACTCTGGACGAGATCCGAGTCTCTGTTTGCGCATGTAACGGGATCAAGTGTCGCCTCGAGGCCCGCGGAATCTCCAAACACGTGTCTCGGATGAAACAAAGAAGATGGATGATGCGGTAAACCGAATATAATGGGTTAAACAGGCGGCCATATTTAGCCACAATGGATCTGAAAACAGAGAAGTGTTGTAACTTGAAACTCATTCTTATGCTTTCAACGAAAGGTTAAACCACTAAAATACTAAAAAAGAACATTGGCCATTGTTCTTCCTTATACCAAACATTTAAAGACATCAGAAGACTTTCCGTGAGAAAAATTCTTCATGAAAAAACATTTTTGAGCAATTTTAAATCATTTTTTAAAATTAATTTTATGAATATTCATATCTGATGAAGAGGATACGGCTTGAACAAGTATTAGGACATATTCCTATTAGGTTAGAACTTTTGATTATTTATACGAGTAAATTACAGTAATTACAGTCATCTCTTTTTCAATATATTTACTTAAAATTTTTCCTAAACATTGATTGTTTTTTAAAGAGAAACATATTTTAAATCTTTAAGGAAAATTAAAAAATATTCAGAAACATATACAATTCAAAATTTAAGAAAATTATCATTTTTCTCTCTGCCATTATTTAGAAAATGTATCTTAATATGAAATACAGATAGACGAAAAAAATACGGAAGTGCAAAAAATATGTTGAATGTCTTCAAATTGACTTTAAATTTTGACATTTGTTTAGATTGTAAGGGGAAATGGAATCATTTAAAAATAAAATCGTTTTGTGTACTCTTCATCTTTTGACATACCTTTCCTCATTTGAAAGCGAATATGTCCACGTTTAATCTGAAAGAAACGAACATATAACAAATAACAAAACGCACGAACATATCCTTACCTGAAGAAGTATAAACACGTAATATTTAAATCAAACTATAATTTTTCTTAATTTGATTTCAAAATGGCTACATTAAACGGCCGTAATCGAACTGACCGCATTCTAGTCGATTCGAAACAGTTTAAAAGGCATTACATAAATTACTGACCATAATTACATTTGAGAGCTTTAAAAGAGTTCAGAATTTTTCCTAATTGGATCAGAATAGTCCAAAATTGACTGAGTTACATTATTTTCTTTTCGAAAACTAAGTTATTGCTTCCATAGTTTTCTCTGTGTAATCAGAGCCCGTTGACTTCAATTTTAGAAGGGCCGAATTCAGGGCCGGATTTAAAGATTTGCCGCCTGTAGGCTACGATCGATATGCCGCCACATATAGTTTTCTAGACTATTTTTTTTTTCTTCCTACAAATAAGAATCATCTACATACACTCTAAATCAAAAGCGAATCAATAGCAAAATTTTTTAAACTGTTCTAGCATTTTTCTTTGAACTTCCAAATCCGGGGGAGAGGCTGCAAATGTCATCCCAGCTTACATGTTTACAACTAAATATTAGTGCTATATATACGTTTACGATTTACGCATTAATGTAAAATATATCTTTCTAAAAATATTAGTATTTTTATTTTAAAATATTTTTTATGCTTAATACCGCTTTAATTGGACGTAAAATTTGCCGCCCCCAAAAATTTGCCGCTCTAGGCTACAGCCTACTTAGCCTATTTAGAAATCCGGCCCTGGCCGAATTCTCTTCTGGAGATAATACCTACAGTTAAAACTTACTGGCCCACAATTTATTTATGTATCAGTAAAATATTTTCTACTGATAATTTTCTTTTTATATTCGTCAAGTTTTAGATTTCTATAGATGTTTAATCAAATTCTATGTAAAATTTTTGATCAGTTCCAATTATTTTGAGTTGCTACAAGGGATTGTGAAAATTGTGGGCCTGACGCAAATAAGGGCGGGCCTAACCAAAGCTTTCGTTTATATTCCATAAATCAAATTTATCTTTTGGTATATAGAATTGGCGCATTAACGATGATTAGCAAGATAATTTGTCACACGAAAATGAGCTTTCTGCTTTAAGAAAATCTAAATAAACAAAATATTAGACAAATGAGGACCAGAGTCTTGAAAAACTTCTGTAATCAATCTGTAGGACAAATTAAGTCACACGACAAACGAATTTAAAAACCTTAAAGTTAACTTTTTTTTCCGAAAATGAAGTTGTTACTGGTATATTCACAAAGACACCTTCTTAATAAATTCGACTAGTATTGTTATAAACAGTTCAACACCAATCGAAGATGCAATAGCTCTTTTCTGAGTAACACAACAAAATTCTAATTGTTCTTAATGACATTCCATATTTCGAACAATCGTTTCGAATGTGGTTTCTAATGGCGGACACTTGTTGAGTGTGGCGCTGTTGCACGATCGAGTTGAGTTTAGTTGCGTAACATGTTAATCGAAGGTAAAATGTCCACTCTTCTCTTTCAACAAAACACCTGGATACCTGGGTTGGCGGCAGATTTTGTTCAATGACATGATGAAAGGATTGATTAATTACGGTTAGGAATTAACGCTGAAAGCGGTAAGCTTATTTTTTGTGTTAATGCCCATAGTTGTGTTTTAATAAAGTTTTATAAATTTTACAAAAATGTAAGATTGAGAGTAATAGAATGTTTTAGCACATTTCATAAAAAAAATATTTAATTATTTAAATGCCTGTAGTTAGATGAGGGCTCCGTAAAGTTTGCTCGAGGCTGTTAATGTAAATGGTTTGAAAATATTCGAAATGTTTAATTTATTTGAATTTAGGGGGAATCGTGGATACTTAAACACTAAGCAGACTTGTCTTTTTCTCATAATTAAAGAAATGTTTGAAAGCCGGAGAAATGGCACCACTTCATTTAATCATATTTATATCTGAAAAAAAAAATATCAAAGTTTTTTTCAATAATAATATTTAAAGTTGTTATGTGTGTTGGAAATAATTAGTTTCAAAGAATAATTGTTCATTTTAAAAGAAACAACACTTACGCCTTAACAAAAATAGTCTCGAATTATTGTATTTAATCTGCAGACACGTTTAATAATGATTGAGAAAACAAGCAGAAATGCGAAACTATGTTTTTATATTCTTTTATTTCTTTAATAAGTACCGCTATTTATAATAACACAGTACTTATATTAAATTATTATCACGACTTAACAAAAATAGTCCGCAATTATATTTTATAACGTAAAAACGTAAACAAAATTATGTCCATTAAGCGTATACCAATTGCTGTTTAAAAGCTTTAGTATTGTATTTGTGGTTATGTTGTATTGAAAAGCTGATTAACCATTATTTGTTTCGAGCCATTGTAATTATGCCTGAAGGTGATGTTGACGCCTTTAAAAAATCGAATAGAATTGGGTTTATTTTTTTTAAATGAATTTAAGTGGGTTTAAAAGGTGAAACAAATTAAAAGCAATTTTAAGTTTTACGTAATCGCATTAAAAATGGCTTTGTTATTTAGTTGATTATTTTCATATTTTTAAATAGGTATGATTGCCGTAGTTTCTGTGTTTTCTTTTAAGAACTTGCATGCATAAGGTGGTAGCAAATCGGTCTTACAAACACGTTACGATCGGAATATTACTGAGTAAGTTGATTCAATCGAATAAAAAATAATAAAGACATAATGATATTTAAACGAATATTGCATTTTTTTCATTCCCTTTTGATCTAAGGTAGGTGGAAAAAATTGCCAGTCTACTTCTCCATCTTATAACCGTCTTAGTCTTTACTGTACTTATCTTCCTAATTTTTGACTAATTTTTGGAATGTTAATCAGGTCAAGACATAAAATTCTTTGCACAAGTTTGGTGTTGATGAATTTACCCCAAGCCTTCGTATGCGCCCTTCGATGTGTAATGTGAGACGATAACGATGAACGTTAAAATTAATGCTCTAGACTGGGAATTTTTAATAGTAGCCAGTGGCTACCAGAATGAAAGAAAATGGTAGCCACATTTGGATTTTTAGTAGCCAGTTTCAAATTTAGCTATATACGATACAAATAAACTGCGATTTTCCACGAAACACAATTTTATTAAATACATTTTTGATATGAAAAGATTGATAGTAAAAAAAGGATCATACCAAATATGTAAGTATTATGTGATTGGTCATTATTAAAAGTAGAAAATTAATCTATGTACTTATACTATTAGTTTCGGAGAATTCGATTCGCTACGATTGTTCATGAAATTTTCTCATATCAGAATTGTTTAAAGGAATAGTCGAGATCTTAATCAGCTGTAAATCAATCACTTGTAAATTGCCGCGATCGTAAAGCAAGATTTAAAAATCAAATTTGCATTTAAGATTTTTGTCGCCCAGCTCTATTTACGTCACACGGAGGCCGACTCAGTGACATCCACACAAAACACCGGCCAATGATGAGGCAAAAATTTCACCGATAAGCAACAACTGTCATCAAGTCTTTCTTCCCGACAGAATCGAATCTGAGCGTTTTATTATTTTATTTTAGAAATGCAGCTGCAGCATTAATTATTTGTTGAACAAAAATTAAAAATAATTATCGCTACTTTTGGCGACTGGGGTTCGATATTTAGGTAGCCACTTTTGATGTAATAGTCTCCAGTTGGCGACTGGCGACCGCTAATCTAGAGCTTTAGTTAAAATCCCCCAAAATTGAATCAGTTATCAAAGAGTTAATAAGCTCGTCGTTTCCACTAGGTGTGAATTGCATCTGTCATTCGGACAATACGTGAGGTATTTTTTTATATATATAAGTTTTTTTTTTTTTTTCTAAAAGTCGATTCACACTACTTCCGACAAAAATCGCAAATTGAGTTCGTTAGCATGGGAAGTTCATTATGGGGGAGTGTTTTGACTGTCACTTATGTTTACATTTATGGTATGGAGAGCAGGGCCGTTGCGTGGATGAGGACCGGTGGTCCGACTTATACCAAAAGGCCCATTTTGTCCGGGCTTACTCTATCAATTTTCAAAAGATTCAAAATCTAGTCTAGGCAATATATTTTTTAATGTGATAATGCTAAATTAATGAAAATTTTATTTTATTTTATTTTCAATGTGTTCAAACTCTGTTCATAATAATTAGAAGTTCAGCAACTAATGATTCACCGTAAGTTAGAAAATATAACGAAAATTTGGAAATTAGTTATTTTTTAGTGTGCGATATTGCAAAGAGGATACAACGGATAAAAAGCAAGCTCCCTTGTATTGAGTTCTAATTAGGGACTTCTGGTTAGAATCATGCTATTAGTCCACAAAGGGACCATACATTTTATTACAGACTAAATATTAAACTTGTTTTAATATAATTGATTGCGTAAAAATACTAACTAATTCTGCTTTGTATTTCTGTCCTTCCATTTTTTTACCGCCTTTTTAATAAATTATTACATCAGAAATTTCCGCTTTTAAAATTTAAAGTGAAGCGTGCACTCTTAAAACTAACACTCCTAATTTAACTCAGTCTGAGTGGATTTCACTCCTCCAGACTGGAAAATGCACTTCTCCTTTTGGAGTGGATCCTTTGTGTGTTAAACCTCCGACAGGATCACTCCAAACGAGTGATTTTAACCCAGTCTGAGTAAATATGCATGCCTTTAGGGTGTCGAAAATGCACTTCTCCAACTGGAGTGGATTTCACTCTTTTGCTTTAAGAGTGTGAACTGTATTTTATATATTATACATTGTAATTTTTGCGTTGTTTGTTGTGTGTATAAAAACGGATTCATTAAATACTAAGGGAAACAGGTGTTGATGTAAACCACCTGCGGTCATAACTGAATGACTATTGCTGGGAACTGTGCTTAAACCGGAACCCATATTTCCGCCTGTAAAACATGTCTGTTGCAAAAAAATATACCTACGCTCTCTCTCTCTCAACTTTGATAAATTCATTATCTTTATTAATGCACTCGCAATAGCTGAATTAAAATTTAAAAAAATATATGTTTATAAAAGATAATCTTTAATCTGCTCTATATATAAAATTCGTGGTTCAGAATGCGAATTTTCAATCACCCAATTCATTGCAGTTGAGATCAGGAAAATATTGGGAAACATATTGAGTATATTTAGGGCACTGTTAAGTCACCAAAGCAAAGGTTTTTTTTCTTTGATGCAGGCACCCATCATAATGCAGCTCACGATAACCGAACTTTTTTTTTTTTTTGCTATTTATTCAATTGTCGCAACATTTTTAAAAACTTCTTGACGGTCCGTCTTCTCTTTTTGAATTTTCCAAAATTTGTTTTAAAAAAAAATGACGCAGTAATTAATGAAACTTCGAAAGAAAAAGCAATAACTTTGTAAACATATTATAAGACATTCACTGGTTGTGTTTCTTAAAATTGTAAAATTTATAAATAAGTGCATGAAGCAAATTAAGGTTTCTCTGTAAATAAATAAATAAATAAATAAATAAATAAATAAATAAACTGAGTAAGTAAAAAAAAATTCACTGAAAATATCTCACTGCAATTAAAATGTTCACATTAAATGAAGTTCGTCGCCTTCACTAAGAGTGAATTGCACCTGTCATTCGGACAATACGGTGAGGTTTTTTATCGGTAGTTTTTTTTTTCTTTGAGTCGACTCACTACTTTGGCTATCAATTCAGTAAAAAATAATCCTAGAGGCTTCAGATGAGGACTAACAATTAAAATAGGACACCATTGCTTCGCTATTCAGTAAATCAGGCCCTGGATATAGCCCACATCCGATTTTGCGCATTGGGTAATAAAACTTATCCATTATAAATCGTCAATCAGATGCGTACCCACATTTCCAATTAAAATAATTTCCGCCTTCCTAATTGGGGCCACTCAATTCATTTGTGCACTATCAGTGACAAGGGACAGACAGACAGACAGCAGAGACAGACATCTAGAAAAACCCCTCGGGTGGGGGAACGCATTCACGTGCACCAGGCCACACCTTCATCACGGTCGCATTCCCACACACATCGAAAAGTACGTGTTAAAGTGACGTATACGCCTAATGTTAACTGAATGGGAGATGTAAAGATTGAATCAAGAAAATGGTACGAGATTGAGTTAAGAAAATGGAGATACTTGGCGCGAAATAAAAATGACCCACCAGGAAGCAGGGCCGTAACTTGGACATTTTATTGGGGGGGGAGGACCACGTTTTGGCGCCCTCTTACATTTTTTAGGAGTCAGTTACGAATCATTATTAACGGGTAATTACATTAATTAGTACTTATGCATTAATTTAACTTTCTAATCAAAGTAACTAATTGTTATTAATTACTAATTGAACCATTTTTAATTAAAAATTAAATAATTATTAACTACTTGCATCATTATTAATTACTAATTACATCATTATTAATTACTAATTACATCATTGTTAATTACTAATTCCATCATTGTTAATTACTAATTACATCATTATTAATTACTGACGAAATAATTTTTTAATTACAAATTAAATAATTATTAATGACTAGTTTAATTGTTTAACAATTAATTTGTAAATTAGGTAAAAATGAATGAACCTAATTTAAAATAACAACACTGAATTAGTTATGATAAATTTAAACATACAAATTATTGACTTTTTAGAAGTACCTTGCAATAGAGTATTCGATAGAAACGAGTTAGATTCCAAATTAACTTATCCTTTATACAATTTTTATAGTAACAATACATATACATATCTATACAATCGTGAAAAAAAAACACATTATTATTGCTTCATGAAATTATCGAAAAGTAGCTTTGCACGCAATTTAATTGTAAAAGTTACATTTGTCATTTCCTATTTATAATTATAAAATGAGTTTTCTTTATTTTCTCATTTCGATTATTTTTATATACAAGTACATATTTTAAAAAAAAATGATACAATTTAACTCCCTAAAATGATACATTTAATAAGTGACTTGTATAATGATAATAAAATGAATAAATAGTAATTTCTTACCTAATTTTTATTCCCAACGAAAGTAAAAATATTATTTTAAAAGGAACACTTAATTTTGATTCTGGACTTAATACGAAATACCGACGGTTTCGAAAATTATAAGCATTGGAAAGGCAAGAGAAAAAGTGAATAAAATTAGCTTTCTCTCATAAACAACACGTAAATACGTTAAAAAGCCTACCCCAAATCCTTGTGCAAAGAAAACAAAATAAACATTCAATACATCAATAGCTACGTATAAGAACAGCCAACGACAATTTTATTTTACAACTGACCATATCGGACATAGGCTGACTCTTTTTTCCCACCAGAGGGCAAGAAGAGTGATCAAATTGGACCCCCGTGAGTTTATGGCTTCTATTTGGGTGGCCTTTTGGTTCGAAGATACAGTCCCCCCTTCCCCCTAAATGATATCTTTTACTAGGAATGTGAAAACAAGCACATACTTGCGCGCAGACAGACAAAGATAAAGCCCATTGTCCCGTAATCAGTGGTCGCCACCAAAAAATGGACCCTTCAAGAGACACCCCGCAGAACGACATCTCCTCTTCCCATCGGTATAGTTTTTCGACGTGCAAGTGGAAATTTTGGACATTCCGTCCCCCTTTTTTTAAATGTAATTTTTATGCATTATGCTTCATCCCAACAATCAGCTAGCCATATGGATATTCCATTAAATCGAAAATTAAAATTTTTCTTCTAATATTTCGAAACGCACGTAGAAGGCGAATAAAATTGTATTTGTAGAGAAAATAAAAATATCAATTTCAAAATATATTAAAAAAAAATTAGTGGAGTTATATAAGTTATTTTTATAAATTTTCTTCCATTGCTTCCCAGTGACTTGATTTCAAATTATCTTGATATTAAAAATGCTCTGAATGTTACTCGTTAAATTGATACATTATCAAATGAAAAAGAAGGTTTGAAAATAATATCAATAAATTTTGTACACATTAATAACAGTTTCTTACCTTATTTCCAAAGGACAATGCAGTTTCAGTTTTGAAAGAAACATTAAAAAATATATGAAACTATAGGTTCTGCAAAATTAGAAATATAAGAAAAACGTGCTATAAAAAATAAAAATGAGAAAACTGTGGATAAAATATGTCTGATCTTTAAAATATAATTTAAAAAATGTCTAAAAAGTAAAATAAGTATTCCGCCGCATCGTTCGGACATTCGTTAGGGAAATCTAACCTCTTCAAAAATGCTACTGAAACCTCTTTAGAAGTGCATGAAAGAGCAAGCCGACCAGCCACATTTTATAACCTAATACATCGACTCTGCAATTTGTCTGGACGAACCCAAGTTCGAATGATCCCAGTCGTCGCCGTTCAAAGAAAGTCTTACGAAATCCCATACTCAGAATGCGTGCTTGACTAGCTAAAGGGGGTTATAAAATAAGGGTACATAATTGGACCCCCCAGAGAGTGACCCAGGGAAAGGCGCTCAGTCGTCTGTTGAGAGAGAAAAAAGCTTTTTTCAGGAGGGGGTTGAAAGATTTCCGTTATTTTTTAAATAAAAATACCAGTATGTTCCTTATACCAGTTTAAGCTTCTGTTATTTTTTTTATAAAATCTTCGGCAGGGCGCCATTCACGTGATGCCATTTCGGGCGAAAATAGCCCCTCTGAAAAGCTACTGAAGGAAAATAAATTAACAATTACGTATTATTGTTAAATAACTGTTAAAAAGTTAATTGTTTAAAAAGTTAAAGGGGGCGCCTTTTTGGGCGCCTGACAGCGCCCAAAATGGCGCCCCTTGTGAAATTATTGGGGGGGGGAGGCTCCCCCCCTTCCCCCCCTATAAGTTACGGCCCTGCCAGGAAGTCGCCAATAATCGTAGTGAAAGACCAAACAAACCGTTTACTTAACGTTAGGTTAGTTTGAAATATCGTCGCACTAGAGTTACATGAGGGCTATAGGCGTTGGGCGGCATATAACTTACAACCACGGCAGTTATTTTGGGTTAGGCTGGTTTGAATTATTGTCGCACTAGAACTACACGAGGGCTGTTAGTTATTCTGGGTCTGGGCTCAAGCCTGGGCCCTTCCACATGCAAGGCAAACGCCTTGACCGACTGGGCTCCCCAGCCCTTCACTCAGCGTTAGTTCAATGCAAAGCGGCATCATTTTATATTCTTCAAAAAGCGTTGATTAAAATATCAAAAAATGACTGTTTTTGCATTATTTGTACTGTAGGCTGTAGCACGACATCTGAATTTATACAAAAATGGTAGTAATTCCCTTCACAGGCAAGAAAAATGCGTTGTAATTATAATTTTCATTAGACAGTCAGAAAATGCCAAGTCGATGTAGTAAGCCTATATATACAAACCCCACTCGGCGCGTTTACATGAGCCATCGAATCCATGGAATGCCAAAATCCCCATTAGGGGAAAAAGAGGTTTAGCAGGATTTCTAACTCAACTGATAGTCTGTGGCCGAATCCAAGGAATGAAACGTCAAACCCTCCTTTAATGGATGGTTTGCGAAACTCTCCAATGAACTCTGAATCTGCAATTCCGGTTCTGCCTGGACGAAAATCCCCAAGAGGGCAAAAATAGCGGGGTTTGTTCTTCATTCCATAGATTCGATGGCTCATGTAAACGCGCCTACTTTGGAATACCTCCAAGTACAGGGTGGTTATAAATTAACGCTCCCTATTCGGAGTGGTCTGTAGCTTTAATGAATAATCCAAATGCAAAAAACTTTGAGACACTTACTAATCAAGAAGGGGGACAAAGAATGGAATCATAAAAAACAAACTCGTCACTTGACCAGGGTTCTAAATTACGAGGCGTAATTGGATGTGATGGCCTTATTAAGCCATAATTGGCTATGCCTCGTAATTAGAACCTTGGTCAAGAGACGAGTTTCTGTTTTATGATTCCATTCTTTTTCGTAAAGAAGAAACTCGTCTCTTGACCATGGTTCTAAATTACGAGGCGTAATTAGCTGTGGTGGCCGTAATTGAACTACAAAGCGATCGGTGGCTTCACTGGGCATACCTGTTTTTGTATTGGTTTTCGACCGACAGCATTTCCATCTACTTCCTTGCTCTATGGTTAGAGTTGCGCCACTTTTGAGCGCATATTGCGGTATAATTGCAGAAGGGGTAGATCTTTGTCTTTTGAATGGCGGTCAGAATGGACGCCTTTTTTTTTCATGTCGTGCCAAAGGAGGCTTTGGATTGATTTAAATGTATCCAGTTAGACAGACACTTCTTAATACTTTGACAAACGTGTTGTGGCAGTTTGACACTGTATTATCATAAAGAAAAATAAATTTTAAAAAGAGTTATGTAAATTTAAAAAACTATTTTGTAGGTGAATT
Organism: Hylyphantes graminicola; assembly: GCA_023701765.1. Lineage (NCBI taxonomy): Eukaryota > Metazoa > Arthropoda > Arachnida > Araneae > Linyphiidae > Hylyphantes > Hylyphantes graminicola. Next base: position 4,172,351 of record CM043113.1, read on the forward strand.
AAGAACGTGGTTACACACAGCGTTTGCATTAATATAATGAAATGTACAAATGTCGTAATTGAAACAAAATGTTTAAAAGAAAACATAGATTTACTCGCATTTAAAATGTCATCTTATTTCTCAGTGTATCTTGTTTAAATTTTAACATATACAAATTCAACTTCCTAAACGTTAGAATTCAGTATTATTTGAGTTTCCTCTGATTATAGTTTTAGCAATGTTCAACTTTACGTATAGAGATAGATTACGGAAACATGTTCTTTCTGAAATTAAATCTAACAAATTTTTAATAACAATAATGCCTTGTGTTTTCATTAAAACTAATTTTATTTAAAATAATATTTTGTAATGTATCACAGTTTTGTAATTTTCTTATAATGCGTATAAGTAGAAGAGGATAACGAGGTTTTGATGTCAATATTGAAACATTGAATCGATCGACCTCGACCAAAATAGAATTGTAACAAGCTACAACTTTCTGAACGATTGAATTCGATTTAATTCCGACTTACTTTTTTAATGTCTTGTCCCTAATGTTTTCGGCCACGATAATGTAAATCGGTTCATTACAAGCCATTGAAGCCATTCATACAGAACAGTAGCAAACAATAAGAATGTTCACCGACAAATAATATAATTGGCCAGAAGTCTTAATCAAGATTAGTATAGCGTGCTTTATAATTGTTCTTTTGTTATACGACTATGCCGATTCAATAGAAGTGCTTTACTTCACCATGTAAGAAATGGATTTTAAACTTGTATTTAATATGACTCATGTGCAGAGTATTTTTAGCCTATTTTATTTTTTTTTAAATTTGAAACAACTAAAAATAGATGTTCTGCAGAAACTAGAATGTCCTTTCTACTAATTAGAACTTTTCTGTTATTTTAATACGCAGTTGTAACTCTATGTTCAAATTCTTAAGTACAGATATCGGCACACAGAAGAAAAAAGCATAGAATGTCATGTGATGATCTCCTATACCCTTATATTTTTTTATATATTAAAAAAAAACCGACTGTTCGAAATAATTAAAAGCGATCGTCATCTTACAGACGGACGTAAGCGTACGGACAAAAAGTATTAAGATTAGTCTCATGGTCTCTGATGTTACATAGAAAATACGGACGTTTAGTCTATGATTAATAAAAAATATTTCTCTCTAAGCTCATTTAAATTTGATCCGTCACTTTTATTTAATGCATAAAATAATTATGTGTAAATAATAAAGTGGAGACTTTAGTTTAGTCTCAAAATAATTTTTATATAGTAAAAAAAATATAAAATGTAATAATTTTTATAAAATGTAATGATGTTTTTAAATTATAATAATTTTTGAATAATTTAATTACTTTTAAAAAAATGTAATATTTTTTAAATGATTTAATAATTTTTACAAAATTTAAAACTTTTACAAAATTTAAAACTTTTGCAAAATTTTTATAATTTTTACAAAATTTCTTAACGTTTAAAAAATTTAATAATTTTTATAAATGTAATACTTTATGTAAAATAATTTCTAAATATTTTAATGTCTGTTAAGTATTTTTTAGCCATTATAAACATTTGTTGATATTTCGGAACGCCCAAAATTAAATCATCAATAATTTTGATCAATATTGGTAAACCTGCATATAATTAAACTGTAATAAGTTTCGGAAGGTCAGCTGTTTTTTTTTTTTTTTTTTAAGTTGAACAAGCTAGCCACAACCCGTTATTTAGATACGTGCGCGGTTTTTAATAATGATGGAACGGTCTTTGAATTAATTTCTGATTAGTTGTTGCTACACAGTGATCCTTTATGTAAGCAATATACGAGTATAATGTCGAACCCACTATTAGATTCAAAATCCGCCTCGTAAGTCCAAGTTTGGAGGTTTGAGGTAAAACGACAATTTTTCTAATTGATTTGAGAGATCTGAAGTAAGTGTAGAGTACTCGTGGGAGACAATATAAACAAATTTAACGTTTTATATAAAGTGTATCAATGGAACAATGGGATACTATAGTGCGACGGAGCGGTAGAATACATTTTCCTTTGCTTATTGCTAAACAAAATTCGGTTATACCTTGGTACCACCAACTTATATTCTAATTTTTCCGCCATTATTCTTTTTAGTCATTATCAATTAATGGTTTTCGCCAAAAATATATGTAGTTCAAGTATCTTAAAAAATAATACTTAGAAAAAATTTAAATGACTTCCACTGAATAAATTTGACCTTTATTCAGTGTTCAAACAATGAACTTTACTGCCCTTCTAATAAAATTCTTGTGAAATTCAAATACGTTTTTTACACATTAAATTTCGCTAAAATCGCTATTTTATTTCAGTAATTAGTTATCATGTAAAATAAACCATACTGGATATTTTTATTGGTTTCTTTTAATATTGGTTTTCATGCATTAATTTGTTCATCTATATAGATTGATTAGTTGATCCATTGATTGATTAGTTTTCATCTATTGATTGATTTGTTATTTTTTATAACTTAACTGGTTTAAAAAAGACGTTTCAAAGACTTAATATTGCTCAGTTTATATTACTATTCGAAATTAATTCGAATACATATAACTTAACTGGTTTGAAAAAGCCGTTTCAAAGACGTAATCTTGTTCAGTTCATATTAATATTCGAAATTAATTCTTTGTTCGATCGTTCTCAATAAATCCACACAGTAGAATTAATTTCGATGCCGACACTCGTGTGAAAGTGTCTACACTGAAGTCATTTCAAACCGGTTGCCATTCTGCTTTAGTTAAAACTTGTAAAAAGAAAATCGGGTGAAATTTCGTCCTTGTTCTCCTGTCTTGTCTGATCACTTGCTAAAAAGACAACCAAAAAAACTGGGTCACAGCTGGACTTTTCCCGCTTCTTCGCTTTCTTAGAACTTTCTCTAAACTTTTTAGAAAATGATATTTGTTAAGGCTGTCCATTACTCGTTTTGGTTTGACATATATATGACTACTGCGGCGATAATTCTTTGAAATTTTCTTAACAGCCGGAAGAAATCAAGCAGATAATTATCATTACAAGAGAATATTTTAATGCACTTATCAAATATGAGTTGTTTTTCGGTGAGCCGATGGATAATTATATTTATAACACTATAAAACACTTCTATTACTTTTACGCAAATAAAAAACTAGTAATTATTAATATTAAAGAGCAATGCTTTAATTAATTTCTATTTACATTACTTTGCTTTGATTTTTACATTACTTTCCTTTGAATTGTAGAATTGTTAAGTAATGGTACATTAATTCTGTGATTGCCTTATTTGGTGGTAGGTCTTTTATCACCTAATTTAGTTGATTTGTTTTTGTGGCAATAAAATAACTTGCAAAACATGATAAATTGTACACACATTTAAAATCTCTACAATTTCGTTATTTGCTCCATTCTGAAGTCCGTCACAAAATATGAAATTCCAACAATGAAATAATTTTTTTCGTTATTTGAAACTTGTTTTTAAAAGTCTGACAAATAGCTCTGATATAGTTTTTACTACTACTTTTATAATTACCACTCTTTAACCAGTTGTTTTTCTAATTAAACTCCTTAAAACCACTACACGTTTCTTGTGCTGTTTTGTTATTTTTTCCATAGCATATAAAAAAATCATAATTAAGCTACCAATCCACATTTTTAAACGCTATGGTAAAAAGAGTAATTGCAAATAATACCGAAACTCTTAATCATATGACATTTTAACCTAAGAATATTCAGGAAGTAGAGTGTTTATTCTTTTACCTAGCTTTCTTTAAAAAAAAACCTTATAAAATTGTGGACTTCTTTAGTTGATCTTCGTAGTCAAAAGCGAATATCTTCTACCTTATTATTATGAAAGATGTATATACTTTTAAAAATTTAAATTTCTATATTTTGGATTTGTGCTAAAATATTTTCATTTGCTATTTTCAAGGATCGACCCAATAAAAAATAAATAATGAAAATTACCAAAATAATAAAATTGGTCGGAAAATAACAAACTTAAGTACAGGAATGGTTTATACACAGGCACATACATTTAAAAATAAAAAAAAAGATTTTCTTCAAACATATGATAAAATATTTTCAATAGATTCTCGCTTTTAATTTTTACTTTGAATTTTTAATGATTTCACTGATCTACTCAGAACAAAATGTTGAATAAAAAAAGTTACTAAACCAATGAAATGAGTAAGAAAACAACAAATTCATGAACATGACTGGTTTATACAGTTTATGTTTTCCTAAAAATCGCTCCGTGACAAGCATGCGTTTGAAACTGTAATTGCGGTTTCAACTTGCAACCAGAAAAAGATGCAATTATAAATGAAATTGTTCTTTGTAGTTCACGACCTTATCCTATTAACAGCTCTTTGTATTCAGAGAAGGGTTTTACTTGTTGTTTTTTGCGAAAGTGAAACAGAACCGTTTTGTTTTTCTTTGGTATAATGACCGTTTCTCTGCCCACTTATATGGCTACCTACTTCCTTTTCGTAACTTCTTTAGTGTATAAGATTTGGTATTTTTACGTGGGGTATCTGGACTAAGCACTTCTAGTAAACGGATAGACTGTGCATTGACGAATGTAAATGGGGGCAGACAACGACTACACTCCTTGCCAACCTAAGTTGGGTAAATATAAATATGCTATGGAGAAGTTCCGTCCGTGGATGTAAAGAGTTCTATAAATTATTTCTGAAACTATCCAGAAAACATGTTTAAAACATTAATTTGGTTTAAGGTCTAACAGATTTGAATATTATTTGAGAAAATTTGGCAATTTTATCAGAATGAAAAGTGTATTTTGGTTAAATTGTATTCAGATCATTTTGTATGTAAAGATTACCTTACAAGAGTTTCCAGCTAACGGACCAATCGCGCTTTTCCGTCTGCCTTTTTACTCTTTGTTTTTATCCAAGTTAGGTTGGCACGGAGCGTAACTACTCAAGTCACATGACATTATATGTTTTCAAGACACTTAAAATTGTTGTTCACTTTTGATCGTTTTAAAAGATTTGGTATTTTCATGTTGTTTTATTGAGAGGAAAAGTGAATGTATAAATGGATTGTAGAATTTAAAAATATATTTTTCATTTTGCGTTTGGCTCAAAAGGCAGAGATATAAAGTCACGATAATTGTGATTTCTTGAAAATACGGAGATTCATGTAGCATTCATGATTCATTAGACCTGGAGAGAAGTATTTGTTTACAGAAAAAAACTCAGTTGGGGTGCCAGAAAATACCGTATAATTTACAGAAAAAAATCTGTATATTTATGCGAAGAATTTTTAATTTGAACTGTTTTTAACAGATAAATTGTGAAGAAAAAAAATTCTACCTCCGACGGTCACCCCAGTGATAGGCTGAGATATATTGTCATGACCACCGAGGAATAATAAACTGCCGAACCGGGGTCCTTTAATACTACAAACAGCAAACTTTTAGGGAATAAAACTATTTAAAAGACAAATTTTTCCCCTGTAAAATTAAAAGTACACCCAATACTAACCTCTAGTTCATAAAACTTGTTTTTGATGTAAATTAACAACTTTTTCAATTGATTAATTTAACTTCTGTTAACGGAAATATTTATAATGTAAGTTGTGTTAGTGTGATGGCTATTGTATCAATGGCTGATTGTAAGAGCTTTAAGTTTTCATTCCATTTAATTGCAAATGCTATGATTCGTTTTTCTACAAAATGAACAATTAGACCAGGACAGAGGGCACATCAATATTTTAACAACTGTGAATTCGCCGACCCATTTGCCTTATACTATTTTTCCGTTTTGCATAACAAGGATGGACCCGATGACAAAGAAAAAGTTCAGAATGTCAATACGTGAGAAATTTAATTGGGGAGAAAGTCAAAGTACAGATAGCCGTTCTGCTCGAATTATCACCTGTGAAACTTCACACTCCACCCATTTTCACGAAATGAAAAACAACTGCGCTCAATTAATAACTCCCCCCCTCCCCCCCCCATATCATGGTTGTTTGTTTTGACAATCGTGTAATTCATACTTTATTTTGAGCCAGAAGTGATTTTTTTTTATTTTAGTAACAAATCACACATCAAAAGATTAAATAGAATTTTTATATTTTCTTTTTTATTTATTTTCATCTACAGAACCATTTCATTTTTCTTGAACTTTAAAATAAACTCTGTTCCAACAGAAGCAAGAACTAAAAGCAAAACAAGCATTTTAGTGTATTCCAGGTCTCAGTAGGAGAATCACGCACATTCATAAGACTTTCACTTATATAACAAAAAACAAATAAGAATAATCACAAAACGAATGAAGACTTCAAGTGAATGTCTTTCTTAACTTCAGTTTTTATTTAAAAAAAAAACCCGCTAATTTAAATTGTTTCTAGAATTCTAGAACAATCAGCATCTTCATTATCCTCAGAACTAGCGAGTTACAGGCCAAGGCTGTCAGTCAGTTTATAAAAATCATCTTGACCTGTCTGAAGCTAGATAATTCTCCATCGATTGACACCAAGACTCCCGACTTCTCTGCATTGTTCATAGCCTGCTTCATCTTCTTTTTCCTTCAATTTTATGAAATTTTGTATTTTTTATTAGGTTTTCTTCTTCATATCTGTACATGTGGCAAGCCATCTAAGTTAACACTTTGAAAACTTTTCCGAAACTCTCTCGAAGCTTCAATCGTAACTCATGATTGTATCTAATTATCCATATTACATTTTCTGTTACTGATCCAAAAATCATTCTGAACATTTTTCGTTTAAAAATTCGTAGTATATTTTCATTTGACTTATTTGATATCCAACATTCGAGGCCATAAAATTTGTTTCGTGAATTTGATGTGTGTGACCAGGTCTATGATATTGCACACTCTCAAGAAATCAATAGTCAATAGCCATTAATGGTCGCTCCATAAGATCTTCTATATCGAGTTTCAAGCACTCAAGGATGTGCTCCGGAGTAGCTTGGTCTTTGGAACACTTGGTACAATTTGGGAATTCCTTTTCTTAATTGTTGTTCTTTTAATTATAAAACCATTTTATTTTGGCCTGAAAATTGGATAAATTAAACACCTTGTTCATTGTCTTCTGTATTTAAACGTATCATTATTGTCTCTGTGTCATTAGCAGTTTCTTCAGTAAAAGTGCAGTTAAATACAAAAATTAGAATATGTATATTTTATATCCTATAAACGTAGATTGGAAAGCTAAAACTGTTACTCCGAAACATTTCACTTGCACCTTTTTCAAAGGCCACCATAGGTTTATTTATTGCATACCATAAACCAAAGATCACCGTGATCGAGATAGTTAAACGGATTTTTAGTATTCTGCGTGAGTGGTTTAATTTGGCGAAACTTGATTTACGGTTTCATATTTGTGTCTGTATCGAAGAGAAATCTGACGGAAAAGGAGCTCAGGCGTGGTATACCATCATCAACTGCTTAAAGAAGGAACGCGTTGAAATTAATGGTTCCATTTTGATGGAAGACTTTTAATTTCATTTGATAATTTCCGGCACATTTTAAATATCAATCATAAGCTTTTCTCTAATTTAAATAAGGGCTGGGGAACCCAAGTCTGATAAGGAACCTGCCTTACATGTGAAATGTCCCTGGTTCGGATCCGGGCATTGCTAAAATAACTGACGACCTATAAACGGCATGTGCAAGGAAAAAGCCCGATGAATTATACCCCGTGTAGAGATAGTGCCTGTTAAGTATGCTCCGAAGTCCCGATGCTTGCTATGTCGCCTCTAAAAATTGTGCTGAAGGCCTATTTAGGTGTCAGCTCGTCACTTGATTGTGGTTCTAAATTATGACACCCGTCCACGTAGCTCTAATGTGACGATACTTCAAACCTAATCTAATTTAATTTAAATTAAATTGTATTAGTTAATATATAATTTGATCACAATAGTGCATTGTTGTTGTACCGCATCGCGAGGTCTTTTTATACATCAGTTGGACAAGATTGACTTGACAAATGACAGTGATTGCGCCCTCTAGAAGCGAGAGTGTAGGCTTTATAGCCCATTGGACATTTTGGCCCATTGGACCCACATTTATTGACAAGCACTAACATCCATGCCTTGACCGGGATTCGAACCCGAGCCCAGCAGCTCCAGAGGCTATAACACACAGTGCGACGATACTTCAAACCTAACTTAATCTAATTTAAATAAAATCGTATTAGTTAATGAATTATTTGACTCAATAGTGCATTCGCAATTGTTGAACCGCAACGCGCGGTCGTATCTTTTTCGGGGGTCCCTAGTTTGGACAAGATTCACTTTGCCTATCATCCTTCCAAAGGGTTTTATAAATTAATAACTAAGATAGCTTAGGAACTAAGCAATGGAGTTCCGCATCAATCTAAACAATTTACAGAAACCCCTGCAATGTATGGGCTTGTTTGGTTGTACATTAATTTTATCAAAATTGAATTCCTTTAAATCTTTCACTAAATAAGTTATAAAGGAAACTGCCTCTTAACTTTTACTCTCATTGAAATTAGTTTAAACGGTTTTTTGAAAATTTAATTGCATCTCCATATGTACTTTAAAATTGGCATGGTGCTCAAAATAACTTGTGCTTCCCCTAATTTCAAAGAAGTACTATAAGTAACTTAATGGGGTTGTTTCACGTTGTAGATGGCAACAACAGCTTGTTGTCATTTGTTTCTTTCAATTACTTTTGTTTTTGTAGTTGAAAATTAGATTTCTAAGAATGTTTTACTTATTAAACATTTTAAATTGCCAACCTCTTGTTGTGCGGTTTATTTCTTTTCATCGATATTGTTCATGAAGAGATTGAAACCGAAGCATCCAATGAAATCCAGTACAGATAAAAATGAAAACAAGAGCTGAAACATCATCTGAAACATTCCCATTCTACTTCGGACACTCTTTGAATGATCAACGATATGCAATCCAGCTTAGGGCTCTTTTTTTCTTCTTTCAGCATCTTCGAACGCATCCATCTTTCTCTTAAATTAATCTATCGTCCTTGCTTTGTTGAACCCAGCTTCTTGGCGACGTGGAAGATTAAAAAAAAGTTTAAAAATATGCATAACAACGTCCTTGGCCTCCATTCCGACATTCTTTAGATACAAAATGTCTAGTTGTTAAACGGCCGCTGGTCAACTTCGTAGTTTCATTCGTTTTTTCTTCCTACCAATCAAAATTAAACACAGCTTTTGATGTATAGTTGCTTTTGAGTCTTGTGGAATCTTTTGAAAAATCTTATAAAAAAAATGCTACACATAGTTCTTCAAATGCAAAATTTCTTACTATATGGCCAGGGCGTGATCAAGACTTTTGTGCAAGGGAAGCCTGCCTTTGATTTGGGGGCCCCCACGCCTTTGCCCCCCCCCCCTTCCCGAGGCAAATACGCTTCATCAAAAGTGGCTTAAATTAAGCTGTAATGATTAATACGATTAAAAAGTATATACAATGGTGAATTTTTTTTTGTTTCCAGAAATCCCATATCATAAGCCCAAAGGGCTCCCAAAAGTGGCTTAAAGCTTTTTAAAGAATACTTTAAAAAGTTTACAAGATGGGGAATTTTATTTTGTTGCCCACAGACATCTCAATCCTAAATTTAAAATAAAAAAATATTTTCGGAACGTAAGTTTTTGAAAATGTGGGAATATTTGTAACAGAATGAGTGTTTAAAAAAAGGTGATTTGGGGGCCCCTTCAAATTTTAAGGAGGAAGCCCAGGCTTCCCTGGCCTATTCGGTGATCGGGCCCTGTACATGGCAACTGGACAACTTTATAATTTCATTTGATTTCCTTCCTACCAATCAAAATAAAATGCAGACTTGATAGTTTTTTATTGTCTTGTGGAATCGAATGAATATCTTACGAAATGATACGGGTAGCTTTTTAAATACAAAATTACTTATTTGTTATAAGGCTCCTTGATTATTTGAATAATTTCATTTGTTTTTCTACCTACCATCAATCAAAATAAAACACGACCTTTGGTAGTTTTCGAGTCTTGTGAAACTCTTATGAAATTCTACGGATAGTTCTTTCTTATAAGGCTGCTGGTCATCTCGAAATTTTTATTTAGTATCCTATGAAATGAAAGACCAGAGAGCGGAGTTTCGCAATTTAAAACACTGAAAGGTTGAATGTTGAACTTAATGACACATTGATAAAAATGCCTGTAAATGACTTGAACCAATGTGGGGGGGCTGGAGGGCCCAGTCGGTTAGGCATTAGCCAAGCATGCAATAGGTCCTGGGTTCGGGTCTGGGCATCGCCAAAATAAATACCATCCTATAAACGGCCCTTGCAGCCAAAAATGTCCTGCGAATAATACCCCTTGTCGATGTGGTGCACGTTAAATATTCTTCAAAGTCCTAACGCTGCGTACGTTGTCGCCCATAACTGTTGCGTAGGGTGCCTACTCGGGTGTCGGCTCGTCAGTTGACTGTAGTTCTAACATATGACGCCCGTCGCCAATAGCCCTCGTATAGCTCCAGTGTGACGATCATTCAAATTAAACTAAACTTAAACCAATGTATGATAACTGTACATCTCTTTACTCTCCCTGAATAGATAAAACGTATGTACTGAAGTTAAACATTAAGTGTCACTCTTCCACGAGTTTCCATCTATATTTTTAAACGATTTAGAGTTGTAAAAAAATTCCTTGTTAATTTTGTACACAGTTTATTTTCAACTAACATAAACAGGAAGGGTGTCCAGCAAAAAAAAAATATCGTAGAAAATGAAAGTTTATTATTCCAAAATTTAATTCAACAAATTTCAGTATAGGTCCTTTTCCTTCTGGATAATTATGAACTTAAACAAATTGTGTAACTTGCCCTTTTTATGGAGCCACAGTTTGGTACTTGATGCTCATTTCTAGAGGTATTGCCTAAAACTAATGGTTATAAAGGTTTCTATGGCTAAAGGTTTTTTTAATAATCACATGCAGTATTTGGGTTATATATCATCACGCCAAAGTTTGGGGATTTTTTTTCCTTTTTTTTTCTTTTCAGCCATTTTCGAATTTTGGTGCAATATGACGTATATGTTTTTTTTTGCAGTGCAATCCTTCACGATGTTTGGAAAATATGCTGTAAAAAAACATTACAAAAAAAAATTAATAAATTATGGTTATTTTACATAACAGTGCTGTGATATTAGTTTTTCCTAACTTCGATGTTTTTTGGCGTAAAAAGTCAACATAAGCATGCAATCCTTTGCGATGTTTGGGAAATAAACTGTAAAAAAAAAAACACTGCAAAATCAAAATCTTACATTACGATTACTTTTTACAAGTGCTGTGATATTAGTTTTTCGTCACTTTTATTTTTTTATGGCGTAAATAGTCACATAAACATGCAATCCTTCACGATGTTTGGGAAATAAACTGTAAAAAAACTGTAAAATCAAATCATACACTATGGTTACTTTTAACATTACAGTGCTGTGATATTAGTTTTTCTTCACTTTGATGCTTTTATGGCGTAAAGAGTCACATAAACATGTTACTCTCTCTTTTTCTTAGAAAATAAATCTACACTCCTTGCCAACCTAAGTTGCGTAAATAGAAATATGCAATGGAGAAGATCCTTTCGCGCATGTATAGAGTTCCATAAATTATTTGTGAATCCATCCAGAAAACATGTTTAACACATTGATTTCCTTTAAGGTCTAACAGAAACAGATTTGAACATTATTTGAGAATTTTAGAATGAGAGAATGAGCAATTTAATCAGAATGAATAGTGTATATTGGTTAAATTGTATTCAGATCATTTTGTATGTAAAGATTACCTTACAAGAGTTTCCAACTAATGGACCAACCGCGCTTTTCCGTCTGCAATTTTACTCTTTGTTTTTACCCCCAAGTTAGGTTGGCGCGGAGTGTATTATTTAATGTACGTTGTAATTTTCCTGACGTTTCTGACACTGGCTTCGTATTTTCTTACAGGCATAAGGTATGTTGAAGTCACTCATCGGCCATTGGAAAGCCCACAAAAGGAAAGCTTCACCTCTGCTACCCGAAGATGGGATAATCCTGCATCCAGAAGACTCGCGTAGAATCAATCCCATTTTCGAAGACAGCGACGAGTCTGTGGTTTCGTCCCACCGGGGTCTAGATTCCATAGATTTCAACGCAGAACGGAGCTTGGTCCTAGACCTTGTGGACATTTCGGTGCCAGAACAGAAAGCAGAAGAACAGGATTCTAAGTCAGAACAAAAACCAGAAGCAAAAAGTTCTAGAGTAGAAGAAAAAGAGAACGATTCTAGGGCCGAACATCAAACAGGATCACAAGCTTCTAAGTCAGAACTAAATAAAGAGTTACAAGATTCCAAAGCAGAATACAGAACACAACCACAAGATTCTATTAAAGAACATAAAGCAGAAGCACAAAACTCAAGAACTTCTGATGAAGAGGACCCGGAAGATGTCATCAACCAGATAGACATCGCAATTGACAGTTCTTTGAGCAACGAAGAAAAATTGAATTCCTTAGAAGATGCGAGATCTGAAAAAGACTCATCCGATGTGACCCAAGTAGTAAATTCCGTTGCAAATGTAGATAAAGATAGTTCGTATACTGGGCCAAGTGAAACAAGTTTAGCACCCATTACGGAAGCATACACAAAATCAGAATTAAAAGATCAGTCCCAAGATAATCCCCAAAAGTTGGAGAAGTCTAATATGGCACCAAGAACTGAAAATTCTTCTGTTCCATCGACTTCAAAGGGACTGAAAACTGGTGGAAATATGCCATCTAAAGAAATGGAACTGCCAACTCCAAGTCTTGTCTCGGAGCAGAGGATGGTAAGAAACGTCAAATCCCGTGCCATAGATGAACTTATTAAAAAATTTCAGGGTCAAAACTCTGATCCTGCTATACAGACTATTCCATCGTTTTTACACTCTCCAGCTAGGAAATCGATATTAAAAACAAAAACATTCGAACAAAAGAATGATTCCGAGGACACATCCCCTCCTGAAGTGCAACAAAAAGAACCATTGACAAAAATTTTCAATGTTCCTCCTCCACCACCAATTGAACCTTTACTGAATGGGTGGAAAGATGGTAAAAAAGAGGTGAAAAACTCTATTTCAAAATCGCCTTCTAATGCTAGCACACATGGTGCTGCTGAAGTTGAAGGCAAAACGAGATCTGACTCAAGTCTTTCGAGAAACAAGACGGTGTCTTCAAATACCGGTAACCTTTCAAACAAAACTCAGGAAGCTAATGAAGTCAAAATAGATTCCAGTTTGCCATCTAATGTAACTGAAAAGATAATGAAGACGGAACAATTCAGTGCCACTCCTGTTCAAGAAAAAGTCACAAAAAGTGAGCAACATCAGACAGAAATTTCACCTTCTGATAAGCACACAGTTTCTGGTTCTCAAGCAGATTACTCAATAATAGAGTCGGATGAAACAATGGTAAAGACTGTAGCAAATGGCAACTTAGAGTCGAAACCCAGTACTTCTGCAATAAGCCATACGACGAATACGCATAGCACAGGTTCGGATCAAAAACGTGAAAATCAATACTTGATTCCCAATAAATCCAGTCTCTTTAAATCTAGTCCTTTACCTAAGCGGGCAAATCGTAAAGACACTGCAACTTCTGTACCTAAGCCAATTGACTCTAATGTAGTTCCTGAAGAGCCAACTCCTGTTTCTATATTGACTAATTCCAAACCAGTTACTGAAGTTTCAAGTTCACCTTCAAAACTAACTATTTCTAAATCAGTTCCTGGTGTTCTAACTTCAATCAAAGAGACAGACGCTCCAAAATCGAACGCCGAAGACAGCGGTATCACGCGCGGTGATCAGGTGTCCTCGGAAGAATCTCCTGATGTACCAGAAGATCGTCAAAAGCTCGCTGAGGATACCCCTTCACCAGCCAAACGAAACACGAAGGACAGACGAAGCCACAACAAAGCCTGCAGGCACCAGCGAAGGAGGACCCAAGAACCCTTGGTCATGAGCCACTACGATGACTATTACGATCTTCTGACCAGTGGCACCCGTCGTTCTTCGAGAACAAAGCATTCTGGAAGCTGGGCGTCCGACTTGTCATTCGAAGAAAGGGAACTTATTCGGAAGCTCAGAAGCAGAAGGGATACCCTACGTTCCAACGCTCCTTCGACCAAGTCCAAGCACAGCAATTTCCACGACGGACACTTCCACAGGCACAATCCCCTTCGGCGTTCTATCTCTGAAAATAGCATTCTGAACGAGCATTCAGTGTGCTCGTGCGACCACTGTTACATGATCATGGTGAAGGATTACGCATACAGCAGAGCTTCTCTGAGAGGGATGCCACCGAATAAGGTAATGGTTATATTGCATCTATAAACAAAAAAAAATTTCACTTAGGAAAGTAAGAAATGTTAACCCTTCCATAAGGATTACGCATAAAATACCGAATTCAATAAGATGATGGCTCCGATTTACTAATTTTAGCAAAAATCTTCCTCTTGTGTATTTACAGGGAAGGGTTGGTGTATGGAAGACAATATAATTTGGACATTCATATTTCATTGTAATAAAAAAGATTCATAGTTTCGGTAAAAAACTTCGATCAGTATACAAAATAAGTAAAGTAAATACATCAAGATTATTATTATTAGGCATTGCCCAAAAAAGTATAAGTACAAGGGGGCCATTAATAAAACTGACGGTACTCAGGATTTTCTGTAATGAACTAATAAACAAATTATCGAAATTACAAATAATTTGGTAGAGAAGCTATCAATGACATGGGAGAAAATAAATAAATTCCAAAATTTTCAGAAATGGAAAATTTGGCTCCACTATGTTACTTCAAGTTATGGCATTCAAAAATGAATTATATACACATTTTTTACATTAAGCTACTACGCCCCTTAATTCGAACCTTTTATTTTTTTTATCTTTAATTTATAATAATCACAATTACTTCAAAAAAATATTACAAAGTTTATAAATTACCTTTTGATGATTTTAAGCTTGGAAAATTTGTTAGGAGCGCCAGATTTCCCCTAACGGAAAATTTTAAACCAAAGTTTTTGCAGGATTCGTTTTCCCATCTCCTCGATTGCCTCCCTATTAAATAAATATTAATTTGATTTTTGTTGACTCCACAGAAAGTCCTAAGTACTGTCTTTTTACTTGCGACAACCCTGTCAGGCAAATTTTTATTTGTCGGGTTAGTCTTTGTTTGTCTTTTGTTTTCATAGATGGCAGCACCAAAATATGTATTAATCCTAAAGAAAAGGGAAAGGGAGCTGTTTTCAAACCCATTCAAACGCTGCTATATAGACCACGCTGACTATTTTTTTAAAAAAATTTATGGTTTTGAAGTTCAGTGCAAGTGTTAAATCATATTTGGTATAAAATTTTGTTAAATCTTCATTTAGCTAGGAGATACACTCCCAAAATGAGAGATTTGCAACATAATGTTAGGTTAAAGAAACGACTGTAAAATACTTTCAAACTTTTTTAAACTCCTGTTTGTTATTACCTGAAAAAAAATACTATTTTATGTTCAGTTTTCATCTAATCTTTCAATTATTAATTTTTGGGGAATTATTTTTCTGATAAAGTAAAAAGTTATGAGTTATGAAATTTTCGAAAAAAATACCTACGAAAACCAGAAAACTAAAGAAATTTGTGTAATCTTAATTAATTGTGGGGAAAAAATATATTGCTGAATAATTCCCAAAATGGGATACTTGACGCTTAAAGGGAGTAGGGGAAGGTGGGTTACCTTGGACCTATTTTGACTTTTCAATTTTTATTTTCTTAATTACTTGCAAAAAGTGAATAAAAATATTTTTACTGAATACTTTATGTTGTTATATACAACATATATTTATTTTAACATGTTATTTAAATGATTTCAACTATTAAAAAAATAAATACAGAAAATTGTAATTAGGACCAAGGTACACCACCGGTGGTGTACCTTGGTCCAACCGGTAGTGTACCTTGGACCAATTATTAACAGGTAGAGAGACTCGATTTACAGTCCGAAAAACAATATTTATTGGCCACATAAAATTCAAAAATACATTTTACAACCTATACTCTTATTTCTAGCCAAGATTGTAGTAATTGGTTATGTTAGGTCAATTTGCTCAGTAAGGGGTTTTGTTGCCTTAGTTTTTTTTAGTGCCCTTTTGGCTTTTTCAGCTGCAATGCAATCTTTCTCGGGTGTATTCGTTAAAATGCAGCATAAAATTAAACTGTTATTTCATGCCATAGAAAAACATTTGGTTATCTTTCTGCCTTAAATTAAAAAAAACAACTCAAATATTTCCCCCTATGTTTATTCAACTAGGCCTAAAAGTAAAAAGGATGTTCTGCTTAGATATTTATAATAAAAAATATCGTTTTAGATGAGCATGCAATAATTATTTTCTATATTAAAAATTATTATAAATTTTAACCATATCAATATGGTTAAAATTTTATAGGCTTCCATAAATCTACATAATTAACTACAAAAAAAAATTCTTTATCACATCATATCAAAATTTCTTACAAATCTCCATTTTTCTAGATTTTACAAATCAGGGTTGCATATTAATAGCTTAAAATACTTAATTTTTCAAAGGAAAGAATTTACTTGAATTTTAAAAAGGGTTTTCAACAATCTGAAGCACATAAGACCTATAGTAGTGTACCTTGGACCAGTCCAAGGTACACCACTTGTATTAGGTTCGAGGTACACCACTTGGATATTAAAAACAAAATAGTTAATCACCAAGTTAAGGTTAGACTTAACTTAATTTCAAGCACACAGTTTTATAGCTAAAACTTTGCTTTATATTGCATAACCATCGTTTCTGAATAAACACAACATGTTTGAGTAAAAAATTACACTAAAGAATCTGACAAAAATTTACTTTTGAACTGTGAATTTAGTTTTTCGAAACCTCTTTTATAAATTGACCTTTTAAACAAACAGATGGAACTTCACTGAGATCCTTGGTAGCAAATACTTTAACTGCATGTGGTGTTGTTTCAATATCTAAGCTAATCGAGCTAGAATCAGCATAGGTTCTAGGTACACATACGTCCAAGGTACACCACTTACCCCTAATGTGTGCTTTATAATATTTTTAAGAAGGGGTCAAGTTGCAAAGCCGATACATAAACAGGAACTCAACACAACTAAAGTGGACTCGTCCTTGAGTGCAACCCTTTTATTGTCCATATTTAAGAACATAGTTTTTAATTTTATTAATCAGGCTTTTCTTTGTGAACAGGCCATGTGCACGTGTCGACACGGGCAGGCTGACTTCCTGGGAAGGAAGGTCAAGTTCCAATCGGAAACCATTCCTGAAGGATCGACGTCATTGTCGAACCACACAATCCCAGAAGAGTCCAGCAACGAGAAGGAAGACGACAAGTCGACGACGTCTAAAGGAAAAGACACCAAGAAAGGAAAAAAGACGACAGGAAAGGAGAAGGCATCGAAATTAAAAGTAAGTTTTTAAGTGTTCCGAAAGCTCGGCTTTTTTTTTTTTTAAATTTTTAGATTGTATCTCTTGGTCTAAAACTAGCTTTTATGAATAAAGAAGTTAAAACTCTATTGTTTTGCTTCTAAAACAAACAATTTTTTTACATATCGTAGGTCAAATGACAAATCCACGAATGAGCAAATTATAGGGATTGGTGGATTTATCAGTATCCAGTTTTCCTTCTCTGTGATTTTGCACAGTCGTGGTTTTTGTCGTTTGACCGACGATATGTAAAAAATATCAGAGGTAAATAGGATAGTTGACAGTCTTGGTTAAATTAATTTATTTCGGCTTTTTTTTCCGGCACCCGATATTGGGAAGTAAAACTTTTGCACACTGTACTTCTCTTTGCACGCGAACTAAAACCAAAGATCTGTCACTCTAATTTCTCATCCAATAGTGCAAATTCTAATATATTTTTTTAACCATTCCCTATTTAATAAAGGCGGGACAAATTCATTCCCAGTAAGATTTGAACCAAACAAGGTGTCACTTTTGCTCCTACTCTCAAGCCAAAAGGACCTGCGATGTCCTGAACTATGATTTTCTTATTATTCATTGTTATGTAGTTAGTGCTATGTTTAGAAGAGTTCAATGTTACAAAAAACATTCTGATCATTTTCATCGTTTATTATCTATAACACCACTGGTCACCTCGCTTCAAAAGTAGTAAAATATATTTCAGTTGGCAGGGGAGCCCAATCGGTTAAGCATTCGGAAGGTCCCAGGTTCGGGTCCGGGCGTCGCCATAATAACTGCTGACCTGTAAACGGCCTTTGAAGCCAAAAATTTTCAATGAATACTACTCCGTGGGGCGTGAGTGCACGTTAAACATCCTTCAAACATTTAGCGCTGCGTATGATGTCGCCCTTAACTGTTGTATTGGGTGCCTACTCATGTGTCGGATCATCATTTGAGTGTGGTTCTAAAATACGCCGATAGGCCTCGTGTAGCTCTAGTGCAACAATTATTCAAACGAAAACTAAAAATATTATTTCACTCGGTTTATTGCACTAAAAATATTTACTGCACTAAAAAGTGATACTATTTTTTTTCTTGCAGAGAGAGCCCTCCTACCGAATGGTGACCCCTTGGGAACTCGAGGCGTGGGAGGCCACGTTGAAACGACAGAACCTGAAGAAGAGGAGGAAACGAGCCCGATTCATGGGACTCATGGCTCTGGCCATAGTTGTCCTCGTTGGGATCATCGTCACGACTCTCATGGTCTATCTGAGAAGGAGAGTTGTGGAGAACTAGACTTAAAACAAATTGAACTCCTCGGTGCAACCGTGCGTTACTGGGAAAAGGCCTGCTGTACCTATTTCAACGACCAAGAGCTCTGGGGGCTAAGCATATGTCCCGATTAGGTGGTGAACCTCACGCAGAACCCCCAGTGTTTAGTTCCCAAACATGCTTGGACCTCATTTTATCAACCCACATAAGGGGTGAAAGGATGAGTCAACCTCGCCCAATTCGAGACTCGATCCCTGGACCTGTAGCATAGGAATGCGATGCACTGCCACTAATCCAATGGGCCTCAAAAGCTAGACTTAAAGACTTTTAAATAATAAGACTCATTGGAAGACTTTTGCAAAATAAGAGGATACGAGTTGCTTCTCGGTACCGTAGGTATAGAAAGTAGCAGATCTGCCCCTAGGGGAAAAGGTGAAGCCACTTTTGAACCAGTATCCCATAAGGCAGTTCGCAATCTGTCCCCCATGGCATGCCATAAGCCACCAGATGGCACTATGAAATAAATTCGACTAATAAAAAAATGCATAGTTAATATTAACTAATTAACACTTTTAAACAGTTTTTCTATCATAAGTTTAAAGATGGATATGTATTGATACTTTCTGGACGATATGAAGTATTGTATTTATAAAAGAAGCATATTAAAAATACAAATTTTTATTGCATGTAAATTGTATCTCTTCGGCAAAAGTATTTTTTGGAACCAGTATCCCATGATGCATTGCAAAAACGGCGAAAAGTGGCATCATCACTCAATCGCGGGGTTTGTATTGTGTTGTACAGGATTGCGCAATCGATGGGCACATCTGCTACTTTCTATATCCATGCTCAGAACTAATGATCCCAGGAGACTTTGGATCGCATACGTTTTAAACTCTGTTATGGATCGGGATAGCCTGGTTGGAAGAGTTAGGTTGCGAGCTCAAGCCATGTCAGCCCCAGTGTACTTAAGGAATTAGGGGTTGGTACAAAATGCTTCTTAAACATAGGTGCCTTAGCCCCCATAATACCCTTCACGACAGACAGACAATGTCTGTTACTCAGTTATCGATCTCGAAAGAATGAAGGACTGAGTTGTCTCATAACTAGCTACCAGACTCATATACGAACCTGGGTCGACAGCAGAGGAGTCCAGTCACGCCTAACCACAACATCACCGCGACCTCACACGTCCATAACATTGGCTATTCTATAATAAATTGTGCAGCCAAAACTCCAAGTAACAACTAATTGTAGAAAATAATTTTGTTGCATACTATTAGGTCCTGTGAAAGTTGTTTTTCGAATGTCAAGTTAATGCCGTTGGCTATGGTAGTGGCATAAAAAAAATTTTGGAAATATTAATATAAATGTTACTTTTTTGTTCCTCAGAAACATATACAAAATTTTGAATTCTAAGGTAAGACAATCTAATGAAGCGATTCACTTTCAAATTTGTACGTATTACAAAAAGTAAAATGAAAAGCATTTCTTCTCTCAAATATATCTAACAACATTTTCTATGCATACTTCCATTCACCAGCTAAGGATATACTGATTAGATTTCTTCTTAAAATATGGCCAGAATTTATAGAGTTGTATACAGTTTTGCATATATATGGATTTGTAGTTGTACATTTCTCTGCAGAATTAAAGCTGCAACCCTGTATGTATACTTTTCCTTGAAGATTGTAACTTTTTCTATGTTTAACTTATTGTAATTACATTTTGATGATTTATTTTTGTGATAAGCTGTCTCTCTTTGATATTTTTTCAACACTGTATATGTGTACAGTATTTTTCCTTGTATATGTTAATTTTTTGATAATTTTATAAATCAAATTTTTAATCCAATGGGGTTGTTTCAAAAAAGTAATGCAATAGCTATAGCTATACGGCCTTGTTTTCCCTACTCTCTAACAACTCTCTAAATGTCTCTGCTCTCTATTTACTTTTGTATTGGTTAGTTGGTTGGTTGAGATAATCAGGGTTGTGTGCTGACCAGGCACATTAACCTGAATTATAAGTCTACCAACCAACCAGCAAAAGTAAGGTTGGTTGGTAGATATATATTTTCAGGCTTGTGTGCTTGGTCGCAAGGACCCGCTTATAAACCATCGTCAAGTAGGACAACACAAGACACACACAAACACATATGAAAGATGTTGCCATCTGTCGCCACCTCCACAATTTAGACATGTCCCTGAAGGGGAGGGAAACGTTCTCCAGGGACCTGTACCCATGGGAAACTGCGCAATGACCGCCCACAGGACTTTCGGACCCAACAGATTTTACGAGCACGCACTCCGCATTTACTCGCCAAACACAAACATCCATGCCTGAGCGGGATTCGAACCCGGACCCAGCAGCTCCAGAGGCCAATGCCTTAACCACTACGCCGCCGGATTGGCCAGCAAAAGTAATTAGAGAGTGGGGAAATAACTAGCTATTGCCAGAACCTCCGTAAAACAACCCCATTGTATAGAATTAGATTGAGATTTGGGAAGAGTGAGATAGATCTTTAGTTACAAATATGTCGCTATTATTAATATTTACTTCCACTTCACTTAGTGCAGTTGAATCCCTTTCAATGTTCTATTTGTGTACTAGCAGTATGGTCCCGCCTTACTGGGAACCCGTTAACTTCGCATTGCTTCCTTTTAGAGGCATGCTTACTTGTGAAAATACACTCAAAATCAAAACAAAATTAAATTCGTGTTGGCGCATGCGTTCTTAAAAAAGCAAACACTAATAGAGGATGAAGCAGCCTTAGAGCGAGCGCATATCTCAACCAAAATCAATCAAACTAATAGAGGATGGCGTCAAGCCCCCGCTTTGGCCCGGTCCATGTATTTCAAGCCCTGTTATGGTCCCGCAATCCCACGTGGATGACGTTTTTTTAAACTAATTATACTAATTAAAAATCACAATCAAATATGGAAAAACTTAGCCTCAGGTGCACACGTAGGTATTAAAAGGAATCTGTATTAAAAATTTCGAATTTTTTAGAGACAGATAGACAGACTCTTTCTTTTATTATTATAGATAGGAAGATTTCGTTAATGCAAGTTTATGTTTGCTGTATGAAAGTTAAGTAATGTGTGTCAAATGAGGTGGCTTAATTAAATTAACACAAATTGCTATGAAGAAATTCTCTGATTATAGTGCTTTTATTGTTTTATAAATTTATTGTTATTGTTTTAATAAAAATGTAGAGTGATTCCTTGGTTTTATTTGTGTTGCTTCATTACATTACACTCAAAGGAAACTATATAACCAACCCAAGTAATGCATCGGAAACCCGCTTAGCTGTCAATCTTTTCACTTGACCTTAGTCATTGCAAAAAAAAGTGTCGAAATCAATGTCAAATTGACTAAAACACCTAATGTAAATCGGTTAATGACTTAAGCAGGGTGGTCGTAAGAAACTGACGGTACTCAGGACGTTCTGCCAAGCAAACTAATAGAAATTGACAAAAAAAAATGGTTGAGAGACTATTGATGACATGGGAGATAAAATCTAATAAGAAAAAAAAATAATATACGCCAGAATAATAAACCCGGAAGTCGAAAAATAACTGACGAGCTTCGGCGAGAAGCGCCCTTTCTCCTTCATCGAAAACATCCCAAGAAGGGGTTAACTTTGACGTGGAATAGATCTGGACAAACTCCTCGCTGTGAAACTTGGTGCCCCAAGGGCGTTGCAGAGCAGGATATAAGACATCTGAAAAGAAACAAAATATGAGTAATCATAGAAAAACAACATAAGTACAAAATACATAATAAGTGCACAATACACATAGACATAACGAGATAATAAACCCAGAATTTTCGAAAAGTAATATTCTCTACTGTGTTTTTAAAACCCTGGTATACAGAAATGTATTGAAAGCACTAATTTTTGAAATCAAATTCCGCAGATTCAATTTCTAATTTTCATTTCTTTCTCTTTAACTTAAAATCAATATAATTACTGGAAATAAAATATATAACAATGTTTTTAAATTACTTTCATGAAGATTTTAAGCTTAGCGTCTTATTCCCATGACGGATATTTTTTAACTGGTTTTTTTCACAGTATTCTCTTTCCCATGTCATCAGTGAACTCTTTATTAAAAGATTATTAATTTTCCCGATTACTTATCGTTACAGAAAGTCCCGGGTACTGTCAGTTTAATTTTGACAATCCCGACTTTCGAGATATTAATTGTAAAGTTAGTCTTTGTTTACATATTTTTTACACAGATGGCAGCACCACAACATATTCATTCTTCATTAGGGTTTTATTATGAGGTATAAATATTTTTAAGTGTAATTTTTTTTCTCCAAAATACTTTTTTTCAAGAAAACTTGCATTTCAGGAAAAGTTTCCTTTCATGTATTTTCGCATTTTATGATCGCGAATTGAAACCGAAACAACTAATGAAATCGTAGTACAGGCAGAAAATGAAACAACAAATGAAATTGTAGTACGGTGAGCGGGACATCATAAGAAACATTCCCATTAAATACTTTTGCCAAACGGGGCCTTTAGCCTGTTCTAGTTCAAACTTTACGAAAAAAATCAACTATTTTAATTAAACTTCTTTCGCAGATTTAATTAAAAGTATTTATAATTTGGTAAATTTGTTTGAAGTTCGAAGAATACTAATGTAATTTTTCTTTAAATAAATATCTTTTATTACCACAATTTAAAATTTTCATTAACTTTCATTCGAAAATTAAACTTATTTATCCCTTGTTAACTTAATTTACAGTGCGAAGAATAAATAATTAAATCTCACTTTGAGATAAAGTTTAAATACTCAAATTTTTTAAGTGTAATCGAAGCAACCTATGATATTGCAAGAAACGCAACATTAGCGCATACGCCCTAAAAAAAAGTTTAACACTTTTATTTTAAAAATAGCTTTCTTTTTAACGCCTCAATCAAAACTAGAAATGGGTTTGTTTCACGTTGAGGGGGACAGCAGCTCCAACGGTTTGTTGTCATTTTTTTTTGCCTGGAATTACATATGAAGAGTACGCGGGAAAAACCGATTGATTTTTCAGAGAAGTTTCCTTAGCAGGCCACTTTGGAGATGATAGCGAGTGATCGCCTAAACTTGTGTAAGGAAACCAGTTCCTACCACAGAGATCATAGTTAAAGTAATTGAGTGGCAGATCACGCGACCTCCAATGCTAACGAAGGGACGCGCAAGGAGCTCCCAGAAGAGCCCCCATGAAGACAGTGTTGTGGGTCACGTGATATGCCACTGTAGTACTTAAACTACTATCTCTGTGGTTCCTAACTACCAAGATTCAGGCGATTGGCGATCAACAACGAAGAAGAAAGAGAGAAACTGGTTTTATGCCGCCAAGCATACAATTGCGGGCGCCCGCCTAATAAATCAATCGCTTCTTCCCGTGTACGTGTACTCTAACTCTTCATATGTTTTGACATTAGAAAATGCGTTTTCTATGAATATTTTAGTTATTAAATTTTTTAAATGGCAAACTTCTTACTATGCTGTTGGTTGTTTAAAAATTTGTTAAAGAAAGCTTGCATAGAACGAAGACGTTCTTTTTTTTTTTTATCTATATCAGTCATTTTGAGAGTGAAACCGAAACAACCAATGAAATCCAGTACGCATAAAAGTGAAACCCAGAGCATACATCATCTGAAACATTCCTATTATTTGGTCAAGCAAATTTGCACACAGAAATGTTTAGCGAAGACGCGTCTAAATGCAGAAAAATGATTTAACATTCACTGCAATTTTAAAAGTTTAATATTACAAGATAAAAAAAATTAACATTGATTTTAAATTGATCACTCATTTAATTTCACAGATTAACTGTAACTACTTCTTCTCCTCTTCAAAATGTAAACAAACAAAAACGGCAAAAACACGAGTGCTCGAAATCAAGGTTTTTTTTTTTTTGGGGGGGGGGGGGGGGGGGCTGTAGGGATCCTAGTGGTCAAAGGATCTCGAGCTTGAGATCGGAAGGTTGAGAGTTCGAGACCCGGTCGCCACTGAAGACCTACCGAGTATATGCGGAGTACGTGCTCGTAAAATCTGTTGGGTCCGAAAGTCCTGTGGTCGGTCATTGCGCAGTTCACCATGGGTACAGGTCCCTGGAGAAAATTTCCCTCCCCTTCAGGGACATGTCTAAATTGTGGAGGTGGAAACAGATGGCAACATCTGTCATGTGTGTATGTGTGCGTCTTGTGTTGTCCTACTTGACGATGGTTTATAAGCGGGTCCTTGCGACCAAGCACACAAGCCTGAAAATATATGTCAAACCAACCAACCAACCAAGTTTTTTTTTAGTGTGGTATTATCGTAGGATATATGTCAGTACATTTCCTGGTATGTAACGTTCATTAAACGTTGTATTTTTCAAAAATGTAGTTTTAAAAAGAATAATATTTAGATGGTTTTATATTTTATTGAAATAAATATTTTGTTAACCATTAAGAATTAAGTTCCAGGCACATATCGTACTTAGTTTATTAGTTAATCTTGAGCGTTTTCCTTACGAATAAATTTTAAATAGCATTAATATTATTTAAAATTACCATACATTGCTTTATTGCTGTTATGATTATTTTTAGGTTTGTTTCAATCGTTTTAAACCCATTATTTTCACCATTCGTTGTTCAACCGTGATCTTAAAATGTTATTTTTTTGGTTATTTAGAGTTGCTCATATTTACAAAGCAGTATTTGAAACAGGGTTGGAAAAAACCAGGTTTTAAAAAAAAAACCCGGTTTTTTGGTTTAAACCAGGTTTTTTTTATTTAAACCAGGTTTTTTCAAAAACTTTTCTTTATTTAACTAGTTTGTGTATTTGCAGGACTCTAATGATGTTTATATTAATTTCAAACTTTATTTTATGGTTTACTTCACTAATAAGATCCCCATATATTTTTTTTAATTTGATATTTTATTAATATGAAACTAATTTTTGGGCATCATATACTAATATACTCCAATTATTTCAATTTCCACATAGGCATAAATAACAGCCGTTAAAATTTGTAATGGATGTCAAACCATTCATAGTATTATAACCTTAATTGAAATAACTAAAGTAATAATGAAGTAATAATTCCAAACTTTTAAGTTACAATTTATTATGATCCAGGACCACTACAATTCAACAATAAAAAAAAATTGCAGCCATTTTGATCCCAGGCTTATTATCAATTTAGACTGCACTAGACCAAAAGAGGAAAAATGAGCTCAACGTTAGCTGTTGTTGTCTTAGCAGTCAGAATGAGACCAAAAACGTCACTGTTAAACTTTTTTATATCAACTGCTTTGCCCACACAAATATATTGCAGACACCTCTTTTACATAATCACTCTCAAAAAGAAAATTTCTGAAAGTCGCTACAAGCTCTAGCAGAATATTTCACAACAAGAGTTACACAGAAGAGTTATTAGGGAATCTGTGCTTTGCATATTCTAATGCTTCTGCTAAAAAATTTATAAAAAAAACCATCTTTGTTTTTTTTGAAAAAAAAAACCATTTGGTTTAAACCTTGGTTTAAAACATTTGGTTTAAACCATGCCAACCCTGATTTGAAATACAGCAAGACTTGGTATTTACCATCTACAAATATTCAAATTTAAATTGATTACTACATTCTCCAAAACTCTTTATTTTGTTTTTCTTCCAGAAATTATTAAGAAGATTACACATGAAGAACCGATTGATTTCGTACAAGGCTTTCCTTAATAGCCTCTTTGGGGATGATAGCGAGAAATCGCCTAAACTGGTGTAAAGAAGCCGGTTACTCGCATTGTTTATTTTTCGTGGCAACCCTGATTCACGCCAGAAATGAGTGAAACGAGTCACACGTTTGTACCGCAAACGAAGAATCATAAGAAAAGCCGGTTTCCGGTCGCCAATGTCAGCCAAGCAGAGACAATTACGGAAAGACTCTAAAAAAATCAATCGGTTCTTCCCGTGTACTCTTCATATGATAGCTACTTTTAAACATTTGAAGAGAAAAGTTAAAAGGTTCCATGTCATGAAATTAAAGTGATTGATAATATAAGTAATCTGACTTACATAATCGACTGCATATAATTTGTGAAGTTTTTTATAGTGGAATTACAATGATCTAACCTCTGCATCCTTTTAGATTGGAACTCTGAGGCTGAAACTTAAGCAGTACAGTTCAAAAAGATATACCCATATTTAATAATAAAATTATGGTAAAAAGAAGGAACAAAAAATTCAAACACGACTTCGCCAATTTTTATTTAAACATCCATTGAATTTTTTTCCCTACAGAAACCATGTTTTGTTGAAATTCCTTAAATGGTTGATTCCACGAAAATGTGCCATGGACATCATTTTTTAAATTTCAACTAAAGTATTATTTTTTTGTTCCAAGGGATAGAGAATAAGTCAAATTTTATGAAAATAACAAGATATAATAATATAAATGAATAAATATTTTTTTACAGTTAATAATTGTGAGACTAACTTTGAAACTGAAAATCCCTTATTTTTACCCTTAGTTTTTTGTCTTTTAAAATATTTAAATAACAATATATTTTTGAAAATAATATTATTTTTTGAAGAATAGATCAATTTAAGCTTAATAACATAAAAAAAGTGATTGAAAATCCTTTAATTATTTTTCTATTTAACCCAAACTTAGCGTTAGTCTCCATGTCATGTCAGTCACGAAAAACCTGGATTTTTTTATTTTAAACAAAATCTATTGGGTAAAAATTGTTGACACTCTATTTTTTCTTTTTATAGTCTGAAATAAACAGTTCATAAAAAAATTATAAAATAAATTCAAAATTTGAGTGAAATATAGAACATCAAACTTTGTCATGTCTGTCACATTTGTCATGTCTGTCACAATTGTTTTTTTTTTTTCAATGTAATAATCCGTTTTCTGAAAACCCATAAAAATCAAATCTTTCTGTTGTGTGTGTGTGTGTGTGTGTGTGTGTGGTGTGTGAGTTGAGTTATTATAAAATACTGTTGCTATCAATAATAAGTTAGATACTAATAATAATTTTTAAAGCAAAATATTAAAATCGTTTGAAATTTTTTTTATTTAATTTAGTATTGATGACAACAGCGTTTCTTTTTAACTCAACTCAGCAGAATATTTTATGTTTTTTGTTTACCCTATTAGAAGTGTACAGACTTTTCCAGGAAGAATATCCTTCAGCTAAAATCGGATTCAGCAAATTCGCAGATTTAAGACCTGAACATATTTGTTTACGTTCTGAGACGCCAGACAACATGTGTCTGTGCATCTATATCATGAAAGCGTACGATTGTTGTTAGAATCCTCTTCAATATTCCCCAAAAGTACATCTGATTTCATAAGATTGATCGTCTGTGATGATAAAAATAAAAATTGTATGCTTCAACATGTGAAGATTGTAAAGAACTTAAGCTCTTTATTAATTTCATGGAAAAAAATATGCAACAACGAACTAGAATCGGAAATTTCGTACAAACGATGGATAAAATCAGAGGAGGGAGTTATAATTCGAAACAAAAAAACAAGGAATTTTAAATGATGCCTTAACTGTATTGGAGAAAAAGCTTAAATACTTCTTGTGCCATGTGTATGTGAAACGTACACAATCTAAAATTTTCACTATTTTAAAACAAAATCTGCCAAACTGAAAACTTCTAATACAAGCTGACTTCAGTGAGAACTATTCCCACATTAATCAGGATGAAATTCCGGCTGCTCATTGGCAGAATACTTCTTCTACCATATATACAACAATGATATATTATTTTGATAGTGGCCTTGTCACTGTTTCTTCAGAGCCATATATAGTGATATCTGATTATAGTAATCACGACAAATATGATGTTATTGTATTCAACAATTTAGTAATTGAAACATTCAGAGAATATCCCCCAGAGTTTGAGGTACAAGCGATTGAATTCCAATCTGATGGAACATCTCAACACTTTAAGCAAAAGTACACACTGTTTTCCATGACAAAATCTAAGCTCCCAACTGTCTGGAATTTCTCTGCCACATCGCATGGAAAAGGATGCATTGATGGCATTGGCTGGACTATCAAGCGTCAAGTTCGAGTGGCCACTAGAGCAAGAAATATTGATCCTAAAACATCATACGAATTCGCTGAAGCGGCTAGGAAAATTTGTCCTGGAATTAATGTCTTATATGAATCGCAGGAAAAAGTACAGAAAACGAAAGAAAGCCTTGATTTGACATGGAAAGATATAAAAACCATGCCTGGTACAAGAAATTCGCATTGTTTTCGATCATTGGCATCTGGCATAATATTTTATAGCCTCACTTACGAGTGTAAGAATGGTACTCTTTTTATTTTAAATACCGGTGAATGTACCAAAAACTACAGCTTGGAAAATGCACCATCTCTCAATTTGCAGTGTGACCAATGGGTGAAATGTGATATGAGGTTTTTTGTTGCCTTATAACAGAAATCTCACAGAATCAGTTTAAAATAAAATGCTTAAAACCAATTCAAGTTAAACAAATTTTCAAATTTCAATCATTATGATGATGCCTGGTATGAGAAGGAACACATACTATGACATAGTACACAGCCCCTAATAAAGTCAATTCTAGAGGATTTTATAAATTTTAAATATTATTTTTATAATTTAATATGAATCACAATGCATATCGATTTTATATCAGAATGTAATCCAAATTATAATAAATAAATAAAATGATATTTGAGTATGGCTATGTCCAGACGGCGACAATTAAAGCAAAAATGTCACGTGATGCGCGCGTCAAGTCACGTGATCCCCATACCATTTGTATTGGGATGCGCGCGCATGGAGGTGAAACAACCGCAATTCATACACCGTGCGCAACGAAAACATTGACGCACGGTGACTGCACCTCAATTGTGACGCACGGTGTTTTAGCTATTAACGCATGCCTTAAATGTCTTCGAGAATACTCTGATTCGGTGCGTCTTGCGCTATGGTAACTTCTGAGAGAAAAACCGAATTCATCATTGGAAATTTTCAAATAATCAAATCGAAAGCCAAAAAAGCAATTAAAAATTCCACTCTCGCCAAGTAACCCGGAAAAAAGTTGTCAGAGACAATCGAAAATCCCGACAACTTTTCCTATTTAAAGCCATGTTAATTTGTTGTAGGGTTGCTATTGACAATAAAAAAAATATAAAAAGGGTAATTGAAGTAGAAGTGCATAAAACTATTTTTAATCAATTGAATTTAAATTACATTTTGAGAACCTTAAATGTCTCCATTTAAATTGATGTGTTTAATTTTTTTCTTGTGTTTTTTATGCATTATGACAAAAACGTTTGTCCAATACGATATGAAACTGGTTTGATATGATTGATGATTTTGATACTGGTTTGTCAAAATGTTATATAAAGCGAAATAAAATAATGGTGGATAAATGTAAATATTTAAAGACTTGAAAGTGTCTAGGGGCTGGGGAGCCCAGTCGATTAGGCATTCGCCTAACATGCGGAAGGTCCCAGGTTCGGGTCCGGGCATCGCCAAAATAACTGCCGGTCTATAAGCGATACGTGCAGCCAAAAATGTCCGACGAATAATACCCCGTGTGGCGGGAGTGCACGTTAAATATCCTTCTCTCCAATACTTTTAGCTTATGAGTTAATTTAAAATCTAACTGAACCTACTGGTCCCATGAAGCTATTTACGAATCTTGCATTTATATTATAATGTATCTAAATTTTAACTAAAATGATTTTTTTTTATTTTACTCTTAATATAAATGTATTATACCCTATCTCAGTGGTTCCCAACCTTTTCTGTAACATCGCCCCCTTCTTTAAGAGTTGACTAACACATATCGCCCCCCCCCCTTTAATTTTTAAAATTTTGTCCAATTATAATTTGAGTTAAAGTGTAACTAATAAAGCAATTTTATCATTTCAAACACTTACTACCATTTATAAAAACAACCAAAGCAGCTTTATCCGGTACTCTTAAATAAAATCGAAAAAAAAAATGTTTATTTTTTCTATTTTTATTTAGTTTTTTTTTTCGAAGAATGTAAGTGAAATAATTAACTAAGATCTTCAAACTCAATCCTGGAAAATTTAAGAGAGTTGACATTAAAAATAAAAGAAAAAATGAACGTTGAAAACTTTTTTATTCATTTTTTCCCACTTTTTTATATCAATTATTAATTTTTCAAGCTCATACTCAAGTCTTTGAGCCAAATATCCAATTGATTTCTTTGTTTGGTGAGGAGCTGGATAACAGAACTAACCCTTTTTTTACTGTAGGGCTGTATTTTATCCGTAACTTTATTGACGAAACGAGATGAGAAGTAGTCCAGCTTTTTACCACAGTTAAGGATCAGTGTAAATAAGTTTCACGCAGGCTAACTCATAACCTATCTGCTTGGAATGAGTTTCGCCTCACTGTCATACTTCAGATCTACAAACTCCGTTTGCAAAGAGTTACCAAGGTTATCCACAACCCACAGATTCAAAAGGGAATGGATCGACAATAGATTCAGGAATTTCTAACTTGGTCAAATCTTCAAATCTTGTAAGAATGTCAGTTTGAAACTTTTCACTCTGATAAAAAAAATTAGAATGGTTTTACTGTACTGTAGTACAGTATATTTTAATTCCCTCCCTTTGAATACTCATCGCCCCCCTATTGCCCCCAAACTATTCATTGCCCCCTTGATAGCACAAATCGCCCACTTGGGGGCGATCGCCCCCAGGTTGGGAACCACTGCCCTATATCTCTGGCTTAGTGGTCAGCTCTTCTTGATCTTATTCCGTAGACCCGAGATCGTATACGGGTCCAAATAAATTAATTATAAAGAATCTCAGATAGTATCCGATTTAATTATGTTATAAAAGTTAAAAATCTATGCTATAAACCAACAATTAAATTTGTTACGTTTTAATATTACTAACCAAATTTAATGTTTTCGTATCAATATTGAAATCAAGGTCAGGCTTTAAAGTTTAAAACAAGCGATTTTCATCCCATTCCACTTTTCTAGCACAACACCGGCATTGGGCAGACCAAACAGATCCTCCAGACGCATGCGTTTGAAAAAAACCTACGATTTGGCGGAAAAACCGTTCGCTATTGCCTCGTTTGGCGGTCGCCAAGTTTTTGTTTTAATTGTCGCTGTCTGGACATAGCCTATTATACAATACTCAAGTTCTTAGAAAATTTTACACGTGTCATGTCTGTCACAAAACCTTGTCATGTCAGTCACGCTAGTAAATACTTCATAACATTTTAATATTTATAAATTTCTTAATTTTTTTCTTTCTGATGGACTAATCAGAATCTTTTATTGATTCCAAAAAAATTCTAGACTTGAAATGCATACCAGTTAAGAGCAAATGGTAATAATTTAAGGTCACTCAAAATCTGTGTCTCAATTTTGTCATGTCAGTCACGGCATGTTTTACCCAAATTAATTTTAAGTATTTACTCTTGAATAAAAATTTCAGTGTTTTTTATAATCAAGACCTTTATTTGCATCACCCTATGGCAATTTTTTAACAGTCAATTAATATTTAGTACTTTTTAAGAGCCAAGAAAGTTGTCTTATGTCATGTCAGTCACGAATGGAATTGGCCAAATTTAGTTCTAAACTGTCCTTTTCATCTGCTGTAATAGTTGACTATAGATTTTGTAGTGATCAGTCTCTTCCAAGATTTTTCTTTTTTGCTCCGGAGAATCTTTTTTGGCTGGGAATTTCATCGCTCGAAATGAAAAGCAAACACAACGCATCAACACAAACCCACAGGGGCCTCTCACAACTAGAAGGGGGATGGGGGTAAAACATCTACCCCAACAACACATAGTAATGGCCCTAGAAAAAGTTAACGTTATCTGTTTGAGGCAATAAAAATTGTCGGATAAAATTACCACTCACTGTCTTTCGTGTCCGTTTGTGAAAGATCTTAGGGAAACGAAAGGGGCTACATTCAAACCCTTCTCCCACAGGGTTATAATAAACACAGAGGCTACAGATAAATAGAACCTCATTTGGCTACTTCGCACTAAACTAGCCACATCAAGGTATTTTTTTTAATGGATTTTGTTGCTAAGTATTGGATCCACTGCAAGACATTTTTAATGAAAACGAGGTTCTGGTAGGAAGTGGGTGTTTTGGTTGGGAATGCTTGTTAAATAAAAAAAAGCTTAAGCTTTGGAAAAATATAGCCTTACATACGCTTAACTTTTAAGATGGTTTTTGAGAGTTTTAAAAATACTCATTTTTAACTGAGTTTCAAAGCATTCATTGTTGCTCCAAAACAATAGAAAAAAGCAAATATATTTTTTTAACCATTTTTAATTTTTTTTAATTCGAAATAATTAAAAAAAATGGCATTAACATCGCAGAGATTTCCGTCTGTATCCCTCTTTTAATTTTCCGTTGTGATTTACGATTTAAAAAAAATCTATTTTTCATTTGAAAGGTAATGACTAATGACAACGTGTACCAATCTTTTTTCCTGTGTGTATGTACGTAAGGATATACATCAATGTCCGAACGGACAGAGACAGTAGAATCAAGCTTAAAGTGTATCAAATATTAGTGAAATATTTGCAAATCATTTCCTATAAATATGAAGGAAGTAGTAAAAGATACAAATACGTATTCGACGGAAATAAGATACTGAAAAGCTGACATGACAAATATCTACATTCAATTAAACGCATACAATCTGTATACATGTAATGTGTATAAAAACTACTTTTTTTGCAAGTTTGACAAAATTATATTTAAAAAAATGTATGGCCCATTGCAAGCAATATTTACTTGCATAAAAAATCATATTTTATAAGGTACATAGGTAAACAGCAAAATAACATAATTTATACTACATTTTATTTCGGCAAAAAAACCTTTCAGTTGAAAGTAATTTAAGCACCACAAAACACAAGATAATCTTTGTATAGTTGTGGTGTGTGTGTCAAGCAGGGGTATAGGCTTCGAAAAAAGCACTTTCCGTGGGAAAGCATAGTTGGGGATCCAGAAGCGTAGCGTGCCTTGGCGGGGCCCTGTATAAAAATTTGTTTGGGGGCCCTTAGGAAGAGTAAAGATTTCTTACGAAGAAAAAAAAATGCAAAAAATTAAAAGAAATATTTGGGCAGTTTTACCATAATTTTTAATTTCAGGTATAAAAAAAATTAACATTTATTTTTTCCAAATCACTTTAAATGTTTGTTAAAAGGTTTATAAGGGTTCTATAAAAACGAAAAAAAAAGTTCAGCAAAACTCATTTGTAAAAAACAAAAAACAATGACAAGGGATGGCCGTTTTTTAAAAACACCAATGCCAAAGAAACTGGTTTAAACTGGCCTTACGAAAATAACTGTTTTTCAATGAAACCGAAATCACAAAAAACCGGTTAGTCTTAAAACTGGTTTCGCTTTTCCATCCCTAGATCATTACGATGGTAAGGACCTGGAAGTCAGGAACGGAAGGTAAGGACATTAACGCTTTTTTATGTTGAAACTAACTACAGTTTAATAAAAATGGATCTTTTTACTTCTTGTACTCCACTTAAACACATTTATAGTAAAAAAAATCAATTATCAAGCAAAATATAACCTTACCTGGGAGACTGTAAGTAAAGCAATAAAGCCTCGCAGCCAATTTTACTGAGTTTTTTTTTAATGTTGGGCTGGTTGGTGAATTTTAGCAAAACTATGTGGATACTAAACTGAAATGTGAATTTTCTGTTTTCATGGTTTAAGAATCACTGTAGCTCAATCGAGTGCCTCTCTTCACCACTTTAGGAATGAGGTCAGTGAATGTACCAAAACACACCCAGGGACATAGTGAGGAGACGAGAAAACACATTATAAATATTAAAAACCAAAATTTAATGGAACTGATTTGTTAAGCTACAGTATTAGTTCAGTTTAAAATATAAATGAATGTAATTTTTAGCTCAGAAATATGTTGGCTTGAGCCCTAAACTAAAAAAAAATAACATTTGGGACACACTACGGTAAGGATTTTTCTGCATTGTTCTGTGTTCTCACATTTTTTTGGAGTTTCTTTGCTTTAAAAAATTCCGTTTTGCAATTATATAAGGATCAGTCTTTTAGTATAATAAGAAATTTTTTTAAAGAAATATTAATTTTTTTAAGGTTATTCCCAAGGGACATAAAATTAAAAATTATGGTAGAATTGCCCAGTTATTCATAATAATTACGTATCTGTCACTTTTTCTAAAAGTAAAATTAAATTTACACTCTCCTTGCCATTTTTTTGGCAAATTGATTTATAAAATCTTTTATAGATGATGATGCCTTTAGTTTTTCGAAAGTTTCTAGCTTTATGGACAACATAGTGACAGGTCTGACAGGCGTTCCTGTCTCATCGAAATTCTTAGATAATTTTTTTAAATCAGTTTCAATTCTGAAAAATTTCTTCAAGCAGTTGTAGTTGTAACTGGAAGCGCCAAGAATAAAAAGCATGTTGTTATTACCTCGGGAAAACTGGATGCAAGACTATTGAATTTTAACAGCAATAATTCAAACAGTTCCTTAATGGAATGAATTTTTTGATTTTCAGATTTTATGCATGTTTTTAGAGCCTTTAATTGATCATAAGTTTAACTGACATGTCTTTACTGTAAAAAGCCGACAGTTTTGTGCTCCTGAAGCGTTTAATATCTCTTCGTTTGATTGAGACAGGAGTTTCTCCTGTTTAGTTGTAATATTTTGAATATACTACTTAGGTCGCAAAGGCTCTGAAATCTTTGTCCCCGCGTATATCTATGTTCCCGCAGCCCGCAACAGCCGATGTAGGGTGTTGACAACTTTTGAACGCACGCTTTACGCGAGGGGGGAAAAATGTTTTTTTTTTACTTTTGTCAATTGAGAAAAAAAGGGAAGCTTTTATTAATTTTTGATTACGCACGTAGGGGGCCCCCGTGGCCCGGGGGCTCCGTATAATTGATACGGCTGATACGGCGGTAGCTACGCCCCTGTGGGGATCGTCACCTCTCTTGTCGTCCTCTTTCCAAGAACACAATCGGAATCCCCATTGTCCAGCTTCTGCAAAAATTATCTGATTTTCATCAAAGCAGGCAAGGGCGTACCCAGGATCTGATTTAGAGGGGGGCAGGTAATGTTATGCCCCCCCCCCATTTTCTTGGTTGGATGGGCCCCTTTAGGGAATTCTCCTTTGATGCCCCCCCCCCCCCCCCTCCGTGTTTCTAATCTCATATGGTTTACTTATTACAATTCGCAGCAAGCAATTGATTCGATTTCTTTTATTATTATTATAAAATTTATTTATCCCACTCATTTATAATTATAAACGGGGTAAATAATCACTAGTTAAATCATTTTTAATTACTAATTGAACCAATGGGAATGTTTCAGGTCATATAATACTCTTGTTTGCATTTTTCATCAGTGCTGGATTTCATTGGTTGTTTCGGTTTCCTGTAGTGCGATTTCATATATTCGTTGCTTCGTTTTTACTCTCAAAAGGACCGATACAGATGAACATGTTTTCGTTCCATGCAGACTTTCTTTAACATATGTTTTCAACAACCAATACCACAACAAGAAGTTGGCATTTTAAAATTTATTAAGTGAAATATTCTTAAAAAGCTCATTTTCGAATGCCAAAGCATAAGTAATTCCACGCAACAAACCGTTGGAGCCCTTTAGAGCGGTTGCCAATCACGACCTGAAACTACCCCATTACCTTACATTTATTTGAACTGCAATTCCTCCCAATTACATTTTTCGGAGAAGTTTTGTTTCAGCCGATTCAACTATTTTTTGCCAGTTGCCTGTAGTTTTTTTCTAATAAAAAATTGTTTTGTGATCAAAATATATTCACAAATTTGTTTTCCGAGATTCTTCAAAGAAATCTGAAGTTATCCACATTAAAAAATGCGTGGTTAAAAAATCTAACCAAAATAATACTATAACCAAATTATTGATTTAATTTTTTTCTTTTTTGCTAATAACTATTCTAGCTTATATCTTTCGAAGTATCTTGCCTCATATTCATACTTAGGTCAAACCTTAATCTAAAACATACCCTCGAAAAACATACCCCTTTATCAAGCTCGAAAACATATAGACTTTTCAGAAAAATCCCATTTTTACTGAAATAACATAATTTATCTCTTTTATCATTTTCTTGCAAATTACATTGATTTTTACTATACAATTGCTTAAAACGACAAATAAAAGAATAGTTTTAGGCACCAAATTTGTTTAACCAGTTTTTTGCGATTTATGCAACCAGTCCATGTGTTCTCTCAAAGAGGCCCTCTACACTCTTAAAACAAAGGAGTGAAATAGACTCCAGTAGGAGAAGTGCATTTTCGACACTGGAAAGGAGTGAATATTAACTCAGACTGAGTTCACATCACTCGTTTGGAGTGATCCAGTCGCAGATTTAACATACAAAGGATCCACTCCTTGAGGAGAAGTGCATTTTCGAGACTGGAGAAGTGAAAATTAACTCAAACTGAGTTATAATCGCTCGTTTGTTTTAAGAGTGTATTATTTATTGTGCCATTAAAAAAGGCCCTATGCTTTTCTTTCATTGGGTTTCTTTCATTTTCTAAGACTATAAAATCTTGCATCTTAATGTTGAGAAGCAAAATTTTTTCAGAAAATTTGGCTTGGTTTAAAACGAAATTCGGAACCTCCTTCATGTATATATAAGCCCCAACTCCACCCTGGGCCCTATCACCGAATTAGCAATTGAAGACAGAGGGCTTCTCCTTTAAAAATTTAAAGGGGCCCTCCAAATCAGCCCTTAAAATAAACCGTGCTATCACCTGCTGTTTTGCCATACTGCATAAGAAGGGTATTGGATTACAAGAGGGTATAGTAATTTGATATCACAATTACGTTGTCTTGTTTAATGTATGGTAAATGTAACCTTTAATTTTACGCAAGTTGGTAGCCCATTACAAGTCTCTTGGCCCATTAGTTGTCCATGTTTTAAACTAAACGATGTATGGGGGCCCCAAATTCAGGAAAGACTTCACATGCAAAAAAAGTCTTGATAGGATTAGGGGGCCCAGAAAGGCAGTGGGCCCAATTGATATTATATTGGGCCCAATTTGAAAAAAAATTTACTTAAACCCCTTTTATACATAAAATATACATCAATTGGGGGCTTCAGTGGGCCCAATTACTAACAAATGGCCAGATTTAAAAAATATGTAGACCTCGTTTTGCGTAAATTATTGGGCCCCCAGAGGCCAACTCAGGACCAATTGCAAAAATGTGGCCCTTAATTCGAACATCATTCGTGGGTCCCTTTTATATCAGATTGTATAAAAGGGCCTCCAGGCGCAAAGTGGGCCCCTGGGCCCGCCTGGGAACACAATATCGATTTTTTAATGCCTCTCCTTTTACATATATTATATACAGGGGCCCCCATAAGACCGGGGCCCACTTCACCCTTTCTAGAGGGGGGCAGCTGCCCCCCTCTGCCCTATGGTGGGTACGCCCATGAAAGCAGGACATGAAACCCCGTTTTGTTTTTATGACCAAAGAAGAAAACCTGAAGTTGCAGGGTCCTTGCTTGAAACTGGAGACAATTATTTACGACCTCCCCCATCACTTAGCTGTTGGAAGCATTTTCGCAAAGGCGGTAGTATGTTTTCTCAACTTGCCAGATCTTAGAAAGATTTCCTGGACTGGCCAATGAGCAAAAAACAGAAACTGAGCCCTTAGCCTCAGAATATTTGGCGTTGGACAGTGGACAGTTTAGTATTTGACACTGCGTGGAATAGGTTATTATTTTTATTTGTTATCTTTATGTATCGAGTTTTTTGTCATTTATAAGTGTCTAAAGGCTAATTTCATTCAATGTTAAAACTTAATATAATTGAGTTTTCGTAAAAATATAAATGTCGCTTTAATATGCACTATTTATATATCTATTAGTGGTTAACAAGTGTTCCGTGAAATATTGTTTAATGTTTTGATCAATTGTTTATTTCTGTTAGATTTAGACTTGTTGGTGTTTATAAATTAATTCCTATTTTACGATCAAGGTAGTATACAAAACGTGTAAAAAATTACTGTTACATAATTTTAATTTTTTTTTATTTTAAATTGGTATTTAATTTCTTCTTCAGAAAATGACAACATGTTCTTAGACTTATTTATACCTACCATCCTAATTTATAATTTTAATTCGTACAAAAGGTAAGAAAAAGGAAGCTATTTTAAAAAAAAATAATAACTGTTACACTTTAAAAAAAGTTCAGAAGTTAACATTTTTTAAAAAACTTTCAAAAAGTGTTATGTCATTAGAATATTTTTTATTTTTTTATTTTATGTCGTAATTGATGCTGTCATAAAGTTATTTAGGTTGTGCATTAAAAAGTAGCATGTGAATATCGTTTTTTTTTAATATTCTGAATCCTTTAATAATAGGGGATATGAATGTTCTATATTTTTATTTCGTAAAATGTATTTGAGATATTTTTAGTCATTATGTACATCTCACGCATCTTTTTTTTTGAAGTATTACTTCTTGTATTAAATAAATATATTTTTTTTATAATTGCATGAAAAAATCCGATTTTTACACTATAATTTTAATATCAGACGCGTGCGAAAAGTTATTCTTCTAATGGAAACAGTGATAAAAAATTACTTTTTTTATAGTTGCGTGAAAAAAATCTGACTTTTACACTATAATTTTATTTATCAGATGTGTGCGTAAAGTTATACTTTTTTTGAAACAATGATAAAAAAATACTTTTTTTCACCTTAGAGCAGTGAAAAAAAGTACTTTTTTTTTCACTCGTCTTAAAAGATGCCAACATTTCAAAGATGAGGTATAATCTTAATTTATTTTATCAAAAAATAATAAAAAGATAATTAATTATAATAATATATTAATTAAATCAATATAATAATTAAATCAATATAATAATTAAATCAATATAATAATTAAATCAATTTATTAAAAATGACATTTCTCTGGACTGCAGAGCTGGGGGTCTGGGTTCAATTCCCGGGTAAGGCGTGGTTGTAAATTGTACTCATCTCAGTCTTGTAATTGGGTGTAAATCTGTTAGGCTGCGTGTCATAATAAAATTATACATTTGCCCCCCTAAGTTTAGGGTTGATAGGCCACTTGTAGAGATTCCCCTTTAATTTGGATTTTTGCTGATCTGGTATTTTGGAATCTCTGTCGTTTCGGTTCAATTTGAGGTGGCTTGATGTCATCGCGGGGAATGCATATTACTTCCATGAGCGGTGTGAATTCTGCTGGGTCGTCCTTGTTCTCAGGGCACAGGTTAGCAATCAATCTAAAGTTAAAAGACAAAAGTAGGTAGGTAAAGACTGTAGCATCTCAGTCTTGTAATTGGGTGTAAATCTGTTAGGCTGTGTGTCATAATAAAATTATACATTTGCCCCCCTAAGTTTAGGGTTGATAGGCCACTTGTAGAGATTCCCCTTTAATTTGGATTTTTGCTGATCTGGTATTTTGGAATCTCTGTCGTTTCGGTTCAATTTGAGGTGGCTTGATGTCATCGCGGGGAATGCATATTACTTCCATGAGCGGTGTGAATTCTGCTGGGTCGTCCTTGTTCTCAGGGCACAGGTTAGCAATCAATCTAAAGTTAAAAGACAAAAGTAGGTAGGTAAAGACTGTAGCATCTCAGTCTTGTAATTGGGTGTAAATCTGTTAGGCTGTGTGTCATAATAAAATTATACATTTGCCCCCCTAAGTTTAGGGTTGATAGGCCACTTGTAGAGATTCCCCTTTAATTTGGATTTTTGCTGATCTGGTATTTTGGAATCTCTGTCGTTTCGGTTCAATTTGAGGTGGCTTGATGTCATCGCGGGGAATGCATATTACTTCCATGAGCGGTGTGAATTCTGCTGGGTCGTCCTTGTTCTCAGGGCACAGGTTAGCAATCAATCTAAAGTTAAAAGACAAAAGTAGGTAGGTAAAGACTGTAGCATCTCAGTCTTGTAATTGGGTGTAAATCTGTTAGGCTGTGTGTCATAATAAAATTATACATTTGCCCCCCTAAGTTTAGGGTTGATAGGCCACTTGTAGAGATTCCCCTTTAATTTGGATTTTTGCTGATCTGGTATTTTGGAATCTCTGTCGTTTCGGTTCAATTTGAGGTGGCTTGATGTCATCGCGGGGAATGCATATTACTTCCATGAGCGGTGTGAATTCTGCTGGGTCGTCCTTGTTCTCAGGGCACAGGTTAGCAATCAATCTAAAGTTAAAAGACAAAAGTAGGTAGGTAAAGACTGTAGCATCTCAGTCTTGTAATTGGGTGTAAATCTGTTAGGCTGTGTGTCATAATAAAATTATACATTTGCCCCCCTAAGTTTAGGGTTGATAGGCCACTTGTAGAGATTCCCCTTTAATTTGGATTTTTGCTGATCTGGTATTTTGGAATCTCTGTCGTTTCGGTTCAATTTGAGGTGGCTTGATGTCATCGCGGGGAATGCATATTACTTCCATGAGCGGTGTGAATTCTGCTGGGTCGTCCTTGTTCTCAGGGCACAGGTTAGCAATCAATCTAAAGTTAAAAGACAAAAGTAGGTAGGTAAAGACTGTAGCATCTCAGTCTTGTAATTGGGTGTAAATCTGTTAGGCTGTGTGTCATAATAAAATTATACATTTGCCCCCCTAAGTTTAGGGTTGATAGGCCACTTGTAGAGATTCCCCTTTAATTTGGATTTTTGCTGATCTGGTATTTTGGAATCTCTGTCGTTTCGGTTCAATTTGAGGTGGCTTGATGTCATCGCGGGGAATGCATATTACTTCCATGAGCGGTGTGAATTCTGCTGGGTCGTCCTTGTTCTCAGGGCACAGGTTAGCAATCAATCTAAAGTTAAAAGACAAAAGTAGGTAGGTAAAGACTGTAGCATCTCAGTCTTGTAATTGGGTGTAAATCTGTTAGGCTGTGTGTCATAATAAAATTATACATTTGCCCCCCTAAGTTTAGGGTTGATAGGCCACTTGTAGAGATTCCCCTTTAATTTGGATTTTTGCTGATCTGGTATTTTGGAATCTCTGTCGTTTCGGTTCAATTTGAGGTGGCTTGATGTCATCGCGGGGAATGCATATTACTTCCATGAGCGGTGTGAATTCTGCTGGGTCGTCCTTGTTCTCAGGGCACAGGTTAGCAATCAATCTAAAGTTAAAAGACAAAAGTAGGTAGGTAAAGACTGTAGCATCTCAGTCTTGTAATTGGGTGTAAATCTGTTAGGCTGTGTGTCATAATAAAATTATACATTTGCCCCCCTAAGTTTAGGGTTGATAGGCCACTTGTAGAGATTCCCCTTTAATTTGGATTTTTGCTGATCTGGTATTTGGAATCTCTGTCGTTTCGGTTCAATTTGAGGTGGCTTGATGTCATCGCGGGGAATGCATATTACTTCCATGAGCGGTGTGAATTCTGCTGGGTCGTCCTTGTTCTCAGGGCACAGGTTAGCAATCAATCTAAAGTTAAAAGACAAAAGTAGGTAGGTAAAGACTGTAGCATCTCAGTCTTGTAATTGGGTGTAAATCTGTTAGGCTGTGTGTCATAATAAAATTATACATTTGCCCCCCTAAGTTTAGGGTTGATAGGCCACTTGTAGAGATTCCCCTTTAATTTGGATTTTTGCTGATCTGGTATTTTGGAATCTCTGTCGTTTCGGTTCAATTTGAGGTGGCTTGATGTCATCGCGGGGAATGCATATTACTTCCATGAGCGGTGTGAATTCTGCTGGGTCGTCCTTGTTCTCAGGGCACAGGTTAGCAATCAATCTAAAGTTAAAAGACAAAAGTAGGTAGGTAAAGACTGTAGCATCTCAGTCTTGTAATTGGGTGTAAATCTGTTAGGCTGTGTGTCATAATAAAATTATACATTTGCCCCCCTAAGTTTAGGGTTGATAGGCCACTTGTAGAGATTCCCCTTTAATTTGGATTTTTGCTGATCTGGTATTTTGGAATCTCTGTCGTTTCGGTTCAATTTGAGGTGGCTTGATGTCATCGCGGGGAATGCATATTACTTCCATGAGCGGTGTGAATTCTGCTGGGTCGTCCTTGTTCTCAGGGCAC
Source organism: Hylyphantes graminicola (assembly GCA_023701765.1). Taxonomy (NCBI): domain Eukaryota; kingdom Metazoa; phylum Arthropoda; class Arachnida; order Araneae; family Linyphiidae; genus Hylyphantes; species Hylyphantes graminicola. Next base: position 4,215,134 of record CM043113.1, read on the forward strand.
AGGTTAGCAATCAATCTAAAGTTAAAAGACAAAAGTAGGTAGGTAAAGACTGTAGCATCTCAGTCTTGTAATTGGGTGTAAATCTGTTAGGCTGTGTGTCATAATAAAATTATACATTTGCCCCCCTAAGTTTAGGGTTGATAGGCCACTTGTAGAGATTCCCCTTTAATTTGGATTTTTGCTGATCTGGTATTTTGGAATCTCTGTCGTTTCGGTTCAATTTGAGGTGGCTTGATGTCATCGCGGGGAATGCATATTACTTCCATGAGCGGTGTGAATTCTGCTGGGTCGTCCTTGTTCTCAGGGCACAGGTTAGCAATCAATCTAAAGTTAAAAGACAAAAGTAGGTAGGTAAAGACTGTAGCATCTCAGTCTTGTAATTGGGTGTAAATCTGTTAGGCTGTGTGTCATAATAAAATTATACATTTGCCCCCCTAAGTTTAGGGTTGATAGGCCACTTGTAGAGATTCCCCTTTAATTTGGATTTTTGCTGATCTGGTATTTTGGAATCTCTGTCGTTTCGGTTCAATTTGAGGTGGCTTGATGTCATCGCGGGGAATGCATATTACTTCCATGAGCGGTGTGAATTCTGCTGGGTCGTCCTTGTTCTCAGGGCACAGGTTAGCAATCAATCTAAAGTTAAAAGACAAAAGTAGGTAGGTAAAGACTGTAGCATCTCAGTCTTGTAATTGGGTGTAAATCTGTTAGGCTGTGTGTCATAATAAAATTATACATTTGCCCCCCTAAGTTTAGGGTTGATAGGCCACTTGTAGAGATTCCCCTTTAATTTGGATTTTTGCTGATCTGGTATTTTGGAATCTCTGTCGTTTCGGTTCAATTTGAGGTGGCTTGATGTCATCGCGGGGAATGCATATTACTTCCATGAGCGGTGTGAATTCTGCTGGGTCGTCCTTGTTCTCAGGGCACAGGTTAGCAATCAATCTAAAGTTAAAAGACAAAAGTAGGTAGGTAAAGACTGTAGCATCTCAGTCTTGTAATTGGGTGTAAATCTGTTAGGCTGTGTGTCATAATAAAATTATACATTTTCCCCCCTAAGTTTAGGGTTGATAGGCCACTTGTAGAGATTCCCCTTTAATTTGGATTTTTGCTGATCTGGTATTTTGGAATCTCTGTCGTTTCGGTTCAATTTGAGGTGGCTTGATGTCATCGCGGGGAATGCATATTACTTCCATGAGCGGTGTGAATTCTGCTGGGTCGTCCTTGTTCTCAGGGCACAGGTTAGCAATCAATCTAAAGTTAAAAGACAAAAGTAGGTAGGTAAAGACTGTAGCATCTCAGTCTTGTAATTGGGTGTAAATCTGTTAGGCTGTGTGTCATAATAAAATTATACATTTGCCCCCCTAAGTTTAGGGTTGATAGGCCACTTGTAGAGATTCCCCTTTAATTTGGATTTTTGCTGATCTGGTATTTTGGAATCTCTGTCGTTTCGGTTCAATTTGAGGTGGCTTGATGTCATCGCGGGGAATGCATATTACTTCCATGAGCGGTGTGAATTCTGCTGGGTCGTCCTTGTTCTCAGGGCACAGGTTAGCAATCAATCTAAAGTTAAAAGACAAAAGTAGGTAGGTAAAGACTGTAGCATCTCAGTCTTGTAATTGGGTGTAAATCTGTTAGGCTGTGTGTCATAATAAAATTATACATTTGCCCCCCTAAGTTTAGGGTTGATAGGCCACTTGTAGAGATTCCCCTTTAATTTGGATTTTTGCTGATCTGGTATTTTGGAATCTCTGTCGTTTCGGTTCAATTTGAGGTGGCTTGATGTCATCGCGGGGAATGCATATTACTTCCATGAGCGGTGTGAATTCTGCTGGGTCGTCCTTGTTCTCAGGGCACAGGTTAGCAATCAATCTAAAGTTAAAAGACAAAAGTAGGTAGGTAAAGACTGTAGCATCTCAGTCTTGTAATTGGGTGTAAATCTGTTAGGCTGTGTGTCATAATAAAATTATACATTTGCCCCCCTAAGTTTAGGGTTGATAGGCCACTTGTAGAGATTCCCCTTTAATTTGGATTTTTGCTGATCTGGTATTTTGGAATCTCTGTCGTTTCGGTTCAATTTGAGGTGGCTTGATGTCATCGCGGGGAATGCATATTACTTCCATGAGCGGTGTGAATTCTGCTGGGTCGTCCTTGTTCTCAGGGCACAGGTTAGCAATCAATCTAAAGTTAAAAGACAAAAGTAGGTAGGTAAAGACTGTAGCATCTCAGTCTTGTAATTGGGTGTAAATCTGTTAGGCTGTGTGTCATAATAAAATTATACATTTGCCCCCCTAAGTTTAGGGTTGATAGGCCACTTGTAGAGATTCCCCTTTAATTTGGATTTTTGCTGATCTGGTATTTTGGAATCTCTGTCGTTTCGGTTCAATTTGAGGTGGCTTGATGTCATCGCGGGGAATGCATATTACTTCCATGAGCGGTGTGAATTCTGCTGGGTCGTCCTTGTTCTCAGGGCACAGGTTAGCAATCAATCTAAAGTTAAAAGACAAAAGTAGGTAGGTAAAGACTGTAGCATCTCAGTCTTGTAATTGGGTGTAAATCTGTTAGGCTGTGTGTCATAATAAAATTATACATTTGCCCCCCTAAGTTTAGGGTTGATAGGCCACTTGTAGAGATTCCCCTTTAATTTGGATTTTTGCTGATCTGGTATTTTGGAATCTCTGTCGTTTCGGTTCAATTTGAGGTGGCTTGATGTCATCGCGGGGAATGCATATTACTTCCATGAGCGGTGTGAATTCTGCTGGGTCGTCCTTGTTCTCAGGGCACAGGTTAGCAATCAATCTAAAGTTAAAAGACAAAAGTAGGTAGGTAAAGACTGTAGCATCTCAGTCTTGTAATTGGGTGTAAATCTGTTAGGCTGTGTGTCATAATAAAATTATACATTTGCCCCCTAAGTTTAGGGTTGATAGGCCACTTGTAGAGATTCCCCTTTAATTTGGATTTTTGCTGATCTGGTATTTTGGAATCTCTGTCGTTTCGGTTCAATTTGAGGTGGCTTGATGTCATCGCGGGGAATGCATATTACTTCCATGAGCGGTGTGAATTCTGCTGGGTCGTCCTTGTTCTCAGGGCACAGGTTAGCAATCAATCTAAAGTTAAAAGACAAAAGTAGGTAGGTAAAGACTGTAGCATCTCAGTCTTGTAATTGGGTGTAAATCTGTTAGGCTGTGTGTCATAATAAAATTATACATTTGCCCCCCTAAGTTTAGGGTTGATAGGCCACTTGTAGAGATTCCCCTTTAATTTGGATTTTTGCTGATCTGGTATTTTGGAATCTCTGTCGTTTCGGTTCAATTTGAGGTGGCTTGATGTCATCGCGGGGAATGCATATTACTTCCATGAGCGGTGTGAATTCTGCTGGGTCGTCCTTGTTCTCAGGGCACAGGTTAGCAATCAATCTAAAGTTAAAAGACAAAAGTAGGTAGGTAAAGACTGTAGCATCTCAGTCTTGTAATTGGGTGTAAATCTGTTAGGCTGTGTGTCATAATAAAATTATACATTTTCCCCCCTAAGTTTAGGGTTGATAGGCCACTTGTAGAGATTCCCCTTTAATTTGGATTTTTGCTGATCTGGTATTTTGGAATCTCTGTCGTTTCGGTTCAATTTGAGGTGGCTTGATGTCATCGCGGGGAATGCATATTACTTCCATGAGCGGTGTGAATTCTGCTGGGTCGTCCTTGTTCTCAGGGCACAGGTTAGCAATCAATCTAAAGTTAAAAGACAAAAGTAGGTAGGTAAAGACTGTAGCATCTCAGTCTTGTAATTGGGTGTAAATCTGTTAGGCTGTGTGTCATAATAAAATTATACATTTGCCCCCCTAAGTTTAGGGTTGATAGGCCACTTGTAGAGATTCCCCTTTAATTTGGATTTTTGCTGATCTGGTATTTTGGAATCTCTGTCGTTTCGGTTCAATTTGAGGTGGCTTGATGTCATCGCGGGGAATGCATATTACTTCCATGAGCGGTGTGAATTCTGCTGGGTCGTCCTTGTTCTCAGGGCACAGGTTAGCAATCAATCTAAAGTTAAAAGACAAAAGTAGGTAGGTAAAGACTGTAGCATCTCAGTCTTGTAATTGGGTGTAAATCTGTTAGGCTGTGTGTCATAATAAAATTATACATTTGCCCCCCTAAGTTTAGGGTTGATAGGCCACTTGTAGAGATTCCCCTTTAATTTGGATTTTTGCTGATCTGGTATTTTGGAATCTCTGTCGTTTCGGTTCAATTTGAGGTGGCTTGATGTCATCGCGGGGAATGCATATTACTTCCATGAGCGGTGTGAATTCTGCTGGGTCGTCCTTGTTCTCAGGGCACAGGTTAGCAATCAATCTAAAGTTAAAAGACAAAAGTAGGTAGGTAAAGACTGTAGCATCTCAGTCTTGTAATTGGGTGTAAATCTGTTAGGCTGTGTGTCATAATAAAATTATACATTTGCCCCCCTAAGTTTAGGGTTGATAGGCCACTTGTAGAGATTCCCCTTTAATTTGGATTTTTGCTGATCTGGTATTTTGGAATCTCTGTCGTTTCGGTTCAATTTGAGGTGGCTTGATGTCATCGCGGGGAATGCATATTACTTCCATGAGCGGTGTGAATTCTGCTGGGTCGTCCTTGTTCTCAGGGCACAGGTTAGCAATCAATCTAAAGTTAAAAGACAAAAGTAGGTAGGTAAAGACTGTAGCATCTCAGTCTTGTAATTGGGTGTAAATCTGTTAGGCTGTGTGTCATAATAAAATTATACATTTGCCCCCCTAAGTTTAGGGTTGATAGGCCACTTGTAGAGATTCCCCTTTAATTTGGATTTTTGCTGATCTGGTATTTTGGAATCTCTGTCGTTTCGGTTCAATTTGAGGTGGCTTGATGTCATCGCGGGGAATGCATATTACTTCCATGAGCGGTGTGAATTCTGCTGGGTCGTCCTTGTTCTCAGGGCACAGGTTAGCAATCAATCTAAAGTTAAAAGACAAAAGTAGGTAGGTAAAGACTGTAGCATCTCAGTCTTGTAATTGGGTGTAAATCTGTTAGGCTGTGTGTCATAATAAAATTATACATTTGCCCCCCTAAGTTTAGGGTTGATAGGCCACTTGTAGAGATTCCCCTTTAATTTGGATTTTTGCTGATCTGGTATTTTGGAATCTCTGTCGTTTCGGTTCAATTTGAGGTGGCTTGATGTCATCGCGGGGAATGCATATTACTTCCATGAGCGGTGTGAATTCTGCTGGGTCGTCCTTGTTCTCAGGGCACAGGTTAGCAATCAATCTAAAGTTAAAAGACAAAAGTAGGTAGGTAAAGACTGTAGCATCTCAGTCTTGTAATTGGGTGTAAATCTGTTAGGCTGTGTGTCATAATAAAATTATACATTTGCCCCCCTAAGTTTAGGGTTGATAGGCCACTTGTAGAGATTCCCCTTTAATTTGGATTTTTGCTGATCTGGTATTTTGGAATCTCTGTCGTTTCGGTTCAATTTGAGGTGGCTTGATGTCATCGCGGGGAATGCATATTACTTCCATGAGCGGTGTGAATTCTGCTGGGTCGTCCTTGTTCTCAGGGCACAGGTTAGCAATCAATCTAAAGTTAAAAGACAAAAGTAGGTAGGTAAAGACTGTAGCATCTCAGTCTTGTAATTGGGTGTAAATCTGTTAGGCTGTGTGTCATAATAAAATTATACATTTGCCCCCCTAAGTTTAGGGTTGATAGGCCACTTGTAGAGATTCCCCTTTAATTTGGATTTTTGCTGATCTGGTATTTTGGAATCTCTGTCGTTTCGGTTCAATTTGAGGTGGCTTGATGTCATCGCGGGGAATGCATATTACTTCCATGAGCGGTGTGAATTCTGCTGGGTCGTCCTTGTTCTCAGGGCACAGGTTAGCAATCAATCTAAAGTTAAAAGACAAAAGTAGGTAGGTAAAGACTGTAGCATCTCAGTCTTGTAATTGGGTGTAAATCTGTTAGGCTGTGTGTCATAATAAAATTATACATTTGCCCCCCTAAGTTTAGGGTTGATAGGCCACTTGTAGAGATTCCCCTTTAATTTGGATTTTTGCTGATCTGGTATTTTGGAATCTCTGTCGTTTCGGTTCAATTTGAGGTGGCTTGATGTCATCGCGGGGAATGCATATTACTTCCATGAGCGGTGTGAATTCTGCTGGGTCGTCCTTGTTCTCAGGGCACAGGTTAGCAATCAATCTAAAGTTAAAAGACAAAAGTAGGTAGGTAAAGACTGTAGCATCTCAGTCTTGTAATTGGGTGTAAATCTGTTAGGCTGTGTGTCATAATAAAATTATACATTTGCCCCCCTAAGTTTAGGGTTGATAGGCCACTTGTAGAGATTCCCCTTTAATTTGGATTTTTGCTGATCTGGTATTTTGGAATCTCTGTCGTTTCGGTTCAATTTGAGGTGGCTTGATGTCATCGCGGGGAATGCATATTACTTCCATGAGCGGTGTGAATTCTGCTGGGTCGTCCTTGTTCTCAGGGCACAGGTTAGCAATCAATCTAAAGTTAAAAGACAAAAGTAGGTAGGTAAAGACTGTAGCATCTCAGTCTTGTAATTGGGTGTAAATCTGTTAGGCTGTGTGTCATAATAAAATTATACATTTGCCCCCCTAAGTTTAGGGTTGATAGGCCACTTGTAGAGATTCCCCTTTAATTTGGATTTTTGCTGATCTGGTATTTTGGAATGTCTGTCGTTTCGGTTCAATTTGAGGTGGCTTGATGTCATCGCGGGGAATGCATATTACTTCCATGAGCGGTGTGAATTCTGCTGGGTCGTCCTTGTTCTCAGGGCACAGGTTAGCAATCAATCTAAAGTTAAAAGACAAAAGTAGGTAGGTAAAGACTGTAGCATCTCAGTCTTGTAATTGGGTGTAAATCTGTTAGGCTGTGTGTCATAATAAAATTATACATTTGCCCCCCTAAGTTTAGGGTTGATAGGCCACTTGTAGAGATTCCCCTTTAATTTGGATTTTTGCTGATCTGGTATTTTGGAATCTCTGTCGTTTCGGTTCAATTTGAGGTGGCTTGATGTCATCGCGGGGAATGCATATTACTTCCATGAGCGGTGTGAATTCTGCTGGGTCGTCCTTGTTCTCAGGGCACAGGTTAGCAATCAATCTAAAGTTAAAAGACAAAAGTAGGTAGGTAAAGACTGTAGCATCTCAGTCTTGTAATTGGGTGTAAATCTGTTAGGCTGTGTGTCATAATAAAATTATACATTTGCCCCCCTAAGTTTAGGGTTGATAGGCCACTTGTAGAGATTCCCCTTTAATTTGGATTTTTGCTGATCTGGTATTTTGGAATCTCTGTCGTTTCGGTTCAATTTGAGGTGGCTTGATGTCATCGCGGGGAATGCATATTACTTCCATGAGCGGTGTGAATTCTGCTGGGTCGTCCTTGTTCTCAGGGCACAGGTTAGCAATCAATCTAAAGTTAAAAGACAAAAGTAGGTAGGTAAAGACTGTAGCATCTCAGTCTTGTAATTGGGTGTAAATCTGTTAGGCTGTGTGTCATAATAAAATTATACATTTGCCCCCCTAAGTTTAGGGTTGATAGGCCACTTGTAGAGATTCCCCTTTAATTTGGATTTTTGCTGATCTGGTATTTTGGAATCTCTGTCGTTTCGGTTCAATTTGAGGTGGCTTGATGTCATCGCGGGGAATGCATATTACTTCCATGAGCGGTGTGAATTCTGCTGGGTCGTCCTTGTTCTCAGGGCACAGGTTAGCAATCAATCTAAAGTTAAAAGACAAAAGTAGGTAGGTAAAGACTGTAGCATCTCAGTCTTGTAATTGGGTGTAAATCTGTTAGGCTGTGTGTCATAATAAAATTATACATTTGCCCCCCTAAGTTTAGGGTTGATAGGCCACTTGTAGAGATTCCCCTTTAATTTGGATTTTTGCTGATCTGGTATTTTGGAATCTCTGTCGTTTCGGTTCAATTTGAGGTGGCTTGATGTCATCGCGGGGAATGCATATTACTTCCATGAGCGGTGTGAATTCTGCTGGGTCGTCCTTGTTCTCAGGGCACAGGTTAGCAATCAATCTAAAGTTAAAAGACAAAAGTAGGTAGGTAAAGACTGTAGCATCTCAGTCTTGTAATTGGGTGTAAATCTGTTAGGCTGTGTGTCATAATAAAATTATACATTTGCCCCCCTAAGTTTAGGGTTGATAGGCCACTTGTAGAGATTCCCCTTTAATTTGGATTTTTGCTGATCTGGTATTTTGGAATCTCTGTCGTTTCGGTTCAATTTGAGGTGGCTTGATGTCATCGCGGGGAATGCATATTACTTCCATGAGCGGTGTGAATTCTGCTGGGTCGTCCTTGTTCTCAGGGCACAGGTTAGCAATCAATCTAAAGTTAAAAGACAAAAGTAGGTAGGTAAAGACTGTAGCATCTCAGTCTTGTAATTGGGTGTAAATCTGTTAGGCTGTGTGTCATAATAAAATTATACATTTGCCCCCCTAAGTTTAGGGTTGATAGGCCACTTGTAGAGATTCCCCTTTAATTTGGATTTTTGCTGATCTGGTATTTTGGAATCTCTGTCGTTTCGGTTCAATTTGAGGTGGCTTGATGTCATCGCGGGGAATGCATATTACTTCCATGAGCGGTGTGAATTCTGCTGGGTCGTCCTTGTTCTCAGGGCACAGGTTAGCAATCAATCTAAAGTTAAAAGACAAAAGTAGGTAGGTAAAGACTGTAGCATCTCAGTCTTGTAATTGGGTGTAAATCTGTTAGGCTGTGTGTCATAATAAAATTATACATTTGCCCCCCTAAGTTTAGGGTTGATAGGCCACTTGTAGAGATTCCCCTTTAATTTGGATTTTTGCTGATCTGGTATTTTGGAATCTCTGTCGTTTCGGTTCAATTTGAGGTGGCTTGATGTCATCGCGGGGAATGCATATTACTTCCATGAGCGGTGTGAATTCTGCTGGGTCGTCCTTGTTCTCAGGGCACAGGTTAGCAATCAATCTAAAGTTAAAAGACAAAAGTAGGTAGGTAAAGACTGTAGCATCTCAGTCTTGTAATTGGGTGTAAATCTGTTAGGCTGTGTGTCATAATAAAATTATACATTTGCCCCCCTAAGTTTAGGGTTGATAGGCCACTTGTAGAGATTCCCCTTTAATTTGGATTTTTGCTGATCTGGTATTTTGGAATCTCTGTCGTTTCGGTTCAATTTGAGGTGGCTTGATGTCATCGCGGGGAATGCATATTACTTCCATGAGCGGTGTGAATTCTGCTGGGTCGTCCTTGTTCTCAGGGCACAGGTTAGCAATCAATCTAAAGTTAAAAGACAAAAGTAGGTAGGTAAAGACTGTAGCATCTCAGTCTTGTAATTGGGTGTAAATCTGTTAGGCTGTGTGTCATAATAAAATTATACATTTGCCCCCCTAAGTTTAGGGTTGATAGGCCACTTGTAGAGATTCCCCTTTAATTTGGATTTTTGCTGATCTGGTATTTTGGAATCTCTGTCGTTTCGGTTCAATTTGAGGTGGCTTGATGTCATCGCGGGGAATGCATATTACTTCCATGAGCGGTGTAAATTCTGCTGGGTCGTCCTTGTTCTCAGGGCACAGGTTAGCAATCAATCTAAAGTTAAAAGACAAAAATAGGTAGGTAAAGACTGTAGCATCTCAGTCTTGTAATTGGGTGTAAATCTGTTAGGCTGTGTGTCATAATAAAATTATACATTTGCCCCCCTAAGTTTAGGGTTGATAGGCCACTTGTAGAGATTCCCCTTTAATTTGGATTTTTGCTGATCTGGTATTTTGGAATCTCTGTCGTTTCGGTTCAATTTGAGGTGGCTTGATGTCATCGCGGGGAATGCATATTACTTCCATGAGCGGTGTGAATTCTGCTGGGTCGTCCTTGTTCTCAGGGCACAGGTTAGCAATCAATCTAAAGTTAAAAGACAAAAGTAGGTAGGTAAAGACTGTAGGAATGTCAGTGGTCATTTGGTGTAAGTATACAAGTTTTAAAAAAAAAAAAAAATGTCCAAGTGTAAGTTAATCCTTTGTGGTTAATTTATAACATTTTATTTTTTATACTTTGTTTCTTGTAATTTGCATGTAACTCTAGGGGGTCATTGCATGCATCAGCTCAAAACGAAGAATTGAACACATAATAAATGTTCATAGGATGAAAATTCAAAGTGGTAGACTTGTTGGCGTCAACATCTTTTTTTAGAAAAGAAATCCCGTTTAAAAAAAATTATAAAATATAAAAAATTATAAAAGAAATAAATTATATTTAGAAAAAACAAAAGCCTTCAAAAATCATTGTGGCAAATTTTTAAAAGATTAATAGATAGTAAAATTTTTTGAAAAATTAGGTTATTCGCCTACTTTGAAAAAGCATCGAAAATTTCCTTGCTTGGATCTGTCAACACACAGTTTAGAATGATAATTTGAAGTACTGTATCAGTGAGAGGGGTTAAAATAAATTTTTCGAAGACGAATTTGATGAGCCCCGTCATTAAATAGGTTCCTAAAAACGTAGCCACAATCTGAAATAAAGAGGATGAATAAATAAGGTATCAGTAAAAAAAGAAATAATAAAAGTGGTATAAAGAAATTAGTATGACATAAAAAAAATCTATTATTACTATAACATTTGATATCTGTGATACATAAACGAAGTATAACATACATAATAATTTTTTTACTCAAAAATATGTTAAATGTAACTTACTCGGAATAAAAGTAACACTATTGATTGAGTGCAGCCATCGAAATTCTTAATAATCTGCTTTCGAATGACTCGTAAACCTATAACATAAAGGAAATTTATTAATAAAAGCAGGTAATTGGGATCCATTGTTCTTATATTTTTTCTATTTTGTAAATTGTAAATAAACTTATAATTTTAAAAATGCGTGTTGCCATATAAATTTTATGAATACATGATCATTTTCAAATTATTGCACGAAATTTAAGATAATAAAAATTGTGTACGTGCGTGTGTGTCTCAGAAACTCATAAACTAGACGTTTGTTTGACTCGTTACTTGGCACAGAGGCGTAGTTCATTCTTGAGTTACAGAATAAGACCTTTCAGAGCTCAAAGTGTTCTATTTTTCGGGATTTTATACTTGATAAAGAGCGGGAAGAAGAACTTAAGTTTATGATCTTATAACAGGTTATATAGTACACACACTTGGATCGATTTGATATTTTTTTAATCCGTGCGAAGTACGGGTATAAATTAGCTAGTTGCGAAATAATTATCATGTTAATTGCACAAAATATTTTCTTATTGAATAATGAGTTTGGAAACTTTTATTGGTCAATAGGGGCTTGAGGATGAGTATAAAAAAATCAGCGTTCTATCTCTTTTTAATCTCGAAAATTGGAACACTGGTAGATTTTGTCATGCAACCAACATAAAAAAGCCGAAAATCGAATATTTAGTACGGGTTTGGTCTTAAATTGCTTGGTGCCTTTTTTCAAAAGCAGTAGCAATCCTGACCTCTCACCTACGCCGATATGCCAGTGGCGATTAATTAAATCGCCAACAATTCAAATAGCTATTTACCTTCATAGCGGCTCAGTGGCTGAGTGGTAAAACGTGTCCGCCTCGTAAGCCCAAGATCGCGGGTTCGAGCCCCGGCTTTCTGGATGGGAAAATTCTGGGCACGCATGTCATATGATTGTGTGGCATGTAAAGAGAGTTTAGATTCATTGTAAACTGCGCGTCAAAATTGCGAGAGTCGCCTAGATGGTGCCACAAAAAATGGCTCTCAGTTCTGGTTAATGTGCCTGGTCTGCAAAGGCTTGACCGAAAATGTTGCAGCCCCATTAGATATTTTTTTTCATCAATCTGAAAAGCTGTCTGCATAGCTTGCATTGCATACATTATTACATCATGCATTCCAATAAGTTGTTTCTGCCACTTGTGGAAGTAGATCTAGAATGCAGCATTTAGCCTCGTGAACAAAAACATTGCTTTCTAGAAGAACCAGCAATTTATAGGAGTCTGACGGTGTAAGTTTACTTAAAAAATCTAAATTTTCGATGGATGCTTGAAAATTGTTTTTTTAAAGGAATATTTCTGATTTAGTTTTTTTTTATTTTGGGGGGGGGGGGGGGGGGGAGTCATATTTTATAGTTCATAGAATGTATTCCAAAATCCTCCGCCCCCATTACAAAACATCCCTAAATATATTAAATAAGTATTTTTAAATGCTATAATTGAAACATAATTGCTTGAAGCCGCCCCGGTGGCTGAATGGTTATTGTACTAGCCTTTGGAGCTGCTGCATCTCCTCCGGGCTCGCTGCGGACGAATACATCAGCGAACGGGTCGTTCAGCTGTCAAAAGCTCGGACAAAGGCCCCCCTCCCGATTTTCCAAGTCATAGTAGTTCGGACAGGAAACTACAAAGTTGTTTTCGACCAAAGCATGCTCCTGGGTAAGAAGGTCGCCTTCGAACCATACAGGAAAATTGCCCGCGTCCCCCAATGTTACAACTGCCAGGGGTTTGGCCATGTGAGCAGTCTCTGCCATATGGACCGTCGGGATTGCGACTTTCCCGGAGAGGCCAAAGCCCCCCAAAAGGGAGCTTCCAGAGAACGCCGTTAGGCGGCAGCAGCAGTCCAGGTCCCGCCCCCAGGAAGGAGAGGAAGCCACCTCCCTATTGGATGCTCTACGGACCATCAAAGATGCCATTGCAGATGAGATGCAGACGTCTTCTGCGGTCTTTAGGAAGAAAGTAGCGGCCATTGCTACATCCATAGAGTAAATAATAGCTTCGCTAAGGAGAGGTTTCACCAACCGGTTTTGTAGAGACGATTGAAGCGCCATCACGGAAAACGGCATTGGAATGTGGGATCGACTCTCCCCCCTCTTACCGCTCTAGCCGTCTTCGAAACGTCACGACAAGTAGGGGGGGGATTGCGAAGTGGGGAGGGTTGAGAAGAAACGGAAAGGGACTTCGAGTCGGAAGACACAAAAACGTGATGATTCGACAGTCAATTATTATGTGTTTGCAGTAAACGCGTGCATTATTATTTTTTTTATGTGTAGCATATTTGATTACTTTATATAATTATGATTTTGGTTAAAATAATAATAAAAAAGCTAATGCGATCATACAATTTAAACTTATTTAAAAACTGCAGTCGAAATATTTTTTATTAAAGATGTTTAGGATATAAAATTAAAAATATAAAGAATGTAAAAATTGTGGATAAGTTAAGAGAATTTATCAGCCAAATTTATTTTGATTCTAACTCACCAGGTGGCATTACAAACTTTCGCCAAATGATACGTCTGGCGATTTAAAAAAGGGGATACGTTTCTCTTTCTGGGGTGTGGTGCACGCGGCAAGATTTCATCACAAGATAAAGATGATTCGATTGTAATCAATTGTTGACTAACGAATACTGGTTCCGGTACACGTACACTTTTGACAGCCGGAACGATTTTCTGGAAATTTATTATTTGTGTTGCTTGGTTATTTCTCTTTCATTTAATTTTTTTATTTGTTAAATAAATTATATTTATTTTGTAAATCTTACGATCTTTCAGGAAACAATTTCTTTTCTGGTTTGCACCGTACTAATATATTATCTTTCTATTTAAAATTATTGAGATGTGATACCGCTACGAATACTCTAAAGTAATTCCTGTAAACTTCGGAATACTTAGCTTCGGCGCATAAACAGTTTTGTTTTTAAGGGGTCATAGGAGTCTTAAAAATGTGCAAAGAGGGTACTACAAAGCATAGTTTGATCATTTATGTAACTTTTTATCTACTCAGCATATAAGTAAATTTTTTATATGAAATTCTATAAAATTTACTTATTATAAAACAAATTTTAAAATTTATGAAACTTTAGCCAAATCTAAAAAAATGATAACAAACATAAAACTATTTGAACACATTGGAATTAGGCTTGCGCGCCAAATTTTGAAGTCAAAATTGAAGAAATGACCAAGAAAATGACTTTATATTGTACAAATATGTACAAACAAAGCTTACACCTAATTTTAAGCTCAATTTTCATTAGAAATTATTTTAAGAGCTTTTTTTCTAAAACGTTTATAATTTTTTTTTAGAAAAAAAAACTCTCAAAATAATTTCTAATTAAAATTGAGCTCAGAATTTAGGTATAAGTCTTTGATTGTACATATTTGTACAATATAAAGTCATTTTCTTGGTCATTTCTTCAAATTTGATCTCAAAATTTCGCGTGCAAGCCCAATCCCAATGTGTTCCAATAGTTTTATGTTTGTTATCATTTACTTTAGCTTTGGCTGAAGTTTCTTAAATTTTTAATTTGTTTTATAATAAGTAAATCTTATAGAATTGCATATAAAAAAATTATACTTTTATATTGAGTAGTTAAAAAATTACATGAAAGATCAAACTATGCTTTGTAGTACCTTCTTTCCACATTTTTAAGACTCTTATGACCCCTTAAATCTAGTTCCGTACTTTAATTGTTGGCGTAGCAATCTTTATGTTTGTTAAAACTAATGGCATAGGGGAGACCGGGTCTAGTTGATACGGGGTCAAGTTGATACAGTCAAAATAACTGCGTAATGCGCAGGCGCAATTAACTGGTACTCACTTGACTGGACAACCGGTCCGTCGTCAACAACCACGCGTGAGCACTTAGAGGAGGTTGCTTTGTTCTATGAGTTGTGAATTAAATACTGGTTTTGAGCTTTAAAAGTAAATTTTTACCCCTCTATTTGAAGTGTTATTGAAAGTTTACTTGTTAGTGGATTGTGTTATAAATAACATCACATTGTTACATGCTATAGATTCAAGAATGTAACCTAGTAGACTTTGTTCTAGCTCTTATTGGTTTTCCGTAGTTTGCGGTTTAGTGTAATGGCGACGGTTGGGTCAAGTTGATACGCTTCTTTGGGGTCAAGTTGATACGGTGTATCAACTTAACCCACAAGAATTTTCATATGTTGCATTTATTTACAGATACCAAGAAACTACAAGAGGCGAAATACCAATTGATATTTTTGGAAGAGCTTATGAAGAGATTAAAAATGGCAGAACGTATATTAGGGAAGCGGCCAAAATCTTTAATATAGATACAATAGCTCTTTACAGGTTCAAGACAAAAAAGGGAAAATAAAACTTGAAATACCAGAGGCTACTGACGAGGTTGTAAAAATGGGTTATGCTAAACATCGACAAATATTGACTGACGAACTTGAGGAGGAGCTTAGCAGATATATTTTAACAAGAAAATAAAAGTTAAAATTGTTTAAATCATTAGGAGGTAATATTACCAAGAATGGAAGAACAGAAAAGAACCGAAAACAAAGAACATAAAACCTGACAAAAGAAAGAATTTAAAAATAAAAAAAAGAGAGAAACGAAGAAAAATTGAAAAAGATGAATCAGACTCAGATGAAGGCGAAGAGTCTTTTTGTTTGGTGTGCTTCAAAACATATTCAACGTCAAAGCCTGGCCAGGACTAGATACAATGCATATCCTGTAAGAAGTGGGCACACATCGCATGTGTTGAAGACAATCCATTTTACACGTGTTTCAATTGTCAATCAGATCCCGATTTCTCAGACTCGGAGTAATCAGTTACAATCAATGTAGGCCCTATCATGTAAAACTTTGTATCATATAAAGTTAAAAACCTATTTATATTGTAAAATAAAACACTTTTCGTAATTACTGCATTTTTTATTAGATATATTTAAATATTTCCTAGCACCGTCTCAGCTTACTCATATGCGTATCAACTTGACCCAATGCCGTATCAACTTGACCCAGATCGGGTTAAGTTGATACACATTGCAACATTTTAAAAAACATTTTTTTTGTCAGTGAAAATTCAATTCTATTCAGATTATAAAAATATAAGGCGTTAGCCAAAGAGTTATAGTTACTAACTACACTTAGTTTGTTTCAAAATATTGACAGAAAAAAATTACAAAAATCAGAAAGTAAAAAGTGTATCAACTTGACCCGGTCTCCCCTACTAATGCAAAAGTAGAAACCCCAATGTATAATGAATCTGTCGTATTAGCAGTTTTAAAGGCAATAATAAGGTCAGCAAGATACAAACAAACGCGGGTTTATGGTCTCCAAAAACATGTGCAGGAACCTTTTGTATTGCTAGTGACAGTTTGTCAATTTGTTCATTCGGTTGCTCTTGTAAATTAGACACTGAGTCTCTTTATTACAAGCCTTACTAACGCCACTAATCTGTACATTCGTTTTGAAAGAAGCTTTCTACATTGCACACCTTTGGAGCCGGGAAATCTTGACGTGTTTTTTGCAAACTTTTCAATTCCTCTAAAATAGCGTCGGACTGCGTGATTGGCACATTAAACTTTCAGTACTCTGCCACCAAACGACACATGTTCTTGAATATTGCTCGAGAAGTTCTAAAAGAATTAAAAAGCCTACATGTGCAGTTACTTAAATACTAGAATGAAATTCTCGTCGAAAGGCAAGGGTATTATAGTAACATTAACTGCCACTTATAACCACTTCCGCATAAGATTTATAACTTTAGAACAAATATAGACTAACCCAGCATTCAGTTACAATTTGAATCTTCAACTCTAAAAATTGGCTACTATAACTACTATTTTCCTTTAGCATATTAAATAAATAATCTTTATAGTTTGCTAAATTTATTTGCAGTTTGAAGAATAATTAAGTAAAATTGAATGAGTCAAATCCTGTAGCATCCTTTCTGTGATCTTTGGCAATGCTTTGAAAATCTCACCTTAAATTACACGAGATTCTTATAATTAAATAATAATCAATAACTATAATATTTGAAAAAACCTGATATTTCCAGAACATTTAGCGATGATAATCATGAAAAATCTCCAAATTGCACTGATAATTAAAGGAATGTAATTGTAAATTAATACCAATTAGCTCTTTAAGCAAAAAAAAAAGTAACACTCTGAATCACTTTCTTAGTAAACAAATATAATAAACATTAAAAAAAATCACATTGCGGTATATTTTTTATAACGCCATTCCAAATCGATTTGCAAAGAAAAAAATAATAATCCTTAACATTTTAATTAAGGTTTTTCGTGAGGGCCCCTCCCTAAAGATCTTTAAATAAACGTTTATTTTTCTCCCTTCAATAAATCCACAGACTACGGCCGTCATTTTAGAACTGGTAAACCAAAGGTCACCAAGTGATTCGATTGAATAACTCGTCAAATATTCAGCCAAATGTAACAAAAACTAAGATTTAAGGGTTTATGAGGATTCTTAATATTTCTAAATTATTAAAATTGGGTGCTGCCATTGGAAATTTGAAAGTTAATAGCATTTTTAATATGAAGACGGCCCTTTATGCATTTTTTTGTCCTGCAATTAACTCATGATGTTATATAAACACAAGGTCAAAAAGGTCCGATTCTATAGGATGACTAGCGTTCGAAACAATCACTAGTGGGTACTTTTTCCACAGCTGTACTATCAAAATCGCTTATAGTATCCAACCTACACTACAACTAAAGTAATCTAGTTTAAAAGTCGCGCGCGAAATTCTTTGACTGGATTTATAACGAGCTCCGCCCACTTTTCCATGTGGTTTAGGTTTACAGTTTGAACTATTTAGATATTGGCGTTTTTTTCATTCTATGATTTGGCGACATTTATTTTTGTGTGTCATCAAATTTTAAAATCATAGATTCTCGGTTGTTATGAACGTTTTTGTCATAAAAAGTACTTGAAATGTAAAAGCATCATTTAAATTACGTATTAACATACAAAGATAATGCATGAGTGAATTATTTACATTAATAAAAAATCTTTTTAATCAATTAAGCCAAGTTGTCCTACAGATGTCGCCATGATTCTCAAAATGAAGCTTTTAAAAAAAATTAATAATTAAAAAACTGATTGATATGGTTCCTTCAAATCTTTTTTAAATTGTCTTTTGTCCCTATTTGCGTATCTGGTGCAAACAGATAATACGTTTAAAAAATACTTTACAAGAAACTGTGATTTGAAAAATAAAGCATTACGTGTATAGGACTGACAGTCCCTCTTAAATACAATAGTTTGTTTTAAAAAATGTATGAAAAAGTATCGGAGCAGTTTTAAATATATTTAAGAGAAAATTGTAGTTTATAAAATATTTTATGAACAAAATGTTCATTTAACTTTTCTTTTAAAATACAAAAAATATTTTTTCTAAAAAAGGTATTAATTAAAATTTAACGAGTTATAATTATATTTTAATTAAACTATCAGTGAAAAAATATATTATGAAACATTGCAATAATTTTTAAAACGAAACTTTTTAAATGTTAGTAAAAGCCTTCTTATCTTCACAATTTTAAACGAAAATAGTTTTAAAAACCTGTAAAAGAACAAACCTAATTGAACAAAGTTTCGTTAGCTAACAATTTAAAATAATAATATTCATTTTTATGCATTAAGATAGGCGAATACCCAAAATTCCCATACTGATTTCAAATATAATGAATAATACTATTTAGGCATTTTTTTAATTTAAATATAATTTATTTATTTTAAACGGTGTTTTTCTACTAAAGAAGGAGGTTTACGATAACAAGTTTACCACATTGAATTTTCATCCTATAAACATTTCAGGTAAATTAATGTAAAATTTTTTTTACTAGAAGGTGTTGGCGCAACCCCCTTTTTTAATGTGAAAAACACCGTTTCAAATAAATCAATTTTTTTAAAATAAAAAAAAATGCCTAAAAAGCATTGCTCATTATATTTGAAATCACTGTGCCAAATTCGGAAAAGATTAAAGTAATAGTAAAAATTTTAGAATTTCGGGTATTAGCCTACCTTAACTATTGAAAAGCGGTTTATGTTAATAGATTCACATGAAGCCACTAAAATGTGCACCTCAATTTTTTTGTTTATTAATTAAATAATATTTTAGGAAATTATTATTAAGTTTTAGGTATTATATCTTATTAAAAAATATGTAAAATTATTATCTATGAAACTCAAGCTTTTTCTAGTTTATCGCTGTGTTTTATTAAGAACATTATATTTGTACAAAAAGTTAAGAAATTAAAAAATTATAACACTATAAGGTATCATGAAAATAAAAACGTCTTAATTTTATTCTAGATAAAATTCTATTGAGTTCAATTATGTATGCAAGAAAAATCTTGCATTGTGTAAAAAAAATAAATGCAAGAATAAAATATTTTTTTTACTTATTTCAATCTTTTATTTTTCCATTTTAATTAATATAACAAATAAAGACGACATTCATAAGAATCGGTAGTTTGAAATGAAAAACCCAACTTGAACTTTAGATCGCGCCCCTCTGACAAGATTCCCTGGCTCAGTGGTAAAGCACGCGGCTCTTGTCCGACAGGTCGCCAGATCAAATCTTGCCATTCCCTCTATACCACTCTTTTTACCCTCTTTTGTCAGTAGTTTTGCAATAATTCACAAGATGGCGCCACTACTATCCTCTTTTCCTCCTCTTCATTTCCTCACCTCCACATTCCACTCGCGTTTTCCGTAGGGGCGCTAGTGTCTACGGGAAACTCCAATGTTAAGGCGATTGTATCGGCTCTCGGCTCGTGAGTCCTAGTTCTTAGACCAGCCGGTTCTCTATTGAACCTGTTTTTCTTCGTTTTGCCCTTTGGGCCGATTTCGATGAATGCGAAAGGGCGCTTCGCGCCAATCCACAGATTGTTCGCACTAGATTTCACCTTTGACTTCATTAGAGATGCCGCTTACTTGTTCTTCATATGGGAGCACCAACAGGGCCCCAAAATTGAAAGAAAATGGAGAAAAAGTGCGTTTCCACTTGTAGATGATGTATATCGATGCAGGTAGAATTTTTAAATTCTACAAACTTGTCATGTTATCAGAATAATATATTGTACTATATTGGTGGATATTTAGTTAAATCTTTATTTTCCAAGCTAAGTTGTGAGGCCTGCATTGAAATACTGCTATCTATTCCTACTTTTCACAATAATAATAGTACATTATCATCAAGAGATCAGTTTTACCAGTTTTGCTTCAAGATGGGGTTTAAAAATGTGTTCATCCCCAGTTTTTAAAATCATATCTGCAGCAGAAAAAAGTTTTAAATTGTTATCGAACTGTAATGAGTTATCAACAAAAAATATAAATGTAAAAATTAGACACATGGCAATTGAATACCTGTCTACTGAAAAAGTTAAATTTAATCACCCAATTGAAAATGTAATCGCCATTGAAGATCTGCATGAGTCTCGAGTTACAAATATGATCTTAAATATGTATATCATTTTAAGACTTAAAACCTATGGTTCTAAGCTAACATTGTTAAACACTCATAAAAATGTTGCTAGTGTAAGACAAAAACTTGCTAAACTTATTTTATTTAAAAATGTTTAACCACCCACTAATGCATATCCAATGCATGGATCCCGGATATTTCTCACTTCAGAAATTTCTCATGTCGGAAATTTCTCACTAAAAGACTCATTCGAATGATTCTGTCACAGGGACCATCCACAAATGACGCCACGCTAGACAAGGGAGTGGGAGGGTTTATATAGTAGACTGTGGGCCGTAGTGTGAAAATAGGGTTTATTTTTTTTTTCGTTTGCCAAATTTGGTGGCTATGAAAACTATTAATATTTTGAAACGTTAAGACCTTCTGAACACAAAAATAAAAAGTTGTCATGAAAATAGTTGCTCATAATTGAGTGGGGGGGGGGGGTATCGGGGTAAAATCAAGCATTTTCAAAATCATCTCATTAAAAACCTGCTTTTTAACTAACTTTCATGAATTTTTTTTTGTATATAATATGCATTTGAACTGTTTAGATTTCAAACATATAGATATTTTTAGTTTTTCCCACTATATGCTTTAATATCTGGAAATTTAGAGAACATAGTTACATACCCTCATTTTCCGTCGGTGGGGGAAAAAAGGGATATATCAAATTTAAGAATATAATGAAATCATAAATCCTTAATAATATAAAGGTCACATTGAAACAAATACAAAATCATTCATTATATTTCTCTTCGCCTTTTTTTAGAAAAGCTAACTTTTAGAGATAATAATAACATTAGAATAATAAAATATTTAATCAAAAGAGTTTGATCCTCTACTATTAAATTGAGGCTCCTGTAAAACTATACAGATTGCACTGAACTTTACAAAATAATCTTCATTGTTTATTTCTGGAAATGATTAAACTGGTTGGGGAGCCCAGTGGGTAAGGCACTCGCCTAGCATGCGAATGGTCTGAAAATAACTGCCTACCTATAAACGACCCATGTAGCCAAAAGTGTGTGACAAATAATACCTTGTATAAGGGAGTGCACTTAAATATCCTTCAAAGTTCTAACGTTATGTACGATGTCGCCCTTAATGGTTGCGTTGGGTGCCTATTCAGGTGTCGGCTCGTCACT
Organism: Hylyphantes graminicola; assembly: GCA_023701765.1. Lineage (NCBI taxonomy): Eukaryota > Metazoa > Arthropoda > Arachnida > Araneae > Linyphiidae > Hylyphantes > Hylyphantes graminicola. The sequence continues at coordinate 4,236,513 of CM043113.1, forward strand.
TGAATGTTGTTATAAAATACGATGCCAGTCGCCAATAGCCCTCGTGTAGCTCGAGAGCGACGATCATTTAAAGATAACCTCACCCTAACCTGGATATGATTAATAGTTTTCCAGCTTTGATTCAGTTAAGTATTTTACATGATAAGTTCTCGTTTGCATCATTTAGTAAATTGTAAATAAAAGCATTACACGTGGCATGGCTTCCAGGCATATTCTTAAATGTCATTGTTAAACTTAATGTATTAAATTTAAAAAATCTTATTAAGCCTTAAAATCTTATTAAATAATTATTTTGAGTTTTTTAATAACGCTATATATTTTAATAACATTAAAATGGTTTAAAAAAAATATCATCCAAAATAATCCAATTTAAGTTTTGAAGTGGAATTTTTAATCAAAACTTTACATATCAATAACATCTCTACATTTGGTTTTAACTGAATATTTTTTACTGAGCACTAGCTAAATAACAATCTTATATTCGAAAATTTTCCATTAAGTGTTGGAGTAGGATCAATAAAAGTATTTAAAAAAAAAAGGGTTGGTGGAAAGAGAAAAAGGGTAGCACAAGTTGATCACAAAATTTATATTACTTTCTTAAATGGGCACAATCTTTGATATGATAAAGTTTTAAGGGAAATTTAAAAATTAACTTAGTAATAACATTTACTTTAAAATAAAAGATGAGCTCCACCCTTGCCCTCAAACTCACCAACCCAGTTTGAAAATCATTTTACGATACACATTGAATTACAAATGCTGAGCAATGATCATCATACAAAATTATCAACTTTCTGTCTCCTCATCAGTTTTTTCAGGAAAATGATCTGTTTTACAACCAACATTCTTGCAATTATTGCAGGAGCAGGTGCTGTGCATTCTGCCACATTACTAGCTTTGCATGAACATTGTTTTGTTTTGCACACAGTTTTTAGGCATGAACATGAGATATGTTTCATCAAGCACACTGGGAATTTTACTCCAAGCAATTTTTATGAAATCATCACTAATGCTCCATCCATTACATGCAGGAGAAGGGGTATTGAATTTTAGGTAAAAGACACCTTCTGTGGATGCTTGCTTGATAGTTCTGTCTTTAAACGTGTAACAACAGAGAATCAGAGTTGGGTGGTAAAGCTTCATCAATTTTAAATTTTGTTTTGAAAGTTTTAGAACGAAGGTGACTGACTTTCTTTGTGGCACTATCTCCATACAGTTCGCAAACAAATTCTTCCAAGGTACCCATTTGTACTGTCTTGTCAGTAATATCCCATGAATGACCAAGTTCTTGAAAAGCTTTTAAGTAATTCATATTAGAATCACTGACTTCTTTTTTCCATCAAGTGTCAACCAAAATTTCATGCAGCTCGAGATTTTGTCGAAATTTTTGGCTGACATAAGCTTTAAATGTTCGAAAGACTCATCACAGATGTGAATGAAGATACATTTTAGAAATAAATTTTCATATATATTAGATTTACATCAATAATTTTGAAGAATATAGGCAACGACGGAATAATATTTGCAATTACGAATCAAAACAAACCTGTATGTCAGTTGTTAACAAACCAAACAAAGTAAGAGCGGAAGAATACATAAGTTTTTTTTTATTTTAATGTTTAAAACAAAAAAAAAAATACAATCTTTATTATCAGAAAGTAATTTTTTTCATTAAAAATGAAGTAATATAACTTTTAAAAAAGTTTTAATAGATTATTTTTCGATGTCCTGATAAGAAGTTCGAAATTTAATGGTTAAAATTGAAAAACTACGCAGGTTACCGCATGACAACTTTTTGTTTTCTTCATATACGAAGCTTTTGATACAAAGTCCCAGAAGAATTTTGTAGTTCCCATGTTTGGTAAACGAATTTAAACAATTTTCCTATACGGCCCACGGTCTATAGCTGTAATTGTTTGTGGATATATGTGAATTGGAGTGTGTGTCGGAAGGGGAGGTCGGGGGGAGAGGGGATTTGTAGAAATGTGGCGTAGAAAGGAGGGGAGGGGGACTTTCCAAGCTATGTTCGAAAGTAGAATTAGAACTATTAAAATCGAACTATAATGGATATAAAGAAGAAGATATATGAATATGAAGAAGGATATAAGTTAACGCGTATAAGTCTTATAAAATTTCACAATTAATTACATTGTCTACTCAGGAACTGTCAAGTGACGTGGCCGACACCTGAGTTGGCATTAAAACTTAAAAGAGAGGCATCTTGGCGCGTATAAGTGTTATAAAATTTCTCAAATAATTGAATTGTCCACTAAGGCTAAGTTAAAGTGTAAATTGTGCCTTAAGGTGGCGATCACCTTTGACCGCAATTTTCTTAAAATCCCATTCATGACGTTGAGTGATTTTATAATTAGTTATGAATGTATAAAAATAGTTTTAAGAAAGTAAATAAAAAAAAACCATACTTTTTTCAGTATTTGTTTGAATAGCGTTGCACTAGAGCTATAAGTGGGCTATTAGCGACGGGGTTTTAGTTCTTACAACGGTCAAGTGACGTGACCAACACCTGAGTGGGCATTAAAACTTAAAAAAAAACGGCACCTTCGTGCCTTAACATTGATGTAGGGTAGGGGGTAGGGTATTTTACATATATATTCCGACTTGTGTGCTTGCTCAGTGAGCCGCTTATAAGTCTTCGTCAAGTAAGACAGACACAGAAAGATTTTTTACTGTCACAAAGAGAGGAAATACACCCAGGGCGAAGGCGGGAATCGAACCCGCGCCCGTTACAGCACGCAGACTGCTGGCCTGCGATGCAGGGCCGTAACTTATAGGGGGGGAAGGGGGGGAGCCTCCCCCCCCAATAATTTTACAAAGGGCGCCATTTTGGGCGCCGCCAGGCGCCCAAAAAGGCGCCCTTCTTAACTTTTTAACAGTTATTTTACAATTATACGTAATTGTTAATTTATTTTCTTGTTTTCCCCCAATAGCTTTTCAAGGGGGCTATTTTCGCCCAAAATGGCACCATGTGAATGGCGCCCTGCGTAAGATTTTATAATAAGCAACAGAAGCTTAAACTGGTATAAAGAACATACTGGTATTTTTAAAAAAAAAAATAACGAAAATCTTTCCACCCCTCCAAAAAAGCTTTGTCCTGTCTCAACAGACGACTTAGTACTTTTCGCTCGCTCACACTCTACGGGGGGTCCAATTATCTCCCCTTATTTTATAACCCTCTTTAGCTGGTCAAGCAAGCATTCTGAGTATGGGATTTCGTACGACTTTCTTTGAACGGTGACGTTGATTCGAACTAGGGTTCGTCTAGACAGATTGTAGGGTCAGGATGTTTTTAGGTTATAAAATGTGGCTGCGATGTTGTAGCTAGACATATGCTTGCTGCTCTTTCATGAACTTCTGAAGAGGTTTCAGTAGCCTTTTTGAAGTGGTTAGATTTTCCTAACGAATGTCCGAACGATGCGGCGGAATACTTATTTTACTTTTTAGAAAACTTGTTAATAGTATTTTAAAGAGCAGACATATTTTATCCACAGTTTTCCAATTTTTATTTTTATTGCTCGTTTTTCTTATATTTCTAATTTTGCAAACCTATAGTTTCATATATTTTTAAAATGTTTCTTTCAAAATTGAAACTGCACTGTCCTTTGGAAATAAGGTAAGAAACTATTATTTATGTGTTCAAAGTTTATTGATATTATTTTCAAACTTTCTTTTCATTTGATTATGTATCAATTTAACGAGTTTCATTCAGAGCATTTTTAATATCAACATAAGTAATTTGAAATCAAGTCACTGGGAAGCAATGGAAGAGAATATATAAAAATAACTTAACATATATAACTCCACTAATTTTTAAAATATTTTTTGAAATTGATATTTTCCCTTTTCTCTGAAAATACCACTTTATTCGACTTTTACGCGCGTTTTGAAATATTAGAAGAAAAAATGGTATTTTTTATTTAATGGAATATCCATATGGCAAGCTGATTGTTGCGATGAAGTATAATGTATAAAAATTACATTTAAAATAAAAGGGAGGCGGATTAGGAAAGTCCAAAATTTTCACTTGCACGTCGAAAAACTACCGAGGGGAAAAGGCGACGTCCTTCTGCGGGGGGTCTCTGAAGAGTCCTTTTTTTGGTGGTGGCCACTGATTGCGGACAATGGGCTTTATCTTTGTCTGTCAGCATGCAACGCAAGTGTGTGCTTGTTTTCACATTCCTAGTAAAAGATATCATTTGGGGGAAAAACTGTATCTTCGAACCAAAAGACCACCCAAAAAGAGGCCATAAACTCACGGGGGTCCAATTTAATTACTCTTCTTGCCCTCTAGTGAGGAAAAAAAAAAAGAGCCAGCATATGTCCGATATGGTCAGTTGTAAAATGAAATTGTCGTTGGCTGTTCTTATGCGTAGCGTAGCGATTGAATGTTTACTTTGTTTCCTTTACACATGGATTTGGAGCAGGCTTTTTAACGTATTTAACGTGTTGTTTATGAGAGAAAGCTAATTTTATTTACTTTTATTTTTGCTCTTCAAATGCTTATAATTTTCGAAACCTTCGGCATTTCGTAATAAGTCCAGAATCAAAATGTACCTTTTAAAATAATAGTTTTATATTCGTTGGGAATAAAAATTAGGTAAGAAATTATTATTTATTCATTTTATTATCATTATATATCTCGTATATAAGTTACTTATTAAATGTATCATTTTAGGGAGTTAAACTGTATCAATTTTTTTTAAATATGCACTTGTACATAAAAATAATCGAAATGAGAGAGAGAATAAAGAAAGCTAATTTTATTATTATAAATAGGAAATGACAAATGTGACTTTTACAATTAAATTGCGTGCAAAGCTACTTTTCGATAATTTCATGAAGCAATAATAATGTTTTTTTTTCTTTGCACGATTTTATAGATATTCGCAAGGTTACTATAAGAATTGTATAAAGGATCAATTAATTTGGAATCTCACTCGTTTCTATCGAATACTCTATTGCAAGTTACTTTTATAAAGCAAATAATTTGTATGTTTAAATTTATCATAACTAATTCAGTGTTGTTATTTTAAATTATGTTAATTCATTTTTACCTAATTTGCAAATTAATTATTAAGCAATTAAATTAATCATTAATAACTCTTTAATTTGTAATTAAAAATTATTTCGTTAGTAATTAATAATGTTGTAAGTAGTTATTAATAATTATTTAATTATTAAATAAAATGGTTCAATTAGTAATTAATAACAATTAATTACTTTGATTATGAAGTTAAATTAATGCATAAGTACTAATTAATGTAATTAGTCGTTAATAATGATTCATAACGGACTCCAAAAAAATATAAGAGGGCGCCAAAACGTGGTCCTCCCCCCCCAATAAAATGTCCAAGTTACGGCCCTGCTGCGATGCTTACCACTCGGCCATCCGGGCCCCACATTGATGTATTTAACGTTCATTATCCATCTCAATATGTATATTTATAAACAGTACACCAGTAATGCGACTCTGTATAACTAGTAACTGTAACTTAAAACGTCTTGCACACAAGGTTTATTCAACACTTTATAAAGAACTGCCAAACGAAAATGGCTTGCCTGATGTTCCAACTATAAAATAATTAAGTTATTAAAATTGATTAGATTAGCCTGCATTAATGTCGTAAACGAGTACTATGATTAGAAGTGCAGTTTTTTTTTATGTTTCGATGAAATGCTTTTGGATCTAGTTCCAAAAGAATTTTATTTTCTACCCAAGCGTAAGGCAAATGCTTATTAAGTGATCTTTTGTGTAAATGTAAAATGTTGCATTAACATTTCAAAATAAACGTTAATGGATGTTTGTTTCTTTGCAACTGAACTTAAAAAAAGGAAGTATAAATTCCTGATGAAATATAAAAAATACTTGAAAATGGTCCTGAATTTATAAATTTTAAATCAATAATTTAAATGGATTCCTACTTATCTGAAAAGTCAGGGAAATTTGGGATTTCCCAATTTGGATGGACAAATTTGCTTTATTAAAACAAGTTGGTTTGTTACAGAATCTGTCACTTACACCGCTTCCACACAACATTTTACGCTCAACAGGAAATACACTAACACCTCAAAAAGAAATTCGCCAAACAGGGCCTTTGGCTAGTTCTAATTCAAACTTTTATAAGCAAAAACTAATAATTTTCTTTAAAATCTTCTTTTGCAGATTTGATGATTAATCTTTATCGTTTGCTATTTTTTTTTAACTTAGAAGAATAGTGATGAATTTTTTTTTTTAAATATCTTTTTGCAGTCACAAGTTTACATTTCGAAAAATAAATTAGTAAAATTGTTGCTTTGAAAATAAAAGCGAAAATTTGCATATTTTTTATGCAAATTTAGAATTTTTTATGCATCTTTCTTCATTCATATATAAAGAACCTTCAAAGTAACTTTATTGTGCTATTACAACAATCCAAAGTGAATTATTACACAAAAATAAATATTTTTTCAAGAATTTTATTTTTATTTTAAATAAAGTTTCTCGTACGTTTGATGTCATGGCAACAGTGAAAATATTTAATAAAAATGGAATTCGCATGTTATTTCAAGTAGATTAAATTTTTAGTTATTTAAATTTTAAATAAACTTCTAATTAAATTTTTAAAATGAAATTTGGAATGCAGCGTAAACTGATTTTTTGCTTCAAAATGACGTATTCACTTGTTTGTGAGACTTGCGGTTCGTTCTGTGAAAGTGGGTGATGGACAGACAGACGGACAGAACGATTATAAAACCTTCCACTTTTTACGTTATAAACGCAGTGTGGAAGCTAAAACATAAAATATACTGCAATTTATAAAACAACTATGCAAAAAGTTCCTGGAATTTTCTCAAACCAAAAATTTTGAACACTTTGCCTGATCGCAGCGAAATTCAAGTGCACCAGCTACCTCTGAAATACTTTTTATTGTTTTTATTTTATGGATAAGCTACGAAGATTATAATAATATATAACGAAGATTTCTACCCTAATTAACAGTTGCTTTTGAGTCAAAATCTTTTTTTAAATGGTGTTAATATTATTTTTATATTCTCTGAAAAATTTGATAACCACTCCCCCCCCCCCCAATACTTCCAAGTTCCATGTTCCACGATTCATTTAAAATCTTTTTTCTTTAAATCTCATTTTAAATCTTTTTTTTTCTTTAAATCTTATTTTAATCTTAATAAATCTTTATTTAATCTTATTTTAAATCTTTTGAATTTTTTTTTATGGTGAATCAGTTTTCCTCAACTAAAGTTTAATTATGCTTCCAAATTTTATTTAATTGATGTTTACAAATGGCAAGAAATGAAAATATGAAGGAATATTTTCAGCATAAATAAGGAATTTGTACTTTATAAAACTTTTCCAACCATACAAGAGGATGAATGTCTGTTTTGTTCTCTGATGTTAAGATGGCAAATGAAAGTGGTAATACTTTTTTAAGAAAGAAAATAAAAACCACGAGGCAAAAAAATTATTTTTGTTTGATTAGCGTTGCACTAGGGCTACAAGTGGGCTATTGGCGATGGGGGTTTTAATGCTTAACAACAGTCAAGTGACGAGGCCGACACCTGAGTTGGTATTAAAATTCAAAAGAGCGGCATCTTGGTGTATAAGCGTTATAAAATTTCACAAATAATTGAATTGTCTACTAAGGTTAAGCTTAAGAGTTAATTATGCTTTAAGGTGGCCGATCACCTTTTACAGCAATTTTCAGAAAATTCTATTAGAACCATGGAAATATCCATTCATTGGAAAAAAAATTTATTGCTGCTTATTACATATATGCACTCTTAAAACAAACGAGCGAATTTATCTCAATCTGAGTAATTTTCACTCCTCCAGTCTTGAAAATGCACTTCTCCGAAAGGAGTGGATCCTTTGTGTGTTAAACCTCCAACAGGATCACTCCAAACGAGTGATTTTAACTCAGTCCGAGTTAATATTCCTTCCTTTCCAGTGTCGAAAATGCACTTCTCCAACTGGAGTGGATTTCACTCTTTTGATTTAAGAGTGTAGTAAGCTTAATTATTTTTTACTTATTATTAAATTGTTCTTATACTTTATCTGATTAGGAATTATATAGTTAAGCCAATTATCTTGTTAATATCCTATTTTTTTAATAAAAACTATCTATTTGTTTTATTATTAGTACAAAAATCCATTGTTCGCAAATTGAAATATTTTTCCTATCGTAATTTCTATACGGAAAAAAGTTTCAGCTTTTTTTTTTTCTTCAGCTCTTACAATGTCTGATAATACTACTACTACAAAATACAAATAAATTGTTTTGAAAAATTATTTATAGTTGAAGAAGGTCATTTTGAAATATATTTAGTAGTTTTTTAGTCATTATTATCAAAATTGGAATTTTGTAGTTGGTTTTTGTCATATTGAAATTTTTTTTTTAAATTAAAATTATTTAAATTCCTAATGCAGATAAACTTTTTTCAGTATATTTCCCATAATGTATGAGTATCAAAGATGCATATATATTTTATCGAATTTGATTAATATTGGTTATTTATCGTTTGTTAAACTAATTTGGAGTTCGAAGATAAAATATAAACTGCAGTTATTTAGCGCAATTATTATTTCAATTTTGCTAGAGAATAAAAACATAAGATTGTGTATCAGTGTTTATTTAGAACGCCGCCATGTATCTTATGTATGCGATTTATGCCGGTAAATTTATCAGTTTCTGTGAAGAGGCTGCAATATCCTAAAAGTATGAGGCACAGAGCATGTCTTCATGTAGAACTAATTCCTATCATTTCTTTAACCAATTCTAAATGATAAAATAAAAGCGAATAAATAGATATTCCTTACTTAATAAAATTATTGTTGAAAGCCAGAAACAAGTGGGACTTTCTTTGTAAAATTTATTGCAATTTAATCAACAAATCTTATAAAAGATTTATAACTTTAGGAACAATAGCAAAACTTTTATATAAGTTAAGAAATAAACTGAATTATCTTTTAGAATCGATGAATTACATTCAATTTTACTATCATTCAGAACAGTCATTTAAAAAAACCCAAAAAGATTAAGAATTTGCAATCTTATTTACATGAAATGCACTTACTGTCTTTTATTCTCAAGACTGCTGAAAATTCTTCGAAATACGCTATTTAAATAAAAAAATAACAAAAAATAATTGCAGACTACGAAAAATAAACAAATTTGAACATTATTCTATTTCTAAAATGTATTTATCAACTTTATCGTCATAGTAACCGAAAATTACTCTCTGTTGCCAGACTTCGATTTTAATTGTTAATTCTTCGAATTAAAAAAAAAAGAAAAGTAGGCTAAAAATAGCTTTATTTTTAAAGCCTCAATCAAAACTAGAAATGGGTTTGCTTCACGTAGAGGGGGACAGCAGCTCTTACGGTTTGTTGTAATTTTTTTTTTTGCCTGGAATTACATATGAAAAGTACACGGGAAAAAACGATTGATTATTCAGAGAAGTTTCCTTAGCAGGCCACTTTGGCGATGATAGCGAGTGATCGCCTAAACTTGTGTAAGGAAACCAGTTCCTACCATAGATATATCATAGTTAAAATAATTGAGTGGCAGACCACGTGACCTCCAGTGCTAACGAAGGGACGCGCAAGGAGCTCCCAGAAGAGCCCCAATGAAGTCAGTGCTGTGGGTCACGTGATATGCCACTGTAGTACTTAAACTACTATGTCTGTGGTTCCTAAGCTGCCAAGATTCAGGCGATTGGCGATCACCAATGAAGAAGAAAGAGAAAAACCGGTTTTATGCCGCCAAGCATACAATTGCGGGCGCCCGCCTAATAAATCAATCGCTTCTTCCCGTGTACTCTTCATATGTTTTGATATTAAAAAAAGCGTTTTCTAAGAATATTTTAGTTATCAAATTTTTTAAATGCAAACTTCTTACTATGCTGTTGGCTGTTAAAAATTTGTTAAAGAAAGCTTGCATGGAAAGAAGACGATCTTTTTTTTTTTTTTATCTATATCAGTCATTTTGAGAGTGAAACCGAAACAACCAATGAAATCCAGTACGCATAAAAGTGAAACCAAGAGCATACATCATCTGAAACATTCCTATTATTTGGTCAAGCAAATTTGCCCACAGAAATGTGAGTCTAAATGAAAAAAAAATGATTTTAACATTCACTGCAATTTTAAAAGTTTAATATTACAAGATAAAAAAAAATTAACATTGATTTTAAATTGATCACTCCTTTAATTTCACAGCTTAACTGTAACTACTTCTTCACTTCACCTCTTCAAAATGTAAACAAACAAAAACGGCAAAAACACGAGTGCTCGAAATCAAGTTTAAATTTCAATATGTTTTTATCTCGAAAAGCTTTGATACAAAAATTCATTTCAGAACATAAAAATTTTCAACATATTCTACGTCTTCAGTCTACAATCAATTACAAAAGTACATTGCTTTTACCACAAACAAAATTTCCGCACAAAGTAACTGCAGCAAATCGCCGGGAGAGAGACCGCAAAATTGAAAATGTATACTTTTTCTGTTTTATTCATTTTTCTGTTTATTCTTTTAGTTAAACGAATGTCATTCATACAGCTATGATATAGTGGCCAGTTTGCTCATTGGCTACTGTTGGCGAGCTTGAAATTTTGTGTAGGGTTGCTATACCTATCCAGTTGTATGAATCTGGAGGAAAATGATTATCATATTTGATTATTTTTGTTGCTTGGCAACGTAAAGAAAATCGCCAAATCCAAACCGGCCTTTATATCATAGCTTTTCCCAAGTTTATGCTTCCATAATATTAAAAGTCCGTAACTTTAAATTCAAGATAAACTATTATTGAGTTAATGTTAGGGGAGGACTTCCGCTTTTAGGCCGCTGACAACTTTTGAAATACAGCTATGTTGCTATCAGGTTTAAAAATTAGAGTCGCTATATCTATCTAGTTGTATGAAATATGAAATGGAATGTTCAATGCACCTAGGCCTTTTTCTTGCTTGGCAACATAGCGCAAATCCAGATTTGCCTTTGTATCATAGAAGTTCCAAAAACACTCAGATTAATTGCATAATATAAAACTTAACAGTTGTTAAGTTTGTGAAACTTAACAACATAATCTAGGGGACCAGTTGTTAAGGTTATAAAACTTAACAAATGAGGCTGAACTTTTTTTGAGTTTTCGCCCAATATTAACTTAACGGATATCACTACATTGAGACCAGCTCCTGTATCATAGGTCTTTCCTGCAAACTTCTAAATTGCCCTATTAGAATAAAGTTTGAATTTAAAAATTCATATAGTACTTTTATTTGTATTTTGGCTATCAGAAAATCTTAACAGGATAGAATTTAAGGACTCTAAAGTGCCAGTTCTGTGGAGAATGCACTTCTCATAACCTTCTTGCTAATCCTTGATGTCCAGTTTCGAGGCAGCCAGCTGGGTTACATGCGATAGGTCCCACGTTCGAGTACGGGCAACTGCTGCCCTATAAACGTCCAAAACAATGTCCAATGAATAGTACCCCTTGTGGAGGGAGTGCACATTAAATATGCTCTTAAGCTCTGAGCCTGCATATAATGTCTCCCTTATAGTTACGCTGGGTGCTGCTCTGGTGTCGGCTCGTCACTTGTCTGGTTCTAATTGATGACTCCTGTCGTCAATAACTCTAGTGCGGGGATACAGTAGACTCCCTCTTAACCGGCTTAAATGGGACCGATGGTAAGCCGGTTAAACGAAAATCCGGTTAAACCGGAGTTAAATTAAATAAATTGAAATTTAGATGTTAAAGCGGCATTTGATTGCACTTCTGTTTATTGATGATATTTGCCTCATGAAATACATGTACAATTGAAATAAGATGTCATTTTTCAGGTTATTTTATATATTATTATTAGTATTTTACATTTTTTGTTTACATACCTTTAAAAAAATCTTAACTTTTTTGTCGAAGTTTGGAAATTTGACGACTTGACGGTCGATCCCCACAGCCTTCCAATGTCAACAAGTGCCCCTTCTCCCGAACAAACCACGCGTTTAAAACATGTGCGACACTGAAAACCGATTGAAATAACCAAAAACTTGTAATTTCAGCTATTTTTAACATTTTAAGGGTGGAAGTTTTCAGCCTGGTTAAAGCGGAGATCAGGTTAAACGGAGGCCGGTTAAGTGGGAGTCTACTGTTATTCAAAACTATCCTTAACCCAGCTCTAATAGGAAAGCAGGGCTCTCGACCTCTAGGGGACTGTCGCTACCTGAATACTCTTTGATAGTTTTGTTCCGCTGATATCTGTGTCCTTTTCTTGTGTTCAACTTGCTGCTTTTTCCTTCATATTTACTGGATTAATTTTTTCCCTAATAAAGCTATAATTTTATAAAAATTGTATTTAATCTATACTTTTATTTTAGGATGGAAAATTTGAACAAATTTACAAATGGCAGGAGTCCTTGAGTAACCGATCTCAGTTTATTTTGCACGATGGGCCGCCATATGCAAATGGGGACGTTCATATCGGGCATGGTGTTAATAAAGTGAGTTCAATGGTTTAGATAATTTCATGTATATCAGTCGAACCTTTTTATACTCTTTGTCTTTACAGTGCAAGCTTTGAAAAGACTTTTTCCCCTCTCGTGTACCTTTCTTTTAAAGGACATGAACATTGCTGTTCTAAACCTACTTTGTTTAGGGCTCTGCTGTGAGGTTAATCACAATTGCTTTCTACCCAAGCCCAACCCCAAGTAGGGTAGGTGTAGAAAGTGATTTTTGAATATCGAGTTGTGATCAGAAGAATTTTAACATGGTTAAATTTTAAAGATAAATTTCACATTCGATAAACTTAAATCATTTCCAAGCCTATCTAGTTTTGAAATGATATTAAATGCTTTCTTTAATGTGAAATAGGTTTTCATGAAATCTAACTTAGCATTGATTGAAATTATGTGCTTTTACGCAACATGCATTTTCTTTAATGAATTCAATGATGAACATTTGATAAAAAACGAAATTTGTTCTCATTAATTTCTCATTTGCATTTTTGAACATTGTTTACAAGTTTCTCCACTAAATGGCCATTATAAAATACATCTAATAAAATTATTAAGAATTATTTTCGAAATATTTGAATCAATTCAGTAAAACTTGTTTTTTGTCATGTGATTCTTGTTTAATGCTAATATTGAGGTATAAACCATTTGTTAAATGACATTTATTAGGCATAAAATGAATCTTTTCTAACTTGCATCAATGATGTTTTTTAGATATTAAAGGATATAACTGTGAGATATCAGTTACTCAGTGGCAAAAAAGTGCATTATGTTCCTGGTTGGGATTGCCATGGTTTACCAATTGAGCTAAAAGTGTTGAAAGAAAATAAGGCAGCTGCATACGAAGCATCAAAAATAGATATTCGTAAAAGAGGTGAAGTAAGACAGATGTGTTATTTCTAAAATGTTTATATTGCTTGTTAAAAACTCTAGTAAAGTGATTCTTAAATCAAATTTTCTGTGGTGTTTATAATTGTAAATTGAAATGTGTTAACTTGATTAGCTCTTTTTGTAACCAATTATAAATTTACATGTCTAGCTTTAGCCAATCAAATTGGAGGGCTTTAATTATAATAAACCTTGTTAGACGCTTCTTTATAGCTTTTTATTTTATCTTCTTGATAGCAGATCATCCTAAAGACAGTAGTTCTTTACGTGGATGCGTCAAAACCCTTTTATTAGGAAATTATTTGCAGTTTAAGTTGTATCTGTCCTTTCACAGGACGGTTGTTCAAATCTAGGATTAGACAACTCAGTCTTGCATCCCTTAACACTTTCAGTCCTAATGAAAATTTGGCATCATCATTTTTGAAAAAAAATTCCGATCTTCTGTAGACATTTATGATATCAAAAAGCACATCATTCGATTCTTCAAACTTTTTTCGATTACAAAATATTCCCAATAGATGTTAGTCCTATTATTATTATTTTTTCAATTATGATTAGAAACATGATGATGCCAAATGGTATCACTGGGACTGAAAGGGTTTATAAAAGGGGGACTAATGTAGTTATGAACTCATCAACATTCAACAATGGGGGATTTGCGGCAATCTAATTAACTAACTAAAATGTCACTAACGGGCACAGCAAGCCTTGGCCTTCTATGTGCTCTCACATTATTTGTGTATGGGCTGTTTTGTATGAAAGGTTTAAAAAGAAAGTATGCAAGTTTAATTTTTAAATTGTACTATGATTATCGATAAAAATTCAACATTTAAAAATTCTTTCTTATTTCCACAGCTTATGCATTTTCACAGAAGACCAAAGAAAAACAAATGGCTTCTTTTAAAAACTGGGGAATCTTAGCTGATTGGGAAAATAGCTACTACACTTGCAATCCTGATTACATTATAAAGCAATTAAATGTGTTTCAACAACTCTATGATAAGGTTGGTATTAAACTGATAAAAAATGTTAACTAATTTTGTATTGAAGTAATTAAAAATATTTCATTTTAGAAGTATTCATTAGTTTATAAAAAAAAAATGTTTAAAATTTTCAGTTATGGACCAATTAGTAATTCACATGAATGATCTGAGGGCTCTAAAAATGCAAAATTTAACTATCTCTACTTTTTATAACTTTAGGAAAGCCCCCCCCCCCAAAAAAAAAAAATGCTAGGCACATTAAAAATTAACTAACTATGCCCTTAAAAATGTACTTGCAGATTGCATTAAAAATAATTTACCTCTAGTTTTCAACAAGTTAAATTACCCAAAAAATCATATTAAAAAAAAAGACCTTAAGCATAGAGTTCTTTCTAAATATAGAATTTGCATTTCAAAAGTTTGAAGGAAGTTGGTTTGGGAACCAAAACTTAAGCGCATCTGGAATTTCATTAGTTTTGATCTATAATTTCAGTCCACAAATGCATTTAAAAGTAAAGAACAAGCCTCTATCCCTACTTCAATTAAAAAAAAATTGGAGAATGTGACACTCATATTTAAAACAAACTATACTATAGTGTAGAGTTATTTTGTTATAATTAAAGTTATTAAATTATTCTAATGATTTATTTTAGGGATTGATATTTCGAGACTATAAACCAGTGTTTTGGTCTCCTCATAACAGGTGAATTTTTTTTTATAATTTATAAACTTTGCTTCTTTGAAAAATAGTAAATGAATTTAAAAAATAATAATTATAGACACTTTATCTTAAAATTTTATTTAAATTACATACTCATAAAAAAAAAAGCTATCTTATATAAGTTTGCTCAATATTCTATAAATTAGATGCAATTTGTTGGATAACAGTGATTTTTAATAATTTCTATTGTACTGTCAAATAAATTAAATAAAATTTCACTTACCTAATGTTACAATTACATCAATTTGTTTGAGAGACAATTACTCTAATCAATTCTGACTTGGTACTAAAGTTACATAAATGGTTTTAAATGATTTAGAACAAAAAAAAGTTGAAGTAAAATATGACTATTTTTTGTTCTGATATACTTACTAAACTAATTAACTATTAAATTAATTTCTAATTAAATTAATTCACACTTACTAAACTAACTTACTTACTAATGATTTAAAACTTTATAAGCTTTCTCAAGTTTATTTATTTTATACTTATATTTAACTAACAAAACATTTTTTTTTTCCTAGGACATCTTTAGCAGAAGCAGAACTTGAGTATAATACAAACCATATAAGGTAAGATTTTGTTGTTCTATTGATATTGATACTTTACTGCTTTATATATTTGAAAATATTTTGATATATTATTTGCTTATTGTAGTCCATCTGTGTATGTCAAGTTTGCCATTCATCAGTATCCTGATGCTTTAAAATCAAAATTAGGTACTATTTATCTTTCATGTTTTTCCTTCCAATGCATGTTCTTTTGCATGTTAATTAAGGTGTCTAAGACAATGACTAAAACCCGTTTTTGTTTTGAAATTCTCATTATTTACTATTGCCTTATTTTTGGTTTTAATTATTGATTGATTAAAAGAAAGAGTTGCGTTCAAGTCCTTTTTGTAGATACTGACTATAAATTTCCTAGAGTAGTGCAACTTCTTTTTTCTAAATTTAGCATTTGAGCATTATTACTGAATCATTTGAACTTGAAAATATAATTTCATTGTATTTAATTTTTAATAAATAGTTTATTCCTTGTTCATCGTATTCAAAAGGTGTGATTTTAATCACTTTATAAAAAGAGGGCAAATGTAGTTATGAACTCAACAATTGGGATTTGTGTCAATCTATTTAACTGACAAAAACTTCAGCAAGCCTTGGTCTTCTATAGGCTCTCACATTATTTGTCTTTTTTTTTATGTCTTAACACTTGAGCATTATTTCTGAATCATTTGAACTTGGAAATATAATTTCATTGCATTTATTTTTTAATAATTAGTTTCTTTTTCCTGTCCATTGTATTCATAGGGTGTGATTTTACTGTCAATTAAACTCACATCCTAAGAATACTATGAATAATGTGAATTTGTGTACATATTTTTTTGGCTATCAGTTTATTTTTTTCTGTACCTTGCAGAAAAATTCCCTGATCCCAAGGTTGTCATATGGACAACCACCCCCTGGTCCCTTCCTGCAAATCAAGCTGTGTGTTATAGCCCTGACAAAAAGTAAAAATTGGACTGTAAATCTATAAATGCAATTGTTTTTGTTAAGTTACTAAAGTTTGTTAAGTTGCTAAAGTTTGTTAAGTTGCTAAAGTTTGTTAAGTAACTAAAGTTTTGTAATTGTTGTTATTAAGTTGTATATTTATGCACCTGACAAAGGAGGAAAAATTATTTAGTTTTATTGTAATTTATTGAATCAATACCATTATTGCAAATTACTGCTGCAAATCAAGCTGCATTTTACGGGATATTGATTAGATATATTTTTTAATGTTTTTTATTTATAATTATATTTTGTTTATAAAATAATTTATTTAATTTTGTGTCTCTCTTTTTGTTTGTTTCCAAATCCTGCTTCAGTTAACCCTTTCATTCCAAGTGATGTCATTTGGCATCATCATGTTTCTGATCATAATTAAAAAAAATAATAGTTCTGACATCTATTGGGATTAATAAAAAATATTTTCTAATAGAAAAAAGTTTGAAGAATCGAATGATGTGCTTTTTGATATCATAAATGTCAGAGAAAAAAATCTAAAATGATGATGCTTAATCGTCATTGGGACTGAAAGGGTTAATTAGTAAACATTACATAAGTGTTCCTATAATTTAAATTTAAAAATAAGTATGTTTTATGGTTTTGACTTAGAGAGGGTAAAAGCAACAAGTCCCATGATTTTATAAAGTTCATTTAAGATATTAATATTATCAATTAATTTCATTGATATTTTTGTCCAAATATCTTAAGTTATTCCACAATCCTCAAAATTAGAAATAATTATTAAGTGAAGTATAATTATTTAGTCGTGTGTTTGCTGTATATATTTTAAAAAAAACAAGGAAAATTAATTGGCGTTTATCTCTTATTAATAAGTCATAGACTTATTGTGTTATTAATGATATTAATCATAATTTTTTTATTTAACCACATTATTTGTCTTAGGCTTTTTAGTTTGTGATACAATTTGTTATACAGTTAGTTTGTGATACACCTGTGATACAATTTTCAAGTTTGTTATATTTATATATATTTAACATTAACAGTTTGATTTTATTTCAGATATTGCTTTGCATTTTGCAAAGAAAGAAATGAAACATACTTGGTAGCTGAAGTTATGCTACCACTTTTAGAAAAAACTTTAAATTTAGAATTAAGGATTCTTGAAACTTTTGAAGGTTAGTTATGATTCATAATTTACAACATTCCTTGATAACTGTGTGAGTAGAATTTCATTTTTATTATTTAATACTTCAATCTTCAAATTATTAACTAATTGATATTTCCATTGATTGTACTCCTAATGTATTATTTAAAAGTAAAATTTGTTAAGTAGTAAAGTATTGGATAGTTTTATTTCTAACTAATAAGGATTGTTTTTCAATTATCGTTTTATAGTTAACTGCTTATTTTTTTCTATTACCATTGATGTATTCTTAAAAAAATGGCCTGAATTTAAACTTGATTCTTTTACATAAAATTACTGGCTAATTTATCGGAATATATTAGCCAATTTTTCTTTTATTTATATACTACACGATGTGGTTTCACATTTTTTTAATGCTAAACCACTTTGAACCAAATGCAAAGTTTTTTTTTTAATTTTACAGTAGAATTTCTGCAATAGTTTTTCAAAAATCATATGAAGCTTTTTTTTCTTGCACTTCCTTGCATTTTTTCCATACATCCCATCTTGATTATTTTTTTAATTTAACTTATTTTAAATTTCAATATAGTTGAATTGAAAATAAACCTTACAATAAAAATTACATATTTTTTATTTCATTTATTCAACTTTTAAAAAAAAATTGCTCTCATCTCTTTATAGGATCCTTGCTAAATGAGTTTACTTATGTTCATCCCATCAATAAAACCCGCCATTGCATGTTTCTGGCTTCTTCTCATGTGACTATAGATAGGGGAACTGGTTTGGTGCACTCAGCTCCTAACCATGGTCTAGAAGACTACACAGTGGCAAGGAAGTACAATCTCAGCTTAGATGTAAGGAGAAATTTTACTAAAAGAACTTCCCACTATTAAATTAAACTCCTCAGCACAACAGTCTGTTAGTGGGCCAAGGCCTACCGTTACCATTTCAGCTTACGTGACCAAGGGCTCTGGGGTGCTAGGCATTTTCGGTTATGTGGTTAACCTTACGCGGAACTCACAGTGTTTAGTTCCCAAGTATGCTTGGTCTTCATTTTATGGACCCACTTATGATATGAAAGGATGAGACGACCTCGCCCAATCTGGGACTCAATCCCCCCTTGACATGGGGCTTGGAAATGCATACTCTACCACCAAGCCACTGGGCCTTACTTTCCAATATTATTTACCTTATTGCTTTCAATTACTTTACATGTAATATGAGGTGAGGTAAGCATTGCAATGGTGGTCGAAAATCTGAAATAATGATTTTGTGTTTTACACGTTTTGGATGTTGCTTGATGCTGAAAAGTTTTTTTTTAGCATTGGTCTTAGTCGGTCTATCTGAAACTACAGCTCAAACTAATGGAGTTGCAGACTTCAAATTTGGAACAGGAATTCTTAGTATCTGTTGGACGTAGAATTAGGTTTTCTGAGAAAACTGTGAGTGTACAAAGTAGCTTCTGTAGAACTTCTTGGGCGATTGAAGTCCTGCTATGTTACAACCCTGGCCTAGTTTTTAAGTTAAGTTAAGAGGAAATTGACAGACTGTTGATTGGAGCTCAAAAACTAAAAACGGTGAAAAACATGGATAAGTTGTGCTTTTACAATTAAAATAGGTTTTAAATTAAAGGTATGTAATTTTTTATATTCTACCTATAGGTGCCACAGCTGTTCATTTGTTGGCAAGCAAGTCTTATTTTAAAAATGTTAAAGTTCTTAGAAATATTTTTTAAACGATAGCTATACTTCCTACAATATTTTTATTTTAATATCAAAAACTTGTTTTTACTTTTGGATGAAAATTAGATACATACCTTTTTATTCTATTTTTTAATATTAATATTCAGTTATTTGAATCAATTTAAAAAATATATATATTTGTTTTCATTTGTAAAAAAATATGCGATCATTTTTATCTCAGCCCTGTCTTGTCGATGACGAAGGATGCTACAACGACCACAATATCCCAGAGTTGAAAGGAAAAGAAGTATTGCAATCAGGATCCCAAAAAGTCCTGGAACTCCTAGCAGATGACGTGCTCCACCTAGAAGACTACAAACACAGTTATCCTTATGACTGGCGAAGTAAAACTCCGGTTCTAATACGAAGCTGTCATCAATGGTTCATTAATGTACTGAGTATAAAAGATAAGGCATTGGTATGAAAGGAAATTTGATTTATTATGCAGTAGAACCTCGAGTATCCGATAAACTTGGGTCGGATAATCGAAAATTCCAAATAATAGAGAATTTTCATTGAAAAATAAAACTATTGGTGCAGAGGAGTGTTGGTTAACAGAGATATCCGAATAAATCGTTATGGATAATCGATGTTCTACTGTATTAAGTTTTTTAAATTTTCAATCCTAATTTAATTGCTTATTAGTGTGATATTTTCCCCTATCATACAAATTATTGGAAAGAAACTGAAGTTGGGAAATAAATATTGATAGTAGAATGTTTTATTATGAAAAGTTGCTATGTTTAGCTTTATGTTAGTAAGATTCAAGTAAAAAACATTTAATGTGATTAATTTAAGTTTAGGAATTGTTGTTTTAGTTATTTTTTTAAGCATAAATTAATTTTTTCACATCTATGCATTTGTTGAAACAACATTTTCAAAGAAGTGTAAATAGAACAATTAAATTAATAACTTTATTTTTGTGTTGGCTATTTCTGTATACAAATGAAAATGAGTGTATGCAACATTAGGTTGGCGTTAATTGAAACTAATGTTTAAAGTTAACTATTCAACAGCTTCAATTTTTTTTTTTTTGTAGGAGTGCCTTGAAAGTGTTAACATCATACCAGACCACTTGAAGAAAGTTTTTGCGACTCAAATTGAATCTTCCCCCCAGTGGTGCATTTCTAGACAGAGGGCGTGGGGCGTTCCGATTCCTGCATTTTATTCGGGTGAAACGGGCTACCCATTAGTTCACAGGTATGAACTAGCTTAACCTATTAATCTGTGCAAGTATGTTAAGAATTTACAGTTACCTTAATGTGCCTTTAATTCTGTTTCTTCAGATTGATAAAACTGGGACTTGTTTCCAAAAGTTAGTAATTATATTTATACCATGAATAAGTTTACAGTAAATAAAATTATAAGAAATTATCAACATATATTTTGTTTATTCTGCATTATACTTAAAACTATTTTTAAGTTATTTACTTACTCCTCGGAACTACAATCCATGAAGGACCTTGGCCACCTTTAACACACAGCGCCACTTTTTCCTGTCCTTGGCTTTGACCCTCCAATTTTTAACTTTAATCCTTCTCAGATCGTCTTCCGCCTCGTCCAGCCATCTCTTCCTATGACGTCCAGCTCTCCTCCTTCCCTCTAGTTTTCCTTTAAAGATTTTCTTTGTGACTCTCTCCTCACTCATTCGCTCAAGATGTCCGAGCCATTGAAGCCTTTTGATTTTTATTATATCCGCAATATCCCTTTCCTTGTATAGCTTCCTCAACTCCAGATTGGTGACTGGTCCAAATATTTTTCTTAGAACTTTTCTTTCAAATGTAATAAGCATCTTTTCCTCCTTCTGAGAAGCAGTCCATGTCTCTGCTGCATATGTGACCAAAGTTTTTTACTAGTGTACTATTTAACTAGTTTGTTTAGTATGAAGTTAAGATTTAAGTATTTCAATATCTTGCCTTGTTATGTATTTCATTATTTCAAACTTTGCTCATAAATATACTTATTGTACGATTTGTACACTAATAATAGTTTTGGTAATCTAGTGAACATTATATCAGATTTCTACTATTAGTTTCCTGCTAACTAGCAGCTGCTTCCTGCTTTTCCTGCAGATATGGTATAGGGTCCGGCAAAAGTAACGCAGCAAAGTTTTTTGTTCATAAAATGTAAACTACTTTGCTTAACAAAATAAATTATATATCAAAATTAAGGGCATATCACATGCTACTTACTGTTTTTCTTTTGGAACAGTCGAAACAGAAAAGTACCCAGAAAGCACTCTTCATTGTTTAATCTGATAAGAATTAAAAGCCTTTAATTTGATTCTTTCTTTTTTTTTACCGGTAACTAATTTGCATATTCCAAGCTTTCTAGGGCAACTATCACCTATATTATAACTACACGCGTTGCACAGTAATATCAATAAACTGTGGTGTTACTTTTGCCTGACCCGGTATAAAAAGACGGCTATTTTCAGATCCCTGACTGACCACTTCTGCTCATTGATTCACAAACATGGTATTCATTGCTGGTGGGAAAAAGACATCAATGAACTAATTCCTACCAACTTAAGGAATGCAGTAAGTAAATTATGTTTCCTTTTATTGTAAAGTAAGAAATTTAGACATTGATTAGTTAATACTACTTTATCCATTTAACCTTCAACATACCATCTGTTTCATTCTTCAAAATGTGTCATAAGACTTTAGTAAATGTAAATCGTGTAGTATATTATTGATATATTTGGTCACTAATTTTTTTATTTAATATACAGTAAAATATCATGGCAATTCAGTAGGAAGATTTTTCACATCTTATTTAGCTCTAGTAAATTATCCATATTGATGTTAATATCAATCTATCACCTAGAAAGTTATTTTCTTCCCCATAAAATAATTTATAACTTCGACTTTCTAGGTGGGCAATGGAAAATATTCACTATTGATTACTCAAGTGAACATTTAATTCAACTGAAATCTAAGTCTTTATTTTGAGTTTCTACATTTACTTTATAATTTAGTTAGTGCTTTGTTCTCAAAATTATACAAAACTGCATTTGTGATTCAATCAATTTTTTCCTATAATAGATTTCTCAAAAAGTTCTTTTTACTTGTAAAATTTTAAGAAAGAAGTTTTTAAGGCACTACAAAGTCTGTACAAATCATTACTTTTAGTGAAATATTTCAGACTTATTATTAATCTTTGAATAAAATTTTAAGTGAAACTTTATTGGATTATTGTAATTTTGCAGCTAAATCTGAAAGAATCTCAGTTTAAGAAAGGCTCGGACATCATGGATATTTGGCTTGACAGTGGTATAAGTTGGAAGTGCGTTTTACCAGGTACTTTTGAAAAGTTTAGCATTATTGAAAGTTCTAGCCAAAATTGCACAATTTCTTTTAATCGGGTAACCTTTAGAACCTAAATATTATTGCTGTGTTAAACTTTCTACAAATTGTAATAGACATTTTTTTAACGACCCAAAGAAATATTACAAGCAGCATTTTAAAATGATCGAGCCCTAAATGATCTATTTATTTATTTGTCCCATAGCTTTAAATGCTAACAGCCGCAGTGTTTTTGTTTAACAAAAATTGCATTTCAATTCAAAGTTAGAGGGGTTATAAAAAAAGAGGCTTAGATATTTTTTTCTCATGGCTAATCCCCAAAAGTACTATTTGAAGATCTTTTAAATAAATGATTACAATTTATAGAAACTGTTGCTTTAAATGAGTATCAAAATGTGCACCTCTTGTGTGGAGCTCAGAATCGACAACCAAGAATGGTTGGGCAGCAAGTTCGAGATGAACAAAGATGTATTTTATGTAAAATGTTCTGTTAGCACCTTTTTGTTTGCATATATATAGTTTATTTTTGTACTGTTGTTCAGATTTGTTCAATTAGAAGATTAAACATGAGGATTTTAGATGCCATGTCTTTATTTACGAGTTTCTTTATTTTTCTCAAAAGTATTTTCTACAACTGTTTACCAATAAATTAAAGTCATTAAACTGGTACATTTTTAAAAACGATTTAAGTTCCTTATTAATCTTAAAATTTCTTAGTTTCTACAAATGTAAGTTCATTTGCTTTTGTTCATCAATTATCATAACTTGACTGTATAATTGACAGTCAGAACCCTTGCATTTCTTTATACTATACTATGCAGTATTTGGAAATGGAAAAGAGCATTACCACTTTTAAAACAAGCTTTTGCATCTTTTTCATTTTTTTTCATAGTCATAAATTTTAGTTATTTTATTTTTTTAATATTTTAACAGATCCTCAAGTCTCAGACGTTTGTATTGAAGGTGTGGATCAAGTAAGAGGGTGGTTCAATTCGTCTCTTCTTACATCCGTAGCTCTAAGGGGTCAAGCTCCGTACAAGTAAATGTTGTTTTGCATTTGCTTACATAACATTTGTGGCTGGTAGCTCAGTGCCTGAGAGGTTAAACGTGTCCACCTTGTAAGCTCATGATCGCGGATTCAAGTCCAGGCTGAGTCATCAGATTTCCTGGATGGGAAAATCTTGGGCATGCATGTCATATGATATCAGGCCATATTTCCCTGAAGGGCCCATTTGGCTTGGGTTCTCTCAGCAAAATTAAATCTCGACATACTTTATCATCCACAGAGAGCTCAGATTCATTGTCATCTGCAGTCAAAATTGCTAGCAAGAGTCGCCTAGATGGTGCCACAAAAATAACTCTCAGTTCTGGGGTAATATGCCGAGTTTGCAAAGGCTAGACCACCAATGTTGCAGTCCCATTAGAGAAAAAAATTGCAATCAGAGGTCCTATGTTTATCCTACGTTATAATTCAAAATGTTCCCATGGGTAGATTATGTGACTTCCAGAAATTATAAAACATTTTCCAAGTTCATATTTGAGGTATTCAGTGTCAACAGATGTGCTGAATTAAAATAAATTCTCAATAAACAAATTCAAACAAACTCTAGATCAGGGGTTCCCAACCGGTGGTACGCGGGACAATTTCAGGTGGTACGCGTGAGTGATGTGAGAAACATGATGCTATTAATGATCTTCTTGGATCTTTAATAAACTTCTGAATAATAATAATTGATAATTTAATCGCAGGCAAATAACAGCAAGTTTCGCTCTAAAGACTATAAAAGTATTTTTTTATTGAATGATGATGAATTTTTTGCTGAGTTTGTACTAAATTTTTATTTGTATGGTTTTAGAAGTACGGGTTATAAATAAAATTGTAAATTGATACTATTTTTTATCTTTTTATGTCTCCTTTAATATAAGCACATCATAAGTTAACAAATACATAACAGTAAATATTCTCCACAATTTAATTCAAAAAGCTTTTGGACACTTTTTAAAGAGTAAATATTATACATTTAGTATTAATATATTTAGGTCTGATGGTACGCCAAAGTTTCTCAAAAAGTCAAGTGGTAAGCAGATGCAAAAAGGTTGGGAACCCCTGCTCTAGATCATTTTTTTAAAATCAAAGTCAGTAGAGAACAGGGCGCCAATTGAAGCGTTGATTGAAGTGTGTTTAGCAATGAAAGCTTGTAGGAACTATGTCATAAACAAAATGAACGAATTCATGATACAAGCATAATCAAATATGAAACAAGCAAATTCATGATTTTTTTTTTTTTGTTATCGGATTTTATTCACTTCATCAAATAATCGTATTAATACATTTGATGAAATGATTCATAAATCATCAAAATATTTAAACACTTCTAGGAGGAAAAATTTAGCAACTTGAGCTATCTTATTGTTTGCTTAGGCTTTATAAAAACAGTTTATTTTGTTAAATAATTATCTTTAAAAAAACTGGGGAATTTTATTTATGAAAATAAAAATAAAAATCCTTTTTTAAGTGAATAATAAAACAAAGTTTGTTTCTTTAAGATCTCTTGTTCTTCATGGTTTCACTACCGATTCTGAAGGACGTAAAATGTCAAAATCAGAAGGGAATGTTATCAGCCCAGAAGACATCATTTCTGGTTCAAAGGTAGCTAATAAACTTTTGTTATTGTTTTTCATCTACATGTCTTTGTATCTTTATTTTACTGGCTTTTACATTCATATTTTTCTAGTTAGTGTGCTTTCACACATTTTTAAATTAGCCGATTGATGTACATAGTTTAATAAAGTATAAAAATTCAAATAAAATTATTTATAAATGTATAAAATCCATTTATTTTTATTGTGATGCTTCCTCTTATATTGACCTAATTCTCCAAGAACTCAATTATTTAAAAATCAAGCAACAATATTGGTTGTCTTTGAAAAAAAAAATAAGTAGAATAAAGTAACTGTTGTATGTAAGGCTTAAGTCATTAAAAGCATAAATGGTTTAATGTTAATTTTCCACTTAATTTGTAATTAATAATTAGTTTACATACTCTTAGTCAAAGTCTTTAAGAGTAAGTACAAAGAGTAATCTTTGACTTTTCACTAACCAGTATAACATGGGTAGCAATCTGCAGGTCTGTCAGCTGTGGCTCTAGTGCAACGTTAATTCAACCAACCGACCTTCCAACTCTCCATATTTAACCCCAAAATAACCATTTTATGAATTCTTGTCATCAAGCAAATGTCAGACGGCGCAGAATTTCTGAAATATTAAAAAATCTGACTAATTAACCCTCTAATGCATGAATTTTTATTTTCATCCCAAAAAAATATATGTATCTTTAATACTCGCACATTATGGGAATAATTCTAAAGAAAACTAACTGCATTAGAATTAAAATTTCTTTAATTTTTAAAATTTTTTCCATATGACTAAAACCAACTGCAAAATTCCAATTTTGATAATAATGACTAGAAAACTACGAAAAATAGTTCAAAGTAACCCTTTTTAACTATGAGTAATTTTCCAAAGCAATTTATTAGTATTTAGTACTAATATTATTATTCTTTGAATACTGTCAAAAACGTAATTTCACAAAAGTTTATAACCTCACTCTTTAATTTTGAATACACTTTTACTACTGTCATCTATGAGGATTATTAGTAACTAAAACTTTAAAATGAAATGTAATAGATGAAACAAACACAGATTTGTCTAGGAGGAGCTCTAATTTAATAGAATAAAGTGGATTATGTTACTTGTTACCAAACGGTAACATTATGCATTAGAGGGTTAACAGAAGTTACACTGTATAAATAAAAATATTCTTTTACAAAATATTTTAAATAAAATTTAGTGTTTTTGCTTGTAGAAAAGTGGCATTCCAGCTTATGGAATTGATGTTTTGAGATGGTTTGTAGCATCTCATGCTTGTCAGGCTGAAAATATTCCTGTGAAAATGCAAATTTTGGAAGATTGTTCACAGAGTATAAATAAGGTTAGTCTTACTTGTAACTTCATCTCTTATTTAATAAAAATAACTATCAAAATCATATATTTGCAACTTATAAAATATCAATGTCTTACTATCGGAACTAATTAATTAAAAAAACGTTTTTTTTTGTTGTAAAGAAGATTAACATAGTTTCAAAAATCCTTTAGTAAAAAAATTCTAATGTAGTATGAACAAATTCTATGGTTATTCTATAGTTTGGAATTTAATTATAAACAAAACTAAAGGTGTTTAAGACTACACGATTTATTTAAGACTGCAATTACCATTCAATTATTAGAATTTAATTATAAACAAAACTAAAGGTGTTTAAGACTACACGATTTATTTAAAAGACTACAATTACCATTCAATAAATCAATCTTGTGTACAGATATTCAGAACCATTGTTTGAGAATCAGCACCCTCTCAAAAGGTGTTGTAAACACAAAATCTCTATTTTAGAATTTTTGACCTTATCACAATACTTTTATTACCTTATATTTCATGTTTTAGGTAATTACTTAAAATTGTTTAGACTTTCTGGTTATATTGTTCTTTGTTACAGATCCGAAATGTTTTAAAATTTCTCCTGGGCAGTTTACATCAGTACGATCCCAGTAAAGTTTCAACTGTTCCCTCGGAACTGTTACCATTAGATTTGTTCATGCTTCATAAACTTCAAAAGTTTGCACAAAAGGTAAGAGAATGTTTTCTGCTTTCATCATGACTTGTTGAGCCAAATTTAACAGTTTTGGGAGGACAAACACTGTTTTCTAAGTTTACATTTTTAATCTATTAAAATCATATCTATTACATTATTGTTTTGAAACACTGTAAACGTTGAGAGAAATTGGAAAACTTCTATAGTTGAACTCACAGTTTCCTTACACATAAGCCAGAACATCGGTGGACTATAAAACGCGCGATCAGATGAATAATGAACATAAAAAGAACATGATGAACAAATTAAGGATTTTTACTGTTTTAAATGTTTTCTCATGTAACTAGATAATTAATATTTTAGGTCAACAAGCATTACAGTTTGGTGCAATATAAAAATGTGGCCAAAGAGATTTTAAACTTTGTGACAAATGATGTTTCTTCCTTCTATTGCCACTTAGTAAAGGACAGGTAACGTTTTACATTATTAAGCATATATTAAAATGAAATTAATCTTGTGCTAAGTCTATTATATTCATATTTATTCTGTTCATATTTTTAGTTCAGGATAAGTTTTTTCTTTGATTTAAATCGTAAGAAATGCTATGCCTTGTGCGAAATTCTTCTTATATAAGGAAAATACTGAGAAAAGCAATACAAGAATTTAATGTTGCTGTCTTTTAAAGTGTTTTTATTAAATCTAAATAAAGTGACCTAGTGCCCCTCTAGTAAAAAAATATCAAATATTTTATATTCCAAAAGGCTCTAGTTCAATAAATTTTTTTTTATGTTTTTACTAAGTAGAATTGAAAACTAAATAATTTTGTCAATCTTTTTCCAAGCGTGATTCAGAACCACTCTGTATTTTTTGGTTAATTAAGTAACTATATTCTTGCAATATGAATTCACATTTGTTATTCCCCAGGTTATACTGTGATGGGCAGGATTCCAAACAGCGACTGGACTGCCAAACAGTCTTGTACTTGACGCTGAGCACCCTGATCCAAAGCCTCAGTCCTGTTTGTCCGCACTTGGCCAGCGAAGTTGTACTGTTGATTCCTAATTTTGATTCAGGTAAATCAGTCTTTTGTGATAAAAATTTGTGTTAAATATATTTTTCCTACAGTCTGACAAATGATCAAAAATTTTTGTTTATTTTAGTAACAAAAAAAAGTGAACACTGTTAACTATAAAACAATTTTTTTTAATGCTCACATTGTTTAAAATATCCGATATAAATGTTAGTTATTTTATCTTGTTTAGATAAATATTATTTTAAAAGGGGCAAATATTTTATGGATTTTTACGATAAGGAGCTCTCATATCTCTGCTAATCTTCATATCCATTCTGATTCTGCCTACCACATAATTACATTAGAGACTATATTTTAGCATGAAAACGTGCCATAACACAATTTACTTGTTGTCAATTATATTTTACATATTATTGTAGTAGTTTATCAGAAATGTGAAAAAATTTAGCGATTGCAATTTGTATCAATAATTTGGCTTAACCCCTGTAGATATTCTTTGGAGCAAGTTAAAAATATAATTATTCTTTGCAGTAAGTCTTGCAAAGTAAAAAATACAGCTTTTCCTGCATGAAATAAATCTAATGGAATTCTTTTACTTTAGTTTTATTACTTGTTCTTGACTCCACCAAACAATCATTTTTTATCATAATATGTAATTCATATCATATGTATAAACTATAACCTTAAATTACTGTAGCTCAGGTTTTGATGCTAGATTAAAGTCCCGTTTTTCAATATATAATCTCATAAATAATTTGAATTAAACACTATGTATCCTTGCCAACCTAAGTTGGGTAAATAGAAATATGCTATGGAGAAGATCCTTCCGCGCATGTAAAGAGTTCCATAAATTATTTGTGAATCCATCCAGAAAACTTGTTTAAAACATTATTTTCGTTTAAGGTCTAACAGATTTCAATATTATTTGAAAAAATTTGACAATTTTATCAGAATGAAAAGCGTGTTTTAGTTCAATTGTATACAAATAATTTTATATGTAAAAATTACCTTACAAGAGTTGCCAACTAACGGACCAACCGTGTTCTTCCTTCTGCCTTTTTACTCTTTGTTTTTACCCAAGTTATGGTGGCACGGAGCGTAGACTAAAACTTTGAGATATTCAAGAGATTGAGATCAAGGAATAGTTCATTGATGAAGAAGATTGTTGCAAAATTTGAATCAAAGTCTCTTATTTTTGTAGTCACATTCCTTACGAACTTAGCTCATCTGGAAACGATTGTTGTTCCTGATCCTATGTGAATATAAATTGTAGATAAAATTAAATATAGTATTGTATATATTGCTTATATAGTATTGTATAGATTGTTTCTATCATTTACTGTTTCTAGATAAACATAATATATACAGCTACCAGTGGCCAAATTTGGACAAGCTGTTGCAAAATCATCCACTTCCTACTTCGGTCTTATTGGCCAATGAGATCAGAGAAACCATCCTTAAAGCAGATGTGAAAACTCCACATATGAAGGCCATTATTAGTTGCAGTTCTGAATTGTCAGAAGCGTTGAAGGTAATGGAAAAATGTTAGTTTAGGAAATGCCTCTCATAAAAAAAAATCATAATTAAAAGTGTATTGCTGTATTTTTGCATTCTAAATTACTTTTTTAATTGTATTAATTGCCTTATTGTCTAATTTTGTTTTGAAATGTTAATTACACTTAATAATTTAAGCCCACATAATAGGTAAAAAGTAAACACATGTAACAATTATTCCTGATTATTCCTCAAAATATATATTTCAAATTAATGTGTCTTAAATCATAACAATTGCATCAAAATATGTTTGTGTTAATATTCTTATTTAAAAAATAATTCATGACTATCCACTCACTGCATTATATGAAATTTACTATTGGAACTAAAGGTTAAAAATGCTTATATCTTTATTTTTGTTTTAAGATTGGTAAAAAATCTTTTTCTGCAAGAGTTTCTGAAGGCTCTGAAAACTCTCTTAGATGACTCTTAAATGTCTTAGAACCAGTAATCTCACTAACAGTTATACTTAATACAAAAAAGGCCTTAAAAACAAGAGAAAATATGACTACTTTTGTTGACCTGTTAATAAATTGATTTGAATTTTGTTAGTTTAATATAAATAATTTCGACAATTTAACTTAAAAATTAATATATATGCATTTTACAAATATTATCTGTGAAAATATTCAAAATTATAATGGTAATGCAGTTATAATTTAATAGTTAAGTTGCAGTAAGAACTTAAATCTTCTTAATACAATGTTAATAATCTTACACACAATAGTTGGTTTTTATATTTGATAAAAAAAAATAATAATGAATTAAATTCAAATTTGCAGGAACTGAATGGAAAACTAAATGATAATTCTGGACTGACGGAATTTTTTCAAGTATCTGAAGTTGAATTTGCGGCATGTCCTAGTCATTTACTTGAAGACTCACTATTATTAAAGGGAAATATTGATCTAAATACCAGTAAGTTTTTTTTTTTTTTAAATATGTTGTGTTTTATGTATTGGCAGTTAATATTTTATTGCAGTTTAATTAGCCTAAAAATGAGAAGACTAGGTGGCTTCTCTTATTCCCTTATACTTTTGACCTCTTGCGACCTGGCGTCCCCATTTGGGGACATTTTTCAAAATCTCCCCACAAACAATTAACACATTAATTAGTTCCGAAATTGACCTGGTTCGATAGAAGAAGATCCAAACATCAGTTTTCAGTCTTTGATTACAGGTATCAGTCATTTATTTCTATAAAAAAATCTGAAGTTGAACTAGGGTCAATACGATTTTAGAGTTCTTAAAAAAACATTAAAAAAAACACTTTTCAAAAAGTTATTTTAATAGTTAATTTTAAAAGCATTTTGCATAAAAGAACAATTTTAAAAGCATTTTGCATAAAAAACAATTTTAAAAGAATCTATAACTACAAATAAAGGATACAGCCTTTTTTGTGGCATTTATTGCACACTAAATTCTAGATGCTCATAAAATTTTTAGGGGGCAAAGGGTAGAAATGGGTTACATCAAAAGGTTGAACTAATAAACCAAACAATAATGAAAGAGGGTCTGTCTGTGAGTTAAAGGATTTAAAGAGTTCTATCATCTGCAAGATAGAAAAGTGTAGTGTTTAGAATAATAAGCTATTATAAACTAAAATTTTTTGACTGCTTTAAATAGTTTTCAATACAGATAAAAATTGCAATTGCAAAAGTTGATTTCATTCTGAAAAGTTCATACTTAATGAACAATTCAAAAATTCAAACTCATCTTGCTAATAAAGTTTTACGGTTTTTCATTTTCCAAGCACACTTAACTTTGTTTAAACTCATGTGTTCCTTCTATTAAAATATAATTTTACATACATTTCAATTTTCCCCTTTTGTTCTATGGATATCTCATAACTAAACCATAGCACTATTCATTTTTAGCTTATCTGCTTAAAGATAAATAATAAGCATAACATTCATAACTAATAGAAAATTAGATCCAATAGCTAACTTTTAGTTTGGATACCTATGTCTTAAATTGTCTAAAACTTGAATTAATATGTCTTAAAACTTGAAAAAAAAATATTTTAATTCTCATTGCTATTATCAATATCTAAATTGTGATTTAATTTATGATCCTATGATTTTTTTTTCCATAGCGGAACATGAACAATTTTCAGTGGCCTTTCTGCCAACCAAGTTAGAAAAGTGTCCAAGATGCCGCCTCTACTCATCCAATTCAGAATCAACTCTGTGTGATCGCTGTACCAATGTCATCTCTATCCCATCAAAGCAATCATCTGTTGTGTAAATAAAAGTATTTATTGAGGTATTTATTTTGGTTTTACTGTTAATATACCTTACAAATTTGCCATGTTAAATCATAATGTAAAAATTTTGCATAAATAGATTTTAAAATGAAAATAAGTGTCAATCACTTCTATATTGATTATAAAAAATTAACACGATTTCAAATAATCTATCCTACTAAAATGATCCATTGTAAACTGGGCTGTTCATATGATTACCAGGCCCAACGATTTTATTAATATTTTCCTAAAACATTTGTCATATCGTAACAGGTCAAATCTCTCAATGAATTTTGCCTAGTAAAAGTGTTGAATAGATTAAAAAAATTAAGATTCTTTAAATTTAAGATTTTTATGTGTGTTTGTTAGTATTTATTAGAAAGCAAGTTGTAAAAATAAGCAGCTCATTTTTTTTTAGAAATACAATTTATCAATATTCATAATATATACTTGAACTTTAATTGAGACTTTACAGCCTCTTTTAAACTCATGCATTTACAAAATA
Source organism: Hylyphantes graminicola (assembly GCA_023701765.1). Taxonomy (NCBI): domain Eukaryota; kingdom Metazoa; phylum Arthropoda; class Arachnida; order Araneae; family Linyphiidae; genus Hylyphantes; species Hylyphantes graminicola. The sequence goes on from CM043113.1 coordinate 4,269,314, forward strand.
TTGACTTTTTTAAAAAGTTAAACAAGCTATGGAATTTTTTGTAAATAAAGGTGAAATTTGTAATTTAAGGAATTTTAAACTTCTATTATGTAATTTTTATGAGTCGTAGTAACAACGATCCAAATCAATTACTGATAAGAACCATTTATTGTTTTCCAAAAAGTTATCTTAAATTATCTGTAATAATTTAACTAATTAAAAAAAACTATGAGAAATAATGTTAAACTACAACATAATATAAAAGTTTTTTTAATTGGTAAACAAATCATAAATAGTAAAAAAACAATCAAATAAAAATACAACATAGAAATCAAAATGTCATTAAAATAAAATAGCTACTTTAACACGAGCATTTTCCTTTGTACTAAATTAACTAACGCTCAAATTAAAGCAGTTCAACTTATTGACGTAAGTTTGATTTGAACATTTCCAGCTGCCTGTTTCAAGCCTACAAGAGCTTTAACACAGCCTTATCTAGTAGATTGTCTTTGTTAAACAATTCCATATACAGGAGGGTGCTCACAGACAGTTTCCATGGCCATTTTCACTTTAGGAATGGATACTCTTTGTTCGCATAAGTTCACCAAGACGTGCATGAAGTCCAAGGCATATTCATTCTAAAAAGAAACAACGAATGTTTAATTAAGTTTGGTTTTGATTAATGTCATGCTAAAATTACAAATAGGTTATTGGAAAACGACTTCCTAATTTTAAAATCTAGTCCATGGGTAAAAAATTATGTCTACTACAAAGTAAAGTCTTACATTATCAAAGTATCCAAGAAATTATTTTCTAACAAAAGTTTCTTGGTAGTACCTTTTTAGAGAACAGTACTGCTGAGGTAAATTTTTATGTGTTTTTTTTCCATGGTATTTTATGAATAATTAACTGAAATTAACTTTTTATTTAAAAATCCATAAACCTCTAACAAAGAGAGGTAAGTGATATTCTTAAATGTAATTGATGAGACACTATGCCATGTTTACTAAAAACTAATGACATACAAGTGGTTTAAACCAGATACAATAACATAATACAGGGTGCTCGTAAAAGAATGTCCGAGTTTCAAATTGTAATAGTATCAGCTGCAGTCGTTCAACAGTTGTGGTTGAAGGTGACAAATAAAGAATAACTCCAACATTTTCAGATAAGCGCATGCGCTTGTACTGCAACATCGTTTTCACAGTTGCTTCCATTCTCCCGACTTGCTGCAGATAGTATGGGAATAATTGCATTTTCGTTTGGATGTGTGCTGCATCACTAAAGGTGCACACATTGAGCATTTAATGGACAAACCAGGGTAGTTTTTCTTCAATTTCATGTATGATTTGTTATATTTAGTATAAAAAAAACTCCTGTAATATACCATTAAAACTTGGACATTCTTTTACAGACACCCTGTCTAATAAAGAAAATAGAAGCATCTTAAGGTAGTTTAATTTAACTTTTCTTAAAGAACCACCACATTAAAATGCATTCCAAAAAAAATACCTTAGACAGTCTGAAGCATTCCTCATTGAAAAATTCCCTGAGGTGATCGTAGCACTCGAAGTTCCTCAATGGAAGGTGACTATTCAACATTTCAGACTCCTTTTTCTGATCGTGGAAAATTGCAGTCAGTATTTCAGACACCTTGCTAGCCAAGAATTGACGGTTCTGGAAACATGAAGGAGGGGAAATCATAATGTATGAAATCTGATATACAATTTAAACTTATATATACTTTTGAATGATATTGACAGTAAAAACTGCCCATCTGAAGATGTTAAAACTTTTATATAACTATTTTTGACAGTTTTAAACAGTATGATATATTATCTTATATATTTTTCATATGCGTAAAGAAGTTTACATTATATATTTTGAAAATAGTTCTTCAACATATTGCATTTTTGAGCTAAACATAATAAAATGAATCTAACTAGCCAATGAATGTAGTTTAATAATCTGTTTTTACACTAATACTATTAAGGTCCAAAGTAAACTATCATATTCTATACTTTATAGTTTTATTTAAATTGTTGCCTCAAGTGCTTCTTGTGCAATATCCTTTTTATTAAGATCAGTAATAAATTTAAACTATTCGATAATTACATAACTTTTTACTTACCCTAAGCATTTTGTTCAATTTCTTCAGCACCTGAGCTTGTTCATCTGCAGAATTGGCCTTCAGGAATTTTCTTTTTACGATTTCAACGGGGACATCTCTACTTCGAACAGAGTTTTTCTGAAAATAATCAACAATATTTTTTTTTAACATGATATTCAAAAAATAAACTAGACTTTAAAAAAATGCATGTAAAGAACTGGAGTTCAGTACGATTTTACATATTGTTACAATACATGCTACCTTTGCCATAGAAACTGAAACAGAACTGTGGGAAGGTATATGAAAGTCATTTTTTTAATTTTGAATGTTTAAGAGGAGTAAAATAAGGTATAACTTAAAATTTATAATTTAACACTAGATATTTAACTGACAGTGTTATTTAAAACATTAACAATGCACAAATATACATGTCTATATACTAAAACTTTTATAATAAGTATAAGAGTTTATTTTTAATCAATAGCACAACTGATAAATCAAGAACATTTTAAACTATTAACATGTTTATTAATTTCAACACACGCAAAGGCTTTTTTTCAACTGATTTGTTAGGTTACAGATATTTTAATTTTCATCATAACTTATTTTTCTACTATAACTACACTTACAAAACAGCTAACGATGACATAAGCTTAGTACAAATTTACTTTTTAAATAAAATTGTAAATTTAATAACCTACCTCAACGTTGGGGTATACAATGGGCGTTGTAGGTTTCCTGCCTTGGAACTCGCTGACATGCATTTTTGCAATATTCTGAGTAAAGAAAATCCAAAATTATTATGAGTTTTTTTTTTCAAGTAAATAATAAGGTATGAAGTCTTAAAATGAAAATGATAGGAAGTTTAAACACTAGTTGCAAGACATAAAGAAGCAGTTAAGTTCATAGAGGCAATACTAACAACTTCCAAGTAGTAACATCTGTCAAAACTTTTAACAGATGTTACTACTTGGAAATTGTTAGTATCTAAAAACTACTTTAATTGTATCTAACAAGAAGCTTTTAACTTAAAAGCTTTTTGTTAGATATAATTAAAGTAGTTTTTTACGCTTGAAATTAGAGAATAGTTTGGTTTAGCAAAGGACAATAAATTTTTAGTTAAAAAAATTTTGTTCATTAGATATAACACTTATAAAAGTTTCATTTTGACATTAAAGGCATTTTTAATATGTGAGAAGTCATGGATGACAAAAAAAATTAATGCACTGCTCAAAATAACTGTTACTCATTAGTCAGTCAACTGTTACTCATTCAAAAGTAATTCATAGCCAAATTTCATTAAAAGTTTCTACATTTTTTATCTAAAATTATTTTGCACCAGTGTTTGGACTCACATTTTTGAGAACAGGTAAAAATAAAAACACTACTGTATTCATTTAATATATAATTACCATGTCCCCAAATTCTTGAACATGGCTGTCCTTTGTTTCCTTCTTGACAATTTTGAACTGGGATTGGAGAGTTTCCTTTGTCAAAACTTCCTGAAAGATTATATTCCATGTTGAAACAATGTTATTGTTCTGCACAACTACAAATGCAGCGTAGTTATTTTGTTAGTTTAATTTACTATTTCCGTTTCTGACAAAAAAGATTATACATAGCTACAGAGTCAAGCCAAAGAAATTTTAAAAGAACTTTTGAAGTTTTATCTTTTTTGAAGTCAAGTAACAAACTCTCGATCATAGCTCTGATGAGAAATGTAAATAACACTTGAAAAACCTTTTAAAAAGTTTTTACTTTTGCTAGAAAGGTTTTGTGTTTTTTAAAAACTGGTTACCCTGTAGTCAGTATCAACTAACACTACCATAAAAATACTTATTTAAGAACAACTCAAAGTTTGTTGCATTCTTCAATTTTGTTTAGACTTCTTCACCTTAGGAAAAACAAAGTTATCCTTTGAAGAAAACTGTTGTCGTTCCCTGAACTATCAAAATTGAAAAAAACAAACAAACTTAATCTTATTTTTAAAGTTAAACTTTCCCTACAGCTACATAAGGGCTATTTGCAACAGGTCATGCATTTCCAAATATGGTCAAGTGACAATAGTAGTTCTATTTATTATTCGAGCCTCGAAAAGACTTTAACGTGTTTGAGGTTCTGTTGTGGAGTTAACAATCCGAACAGTTCAAACCCAAGTAGGGTGGGGAAAAAACGGAAACCGCGAAGCTCACGCTGTTTCGAAGAAAATCACATGCGGGGATGAAAGAAGAAAATTTTTCGAGGCTCACGTTGTAAATAGGCAAATTATAGGCAGATACATGGCATCCAACATGAATATAAACTTTTACCTTATCTGAATCTTCCATCCAGTTAACACTGTAGAGGTCACCAAGATACGTCTCTCTTTTGTCGTCGAAATAGCAGGCGTAGGAGGACTCCTCACTATTAGCAGCAGTGGTGGCAAAAACTAAAACACAATTAAGTATGAAATATTAACTGCACATTAACAAAAAGGTTTTTAACTATTACTGAAATTTATAAAAACTTTGAATGCAATATTACATATGTCTCAAAAACAAAATTTGATAAGAACAGCAGTTAATTCAGATTAAGAGAGAGATTGAGAGTAGGCACATTTCATGTATTATATTGAATTTGAAAGAGTGAAATTGGTTTGAAGATTTTATTCAGAAGTACAATAAATACTTAAATATTCATCGAAAACATGTTCTTAAATATTTCAATCTGAGATTAATAGGGAGTAAAAAAAATACATTTACTACACATAATAAAAATGAATAAAAAAATACATTTGCTACACATAATAAAAAAGAATAAAAAAATACATTTACTACACATTTGGCCTCAAGTAAAATCATTAACAATAATTGTTATATCAGTATTTAATTGATTGTGAAAGTTGAATAATAATAAATATAAAATAATCTCATGTTAATCATCCACTATCTTGAAATATGGGGCAATTCTGATTATGGAGAAATATAAGATTTTGTATTGAAAGGTAGTTATATAATACTTTCAAGTTACCATTTATGTTACTGGGAAGGATGTTTTCAAACATAGACCCAGATTCACAAGCTTCAATGTAGATAACCATCTGAAAGAAGTTATTTTATTGTTAAAATATTTGCAGGAGCTCATACTTTTAAAAATTTTATAAAACATTTCAAATGTGTAATTTGTGAAACAATTGAAATATAGAACGGTTGTGAGAAAATTTTAAATTTAACTTTTTGAAAAGAAACATTGACCAATCAAATAAAAAAATTAACCAATTAAATTTGAAAGAATATATTTATTAAAATTATAAAAGTATTTTTTTAAACATTAAATTTCCTTACCTTTCCATACATTTTGTGATCAAACATATATTGCACAGTTTTGTTTAAATCCTTAGCTGTAAGTTCCTAAAAATTTAAAATGTAACAATATCAGTTTACATACATTACCCCATAAATTATTTATGTATGGTTTTAAGCTCAAAGTGGTAACCATTAATATTTTAAATTTAACTTTGTCAAGTTCAGAGTCAGTTTTCTTACCCCAGCACAGCTTATATAACATTGTTTGTATAGAACTTATTGCAGAGAGCAAGTTATTTCCTGTAATTATTTCTAAAAGTTTTGAATTTTTTTTATCTATTTATTATTTATCGTAGCTGTTCATCTGCAATACAAATGAAGAGTCCAGAAGAAGAATCCCTTCATTGCCTAGTAATCGGTCTGCATCAGGTCTACTTGGCGACGATAGCGAGTCATCGCCTAAAATGGTGTAAATAAACCTGTTTTGTCTTGGTTCTTATGAAACGGTGCACAGGTGTACTATCTCTATGATTGAGATTCACGCCAGACACTAGTCTGATGTATCAAACGTGGAAGAACAACCAAGGGAGAAACTGGTTTCTGATCAACACTTCTCCCCAAGCAGACCTCAGTATGGACAGATTCCCAGTGGAGGAAGGGGTTTTTACCCTGTACTTTTCAAATGTTTTAACAAATTTCTATCTAATTACGAATTTTTTAAAAAATAAATGTATTCTCTTCATTATATTTTGCAACTTACACTTTCAGGGAAGGCAATGAGGCCAGGTGCTCCGTGATCAGCAAAATATACAAACACATGATCTTTAGGTCCACTGGAAAACAACATTTCAGTAATCAATTATTAAAGACAAAAAGGTAGAAATCTTATATGCAGTTTCAAAATTTTTTGACAAAATAGAAGATGATAGTGTATTAAAGTATTCCAATTAATATTAACCAAATAGGATGAAACTACGAAAGATAAGATTATGTTATCGTGCATTATATTAAATGCAGGACATCTTTATATGACTTCAATTTTAAGTTATTTCAAATTTATTTTTCATTGAATAATGTTTTTTTATTTTAAAAGCCTAATTATATTTTCTTTTTTTTATCTTTATGTTAAGAATGGCTCTGGAAAAATTCCCTCTTCTAAAAGGTTTTTTAAAACTAAAGGTTACAAACAATGTGTAAAGTTAGCCTTTTTCTAACGGCATCGACTGAAAAACATGAATTTCTCTCACCCTAATTTAAGTGATACTGGAACAGATTTTAAGGTTCTTTGTGTGTGTGATCTCGGATATTTTATTATTTCAATAAATGATACCTTTGTAATACTTTTCCACTTCCAGCACCATTCAGAGCTTGCTTGTCTCCCCTCAAAACTGCCATAAAGTTTTCTGGAGTCACCGCCTAAAGAATTTTTTAGTTTAAGTACTAAAGACTAACTTAAGTATAAGACTAACTTAATAAAAGATTAATTTTAAAGATTTTAGGATAATATAGAGTCACACCTTGTTAAACCTACTTAACATAAAATACTGCTTTTAAGGCGGAATGGGAGCGTTTGCCGGGTCTCAAAACCTAAAGTCTTCTCTTTGTGTTATCTTATAATAATAATTAAGCATCCAAATTATGCTGGCTGCAATGTATATTTTAACAAAAGATTTTGCTAGATGATAAATTTAACTTGATAACACTTTTTCAAATTGGTTCAAATATTTTTTTTTAACTTTCAATAAATAATCTTACTACTTAAATCAATAAATAATCTTACAACTAAATTTTCGAAAAAAATTCAAAACGAGTCCTATAAACCTGCTACATTTATCATACACAAAAAAACTAAAAATATTATATATAGCCACAGTAATTTGCTTAGAAAATCATTTTTTTCATCTAATGTTTCTTTTTTAAAATGAGCTTTAAGGAGATTACTAGGCATGAATGTAATATTCTTAATTTACTTTATGTTTTACATAAGTCATCATTTTTTTTTACAAGAACTACAGTGAACATTTGAAAAAATAAAAAAAATTCTTTTACTCTTTACTGAAAGTTGAATTTTTATCTATTCCTTTTACCAGTTGTTCCTCTAAGTAATCACTATAAATTTTATGTTAAGTATCATTTTTTAAATATTTCAAGCATTCACTAATTATAAGTCAAATTTCTTGACAACATGAACTATTTGATTTCATAACTCCATTTAACTTCAGAAGTTCGACTGTATAACGCAAGATAACATTGGTAGCAATTTTTGGCCACAAATAGATTTTATACATATAAAACTAAGTATCTTGTACATACTTCTCCTGTATAATCGTGGGGAACACCTTTGTAAACATCTGCTCCATTGGGGTGATTGATGATAATTCCAGGTGTCGGGTTTCTGGAATAATAATAATTTTATTTTTAAAGTGCTCGTGAAAATGGTTTTTCTATACAAAACATAGTATTAAAAAATGTCATGTAATTCTAGAAAAAAGTTTCAAAAATCAAAATATGGAAATGTTTTATCAACTACTGCTATTGTTTTTTTTTTAATAAATACATTTTAATAACATAAAATTATTGTAGTAATACTGAATAAAAATTACATGTTAGCTTTAAATAAATCGAGTTAGGAAAACAATAAATGTTGCAGAATAAACTCGTTTGTTGAGTAAAGCTGTTAGACTGTATGTTGTTGACAGTTTTGTTGGGCAAGAGCTTAAGGTTGACCTTGTCACTTATTCATGATTTAAATTGCTAAGAATTCCATGGTTCTTTAGTTGGATATCTCCTGAACAAAATTAAACATATAGTTTATGCAGTTTTTATTTGTTAACACAGAATAACTATGAATTTACAAAAGAATTGTTCATGTGCTTCAAAAAAATTTCAATTAATATCAGGCGTAACAATTTCAATAACAGGATAGGTAAATAACTGTTTCAGAAATAATTTAGGATAGGTAAATAACTGTTTCAGAAATAATTTCTCCAATTTTATCTGACCATGAATCTATTGTGTTTAAATTGTTTGGTAGGATGTTCTACATCCTGCTATCAATTTTGTTAAGGGGGAATGGGCAAACTGGATTTAAATATTCTTTTTGACAAGATATCAACAATAAGTGGACCACCCTAAAAGTATAAACAATTACCCAACTTAAACATTAATCAATATACAACTATATGATAACTGATAAAAAAAACAAGCATTTAACAAGTGTAAAGTGTCCATTGTTTCTGAACAATACCTACTCTTCATTTTTGGCGAGGTCATCTTTCATCAGCACAATGATTCGCTCGTCTGGAATTCCGTGGCTCTTCAGGATTTGATAAGAGTGGCAAACATCAGACTGCGGAAAGGACAATTAAATATTTTAATATCATAAGAAATCTGGTTGCTATACTATTTGTGTTGTAGTGTTAACCCTTTTAGTCCCAGTGATGCCATTTGGAATCATCACTTTATATATACAGGGTGAGGCAAACAAAACCGGCCCCAAGGTGGAGATAAGAATACGACAGAAATTTTGCCAAGTCAAAAACCAATACAAAAACAGGTTTGCTAACTGAAGCTTTGATCGCTTCAATTTTAAGCCCAAACAAAGGCTTGGCGACTTATTTGCCGGCAACTACGTTATGTTAGAAAAGCTAGTTGAAATATAAACAAGGCTTGTAGAACTGATCAAAAACGTTCTCACTAGTGATTATTTCGGTTGTTATTTATCGTAGGGAATCGGACCTTTTTGTTTTGGTAATACAAAACATTCTAAATTGATTGCAAGACACAAAATTTGCATTATGGGATGTCTTTATACAATACGAACCAAGATCTGAACTCCCCACTAGTCTATGAGTAGCTCTAATGTGAAGATAATCCGATCCAACCAATGCAAAAACAGGTTTCAGGCGGCATCAAGATTTTTTCCCGCCAAGCATTTCTACGTATTCCCATCTCTAGATCGGGGCCGGTTTTGTTTGCCTCACCCTGTATTTTTTCCAAATGTTTATGTCTCGTTATGACATCCAAACACAATTCATTCAATTTTTCACAGTTTGTTCTATTATACAATATTTTACATTAATCTCAATAGAAGTCAGAACTACTATTTTTTTTATTTAGAAAATAGCTAACAAGCGTTTCACCTGATTTTTAAAAAGTTCACTTCAGTTCCACATATTTAAAACACAATTTAAGCTATTTCAGTTTACAAAAATTAGTAAATTTTTTTTTAATAATATGGTCAGATGCCTTAAAATATATAACTTTAATGTGCTTTAGGTAATATATATTTTTTATGATGTTGTTTTCCACAGTTCAAAAATTTTAGCATTATTTCAAAAACCACACAAAAAATTTAACTGATTTTTTTTCTCATGGAACTCTTATTTTTGACCTAAAATAAGCTTATTTTATGGAATATCAGATGTTCCTGTAGTGTAGTAAATTTTTGTGGGACTGAAAGGGTTAAAATACATTGCAGATGTTTTGTTGATTGATGAACTTAGTTTTTTTTGTTGAGTCAAAAATTTAAATTAGAAAAGCAGGGGATTGACCTGTTGCAGATTTCTGTATGTCTATACCTCCTTTTCAAATTACGTTCTGAAAATCCGATCCAATTAAAAAAAGTTCTTTTTTGTCTGAAAAGTTATAACTTTTGTACTATTTGTCCTTCGTCCATCTATTTGCGGTCGATTTCATATTCTATTGTGAAAGATTTTAAAAACCATGGTTTTTGTTTGAAAGATATGATATGATAAACCTGTCTATAAATTACTTGTTGTCTATCTGTCTATCCATCTATCTTTTTGTCTGTCCGACCATTTGACTGTTATCCTTTTAACTTCTGTTGCAAACTACTTTAACAATATTTTTTTTGTTTGGGAGGTATGACATTAAAGAACTTTATTTTATACTTTTTGGCCTTCTGTGCTTACCGGTCAGCATGTCTGCACCCCTAACTGTACGATTTTTCAAAGTTCATTTTAATTTAAAATACGTGACATCAGTGAATTAAATACTTTTTGTCCGTCTGCACATGTCTGTCCAAATTACAGGAATTCAAGAGGAGTGACAAAGTAGAATTTCAACTTAAATAAAGTAAATACAACTTACTTGATGCCTGTAGTTGTCCCAACCATCAGATCCAGCTACGAGAACGGCCCACAAATTCCCTTCGGCATTTTCAGAGTCGTCGAGATACCTCGGCAGGGATCGGAAAGCCGAAATTCGGCACACAACCGCAAAAAGCACGAAAATCGAAAGAACCTGGAACTTCATTTTCACAAACCCAGAGCGAAAGTGCGTGCTGAGGCGACAATTGGCATTTATAATAAATGCGCAGATAGCCAAAGGTTATTTTTTTCCTTTATCGATAATACATTGATTGCTACTCAGTCTCACGCAATTTCAAATCAATTGTGTTTGTAAACAATGAAAGACCTCGTGAGTGACTTTTCACAGCTGATTGATTTGAGTTTGAGTTCTTTTAAGAGGGACGATTTCCTCTAAAGCTGTTCTATCATGACGTTTGTTACCATTTTACTGTTAGTCGATTGTAAATTTAAGCAAAAAAAAATTGTAACTAGATGCTACACAACTCACAATTTATATTTTCTAAAGTTAATAAGAAATTCAATGAGCAAGAAGAATCAAATTAGGTACTTGAAGATAAATTCATAATTTTTGCAATATATACGCTTAATATATTACAACTTAATTAAACTCAAGAAATCCTTGATGAAATAAGCCGTTCAAAATAAATCATACATAATCATTAGGCAGACGCTGTAAGCACGAAAAGAATTAACGAAAATACCCCTCGAATAACTAAAAGAACAAACAGTTTTGTTTATTAAAAAAAGCATGTGAAAAAGAACCATTAGTTGAAAAGTGCATCTTTGTGATTAGTTTACAGCTGTTTTAGTTCACGAGATAAATCATGAGAAATTTGATTTCCAGTGCTGTAGAAATGAGTTTATTTATAAATTTGTTCTAATCTTTAGAAAATTACTTATCTTCGTGATATTTCTGCATGTGCCTGCAGTTTAATTACCGACCACGTGTTTCGTTATATGTAACTGCAATTAAATTTCTTTGTTGTCGTAGCCCGCTCAAGTGTCGATCTCGTCACCTGACCAGGATTTTAAATTACGAAACGTTATTAGCTGTGTTAAAGCTCCTGACGGAGGCTAGAAATAGGCAGCCAGAAACGATTACATTACCCACAGACAACATTACCCATCTTTGTTGTCGCAAGTTTTGTCAAGTTATTATTATTTTTAGTTTAAAAACACTTTAACATCATTATGAATGTTTGATTTTAAGTAAGTTTGCGTTAACATATTTTAATTTGAGTTGTCATTCATAAATATTTTTTGTAAAACCAATAATAACCCGAGTTCAGCTTAATGCGGATGTAGATGGAGGCCATGCTTTAATGTTATTGGTATTCAATGTAACCAGACAATCAATGTTACCTTAAAAAAAGTATTTATAATTTTAGTATTATGAAATTGCAGAGGTGTTTACCGATGGAAATGTTGTAAAATGATTAGCATTCTTAATCAAATGATAAAAGTTTCACAATCATACACTTAACTTAAGAGTGGAATTGAAAATTTATATTTATTGTAATATTCTGTGTCCTAACAAACCCTGATATGGTAAAGCAGAAAAAATAAGTATTTCAGCATTGAAGCAATTAAATATATGGGGTGAACCTATCCTTAAACAAATATGAAGGGTTTTGGGAAAAAAAAATTCCATCAAATTCTATTTAAGAAAACTTTTTTTAAAAAATTTTATCAGATAATGTCATGCAATTTTTTATTATCAAAGATAACAATTTATTTTTGACTTCCATTTATTATTAAGTAGTGACACAATATACTTTATTGTATCACAAAGGTTCTTTTTCGTTTACAATTCTTTCAAAAACCCTCTCTGCAAATTAGTTTCACTTTCACTGAGAAGAATGTTTTCTAGATTGTGTATACTTGAATTGATAAGAGATATTTATAATAATAACTCTTATCAATTTAATCCTTTCAGTGCCAGTGATGCCATTTGGAATCATCACTTTCAATATTTTTTTTTTTTTTTTTCAAAAGTTTATGTGCTGTTGTGACATTCAAACACACACCATTCCATTCTTCATACTTTGTTCCATTAGACAATATTTTACATTAAGCTCAATAGAAGTTAGAACTATTTTTTTTATTTTGAAAATAGCTAACAAGCGTTTTACCTTATTTTTGAAGACTTCACTTCGGTTCCACAAATTTAAAACACAATTTAAACTATTTCGGTTAAAATAATCACTAATTTTTTTTTAATAATGTGGTCAGATACCTTAAAATATATAAATCAAAGTGTTTTTAGACAATGTATATATTTTTATTTTGTTGTTTTCCACAGTTAAAGCAATTTTGGCAATATTTCAAAAACCATATAAAAAATTTAAATGGTTTTTTTTATGGAACTCTTATTTTTGACCTAAAATAAGCTTATTTTGTGAATATTAGATGTTTCTGTAGTATAGTAAATTTTTGGGACTGAAAGGGTTAAGTATATACCTACTGTACTGTACTAAGTCAGAGGAGGTCAAGTATTTTTCACTTAAGGCTCAGGCCGAAGGGCATAAAGTCTTTTTTTTAACTGTCTACAATGCATTTAGGATTTCTTATCTGGGGGACATACATAAATTATGTCACGCTCAGTGGGGGGAGGGAGGGGTATGCATTAACGTGACGGATCGTGACATGGAGGGGGGTAGGGTGCTTGCGTGACGTAACGATTCGAAAATTTCCAATTTTGCAAGGAAAATCTGTTTTACATAAAATAAAGTTTTTGAGAAAAAAATTAAAATCTTTTTTAATGAGAAACACTTTATTTTTACATTTTTTTCTTTCCAAGTTAATTTTTTTTAAATATAAAAATATGCATTTTTTCAAATTTCAGAAACAAAGAGAAATATTCGAAGCAATTTTTTCTTTGAGGGGGGGATGCAAAAACGTGACGTAATTTTAGGGGAGGGGTCCGATCAAACGTGACGCAGCGTGACACAGGGAGGAGGGAGGGGTAACAAAAGTCAAAATCTTGCGTGACGTAATTTATGTACGTCCCCCTGTCTGCAAAAGTCTGTGTAATTTTAATGAATGAATCAGTTGTTTTATTTTGATAATTACTTAAGACATGGTACGCAGGATGTATTTTTCTTTATATAAAGACTTAGGAAAGTGTTACATATTAGGAGTGATTGACCAAAAGGCAAAGAAGAGGAAATTCCAATGTTGGCTAGTTTAGGAAGCAGAAAAAAATGTGGTCTTTGCAAAATTAATGTGGATTTATTTTCAAGATCATTTCCAACTCACTTTCTTGAATTTAAGGTTTGGCTATGTTTTTGAAAAAAAAAGTATAGTAGGCTTCCACATTCGATGTTATTCAAAATAGTGAGGTAACGTAGAGATAAATCTGTGTCCTATAGGAAGCCTGATTAATTGAGGTTGCGTGCATGTGGTTACCGCCACAAACAGTTTCCGCAATCAAAGCTAAGTTAAGAATCTTCAGATTTCTTAACTTTTTGCTTGTTATACAAATTGCAAAAACTATATTTTTTCCGAGCCAAAGTAACTTAACACCAAATTTCTTTTCAGCATGTGATCAATGGCGTCCCCAGCAGTTGGCAGCGGGGATGTAGGGGGGAGGGGTGCGAGCGACGAGGAGCTCGCAAGGCTCCCGGCTCAGGAGCTCGTAAGGCGGCTTCGCAGGACGGAAGCTGAGAACATGAAGCTCATGATGAGCCACTCGGCGTCGGTTTCCGTCTTAATTAGAGGGTGTTCAAGTACAGGGTTACACTGGCATAGGAAAACCTATATCGAAACCCCTTAAATAAGATAGTGTTTTTAGGGGACTAATATACTCATAAACAATACACTAAACTTAAAGTTTATGAAAAAGGGGAAACTTGTTATTGATATATAAAGAAGTAAGTAATATGTTGATTGACACAAAGTTATAAATTTTTCCAAAAATGTCACTTAGCACGTTCTTCTATTAAGCTCTTCAGATATGAACCTATTGCCTTATTCCCACATAGGTCCATGCACAAGAGATCCGAAACTTAAACGAACTGAACCAGCATTGCCAAGACGACAACCAAGAGTTGAGGGACTTGTGCTGCTTCTTGGACGATGACAGACAGAAGGGCCGGAAGTTAGCCCGTGAGTGGCAACGCTTTGGTCGATACACAGCTTCGGTCATGAGACAAGAGGTGGCCCAATATCAAGCTAAGCTTCAGGAACTGGAAAGCAGACAGCAGGAACTTATAAGAGACAATCTTGAACTGAAGGTAGGGTTTTTGGTATTGTTACTAAGATTGTGAGATCGAATTCTCGTTGTGCAGACTTTTATAGACCTGTTTTTCTGACTTCATTAATTCAATTAGGGAGCTCAGTTAATAAGACAATAGCCTTGCATGTAAAAGTTCTCAGGTTTGAGCTTGTCCCAGTAAAATGGTTCAACAAATAATACCCTTTGTAGAGGGAGCACAAGATAATTATGCTCCAAAGTACCGACACTGTGCAAGATGTTGCCCTTAAAAGTTACGTTGGGTGCCTACTCAGATGTTGGTTTGTCACTTGATTATGATTCTAAATGACACCAAATGGCAACACCTTTTGCAATAGTGCAATGACTCAACTCAAACTACTGATTACTTCATTCTTAAAAACTATTTATTTTGTTTTTCTTCCCGAAATTATGTCTGGTAAGCTACTTTGAAACATTTTAAAATAAAAGTTTACAAGTTCCATGTCATGAAATTAAAGTGGTTGATGATATAAGTTGATTATGTTTTGGTTGCAAACTAATGTTCCAGTACATTTTTATGTTAAACAGTTACAGTATGGCCAGACATGCTATTTATCTTCTTCGAATATACTTAATTACATTATTAAAAAAAATTATAGAAATTTTTCCTTCCAGAAATTGTGTTTATGTCTGGATGACGAGCGTAGCAGGGGGACTTGTGTGCAGTGTGGGGAGGGCTGTCGCCGTGACGACGGTGATGGAAGTTCTTCCTCCACTAATAACGAAGAGCTCGGGCTGCTTGCCCCTTTCAACCCCACACACGAGGCCAGTCAGAGGAACAGATCTGTAATCAACGGTAGGACATTAAATTAAGGATGTGTCTCTTGCTGTAACCAATTTGCTTAACGTCTTAAGACCCAAGCAATATCCTACACGTATATTCTTAATTTAAACATTCATGCAAATATATTTGCTAAAAAGTATAATTTTCAAAGAATTTTTTTTAAAAGTTATATTTATAGTTTTTTTAGGGATACGCCTTACATTCTAAAAATACACATTTTTGTTTGCTATAAATTCAACAAAGATGGCCGTATCACTTATTTGTAGTTAACAGATTATTTTAATATTGTTTTTAATGCAAAATGCCCTTAAAATACTAAAGTAATACTTAAATAAATACTACTTACTAAAAGAACTTTTTGAAAAGTTTGAAAAAAATTTAATAATTTTTTACGAACTCTTATATTGTATTGACCCTCATTCAACATCATTTTTTTAAAAATTAATGACTGATACCTCTAATTAAAGGCTGAAACCTAATATTTTGATCTTCTATCGGACCAAGTCAATTTTGGAACTAATTAGCATGTTAATTGCTTGTGGGGATGTTTTTGTGGGAGGATGCCACGTCGCAAGAGGTTAATGAGAACAAATCCAATTGACTGCAGGTTTCCAAACTAAATTGCCTCAGTTGATAAAATGGGGCAAAAAGGATTTTCTAAGCCACATTCCTCGAATGTATTGATTATTTTTACAAAAAAAAAAATTATGATAAATGTAGCTCATCTCTACAAATCTCTATTATCCCACATTTTGAAATTGGTTCTAATATTTTAAAAATTGTCATTAAATAATCTCACTTTTTAAAATATTTGAACCAGTTTCAAAAAGTGGGATTATAGAGACCTGAAAATCTATTTTTTTTTTGTATTTCATTAAATATGACAGGTTTTTTTTAAGTTTACCAAATTATATTGATTAATGTACCTATTTAATTAAATTTTTCAATGTGTATTTTCAACTTCTAAAATTTCGTAGCACAAGTTCTCCAGTATATCAAAAATTTGGAGCGAAAAGTTCAAGAATTGGAAGAAGGAAAACTGGGAGAAATGGTGAGGCGGTCATTTGTTTTTTGTGTGTTCTAAAGTCTGAAACTTTCTTTAATTTTCATCAAGTTTTTGGTATATGTAGATGAAGGGTACATGGGAAGAACCACTTGATTTTTAGAAGTCTTACCTTATGTGTCTACTTGGCCGACATTGGCAACAGGAAACCTGTTTTTCTTTCAGTTCTTCATTTGCGGTACAAACATGTTGTATCCACTGATCTCTGGCGTGAATCAGGGCCATGAAAGAAAAACAAAGCGAGTAACCGGTTTCTTTATACCAGTTTATGCGATTTCTCGCTATTATTGCCAAAGAGGCCTGTTGAGGAAAGCCTTCTACGAAATCAAATGGGTTTTCCCTTTTACTCTTCAGATGCTAACTATTTAATTATTTATTGTTAACTATTATTAAGTGTGTAATTATGTAAAAATAAACTGGTATTAAAAAAATACAACGTTCTTATAATTCCTTTAATTATTAATATTTTTTTACTTAGCGATGTTCTCTCTGTTTTTGATTTAAAATTGTTGTCGAAAATAGTGTTTTTTAATTAAAACTTCTATCAATTAATTTTTGTTATATCCTGCTAATAAACCTAATCCCTTTAAACAATTTTCAAAATTTTTATCAAATCTTTTCTGCAATCGTAATTTATAAAAATTTTGATTTTATAACACATAATTTTTATTTATATTTTGTCTAGAAAAGCAAAATGGGTCATAATTTTTATGGCAAAAACAGCTGGGCTGATTCAAACTCAAGGGATCATCTAAAAGTAATCACATTTTATCAATCATTATCAAAACTGATATAACAACTATCTACCATTTCAGATAATGTACCTCTTTATGCCTACCTAGGCAGATAATTTATAAATCATTAGATAAAACACATTGAAATAGATAGTTCAATGTTTGGCTATCTTGAATAACAAAATGGAAGTATGAGTTTTCAATTTTAGTGTATAGTAAAGATATGAAATACACTGAAAGGTTTAAAAAAGGTGTGAGAATTAGATCATTGCAATGATAATTTTCAATATCTTATCAAAAGCTTTTTTTTCCATTTTAATTTTTTATGGTAGTATGAACTATAAACTAAAAGGTTTGAAAAGATGCTTAAAGTAAATCATTGCTCCTTTGAGGGATTTGCTAATTTTCAAAATTGAAAACTTGTTTTCACTATATGATATTTAAATTTTTAAAACGCGTTTTTTTTTGTAATTATTTTAAATTTTGAACTACATTCAAATGTATGACAGATTATAACTTAAAACTCCTCAAATTCGTATATTTTTAACCTCAATTACACTTAATAACTTATCTTTTTCACATATTCTTAATTTAGTATTTTAACATCCTTAGTCCTCCATTTTTTTATTCTTAGTATTTTAACATCCCAACCACACCCTGTCTGCGACAAACAGTCGCCCAAAGCAATCATTTCCACAGAACTTTGTTAAGTCATTATTCTACATGCTGACCTTTTAAAACCTTTCTTATAAAAAATCTTAACTTGGTCAGTCAGGGAGTGCTGGACATCCTTCATCATTTTAGTAAGCATTCTGTCCCCATCTATAATTGACTTCAGATGACCAATTTATTATTTACCAATGCCCAGCAGTTAAACAAAAGACTAAATTTTATCTAAGTTTCCTTGTCAACTTATTTTACATGTATGTGTAAGACGGACAGTCCTTGGATGGGTTTATGAGTGCATTTCCCCCTCAAGTGATTATAATTCACATCAAAATATATTTTAAATAAAATGCAATGAATAAATTTTAATTGTAGGCACCATATTCATTTTTGTCTAAATATTCATTTCTTTTCAGCTTAATGATAATATGGGATTGTCCAAACCTGAAGCTGTTGTTCATGCTATGAAAGTAGGTCTAATTTATCTCGCATTTTATTTGAACAATTAGAGCTAGTATGACCAGTAGTGCATCTAGGGTTTGAAAATTTACATGGTTCCTGCTCATCTTGAGGAAAAAACCCTTAATGGTCCCTAAATTGAAAAATAATTATAGGGTTTCCCTAAAAAACCCTTAATTTTTTTAAATACCCGAAAAGTTAATAAATAATTTTAATGTAAAAACCATAGAAGTATTTCAAGTACTGCTCCTATCCCTTATCTATCAATACTTATTAACAATGTCGACTTTCACTGTTTACTGTACCCAGTAAACATGTGAGATTTGAAGGCTAAATCATCAATCAGGATTTTTGCCTTTTGAAAAAGTAGTCCTTTTATCTGGTCTGGAAACGTTCCTAAATTTTACTAAAAACAATTTCAGCAAGAACTCTGATGGAATAAATCAAGTAGGTTTGTGGCAGAATCTGACTCTTAATCTGCTTCCACACAACAGTTGT
Organism: Hylyphantes graminicola; assembly: GCA_023701765.1. Classification (NCBI taxonomy): domain Eukaryota; kingdom Metazoa; phylum Arthropoda; class Arachnida; order Araneae; family Linyphiidae; genus Hylyphantes; species Hylyphantes graminicola. The sequence continues at coordinate 4,288,260 of CM043113.1, forward strand.
GTTTAGCAGGTAAAAAGACGACGAAAACACAGCATTAATTCTATATTCAACATTTACATGCTGAATTTGACTAGTTTCATTTATTTTATTTCGAAAATTCAATAATTATTTCTTATCATTTGCAAAAATTAATTTATATTTCAAAGAATAAACATGTAATATTCCCTCGCTATTAAGGACTGAATGATTATAATACCTTCCACTTTTTACGTTATAAGCATTGTGTGGAAGCTAAAACACATTGCAATTGTAATTTTTTAATAACATTCTGAATGTGGTTTTAAGTTTTTCAGCCTGTACTACATAGCTTAAGCAGAGAGTAAGTGTTATTAAATATCAACATTTGCATTCCGAATCCCAATGATTTATGCATCCGGAAACCTTTCCAAGTCATGTGTGCAGCTAATCTGTTATTCCGGTTCCGTAGAAGCGGGATTAAAAATGTAATAATTAATAAGCAATTAATTGTAATTGTTGATGTGAGGATGCATCCGAGATTTATTTTAATTATTGTTGACTTCCCGTTTGGGTAAGTTTTTCAGGGTGGCTACAGGATCAGGGAATCATGGAAAAGTCAGGGAATTTAATCAATCTGGAAAAATCAGGCAAAAGTCAGGGAAATTGGTGATTTTTATTAAAAATCAGGGAAAATTTCCAAAAGTGCCATTTTAACCGGTAAAAGAAATACTAAAAAAAAGTTTAATTCGGAAAAGGCTTTCACCTAAGTGGTCGAGTTGCTGCTTAAAGTCTTATCATAACTAAAAAAAATATATTATATGGGCTTTAACACTTGCTTTTTTATAGATTTGTTTTAAAAAGCTCATTGTATATTCATTAATTAAATTTTTTTTAAAAATTTTTTTACGTTAAATATACTAGAAAGTGGTTTTACAAATACCGGAAGGAAACCAGCATGCTAATATAGTTCATTGCCGCTAATCAGGGAATTTTTTTACATTCAGCCTGGAAAATCAGGGAAATTGTTTTCACAGATTCTGTAGCCACCCTGTTTTTGTTTCGTTAAGACTTGCGTCAAATTAGTTCAATTTGAAATAACTGGAGCATGTTGATTGTTTAGGACTGGATCTTTTTGTTATTAAAGTGTTGCTGTTCCTGATGCATTGAATTTCTCTCTTCAGGTTCTGGAGGTCCATGAGCAGATGGAAAAGAGCTTAGAAAGCGACCTTGAGTCAGAAGAACTCGCCGAAGGGGGGAAGGCACTTGTTCGAGAGATGTGCAATGTAAGTACTTTTCCTCCCTTCTTTAGGGGCTGGGGAGAACAGTCGGTTAAGCACTCGCTTAGCATGCGGAAGGTCCCAGGTTCGGGTCCAGGCATCGCCGACCGAATAGCTGCCGACCTATAAACGGCCCGTGCAGCCAAAAATGTCCGACGAATAATACCCCGTGTAAGGGAGTGCACGTTAAATATCCTTCAAAGTCCTAACGTTGCGTACGATGTCGCCCTTAACGGTTGTGTTGGGTGCCTATTCAGGTGTTGGCTCGTCACTTGACTGTGGTTCTAAAATACGAGGCCCGTCGCCAATAGCCCTTGTGTAGCTCTAGTGCAATGATAATTCAAACCTAACCTAACCTCCCTTCTTTATTAGGTATCTCAATGTTTGATGCATTTGGATTGTTCATTCAAGCTACAGACCACAGCGAGCGTTATTTTATAACCACCCTGTACTGTATAAGGTGATTTCAATAACTTGAAAACCTAGAAAATTCTATTTCAGCTTTAGTTTGTGCAAGCTCGATAATATCAATCTCATTATGGCATCCAAGAGGTATTGAGGCCTCGTGTATGAAATTTGGAGTGATTTGGTATACTTAATGGCTGATAAAATTGTGCAAAACAAGTTTCATTTATCATTCATGACAATTGTTTGAAACCTTCTGTTCGTTAGATTAAGATTCTTTAGTTTTATGCACTAGTCTTTCCTGTATTATCCATAAAATTAAAAATTTAAGTATGAATTTTGATTGAATTTTTATTCTCCTTTGGAAATACCAAAATTATTTCTTCAAAAATAAAATAAACTCTGATTTACTAAACAAATGTTCAAACATTTTTTAGAAGGCTGCTTAAAAGCTTAAGAATTATTACTCCGATATCCATTTATAATTATTTTAAATTTGTAAAACTTAAAAATATTGGTTGATATTAAAGATCAGAAGAATCGCTTTTACTCTGATGCGCCAGTCGTTATACTAATAAAAAAATAACCTTCACAAAGAAAATAACTCAAAGCCTTTTCCAACTATTTATTATAAAACTAAATTTCACATCAGATTTAGACAAAGTACAGTAAACACCAAAAGTTGAGAAATTCATTCTTGAAGCACACACAATATACGTATTCATAAATATTTTTTATAACCGAAAAAAGTCTGTACTTTGCTGATCATTGACTAGGAATAACTAAGTAAACAAAATGTCCGTTCAGAACATGTCTCAATGCAGAACAACGTCCCAAAAGCTCTTCGGCTCCACATCTTCTAAATTCTTTCCATACTGAAGCTGGTGATACTGATGAAGGGAAATAAATCTAATCAAAATAACTCATTATTGACTTCAGTGGCATAGTCAACTCAAACTGCAGCATGGATCTTAGCCTGTTTTGGTTAGCCTTTTGTTTGATCCTAGAAGAACCAACTCAATATTATCCAAACTTCTTCAACATGAAGGTTATGCAGGTCCTTGCTTCTCAACTGAGGCTGATTTGGCCTTCTGCTCAATGAGATGAAAGAGTCACCTGGCCTATGACTCAAGTCATCCATATCCGCCATGAAGGCACTGTCAGATTTTGCTGCTTCTTCCACTTTACACATTATGCAGGTACTTGCTTCTCAACTGAGGCTGATTTGGCCTTCTGCTCAATGAGATGAAAGAGTCACCTGGCCTATGACTCAAGTCATCCATATTCGCCATGAAGGCACTGTCAGATTTTGCTGCTTCTTCCACTTTACACATTATGCAGGTACTTGCTTCTCAACTGAGGCTGATTTGGCCTTCTGCTCAATGAGATGAAAGAGTCACCTGGCCTATGACTCAAGTCATCCATATCCGCCATGAAGGCACTGTCAGGATTTGCTGCTTCGTCCACTTTACACGTTATGCAGGTCTTTGCTTCTCAACTGAGGCTGATTTGGCCTTCTGCTCAATGGCATGAAAGAGTCACCTGGCCTATGACTCAAGTCAGCCATATTCGCCATGAAGGCACTACCATCAGGATTAACTGCCATTGTAGGATTCTCAATGTAGTAGTTCCTCGTATGGAAGAAAACAACCCTTTTCCGTTAGAGGCGCTAGTAGAATGCTCTCCTTTTTGAAGCAGCACTTTTAGGTTTAACTGCAGCTTAATATTTGAGACTTTTTTGTGCTTGATATGCCACTCTTCAACGAGTTGAATGCCTTTTTCTACAGTTCGCCATTTGTGCCACTGTCAGGCATAAGTTCATCATCATTCTTAACATAATGTTGTTTTTGTAGAGGTTTAAATGATACTTTTCCCACTCATCACAGCTTCCGAAATACTCTCGATGCAAAATCGATCTTTCTAAACATAGCATTCTTTTTCCAGCTCTGAAGTACTTGATTGAAGCTTATTGTCCTAGTTCCACACATGACATCTATTAGATTCGGACATCTGTTCTTTCGATCATAAAAATTTTGATATTTCAGTTTTATATTTTTTTATACACACTTTCATTTCTTTAAAACACTGTAAGAGCTGTTGGAGAATTTTGTCGAATGAGGCCAAATGTGTTGGAGTAGAAGCTTTGTAACTACTCGTAGTCATCCAAGTTGATTTCATCAACATTCAAAACTTTGTAGACTGGATGCTTGGGCTTCTCCAACATGAAGCTACGGCTGATGAAAAAATAAAATAGTTATGGTTATTTTTTTTATTAATAACAATTAGTTGTTTATTGCACACAAAATAACAGACATTAATGTGAGGGAAAACAAATATAAAAAATAATATTACAGTGGACAGAACACCAAAAGTCACAAGGACCATATTGGCGAACATAAAAAAGTTAATGATACAAATTTACAAACACAAAGAACAAATATAAAAATTACAAGTAAAAAATATTATTATGGCAATAGAATTGTCGGGGGTACATTTAGGATGGTTAGTCAATACAAATGAGTTATTGTACAGTTATTTTATTTCAAAAATTGTTGTATGCATTGTCAAAAATAGTTTTCTATGTTTATCGGGAATATCAAACAAAAGATTTTTTTAATTCGTTTTTTGAAAGAAGGAAAATTATTTAAAGTTTGCATTTGAACCGGAAGACTGTTAAAAAAAATTCAGTGCAAGATACATAAAATTTTTACAGAAAATGCTCCTTTTATGTTTAGGAATGTTTGGTTTAATTTCTATGATGCTATCTAGGCAAAGTTTCTTTTGTACAGAAAACGGGTGTTGATAACTGAATTTAACAAAAATATACATAACACTTTTCGAAATCAAGAGCATACATTTTAACTTTATTTAAAACCCTTCCACCAAGGTCCAGATTTATTTTAAAACGAAAGTAAATTAAAATTATAACACACATTTTCTTTTGTAAATACTCTGAGAATTTGTAGAGTATTTTAGTTACTATTAAAAATTATTCCAATGAAATTTAACTATTAAACATGGAGAAACCCCAAATAATTCATGCAAGAAATCAGTTTTTTTTTAAATGTAACTACACTAACCTTTGAGCTTCAACTAAAATAGCTTCAATTTGTTCCCATTTCAAGTCGAGGGAATTCCAATAGTGTCCATATTCTTTGGACACTGGGACTGGAGCTAAAAAAATAATCCTGTTAGATAAATCCTAATAATAGGTAAATACTAATAATAGATAGATACTAATGCAAATATTGACTCTACTATCATTGAAACTAAACTTCCGCCATAGGTTTTTTTAAAATATATCGATACAATTATGTAAATGTTTCAAATAAGCACATTTCACATCTGTAATACTGCAGCAAGTGTGGCAGTTTGTCATATTTTAAATATTCGCAGTTTTGATCGAATTTTTAATATATAATTTTTATATTTTGTTAATTACTGTAGCAAATATTTAAACTTTTGATAATCTTAACTCATTCTAACGATTGACTAGAAACTTTTTACATGCGAAAATAATCTTTCTACTTCAGTTTACAGGATCGTTTACAGAATCTGTTTATATGTCGAGTGGTTATACAGCAACTTAAGTAGGACAAATAAAGTTACGCGAAACAGGAATTAAATGTTTTTCACTAAACATTACTTCAAATTTGATGTAATATTACACAGAAAAATCATGGAAACGTTACACCAAGATAAACAATGATGGACAAACTTATCACTAAATGAAAAAACCGTGAGTTTTGTTTATGTCTCGAGTGTTTTACTGTAACTTAGTACAGTGTCAGACATTAAAAAGAAGCCACTTGGTCAATGGGCTAAGGAAAAAAACTAATTGATTTCAATCTATTAATTTTTAGCGGCAGTAAGTTACAATGTGCAGTACAACTTTTTTGAGTTAACCCTTTCAGTCCCAGTGATGCCATTTGGCATCATCACTTTCAATAATTTTTTCTAAACGTTTATGCCCCATTATGACATCCAACACACATCATTTGATTCTTCACACTTCGTTCTATTAGACAATATTTTACATTAATCTCAATAGAAATCAAAACTACTATATTTTTTATTCGGAAAATAGCTAACGAGCGTTTCACCTGATTTTTGAAAAGTTCACTTCAGTTCCTTATGTTCAAAACACAATTTAAACTGTTTCGGTTAAAATAATAATTACTTTTTTTAAATAGTATGTTCAGATACCTTAAAATATATAACTCGAAGGGTTTTTAGGAAATATATATATTTTTATTTTGTTGTTTTCCACAGTTACAAAATTTTGGCATTATTTCAAAAACCATATAAAAAATTAAAATGAATATTTTTTTCTTATGAAAATCTTATATTTGACCTAAAATAAGATTATTTTGTAAATTTCCGAAGTTTCTGTAGTGTAGTAAATTTTTGGGACTGAAAGGGTTAAAGATAGTGAGAATCCTGAGCTATACTTACCATAGTTTGCGGCTTCCAGGCGGCCGAGAGTGGCCTGGATGATGCCACATCTTCTGATAGTGAGGACACGCAAGTCCGGCTTGGGAGGCTGGACAGCTTCGAAGTCCTCCTCAACCAGGGCTGCAACAACACAGAAAATTTTAGAATTTGATCAGATTTATTACAAAATTGAACAATTATTATGTATCGAGCTTGTGAATTCAAGTTATTTTGCATATCCCTATATGACCCCTTCAGATTGCGCTGCTAATCTAAGGTTATGATGAGACTAAATGTTAAGACTCTCTTATCGAAAAGTTGCCTTAAACAGCATCAATGCCAGCAATTCCTTAAGAACTTCGTCATTTTTTTATATAAATAAACGACTGATATAAGTCACTTGCGTCGGTATCTATACTTTTGAAGAGCTTGAACATTCTCTTTTATGCCTGCACAATGGCATACCTCGGGTCGTAGAGGGTTATCAAATTCAGATGTACATTTAAAATTTAGATTCAACTTAATTTTTTTTTAATTTAAAGAAATATTATACATTTTAAATGTAGTTAATAGCAGAAGCAGTATTTTGTACATCTTGAACCTAGGTGATTAAGCAAGACTAGATTTTTTTTTGGATTTGAATAAATATGATTAAAAGAAATCAGGCCTAGACACGAAAATTGTGGCTTCACTGATTGGTTATTCGAATTAATATAAAAATAACTATGAAACAACTAAACATTATCAGGATGTTTTGAATATTCTCAATACATACCCATATATGGAATGAAGTTGTTCTCCTTTTCACTTTCTATCTTCATATAGTAGTACAAATGAATGAAGTTATTCTCAGCTGAGAAGACGTTATTCATTTCCTTCAGGTACGTCTTTTTCTTTGGAGAAACTTTCTGAAAAGTAGTGGGGTATTTTAGTAAATAAATTAATAAGCTATTTTTAAATGGATATTGGGGCAAATATATTGCTAATGTTCATAAACAATTCAAATCATGAGGGTCAATCCTTACAAATCACCCTGACCTGTTGCCCACAAAAGGGACTGGGTGAAATTAATAGAGCTAGTAACTTTTTATGACATAAACAAGTGGCAAAAATTTTATATTGTGTTTTGAACTGCTTCCAGAGATGCAGTGCACCAAAGCTGGTCAAAAATTGCATAACAGACCCCTCAAAATATATATGGCATCATTATGATCATTTTCTTTTTTAGCTTATCTTGATATCTATAAAATCAACAGAGTGGCATGCATTGAAGTGAAAGTAGTTTTCAGTCGAAAATCAGATTTGAAGCAAAATTAAAATGGCATCCAAAAAAATTATGAGCTCCAAAATTTTTACTTTGGCGTTTAACTCACCTAGTGTCAGGAAATATATGGTAAAAATATTGGGAAAATCAAAAATGTTGAGCAATAGGTCTGGGTTATTTGTAATGGATTGACCAAAGACCAATTATGTCTCTCGGAGCCAAATCGGTTTCTAGTACCCCCAAGTATAGAGGGGGTTCATATAAACCATTATTTCTATCCCTCACCCACCCCTTAACCAAATTTCGGTCCCAGGTCGATTTTGGAAAGGTTCCACTTTCAGCCCCGGACATTTAAAAATTAACTGCCCACTTATAAACGGCTTTTTAACTTTCCAAAATCGACCTGGGACCAAACGGACCCGGGAAGACGAATGCTAATAAAAACCAATTTGAAATAATTTTTTTTAAGAAACAACAGTTCAAAATCTAATATCTTAACTTATTAATTTTAATTTTGTTGATTTTTATCGCGAAACTACTAAACTAAAACTAAACTTCAATTTGAAAGAATCAGTCAATTTCTCCTAATCCTAGATTAGTCCAAAACGATTAACTAAATTTTTTTTTGATGTTGTAAATTTTGTACTTACTTTCCATGATTTATCCAATCTTTCCACTGTGCAGTGACTCAATGCAGTAAGGATGGCGTGAGTGGCATTGAAATTGTTGCAGGCCAACAGCGCTTTTGCAACTTTGATGAACTTATTGATAGTTCGGGCTCGGACGCGGGGAGTTTCACCGGCCAATATTAAATTAAGGGCCCATAAGTTGACCTGAAAAAAATATAAAATAATTTATAATTTTTTTTAATTTGGGTTTTTCCTATAAACGAAATTTTCATAGATTGCTTCTTTTATATTTAGTGGAACATTACATAAAAATATCTGTGATTGTTTTTCTGTTTATGAACTATGCACAAAATAATTATGGGAGCGTTTTGCGTACTTTTGTTGACCTTTTCAGTCCCAATGTTTTCTTTTTAAAATATAAAATTTTTGAAATAGACTCATTATACATCCATAAGACATAGTTAAAAAACATGGGAAAATCTTAATTTTTTTTAGCTAAAATTAAAGTGAAAAAAATTGGAATCGTACATTTTCGGCAAATAATTGCTTTATATTTAAATATACCATATTATTTTTATTATTTTTTTTATTATTATTGTTATTATTATTTTTATATTTTATATTATTTTTATTTAAATATACCATCGAAGCTTTCAACTTACGATTGGTAAAAGCTTTTCAAAGTTTCAGAAAATCTTGAAGTTCAAGAAGTATAAGTGAAATTTTTTAATAGTAAAATGCTAAAGCGTTTTAGATTATTATTTAAGTATTTTAATTTAGAAAGTGAATATTAGATATTTCTATTAATTAATGCAACTTATTTTTTAAATCAAATATTATATGTATATTTTAATTATAAAAATTACATAAAATAATATGTAATCAAATTTAATGACTTAATTTATGCCCCAAAAAGATTGATGACACACTAAGGTATTATTTTCAGAAATTTAAACTACGATTTCGCTTTTTGCTTACTTCAAAATAGTTCTTTCTTAGAACATGGAGCACCTCTGAGTTTTCACTAACTTCAGGGGACATATAGTCTGGGAGATCCTAAAGAAAAACAATCCATAAATTAAAATACTGAACTTTTTAAACGGTAATAACTAATGAAAAATATCTATAAAAATTAACTTATATGACTGACTACATTGTCATTGTAAATATACATTTTATTAAATGAATTATAAAATGTATGCAAAGATCTCAAACGTTGTATTATATTATAAATACTCCTTTAAAGTGTAAATTTAAGAAAATATACTTGTGCATATTTAAAATCAAAGCTGTAAAATGTTATGCTATAGTTTTAAATATTGTGTTCTATTATTAAGTAACATGCTCCTAATTTTCAATCATTAATAATTCAATAATTAGTAATCTAAATTTCTAAAAAAATAGCAACATAAAAGTTTCGAAAATTGTTAATCTTTATCATAAATTTCAATTATTAGACGTTAGATTCAGTAACTATTTTTACCTCATTTACTTAAATATTAATGACTCAGTGTAGAGTTTTTGTATCGTAATGGTAAATAAAATAAAACCAGCTTTCTAGCAATAAATAATTTACATTTAAAAGAATTAAAATAAAACATTAAACTTACTTGGCGTTTGATCATCTTGAACGCTTCCCAGTCCCTTTTGGTGAGGCATTTCTGAAAGCGAAATAACATTTTTAGATTTAAAATAGTTGACTATTTCCTATCTAAATATAATAAGATAGAATCATAATTATTATATTATTATAATTAAGATATAATTATAAAAATAAAAGAAATCCATGCACACACATACAAGAAGGTAAACTTGGACTAATTCTGAACATCATTCGAATGACTGAGTTTCCAATCTGAATTGTTTCTAATCAAAAGTAACATGTAAGTAAGTATTGTTAACTTATATTTTTTTAATCTATGAATTCTCAATTAAAATTTAATTTTAATTAATAAGTCTTATAGTTCTAAAGATTTGTAGACTGCCCATGTTACCACGTACAGTGATTAGGAGTTTTCGTAAAAAGTAAAAAAAAAAAAAAAGAGCAACTTACTGCTATTGCCTTTGGTTCCAAGTCAATTAAGGCTCCAAACTTTATTTTCTAGAGAGAAAGGAAAAATCATGAACATTAAATGGATAAATTTGAAAAACAGTTGATTCTGGATTTGAATACAATTGACAACTAGACTAAAACACCCGTTGCTTTTTTAAATAAAAGATTAGCTTTTGACATTGTTCCAAAAGCGATGTAGTTATGTAATGTTTTATGTTGTATAGATATGGAACTATTTTAATCTCCTTCAAGATGGTACATATGTATGGTATTGATGGTGGTATTTCTTCGAATGTTTTTTCAGCTAAAATCGACGGCCGAAGTTTTTAAATAAGTTTTTAATTATTTAATTTTTAAAATGTTCCCAATGAAATAATTTTCTAAATTTTTTTTAAATACTTAAGTAGATACAGTTCGAACACTATTTAATGTGTTAAAAAATTAGTATTTCTTGATAAGTAGCGAAAAATTGTCTAATTCGGAAAATATAATTGTCTTTCATAGCATTGGGAATCGGTAAAATACGCCAAACTCTGCATATTAGAAGTTTCAGCTAAAAAAATTATTACATTAAATTTTCTAACTATTAAGTTGTAAAATGAAATTCTTACTTGATCATTAGGAGTTTTGATTTGGCCATCGCCTGAGCCTTGCTCAGTGGGCACTTTCATTGCCTTTGGTTTAAACCAATTTAAAATGGCAGTCATTTTTATATGACGATACGAGTCCAAATTGGCAAAGATTTCAAAACAACTCGGATGTCGAGAAATTAAATTGCGGTATGCAGTTTTTTAAAAAATTGATTTAAAGGTTTGTTGCACTTTTAATGGTATGCAAATAAGTTTAAATAATTATTCGGGATTATGACTTTTTTGACGTACGATATGATCAAAGGTTTTTAACAGAATGGTAAAATTGCATTTTAACAATGATTGTTGTTAATATTTGAGCATTGTTGACTTTCAAGTACAATCTTTAATAATTAAAACGATTGATTTAGAATAAAAGGTAGAACAATTAAAAACTTTTTTTTATTTTTATTGTTCAAAAATGAAAGAAATACCGTAATGGGGTGGGATTTATGCACTTTAACATTGTTATATAAAGTTTACTTATTATTATTATTAAGGGGTGGGGTATAAATGCTAATGATAAATATCGAATACTAATATAATTAAAACGAAATTACTAGGTCAAATATCAACTTATATGCATTTATCTTTTCCGTCGAAATAATTTTTTGCATATAAATATTTTTTAAAAATTACCTTGCATTCCGGAACAGAAAAAGCAGGAATATTCTACCTTCTATACTTTTGAGATGTCCCAACAAATGACAGTTAAATTAATTTTTTTTCAAGTTCTTTTATCTAGTGTTTAAATAATTTTCATGGTTTTTTTTCGTGGTAGTATAAGTAACTTTTATATCACTTAGAATAGTCATTTGTTCACTTTAAAAAAATGTGATCGAAACAGTTATTAAAAACTTCTTTTGATAAGTATTAAAACTTTACACAAACTTCGACATATCGACAAAAACGTTGTCCAAGTTGCTTCCACATAAAGTTTTCTCTAAATTTTCGATGTGTTTTAATCGATGTGTGTATAAACCATACAACTTTTTACTTTATTTTCTACTAGAATAAAATTAGTTATAAAAGACTATCTATAATAATAAAAGAAAGAGTCTATCCGTCGGTCTGTGTGTATGTCTGTGGATCGCAAAAGACCTACTTAGACTGCTCTAAAAAAATTCGAAATTTTTAATATAGATTCCTTTTAATACCTACGTGTGCACCTGAGGCTTAGTTTTTTCATATTTGATTTTGATTTTTAATTAATATAATTAGTTTTAAAAAAACGTCATCCACGTGGGATTGCGGGAAAATAACAGGGCTTGAAAATACATGGACCGGGCCGAAACGGGGGCTTGACGCCATCCTCTATTAGTTTGATTGATTGAGTTTGGTTGAGATATGCGCTCGCCCTAAAGCTGCTTCATCCTCTAATAGTGTTTTTTTTTTAATGCGCATGCACCAACACGAATTAAATTTTGTTTTGATTTTGAGTAAGTAAGTAAGCATGCCTCTAAAAGGAAGCAATGCGAAGTCAACGGGTTCCCAGTAAGGCGGGACCATGCTGCTAGTTACTAATAATTAAAATCAAAGATTAGATAATTAGAACTGATTCCACACAAAATTTCCCCATGAGTACAAAAAAAAACCCGCCAAACTCAGCATTTATGTTCTACTAGCAGTATAATCCCGCCTTGCTGGGAACCTGTTAACTTAATAGAAAATTTGTCGTAAAGATTATTGAAAAGTTGTTCTCTGCTTCAATAAGATTGACTACCTAAAATGTAGCTAAAACAGTGGTTTGTCAGATTCAAACATTAATGTAGAAGAACTTAAGGATACGAAATGTTTGCTCTCCTTCCGTCATTCTGATAACATATTTGGCGCAAAAATGAAGATTCAACAGTCTTTGATAGTTTGATACAGCTCTAGAACACGATGACTTGGTAACAGCCAGAAAAAAAACCCAAATAAACACTTAGGTCAGTGGCACAATTTTGGTAATAATTTTTCGAGAAAATATAGATATAGCTACAAACCCTGACATTATACAGCTCAATTACGATGATCTTGGAGCAACCAACCAGCTTAATTATTTAAACAAAATAAGTTTTACCCATCTGGGGCGTTTTTTGGTAATATTTTATTATGTTTGGCAATGTATTTGGCGAAGAAATGAAGACATAAAATAATCGTAAACGGATCTACCACGATGTCCTTGAATAAATTATTTTTTTAAAAAAAGAATTTAGTTTCTAAAAATAATGACAAAAAGTAAAATAAACTTTTCAAATTTCAATTATATTTTGCGCTTAATTTAATTTCTGAAGACAATGGCAACGCGAAAGAAAAAAAAAATTATCGGATTTGAGCGAAAGTGGTGTATTTTTTCCAGTTATTTTGAATTTTCTATAAAAATAGAACAAACATGAAAAAAATAAGCCTCAGGTGCACACGTAGGTATTAAAATGAATACATCCTAAAAATTTCGAAATTTTCTGAGCTGTCTAGGGTCTTTCGCGATCCACAGACATACAGACACGCACTTTCTTTTATTATTATAGATATTAGACTTGTACACGGGGAGGGGGGGAGGGGGACATACTTAGCCATTTTCATTTACTTTCCTTCGAAAATTCAATAATTATTACTTATCGTTCGCTAAATTTATGTTTCAAATAATAAACTTTTAGAATTTTTGTCCTTTGAATAAACATGAAACACTTGAGATCAACATACGTTATCTTTGGTATAGGGGATAGCGCGTATGCATACCAACCAGTAGGTCTTGGGTTATATTCCATTAGGTTTATATTCAGCTTGCCTTGTCAATGAAGTGTAAAAACATGTATAATACCTTACAGAGTTGTATCTTTCACATCCCTCTAATGCGTGTCAGGTTTTCCTAGACCGTCCACTCGAAATCTCCATTGGGCTCGCGTTAGATGGAAGCTACTTTCATGAAGTAATTACCGTTGAAATAATCGAATAAATGATAAAGCCAATTGATGGTCTTCTAGTTGGACGCAGCATGGCACTAGGCTGGAATATTTTATTACTACTAACTGAATAAGCTTCAGGCTTGACTTGCAAATTTTCAGGCAGCTCGAAATGTGTTCATTTCACTCAATTTACTGTTTGCTGTGATTTCCTGTGTGGCATTTTTGTACAGGGTGCCCGTAAGAAGAGAATGTCCGAGTTTTAATGGTATGTTGCAGGACTTTATTTTATACTAAATATAACAAATCATACATGAAATTTAAGGAAAACTAACCTAGTTTTTCCTATAAGTACTCAATGTGTGCGCCTTAAGTGATACGGCACACATCCAAACAAAAATGCAGTTCTTCCCATGCTGTCTTCAGCAAGTGCGAAGTAATGGAATTGATGACACTGCAACTGTAAAAACGATGTAGCTGTATAAGAGCGCATGCGCTTATCTGAAACTGCTGGAGTTATTCTTTATCTGTCACCTTCAACCACAACTGTGGAATGATTACAGCTGATACTATTACAATTTTAAACTCCTTCTAAAGTTCTTTTATGGACACCCTGTATAAAAAACATCAGAATAAATTGTTAGAACTTAATTCATATTCCTGGAGGGGAGGGATTCAAAATTTAAAAATTTTTAAGTACTGTTTTTCTCCCTTCTTTTCTTTCTTTTTCAAAATATCTGAATGAGATTGTTTCAAATGATGTAACTCTCCAGTTTTAATTTTTTTTTAAAAAAATATTTCTGTGATCTTATTGGCTGTCTCGTTTGCAATCTCAAAATGCTAGATTTATAAATCAAATTAATTGTATATTTGAGTTGATAGATTTTGATTTAAAAAATTAAATGTTTTGTATAATACCTTTGTTTTTTAAAAAATAAAATAATTTTTTATGGTTAAAAATTTAAAACATTGTTTTTTACTCTTTAATTTTCCAGAAAAAATTTAATTGTGCAAGTAATTCTGAACTGAACAATCTTTTCTGTCACATAGTGGGGCTATATGCCTGGTTGGGGTTAAATACAGGGTGAGGCAAACAAAACCGGCCCGGAGGTGGAGATAAGAATGCGACAGAAATGTTGCCAAGTCAAAAACCACTACAAAAATAGGTTTGCTAACTGAAGCTTTTGATCGCTTCAATATTAAGCCCAAACAAACGCTTGGCGACTTATTTGCCGGCAACTACGCTATGGTTAGAAAAGCTAGTTGAAATGAAATATAAACAAGGTTTGTAGGGCTGATCAAAAAAGTTCCCACTTGTGATTATTTCGGTTGTTATTTATCCTAGAGAATCGGACCTTTTTGTTTTTGGTAATACAAAACATTCTATATTGATTGCAAGACACAAAATTTGCATTATGGGGCGTCTTTATACAATACGAACCAAGATCTGAATTCACCACTAGTCTATGAGTAGCTCTAATGCGAAGCTAATCCAATCCAACCAATGCAAAAACAGGTTTCAGGAGGCTTCAAGATTTTTTCTCGCCAATCATTTCTACGTATTCCCATCTCTAGATCGGGGCCGGTTTTGTTTGCCACACCCTGTATATACATAGTTAAGAATAAGATGGAAATGCTGTTGGGCAAAAACTGGTTTTCCAAGTGAAGCCATTAATCAATTCAATTTCTTTGTCTACAAAATGTATCTATGTATTTAAATTCTTTGTCAGTCTTATTAAGTATTTGCATGATTCTTTTAGTTTATCATTTGTGAATCTGTGGAAGGATCTACAGTGCCTGCTGTTTTAAACCCGCTGTCAGAATCTTCAGCCATTATATCTATTGTGGATCCTAATGTATATTTCCCAAACCTCTCTGACTTTCCAAAGAGCTTAGGAAAGTCATTTGAAAATTTTAACTTCTCAGAAATCAAAAACAGTCTTCTTATGTCAAAACCTTGTGATACTTTGATACATGAAAACAGTGGTTAGTGTTTTTCTTTTTAAAAATTTCTATCATTTTATAAGCCTTAAATTGTAATAATTTTGTATAGTTATCAAAATTTATACAGTTTTGTTTGGTATTAAGCACTTTTGTCCATTTCTACCTTAGTGACTAACTAACAAATTTAAATTATATGTTTACAAGAAAGTAATAATATTTTCTTAAAAACTAATTGTTGTATTTTACTTTGAATACTAAAAACCAACCTAACTGCAAGTTTTAAATTTCAGTATGTTTTTGAAAAATATTTCCGCAATTTTATTTTATATTAATTGAGGAAAAAATATAAGTTTTAAAAACTATTTAGCTTATTCTAATTTTGTTTTCATAATTTTATCTTTTAAGAAATAGACGTAAAACCATTTGGAGATCCTTCGAATTCAAACTTGAAATCCTTTCAAATGGAATGCACTGAACCTTGGTTCGAACCTGCTCCGGCAGTTTGTTCAGCTTTGCCAGAAATGAAACAACCTCAAAAATGGTAATACCCATATATATCTATGTTTCTCTTTATTTCCTTTCTCAATTCATGTAGAATTGTTTATGATATTTTGTAAGTTTGTTGTCTCTTTATTATTCAAACAATACTGTAATAATAATTTCTACAATAAATTTTTAACAAACATTGAAACAATCAATTCATCAATTTTGCATTAAAAAATTATTCATGGTCAGCCGCCCAGCCTCCTACTCTACTCTTTGTAATTTTACACTATTTGCTATTTAATTAAACACATTTAAAGTAGAAGAAATTGAAAATCTTGAATATTTCATGAGCCTTTATAAAAAATGTATATTTTAATATAGCAATAAAATAATTGTAGTGAACATTTGTTTAATCAGATTGTACATTCTTAACTATAATAGTTATTTTTAAGCATTGATACTTGATTTTTGTTGTTGTTTGTTCTATAAATTCATCTTTGTTGCAGTGCACCTGAGATGCTGACCTTTCGTGATAAATTAGGTAGATTCTACAAAGATTGTAAAAATCAGAAAAAAGGTGCTACGGAGATTGTCGAGAAAGAAATTCCTGGTAAGGATAACTTTTGTATTCTAAATGATTATTATCGGACGTAGTTTGTTAGCCTGGCTCTTAATAGCTATTTTAGTCATGCCCATTTTCATAATTGTTTTTACAAATGAGACATGTTATGTAAATATAAAATAGCAGTAAAATAAAAGTTGAGCATTCATGTTAATATTAGTTTAATTGTACACTATTTCCTAGAATATATTTTACAAATTTTATGAATAGTATGTGATTAAATAAATATATTTGATGTCTCTTTTACAATGTATGATTTTTTCCTTCAATTAGTTTTCTTGTATATATTTTAATTTAAAAAAAGTAGTTGCCATTTTTTTCTTTAACCTGTTTTATTTTTTACAAATTTTGGTGTCATTTTAATTATTGTCTTCCAGTAGTAAAAATAGGCCCAGATCAAACAGAAAAAGAATTAGAGGAAATGGAGGAATTGTATAAAGGTAAGAAATTGTTTAAAATAGTTAGTATACAATAATTTAAAGTTGGTTGCTTTAAAATTTTATTATTTTTTCCAGCTGAGAGACTAAATCATTCTCTTTTTTTGGTTTGTCCATATGCTTAACATATTTTAAGTGACAGTATACAGTTTTACAGAAAAATAATTTCATTTCTTGCTGCCAAAATTCACATATTACAAAAAAAAAAACTTGTTACTTGAGTTGTGTTGAAATATTTGTACTCTTATCTTAAAGTGGTAAAAAATATGATAAATCTGAATAACATTCTTAACTTAATTTTGTTTTCAGCTGTGTTTTACAACATTTGTTTTACAACATTTGTTTTTAATTTAGCAAACTATAAAACTATATATTTGTGTATTGATGACTTTTTAAAGACATTTATGCCCTTTCACAAATGGTATAAAATTTCTATTTTTGCAGGAAATACATTGGTTTCACGTTTTTGTGTCTTTCCATATCATCTTTTGCATTGTATTACAATTTCTTGTACTTAAGACTTTTTAAGTACTTATTTAAAAGTATTTATAAGCACTCGTTCTAAGGTCATTAAGATTTCTCAAATTTTTTCATCTTTTACAATTCACTTTAGGCATTAAAAAGTATTAGCTTTTAAGCATTAATATTAAAAATAAATCTATGTTATATACCTCTGATTCATAAAGTTAACTTTAACAATCATTTAGTTTAGTTTTGTACAAGTCATATAGAAATACTGTTACACAAATTTGTACTATTTTCCCGTTAACTTTTAATTATTTTTGTTTTCAGATATCAACTATGAAGAATTAATTTCAATTTTGAACCAAACATATGATGTTGCTTTAAAAAACGGAAATGTTCTACATTCAGCCAAGAAAATAATAAAACTTGCTTCAATTTTTTTCTTTAAGAAGTCTATAATATCTTATGAGGTTTGTAATTTTAAAAGTAATTAGCGTTGTAGTTTTTATAACATAACTCCCAATGTTATGTAAAGTCTTTTTTGAAAAAGGTTCATTGTAATTGTATTTTTTTTTAATAGGAGAGCATGAAAAATTTTATGCAGGAATATTTTTGTTTGACTTGTAGAAAAGTCATTGAAAAATACAAATCTGATCTTGATGAAGATGCATCAACTAAAAAAGTTAATGAGTAAGTTTGCAAATTCTGATCGTGTATTTTATTGATTTAAGAAATGGCTTACCCAGGAGAAACATAAAAGATATAGAATTTGGCATGTTTTATAATTTGCTTTAGCTTCAAAGAATATTAGCTTTTGAACATCAATATAAATAAACACAATTATATTATATCCATCTAATACATTTACAAAATTAGATAATTTAAAATGTCTATAATGATCTAATGCAATGTATTACTTGAGTGAGGATTAAAATAAAATAAAAACTATTGTAAATCTTCAAAATGAATTAATACTTTAATTCAATTTAACTTCAGTATAAATTACTTGAAAACTATTCACATGGCATAACTCCTAGTATATTGTATTAATTTCCAAAAAATCATGGAAGTTATATTAGGTTATGAATTGAGTTGTATATTGGTTATGGATATATTTCAGGTGTCAGTTACAAGCCATTTTAGCCCTTGAAATGGAAGTGCTTTTTCCTTCAACTGAGGCTTCAGTGTGTGCTGACAATGTAAGTGTTCTTAACCCTTTCAGTCCCAGTGATGCCATTTGGCATCATCACATTCAATATTTTTTTCAAAATTTTTATGTGGCGCTATGACACCCAAACACACATCATTCGATTCTTCATACTTTGTTCTATCAGACAATATTTTACATTAATCTCAATAGAAGTCAGAACTACTATTTTTTTTATTTGGAAAATAGTCAACAAGCGTTTCGCTTGATTTTTGATAAGTTCACTTCAGTTCCACATATTTAAAACACAATTTAAACTATTTCGGTTAAATAATTACTATTTTTTTAATAATATGGTCAGATACCTTAAAATATATAACTCGAAGTGTTTTTAGGTAATATATATATTTTTATTTTGTTGTTTTCCACATTTAAAAAATTTTGGCATTGTTTCAAAAACCATATAAAAATTTCTACTGATTTTTTTTTCTTATGAAATTCGTATATTTGACCTAAAATAAGCTTATTTTGAGAATATCAGATGTTTCTGTAGTGTAGTAAATTTTTGGGACTGAAAGGGTTAAACAAAGTTTTGCTAACACATTATTAATTAAAGTTTAATAGTGTTATTATTATATAATTTAAACATTTGCCTTTCAATCAAATTATTTGATTTACTAGGTGTTAGGTCTCCCAATTCAAACTCTACATACATTAATCCGGGCAAAAAATAATATAAAATTAACTAATATCAAGACTTGATTTAATTTACTATATGTTTCCTACTGATATTGATATAAGTTTTTGTATTAACAAGGCATAATATTTCATATACACTGCAATGTGGTATTTTACAAATGTAGAATGTTTGTGAACCATTTGTGTGTGTTTGAGTTATTTAAGAAGTTTATATAAAACAGTATTATTAAAGCTTTATTAGTTTTAATTGATGCAATTTCAAAAGGGCAACTTTGAAAACCACTGTATATAAAAGTATTAATGCAAAATTCCAACACCTTTACATTTGATATTATCAACACTAATAATTTGGTTAGTTAATAACAAATGTCAAACAAGTTAAAAAAAATTTGAACAGCTATAAAGTTCTTTTTGTTTTTAAGTATTACAGCTATAAAGTTCTTTTTGTATTTAGGTCAGGTCCTTCCTAGGTGTTCTTTCTTTCAATAGTACTCCAACTGAACGTAACAAATTTCTTTGTGAGGTTTTAAAAGAAAAGTAAGTTATTAAAATTCTATAAGCTTATTCTTTACAACTTAAGAATTCCCTTACCATAGCCAACCACCATATTTTTTTAAAAAATAACTTATCAATTGTAAAATAATTTAATAGATACTTCAAAATGCTTATAGAACCTCTGTACAAATTAGTAAGTAATTTTACAGAAATTTCATGTACAGTGTAACCTAATTGTATCAATCGGTCAAGTGATCATGATGTGTTTATGGCATTATAAACGAGTAACATTATAAACAAAGTTGAATATTAAGTACAGGAAATCATGTAAAATATGTATTATGTACTCATATTATTAATTGAAGTTGTAAAATGACTTATATTGAATAAATTTTGACCCGATGTGACCCATTAGAATTTGTTTTATCAGAATAATTTGTAAATTGTAGTGTAGGAGACGAATTACATTATTTTTTTTAAGTAACTCAGTATTTTGGATATCAAATAAATGTATATTTGTAACATTATAACTTAAGAGTTAATTAAAAATTGTCTTCATAAGCAAGATATTATATTATAACAATAAGGTCTATCGTAAATTCAAGGGACAAAATGTTTCAGGCATTATAAAGGAGTTGTCTTTGTAAACGAGGCTGTTGTAACCAAGTTTGACCATATATATACTGTTAGATTCTTATATAATAAGCTTAAACTTCAAACAAGTTGGTTTGTTACAGAATCTGTCACTTACACCGCTTCCACACAACATTTACGCTCAGCAGGAAACACACTAACAACACCTCAGAAAGAAATTCGTCAAACAGGGTCTTTAATTAGTTCTAATTCAAACTTTTGTAAGCCAAAATTAATAATTTTCTTTAATCTTCTTTTGCAGATTTGATAATTAATCTTTTTCGTTTGCTATTTTTTTTTTTTGAAGTTCGAAGAATAATGATGTATTTTTTAAATTAATACCATTTTGCAGCCACAAGTTTACATTTAAAAAAATAAATTAGTAAAATTGTTGCTTTAAAAAAAAACGAAACTTAGCCTATTTTTTATGCAAATTAAGAATTTTTTATGCATCTTTCTTTATTGATATATTATGAACCTTCAAAACAACTTTTTTGTGCTATTACAACAATCTAAATTGAATTATATCACAAAAATAAATATTTTTTCAAAAATTTTATTTTTATTTTAAACAAAGTTTCTCGTACATTTGATGTAATGGCAACAGTGAAAATATTGAATGCAAATGGAATTTGCATGTTATTTCAATGTAGATTAAATTTTTAGTTATTTAAATGTTAAATAAACTTATAATTTAAATATCTTAATGAAATTTGGAATGTAGAATAAGCTGATTTTTTGCTTCAAAATGACGTATCCCACTTGTTTGTGAGACTTGCGGTTCGTTCTGTGAAAGTGGGTAACAGACGGACGGACTGCACGATTATATGACCTTCCACTTTTTACGTTATAAACGTAGTGTGGAAGCTAATGTTATGTATTTTTAATGGTAAAAAATATATTTTTTTATCCACATAATTTAACCTACAACCACTTTATTTAATAGAAATACTTTTATACTTTTTTTAATAGTTATTTCTATTTCCCAGTTACATTGACAAACTGTACGACATTCTCCTTGAAATCGGCGATGAACTGGTGATGCCAGAAGAGGATTCTGTTGAGAGTGGGAACGAGGACAGTGTGATGAGCAATCCCTTGGGATCTGTGGCCTCGTCTAACATGTCTGTTCGATCAAATTCTAGTACATCGAGTAGAGGGGGCAATAGGTAAAAAATATGTTAATGAATAATAATTCAGTTGTTTTATCATTTTAAGGCCCAGTGGCTTAGTGTTAGTGTTTCGCATTGACACGTCACAAGTCCAGGGATCGAATCCCGGATTGGGCAAGGTTGACCCATCCTTTCATCCCTTGAGTGGGTCGATAAAATGGGTACCAAGCATGCTTAGGAGCTAAAAACTGGGGGTTCCGTGTGAGGCTGACCACCTTACCGGGACAATTGCCTAGCACCCCAGAGCCCTAGGTCACGAAAGCTGAAATGAGCAACTCGGGCCTTGGCCTAGCAATGGGCTGTTGCGCCGAGGAGTTTGTTTTATCATTTTGTATAATTTATTTTTGTTTTTCATTGAATGGTATTATCGCCTTGCAGTGGTTATAGCTCTGGATTTGCAGAAAGGTGTGGTTGTAAATTGAACCTAATTCAAGTCTTGTGATTTGGTGAAAACCTCTTAGGCTGTGTGTTAAAATAAATTATATGCTATTATAATGAATGCAGATTTGTATGTATGAAAGGATTATTAGAGATAAAATGAATGGTAAATTATTATTTTACCTTTGGGGAAATGATATTATTCATTTTTAATCTTCCAATCGGGGATTCCTTAAGAGTTTTTTAAATATTTGTTTTGGCTAAATCTGCAGCAATTATTAATTTGATTTATGCTGAATTATGCATTTTATTTTTTAAAAAAATTGCAATTTAACTATGCTTTAATCTAATCATATGCATTATTGTTTTTTCAGGAAGCTGATTAAGAAACGTAGTTATATATCAGACACAAACAAAAGCAGACAAGTTCTACTCCCAGCAAAATCGCCCAAAAGAAAAAAGGTAAATTACAATTGAAAATGCATGCAATATCTTTAATGTGTAATGTATGATTACTGAATGATATCAATTTCTATTTAATCTTTAGCTATAGTATTTACTCTAAAGTAAGTTGAAACAAATGATAGAATTGCAAGATTTGTTCATTAATAATATTGTACTATATTTAGATACTCAATTATGCAATGCGTAAAATTATAAAATTTTACAAATTTCTATGTTTTATAGGCTAAAAGCAGTTTCATTTCTTCTGAAAATAATCCCATACGATATTCTCCACGACTGGCATCCAAAAAGAAAAGAAGCAAATACAAAACTGTCGACACCAAACCTGAAACAGCACGACGGAACCTTTTCCCAAAAGGACAAAAACCACACACGCCTAGAACAAGCAGTGTTAAGACTCCGAAAAAGAAAAAAGCTCAAACACCTAAAAGTGAGTGAGGTTATGGGCATTATTTGCTTAACTAATTGTCAGTTTGACTAACAAAGAAACAAAATTAAAGTACAAAAATAAACTTAAACTCAAAATTTAACTTTTTTGAATCAAACATGAAAGAAATGGGAATGAAAGTCTATATTCGAAAATATGGTTCAATTAAAAGGCAATAGTCAAGCTGTACTAGCTAAACTGTAATAGTTGCATATTACATTACGTCGCTGAATTTTTTTATGTGAATGTAATATTTTTGTATGAAAATTTCATCTATAAACAAAGTTATGAAATTGTTAAATGCATGTTTCTTTGGATTTTTTTCAACTAATTTTATTTTTTTCTCTAGCTCATCATGTTTTGAAGACAAATTTTGTTCCTGAAACACCTTCATACAAGCAAAATCAATCTGCTCTGCAACGGAGAAAGTCGCAAATGGACATTACTAGTCCAAACTTAGAAGTTGCAGAATCGCCTGTAATTGCCAAGAACTCAACAGGTAAGGATGATCAAAAAGTTAACATAATTATAAAATCGCATTATTACTTTCAATTACTAATATGAAATATAAGGTAATTAAAGTATTGGGGCGAGGTTTAAAATCCCAAGTGGGAGTTTTTGTGTTTTTTACATGTTTTAAAGGGATGCTCGTTATAAAATTGTAGTTTCTGAACATTGATCTGTCTGGCAGTCTGTCATAATTTCCGACAATCTGCAGAATTTCTGCAGCTCTAACTAAAAGAGCTATGGACTTCAAATTTGGTACTCGAGTTCCCAGTACCTGTCAAATCCAATAAAATTTTCCAATATTTAAAAGGAAAGAGTGTTAAGTTTTATCAAAATTCTTTAAAAAAATGTGATGGTATTAAAATATAAGTGTTGGGACAACATCCTTTTTCCATTGACTAGTGCAAAGATTTAGATTTTTTTTCCGTTTTAGGCTCAAGCATATTAGACAGACTCCAAAAACTGAAAGAAAACAGGATATTATCAAACCCAAGGCCAGAATTCCAAGCTCCTTCAGCCGCTAGTTGTAGTTTCCAGCCCCTCCGAACGCGTAAAAGACGCCTTTCACTCAAACTATTTTCAACAAGTCCTACTGCCCGGTTGGGACTGAAGAAATGCAGCAAAAGACTTTTTGACCAGATTTCACCTAGAGTGTTCCCTATGCCTGCCAAAAAGATGAAGCTTTAAGATAATACTGCAAGATAATGGTGCAAGTGCTGGTGAAAGTAGTAATCAAGAAGCGCACGCGCCCAAGAAATGGCATCCTATTAGATAAGACCCCAAGTGGGTCGAAAATTTTAACTTTCTTAATGTAAAGAATCTATTTATTTATAAATTATTTTATTATGAATTTCACACAAAAAATGTGACTTGATTTTGGAATATTTCAATTGTTATGACTGATTGAAGATTTTTATATGTATAAAAATTTTTTTTTCTTTATATTGTTTGCATTGTTAATGAATATATCTTGAGCCAAGGAAAATCTTCTGTTATTAAACACAGTTGGAATTATTTCTTTACCAATCGGGTTTTTTTTATGTTTCTTTTAATTGATGCAGCAGATTCTATTGTTTTTGTTTTATTGTGCTTGAAAGGTTTCATATATTGGAGGTAATTGTTATGTATTATATTGGTAATGTTAAAGGTAAATTATTTTTTTAAATAAATCGAATCCAAAAAAAAAATTCTTTCTCCCCCAAAAATAGTCATAACTTGATATTCATTGCATTGTAACTTTCTTGAAAAAAAATCAATTGCTGTAGATATGCAAGAATAGCATCTGGAAAATATCCGTAATAAATATAAAAGTGTGGGGGAATCCCGCCACCCCTTGTATCTCGCCAGCGGTGTGTGTGAGATGGGGTCTGTGAACGCTGACCTGTAGCAGGAAGCAAAATAATTTCTAGTAGATATGTTAATGGCAGTGCGGTGTGTTGGTGTAAAGTTATTTTAAAAATACGGTTTTTAGTGATTTTCATCTAATTTTGAGCCTTATGAAATAACAGTGGTGGCCAAAAGTGTGGACACTTTTTGAAAGTTTCATGTGTTTCAACAATTACCTGTGCTCTTGTATCCATTAAATTTCGCTTAAATACAAACATTTAAATATTAAGTTGAAGGTAATTTAATGTAGAATTTCATTGAAAACACAGAATTAAAGTATCTGTATTACAAATAAAGTTATGCTCATTTTAGTTGAACAAACAAGCACAATCAAAGGATTCTCTTATGCTGAAATTGCAATACAAGTTGGTGGTTCAATGACTTGCAAAACTAAGACAGATCATACTATTAGTTTCATAACTTATTCGTAATACAGATATTGTAATACTGTATTTATTTTTAATTCTACATGAAATTACTTTGATGATGTTGTGTCCATGGATATAGATTATATGGGACGAAAGGTCTCATAGACGGCTTCAGCGATCTGCACACAGTGGTTCTCATAAAGATAAAATTATTTTTAATTTGATATACAATTGTTTAATTTGATATACAGTTAATATATTCTGTAATCACACAAAGTTGAAAAATATGAAACTTTCAAAAAGTGTCCACACTTTTGGCCACCACTGTATATAAGAAATAAGTGCTGTCTATGCCATGCTGTTTTACCGAGGTAATGCTGCCACATCACTCCGGGGTTATGCCGCCCACAGAAGGATGGTGGCATAACCCGCAAAGTAGAAATTTCATATATTGGCCCTACAACCTATTGGTTTTCGTTCCAGATGCCCCGTATCCGGAAAAGAATAGGAATAGACCAACGAAACTTTAAAAAAAACCTGCCCAGTTCGATGCAAATCAAAAGTTAATAAAAGTGTAGCTGTATCCTGTACAATTTGCCATTCCAATGTTAATTAAACCTATTTTAGTACTATATGTATTTCTTTATTATATCATTTTCTCTTATTCATAGATTATTTGCTTTGTTTATTGATGTAGCGGCATTATCCCAGGTACCAGTGTAATTCTGCCACTGTGCAAGCTTTTAGAAAAAAAAACCAATTTTATTCAGTTTCTTTTTAAGATTTAAATTTTTAAAAATCCCCTCAAGATAGTTTATGAACTGAAGTATGCTATGCTCATTACTATTTACATTAATTGCAACACAATTATGCATAAAAATTCAATTTCCCTTAAGGTGGCGCACAACCACAAAAAGAAGAAAATCGAAAGAACATGGAACTTCATTTTCACAAACCCAGAGAGAAAGTGCGTTCTGGGGCAACAATTGGCATTTATTATAAATGCGCAGATCAGGGCCACATTTCTAAATAGGCTAAGTAGGCTGTAGCCTAGAGCGGCAAATTTTTTGGGGCGTCAAATTTTATTCCATTAAAAGCGGCATTCAGCATAAAAATTATTAGTATCTTTATAAAAAAAATGTAAGAAAAAACACACAAATAATTAACATTAATGCGTAAATCGTAAACGTATATATAGTACTAATATTTAGTAGTGAATATGGTAGTTGTAAGAACAACTGCAGATTCCCCCCCGGATTTGGAAGTTGAAAAAAAATAGAACAGTTTAAAAAATTCGCCTATTATTTCTCTTTTGATTTAGAGTGCACATAGATGATTTCAATATGTAGAAAGAAAAAATAGTCGTGATAACTATATCTGGAGGCAAATTGATAGTAACCTATAGGCGGCAATTCTTTAAATCCGGCCCTGGCGCAGATAGCCAAAGGTTATTTTTTTTTTATCGATAATACATAGATCGCTACTCGGCAATTTCAAATCAATTGTGTTTGTAAACAATGAAAGACCTCGTGAGTGACTTTTCACAGCTGATTGGTTTGAGTTCTTTTAAGGGGGACGTTTTCCTCTAAAGCTGTTCTATCATGCCGTTTGTTACTATTTTACTGTTAGTCGTCTATTGTAAATTTAAACAAAAAAAAATTGTAATTATATGCTACACAACTCACAATTTATATTTTCTAAAGTTAATAAGAAATTCGATGAGCAAGAACAAAATCAAATTTGGTACTCAAGGATAGTCATGTTTTTTGCAATAAATACGCTTAATATATTACTACTTAAATTCCTTAAATTAGCTACACTCAAGAAATACTTGAGAAATAAACCGTTCAAAAATAAATCATTCATAACATTAAGCAGTAAGCTCGAAAAGAATTAACGAAAATACTGCTCGAATAACTAAAAGAACTAACAGTTTTGTTTAGTAAAAAAAAAGCATGTGAAAAAGAACCATTAGTTGATGTCTTTTTATTTGACAGTTGCCAGATGACAAAAGTGCATCTTTGTGATTAGTTTGCAGCTGTTTTAGTTCACGAGATAAATCATGAGAAATTTGATTACCAGAGTTGTAGAAATGAGTTTATTTATATTTTTTTGCTAATCTTTAGAGAATTACTTATCTTTGCGATAATTTTGCATGTGCCTGCAGTTTAATTACCGACCATACGTGTTTCGTTAAATGTAACTGTAACTGCAATTATTGAAACAGGATTCGATTAAAAGAAACGCACTGACTTATCACCCGCCAGGAAGTGGAAGTTAGCCTCTTCGACGCATGCGCATCAGCCTTCAATACTCGGCACCGAAGTTGGCGACTTCTAAGTAGTTGGCGATGGCGATTTATTTTTCGCAACAACCCATGTCGGCCGCCTTGAAGCTCGTAACTCGTAACGTTATATTTTTTTTGTTGAGTTTTTCGAACGTATTATGCAGATTTAGTGCCATAACTAATAAAAATATTAATAATTATTATGTGTTTATATTTTAAGGAGTCTAAGGTATGTACTTACTTTTATTAGTTTGAAAAATTGAATCTTCTACCTGTATGCACGTGGTGAGTAATGAATGAAATTTGTGTAACTTCTTTTGCTTAACTATGTTTTACGATCAAATTAATTGCCGTAGAAATTAATGCTGTTCACCATTAATCTTGAACATGTGTTTTGCTAGTCAAAAGAAATGTCTAAAATTCCTCAGCTACAAATAACGCTGGTCTGAAGTATTGTGTGAAAATATGTAAATAACAATTTCACAATGCCGATGTAATATAGATTTCGCTAACTGTATATTGTAAAATGCTTGTAAATTGAAATGGTTTAAAATTATTCCATAGCATGCGTTGCAAGTTTAATAATTGACTAAAGTGCAAGTTAAATAACATTCTCTTTTTGTAGGATGCTGCTCAAATCGGTTTTATATCAAATATGGGCAGTAGTAATGAAAATATAAGTAAATAACAGTCATTTAAATTTTTTTCTTTGTGATTCTGTATTGTCTGATGCGAAAATTTTCTACATTAAATGCTTAAATCTCTCAACTCAAAATAAAATGTTTTTATTTGATAAAAATAACTTTCTTGAAGAAAACCCATGCCTAGAGTTAGAGAACTGCATGAAGGATTTGCAAAAACTTTTCAATTCTTAAGGATTTTTCCCCCATTCTTTGTATGATGATTTTGGGATGTTAGTTCTTGTATTTATTGATATAAAATGACCTTAACAATGACGTAAGTAAAAAAAGCCGCACTGTCTTAACAGACGAAAGAATGTAACTAAATTGGAAGTGTCGTCATCGATGCATGTGCAATCAGCCTACCATGAAGAGCACAAGGTCAGATATTCTTCTTTTAGATTTCTAATTATTAAGTGTTCTGAAAACTGCGAATAAATCTTCTGATAGTATGCACATGGTGAGTAAAACATGCATTTTGATGGTTTAAAGAATAATAGCATAATTTCCACAGGTTACCACTAAGTTGGATTATTACGTCAAATTGAAAGTGTAAGTAAAAGAGTTACAAAATACAGCTATTATATGTTCATGTGGGTTTTCTATGATTAATAATGGATATATCCTAATGACCATCCTCTTTGATTTGTCCCAAATTAAAAGATAGTGGCATCTCATTGCAGTTTGGTTTTTCGGAATCCATTGTGGTGAGTAAGTAACACACTAAGCATGTATTATTTATAATGGAAAAATCAAGATAATAAAATATCTGTGTATAAATTTGAGAAGTAGATTCGTCATGTCGTCATCGATGCATGTGCAATCAGCCTACCATGAAGAGCACAAGGTCAGTATATTCTTCTTTTAGATTTCTAATTATTAAGTGTTCTGAAAACTGCGAATAAATCTTCTGATAGTATGCACATGGTGAGTAAAACATGCATTTTGATGGTTTAAAGAATAATAGCATAATTTCCACAGGAGGTTAACTACTTAGGCCACTTAAGGTTACCACTAAGCTGGATTATTACGTCAAATTGAAAGTGTAAGTAAGAGTTACAAAATACAGTTATTATATTAAAGCTCTAGATTAATGGTCGGCAGTCGCCAACTGGAGACTATTACACCAAAAGGCTACCTAAAAATCGAACCCCAGTCGCCAAAAGTGGCTATCATATTTTTTAATTTTTGTTCAACAAATAATTAATACTGAAGCTGCATTTCTAAAATAATAATAATAAAACGCTCAGATTCGATTCTGTCGGAAAGAAAGACTTGATGACAGTTGTTACTTGTCGGTGAAATTTTCCCCTCATCATTGGCCGGTGTTTTGTGTGGATGTCACTGAGTCGGCCTCCGTGTGACGTAAATGGAGCTGGGCGACAAAAATCTTAAATGCAAATTTGATTTTCAAATCTTGCTTTACGATCGCGGCAATTTACAAGTGATTGATTTACAGCTGATTAAGATCTCAACTATTCCTTTAAACGATTCTGATATGAGAAAATTTCATGAACTATTATGGCGATTCGAATTCTCCGAAACTAATAGTATATAGTTTGTACATAAATTAATTTTCTTCTTTTAACAATGGCCAATCACATAATACTTACATATTTGGTATGATCCTTTTTTTACTGTCAATCTTTTTTATCAAAAATGTCTTTAATAAAATTGTTTTGTGGAAAATCGCAGTTTATTTTTGCCTTATATACTTAAATTTGAAACTGGCTACTATAAATCCAAATGTGGCTATCATTTTTTGTCATTCTGGTAGCCACTGGCTACTATTAAAAATTCCCAGTCTAGAGCATTATATTATATGTTCATGTGGGTTTTCTATGATTAATAATGGATATATCCTAATGACCATCCTCTTTGATTTGTCCCAAATTAAAAGATAGTGGCATCTCATTGCAGTTTGGTTTTTCGGAATCCATTGGGGTGAGTAAGTAACACACTAAGCATGCATTATTGATAATTTAAAAATCAAGATAATAAAATATCTGTATAAATTTGAGAGGTAGATTCGAGCAAATTTCCTTGACACTAAAGTTGCTGTTTTTTGCATTGCAAATTATAAGTTGTGAGTAGAAAAGATGTCATTTATAGATTTAATAGTTGTGTCCCAATTTTTTTTTTTTTATCGCACTCTCTTGTCCACCAGGAAGCGGAAATTGGCCTTCCAGGATGCGGTTGTTAATTTAAATAGTTCAGATTGTAGAACTAAAAATATAATCCATTTATTGGTATTCATGGTTTTTAATTAATAAGAATATATTTAATTTAAAGAATAAATTTGAAATATTCTTCATTTTAAGCTTATATTGTTTTTTAAGTGACAAGTAAAAAAGTCGGTAATCAAATTCCCAAGAATATGCAAGATAGTATGCAATTATTGCCTTAACAAATTTTAAACTTTTGTACATTAATGCAATGCGTCTAAATTTTCGAGATATTTGATGGCAGTATTATTACTTGTACTTGTTCTCTTTAAATTAACAGGAATTTTTCCTCGGTTTTAAAAGTTTTGACAGTAGAATATTATTTAAACAATGTATTTACATCATTATTATTTGTATTAAATCACAACTGCTACTTCATTAATATTGAGTTCAATATTGTTTGTTAAGTCTAGGAATTATTCAGTTAAAAGTTTTAAAATGTATAATTCTGCTCAGCTAATTTCTATAAAATTGCAGCTGTTTTGTTCATATTATGTGTAATATATACAATAAATATTTGTTTGCATAATAAAGTGAAATTTTTAAAATGTTGTTTCTTATCTGTGTGAACAAAATAAAAAAAAATTTTATTGTAAACTTCGATGAAAAATAAAGTCAAGCTAATATAAAATTTTATATTTGTCAGTTCATTACCATTAGAAAGAATGTATTTTATGCATTCAAATTTATTAATGGAATTTTTTTTAAAATCTTAACTTGATTTTAATAATATCTTACAAATGATTTAACTTAACTGTCAAATGGTAATAAATTTAAACAAAATTTCTCGATAATTTGAAAGAAATTGATTTCCATTGTAATTTTTGTACTTTTTAATTAGCCAGGTTCAGTGGTGCCTATAAGTACTGGTTGAGGGGGTTAAAAAAATAAAACATTTTTTCGTGCTAATTGATAGTAGATAGTCATCTTTGTTATCAGTGGATTAAGAAGCTGCTATCATACCCTGTTTTCTTAATACTTCATATGTTTCATTCCTGAATTATCGCAGAAAGGTATAAATAAAATAATACAAAACACAATATGAGCTTGGAATAAAGATTAAAAAATTAGTGTTTTCCCAAGTAGAACATTGTCCTTTTTTAAAACTTATCATCACTAGCTGTATTTCTGCTTATCTTCAATTGATGAATTCAGGAGATTTTGAAAAATTCTGGCAATTCAATAATTTGTTGTCAACAAAATGCATGAATGAAATACGAAAATGATATTTTAAGTTTTTATTGCTTGTTGAAGTATGTCAGCTTATGCTGTGCTGGATATGTAACCTTAAATATTAGTTCAGTATTGCTAATAAATGCATTATAACAAAAGAGATCTTTCAATAAAGCAGTTGCTTTCCCTTATATTCTAAGATTTTAACTTATCAGAATATAAATTGTTAATGTTTATAATTATCTTTAAAATCTTGTGCCTAAAGCTAATGTGACCAAATTTCTAAATCAAAACATTATATTTCCTATAACTCTCATAATAAACAACAAATAATTGAGAAATAATCGTAATTATTATCTTTATGGCAATGAAGGTATAAAAACTATTTTGTATTTTAGTGCCATATTAATATTTAAAAAATATATATATATATAGCAAAAATTTTGCAAATCAACCTGTATAATTTGTAAATCGGATTTATAAAAACAAAATCTTCATATACATGGTGAAGATGCATTTTGCGAACCTCATTTATTCAAAAACAAAAACAGTTCACTTTGCAACAGATAGTTTACGTTAGAACGTCGCAACATGATGAAGCAATAAATGATAAGGAATGCATTACATAATTTACTTAGAGGGGACAAATTATACAGGGGGGATGATCATGTTTCAATTTTTCTTTTTCGGCAAAGGTATTGGGTTTGAAATACACTGCTCAAAACAGTTAGGGGTGAAGAATTTAATATTAAATGAGAATATGGTAAAATAAAATTAACTCTAAGACAGTTTTAGAAAATAAATTGACCATAAATTTTTTAGGGTCAATTTAGGGTGTTCTTGCATTTTTTAGATGTTTAAAAATAGATTTCAACTTCTTTTTTAACAAATAAAGTTTTGAAAAGATTGCTGTTCTAATGAAAGTTTTTTCTCCTGTTTTTTACTATTTCTTTCCGGATGTATTATGAACCTAATTTCACAAATTCTAGATTTTTAGAATGAAAACTAAAAAGTTGGGAGTGAAGTAAAAGTTGGAAGTAAAACGTGCTCGCTAATTGCGTTGATCAGTGTATATTAATTAATGCTAAGGAGGGGTTTTTCACGTTCAAGATTTACCCACACGAAAGGTAACCTAGTTTGTAACAGACTTTTTATACTTGAGTACCTGTACCACCAGATAATTTTACAACGCCGAGATGTAAGGAATATATAATTTAATATAAGTATTGAGACTAAGCGAATCCGTTACATATAAAAAAAGAACCAAAAGCATAGAAAGTATGTTAAGTTTTTTTTTATAGGAAGTTCTTTGGTTTGTACAGCGATACCTTGATCCTAACCTATAGCAAGCAAAATGATTCTACTAAATTTATTAAATAAATTTATGAAATCAAATGTTATTTGTTGAAGGGAACATCAGTTTTCAAGAAACACAAAAGACGTATTAAAAAAACTAATTATTCATGATTTTTTTTAAATTTGCATAAAAAACTAATATAATTTTGCATAAAAAAAACTAATTATTTATCAACAAATGTTTAAATTTGCATAAAAACTTATTTATAATTCGTATAAAAATTAAAAATCATATTTATGTATTCAGAAAATAACAGTACAACACTGCAACCGCTTGGAAATTTCCAATTTCGTAAAGATTGTAGAAATTAATACATTAATACAAGTGACGATATAATGCCAAATCTGGTTTCCATCTGGACACCAGTTTCTAAAGCTACGGCAGTCGGATTCTGGTCCGACTGTCGTATACGGCAGGCGGAACCGATATGATTGGTTGCTATTTGACTTCCTGGCGGGCGTGTAGCAACGGCCTAAAAGAAAACAAAAACAAGCCAATTTCTTTGTGTCGCAAGTTCTGTCAAGCTATTATATTTTAGTTTAAAAACACTTTTACATCATTATAAATGTTTAATTTTAAGTAAGTTTGCATTAAAATATTTTAATTTGAGTTGTCATTTATAAATAATTTTTGTAAAACCAATAATAACACGAGTTCAGCGTAATGCGGATGTAGATAGAGGTCATGCTTTTAATGTTTCTGTTATTTAATGTTATTGTTACTACAGAGAATTAATATTAACAATAAAAAGGCATTTATAATTTTGGCATTATAAATCGTAGAGGTGTTTACCGTTGGAAATGTTATGATATTATTAAAATTTTATAATCTAATTAAGAAGAAAAGTTTAACAATCATACTCATAAGAGTTCAATTAAAAATTTATATTTATTGTAATATTATATGTCATAACAAACACGGATAAGATAAAGCATATAAATTAATGACAAAATGGTTTCTAAAAAAGTTAACTGCAAAGAGTGTTCAGTTAAAAAAATGTGGTCTTTGCAAAATTTATGTAGATTTATTTTCAAGAGCACCAACTCACTTTCTTGAATCTAAGGTTAGGCTATGTTTTTACAAAAAAAAAAGTTTAATCTGCATTGTAAATATATTGTCTGTTATAATTTAGGTATGAAAAGAGGGAGAGGAGTTATGCTTAAGTATTATTCTGCTCTTTAAGACTTATTCTTCATATTACCTTTGTAGTGACTCAAGTTAAGATACTTATTGTTTTTATTTAAACATAATTACTTTGAAGGTGCATAGCATTCTTTTATTTCTTCTAATACTTGAATTTAATAGTTTAACAGGGTGTCCAGCCGTCGGGAAAACCGGGAAAGTCGGGAAATGTACTTGAATTTTTTAGAGTCGGGAAAATCGGGAATTATGCTTGAAATTGTCAAAAATTCCGGTCCGCGCCGGGAAATTTCGCCACTTTCTGCAATTTTCGTCCGAATATTATAGATTTATAAAAATAAGCCTTTTGTACAGTGTATTTCGAGGTTTAGGAATCGGCCGATTTAAAAGAAATTTCCCCTTCTTTAAATTTCAGATTTGCTGATTTAAAAGAGTTTGATTTTTTCGTGGATGTCTAATTTCTTCAAAGTTACGAAATTTGTCTCAAGTTCGCTATTCAGAATTTCGCCCGATTTCAAAGTTATTTGTACTGCTGTAGGTTTTTAAGGTTCGCGATTCGTTTATTACTGAGTCTCTACATTTTAGAAGTTATATTTACAAATTTTCCGTTCGTGTTGAAATATCCCGCGTGTGCCGTAAAGTCATGCCACATGCTGCGATTTTCCGAATTCTAAAGATTTCAAAATAGCCCTCGTGTAGCTCTAGTGCGACGATAATTCAAAAATAACCTAACCTAAAGATTTCATAAGAAAGATAAGCTTTTTGCATGAATTATTTTTGAAATTTCTTTCTATTTACAAAATTTCAGATTTTCGGAGATTCTCGATTTTCTTTTGTTTTGCAGTTAGCCTAGATTTATGAATTGGACTGAATTGACGTGTTTTTTTTTGTTATGCTAATTTTTTCTGGTTTATTTTCGGGAGTCTTCAATTTTCCTGTTTTTGAAGTTGCACGATTTACCCATTTTCAGTTTCGCGATTTAAATATTTCGATTTAGTCTTTTTCGTCGAATTTTTTGATTCGCCGATATTCAAGAGGTTTCATGATTAAGCAATCTTCAAATTTTGTTGTAATTTGTTGATTTATGAGGATCAGTGATTGTCGACTTCTAAGTTTTGAAACACAGTAGAAAACAGCAAGTTTAAATAATACATTTTAATAACGTGTGACTGTTCGAATATCGGTTACTGGGCAATCTAATAATGCTACATGAACCGATTTACTTATTTTGCTGCCTAGTAATTTTTACGGAAACCGCCGGCGCCGATGAACATTGCCTGATAATGATGGACTTTTTTTTTTGCCTCTGTGTGGATCGCAATAGCAATTCGTTACTTTTGTAGCTCCGGTTCAGGCCAATCGGCCCAACCAGAATATTTTCTTTTAATCAAGTATTCGTGAGTATTGTGACCTTGTTATCACAAGAACAGCTTGATTTTTGTTTGCGTTTGATTATCTTTTGTTGCCTTTTTTTCTGCTGCGGTCTATACTGGGGATTTTAGTTTTAGACAAGTTTTAAAAAAAACAAAAAAAAAACGGGAAAATAGCCGAATTTATAGTGTCTGGATTATGGGTGTCGTCTGGATTAGCGGTTCGTATTAGCAAATTTCTGGAAATTCGGGATTTTACTGATGTTTAATTTTGAGTTTTATAATTTCGGAAATTAAGGATTTTCAGGGTCGTTAGTTGCAATTTCTGAGGAAAGATCGTCGAGGTTTTATAGATTTTTTGTGTTTAGATGGTTCGCGAAACGCCGTTTTTCAAAGTTTCGAAGTTCATGATTTGACGATTTTTTAGATTTAAGTTTAGTTTGAATTATCGTCGCACTAGGGCTACACGACACAACTTTTAGGGTATTGTAAATTTACCGATTTCAGAAGGATCGCAATTCAACAGTTTCCGAGAATTTGGAATTTTCCAGACTTAATGAAATCGTGTTTTACCAATTCTTGAGATATTTTGTAAATCATTAATTTTCAAAACTTTTAGATTTACCGATTTTGAAAGGTTCTTGATTCGCCGATTTTTGAAGGTTTTCCATAAATCGAAATGGTTTAATTCTATTTTTTCAGGTTAAAATTTAAAGAAATAACTCATTGAGCTATCAAATGTTAAATATTACATTTAAGTTAGCATTATTAAAAATTATAAAGAATGAAATATTTTTTAAAAAACCTTTATTTTTTAAAATTTTAAGGAGTATCTCATATAAAAGATAATCCTATTTATGTGGTGTTGTTTCACTAAAATTGAAGATTGTTACTTTAAATATCACTAAATTAACCCTGCGAATAACCCACCCAACTTTTGTCTTTTTTTTTAAGTCATTAATTTATTGGCCAGCCTATTTTAAGTATTAAAGAGGTTGTTTTAATTAAATTGTTTTTAGCTTAATTGTTTTGGTTATTTTCCAATAATTTTTCAATTGCATATTTGCCTAATTTTTCAAATTAAATTACTGATGACCAGTAAAAATATAGGGACAGTACAATCATGCACTCTGCAACTAAACAGGGACTCTCACTAACTGGGCTAAATAATAGTTAGTGCTAAAACAAAAACGATTCTTTACTCAAATATTTTCTCTTTTTTTTGTTGCCTAATATTTCTGTTACCTAGTTAAGCATATTTGAAAAAAAATTTAGTGATACTGATATACATAAATGGTTATATGCGAGCATCCTTGAAAAATTTGGAAATGAGCCTTGAAATCCTTGAAATGTGCTTGAATTTTTACCAGAAATTTTGCTGGACACCCTGTTTAATTTGTGTGGTTGGAATGTTTCCCAGAGTTTATGTATGATGCCCATGATGTGCTTTAACACAGCCAATTCATCTGTAATTTAGAATGTCACATGACAAGGTTGACATATGAGCTGATACCTAATAGCCCTCATGTGGCTCTAATGGGACATTAATTAAATCAAAACTGAGCTGACACCCAATGGAACTTAAGAGTGACATCATATATACACTTTGTACACTACAGATTTAACAAACACATCTGTCCTAATGTACGTGGGAACTCCTGTGAATTTTTGTGTGATACTTTTCCATCTTATGAGCAGAAATAACACTAAACAGGATTTTCTGCTACTGTCAAAGCTAAGCATTGGAAAAATTCTCTGTTTGGTGGCTGTTGTAAATTTTTTGACGATTTCAACGTAACGCTTGTGCCTGCAAATTAAAAGGTAACTTTTCTTCTAACGGTATTTTTGATGATAAAACACAGTTTACACAATTAAAGCTAATATTATGTTTGGCCATACTTGTTCTTCAGATTTCGTAACTTTTTGCTCGTGTACGCAAAATGCAAAAAATACTTTTATTCCCAGCCGGTTCACCTTTACTGTATGGTAACCGTTGGCGCGATTTTCCGATTTGGCGATTAATAGTTTTTGGTGGCAACCTGTCGGACCTGACCGAAACGCATAATGGTTAGATAGGGTTGCTGGAAAACGTCATCGTTGTGAAGAGAGCATGACGTCAAAAGTCCCCAGAATACGGACTTCTGGCGCGATTTCGGAAAGTTCGCCAATGGTTACCGTACAGTAAATTTCTACCTTCCCAGCCAGGTAACATAAAACCAAATTTCCTTCCAGCATGTGATCCATGGCGTCCCCAGCAGTCGGCAGCAGCAGCGGGGGTGTGGGGGGGAGGGGTGCGAGCGACGAGGAGCTCGCAAGGCTCCCGGCTCAGGAGCTCGTAAGGCGGCTTCGCAGGACGGAAGCCGAGAACATGAAGCTCATGATGAGCCACTCGGCACTCATCAAGGATATCAACCAGCGCATGCAGGTAGGATTGCAGCTTGATTATAGGGCTTTCAAACTTCAAGTACAGGGTTGCACTCTGCTATACTGCCGCTATACCGTGTCATTATATATAGGGGGGGTATCATGCAATATTTATTTACATGATACCTCCCTTTATCATACTCACCTTTCCATGTCCAATAGTCAAGTAAATGGTTTACTAACATTTTTATTTTATTTCCCTTCATACGGTATACATCTGTCATTCTACGCATACAGGGTAATGGGCTATATAGCCTACGCCTTTCCCTTCTTGGCGCTATATTTCTATGTTATGTTACAGTGTTGCGCTCACATTGAAAAACCTATGTGAAGAGTACAGGGGAAGAACCGCTTGATTTCTTTTAGAGTATTTCCCTGATTGTGTCTGCTTGGCGGACATTGGCGATCCGAAACCGGTTTTTCTTTTGGTTCTTCATTCGTGGTACAAACTTGTGAGTTGTATCCACTGATCTATGGCGTGAATTGGGGTTGCCGTGAAAGGTAACCAAGGCGAGTAACCGGTTTCTTTACACCAGTTTAGGCGATTTCTCGCTATCATCCCCAAAGAGGCTATTAAGGAAAGCCTTTTGCAAAATAAAGCGGTTCTTCCCCTGTACTCTTCATATAGAAAACCCTTAAAGGCCTGAGTTTCCTCTACGCTAAAGAAAAGGCCCTAAATGTTCCCAAATTCATATTTTTTGTTGTTGTATTTGTTCTTAAAAAAAGTATTCAAGACGTCTCTGTAATCCTATCAAAATCTTTATTTCATGATGTTATCAACCATGGTTCGAAATTGAATTTAAAAATATTTCCAAGACAATATGTGTTACTAACTTCAGAAGCAAATGCACATTTCCTATGAGCATTTCTTAAAATAAATTATTGAAGAAATACTTTCTCCACGAAATCCCAGTTTTTTAGATTGCCTAAATAGTTTCTAAATTTGATAATTGATGCAATTTTGGGATTTTATACAGTATCACTATTTATAGATTGACAGAGTTGTGTGATTTTAGAACTTTTCATATTAATGGTTTGACAAATTTAGGGTAGTTGAAGATGAGGGATTTAAAGACTATTTTTTAAAATGTTTAAAAAATTGAATATGAATGCAACTTGAAAAATAAGTCATGATAACTGCGACTATATTTGAGTTGCTGTCACAAAACTAAAAGATTTAATTGCATCTTACAACTAGCAACTTTTTATTTCGAACCCTTATAACAACATATGAGATTTGAAAGACAATACTAAATTAAGTTTTTGCTAATATTATCATTTGAATGCTGCATGTATATAGGCACAGTTTTTTTACTTCAAAAAATCTTTAAACTTTTAAAGTGCCTTGAAGTGCAACAGGAAACATCTTATTAGCTGAAAATTTGTTATAGGTATTTAGCTTGTAATATTTTTCTAATTAAATGTTATTTTTTAAAACAAAATATTACTACTTTCGAGTTACACTGTAAACTATAATTGAATTGTAAATATATTTTTTGTAAAAAATTAATTATTAAAATTACTAACCTTCTATA
Source organism: Hylyphantes graminicola (assembly GCA_023701765.1). Classification (NCBI taxonomy): domain Eukaryota; kingdom Metazoa; phylum Arthropoda; class Arachnida; order Araneae; family Linyphiidae; genus Hylyphantes; species Hylyphantes graminicola. Next base: position 4,327,616 of record CM043113.1, read on the forward strand.
TATAGTCAGTTTTTTCACAAAATAAGCAGTTGCTCTCTGATTAATAAGTTTATAAAATAGCAGCACCATTGTTCCAATCACTAAATATAAAGAACCGTAGGTCAGTTCTCCTCGGATGACGATTGAAAAGCTTAGTGGAAGTACTTGAATAAGTGACAGCAAGGGGAAAATGAGCTTCAAAGTTTTCAGATTGCATTCAGAACTGTAAAAATAGGACTTGCTGACATAAAGAATATACGAATGTACATGAAGAATATACTAAACTTAAAGTTTATGAAACTGAAAGTACACTGAAACACTGAAAGTAAGTGTGGCGCTGTGCTTTGGTAGAGAGGTGCTTTGGTAGAGTCTCTTGGCTTTGGTAGAGATCGTTGTTTAGCGCTAAAGCTATGTGGTGCCCTGGAGCAGTCCCAAGGAAACTAGCTTATTTTTCAACTGTTGGCATCGGTCTTAAGTTTCCAGCCACGCATCGTAAAAACAGCCGAAGCTGATGATGCATCTTCCCTCTTTTTGTCTTGCGCACTCTCCCCGCTGGTCGATACCTTTTAACTAAAATATCTTAGTCTTGCACGTTTGTTTGCGGAGCAAACAAAGAGGAAACCTCCTTGGTCTGACGAAGTCAGACCAAGGAGGATTAGCCACAACAACAACAAAGAGGAGTTGCGTAGCAATTCTGGGGGGCTGGCGAGCGGTTACGAGCATTTGGCTTTGCCCCCTAGTTGTTATATAAAGAAGTTAGTAATATGTTAATTGACACAAAAATATAAATTTTTCCAAAAATGTCACTTGGAACGTTCTTCTAATCTATTAAGCTCTTCAATTACGAACCTATTGCCTTATTCCCACGTAGGTCCATGCGCAAGAGGTCCGAAACTTAAACGAACTGAACCAGCGTTGCCAAGACGACAACCAAGAGTTGAGGGACTTGTGCTGCTTCTTGGACGATGACAGACAGAAGGGCCGGAAGTTAGCTCGTGAGTGGCAACGCTTTGGTCGATACACAGCCTCCGTCATGAGACAGGAGGTGGCCCAATATCAAGCTAAGCTTCAGGAATTGGAAAGCAGGCAGCAGGAACTTATAAGAGATAATCTTGAACTGAAGGTAGGGTTTTTGGTATTGTTACTAATCAAATTCTCTTTGTACAGACTCTTATAGACCTGCTTTTATGACTTCATTAATTCGTTTAGGGAGCTCAGGTAATAAGGCAATTGCCTTTACATGCAAAAAGGTATCACGTTGGAGCCCAGTCATTGTTAAAATAACTGATGACCTATTAATGGACTGTCCCAGTTAAATGGTTCAAGAAATAATACCCTGTGAGAGGGAGCACAAATTAACTATGCTTCTAAGTATTGACTCTGTGCAAGATGTTGCCCTCAAAAGTTACGTTGGGTGATTGCTCAGGTGTAGGTTTGTCACTTGACTGTGGTTCTAAATTACAACCACATTGAAATAGCCCATGTGTAGCTCTAGTATGACACATAACTCAACACTAGATACATGTTGCTGTTTAGTGTTGTGTTAATTGTGAAGTAACGAATGTGTGCAATCAAAATATCATGCAAAGTCATTAAAGTCTTATTCAAATTTGTGGGTATTTTTTTAAAATAATACTTATTATACCAAAACTGAGCTTAAGTTTGCAGCAGAGAAATGTACTGAGCGGAGGAAACTAGGTAAACAACCCGGCTGGCGCCGCAATTTCGCGTACTCTCATTGGCTGCTCCTTTCGACCCTGATATTCGTGCGCCCTGTTACGTCAAAATCGAAGGAAAAAAATAATTAAAACAACACTCTAACTGAAGCTTAACTAATAAAAATAATAAATTTATGTTTTGAAATAACAAATCAATTTGTTTATTGAATGTGAAATACCTTTTTGTATTCGATTCTCGCACTCAAAAATGAGAACTATTTACCCTTTTTCTTGTAGAACATTTGTATACTGCAAACTTAAGGTCGGTTTTGGTATAGTATGTGGTCTTTTGAAATGCATCTTTTGAAAGCAAAACACCATTAAATAATTTTAAACAGAGAAATTTTTTTATGATTAGCAATTTCAAAACATTTGATAAGATAAAAAAAAAGTTTCAGATAACGAAATTAAATTGGAAATGGCATATAAGCTGATTTATTGTGATTGTAAACAAATGAGCTAATATACTTTTGTATGCCAAACAGGTTTTGAAATACAGCAAGACTTCTTATTTACTGTACAAATATTCAAATTTTACTTCATTATTACATTATCTTCCAGAAATTATGTCTGGTAAGCTACTTTGAAACATTTGAAAAGAAAAGTTAATAGGTTCCATGTCAGGATATTCAAGTGATTGATGATATAAGTTGATTAATTATGTTATGATTAGAAAAAATAGGCCCATACATTTTTATGCTAAACAGTACCTGAAATAGAGCTGGATTTGCTATTATAGGTAAAGAAATATTTCTACAATCTACAAAAAAAAAAATTTCAATTTTTCTTCCAGAAATTATGCCTGTGTCTTGATGACGAGCGTAGCAGGGGGACTTGTGTGCAGTGTGGTGAGGGCTGTCGCCGTGATGACGGTGATGGAAGTTCTTCCTCCACTAATAACGAAGAGCTCGGACTGCTTGCCCCTTTTAACCCTACACATGAGGCCAGTCAGAGGAACAGATCTGTAATCAACGGTAGGCAACTAAATTAAGGATATGTCCGTGGGGCTGGGGAGCCCAGTCGGTTAGGCACTCGCCTAGCATGGGAAAGGTCCCAGGTTCAGGTACCCGGGCATCGCCAAAATAACTGCCGACCTATAAACGGCCCATGCAGCCAAAAATGTTCGACGAGTAATACCCTGTGTAAGGGAGTGCACGTCGAGGGGATAGTACAATAGACCTCTGGTCGCAGTGCTCAGCTTATTTAGCTCCCCTACAAATTTCATAAGTCAAGGGAGTGCACGTCAATATCCTTCAAAGTCCTAACGCTGTCTCCCTTAACGGTTGCGTTGGGTGCCTATTCATGTGTCAGCTCGTCACTTGAATGTGGTTATAAAATACGACGCCCGTCGCCAATAGCCCTCGCGTAGCTGTAGTGCGACGATAATTCAAACCTAACCTAATGATATGTCGGTTGCTGTAACCAATTTCCTTAACCTCTTAAGACCCAAGCAATATCTTATATGGTTCTTAATTTAAACATTCATGCAAATATATACCAAAAATTATGTTTTTAAAAGAATTTTTTTTAAATTTTAATTTTAGTTACTTAGAGACACGCCTTTAATTCTAAAAATACACATTTTTGTGTGCTATAAATGCAACAGAAAAAGCTGTATCACTTATTTGTAATTAACAGATTATTTTAACATTGTTTTTAATGCAAAATGCCTTTAAAATTAACTACTAAAGGAACTTTTTGAAAAGAAATTTAATATTTTTTTAAGAACTAATATCATATTGATCCTTGTTTAACTTTATTTTTTTTTTATAGAAATAAATGACTGATACCTGTAATCAATGGCTGAAAACTGATATTTGGATCTCTTTCTATCAGACCAGGTCAATTTTGGAACTAATTAATGTGTTAATTGTTTGTGGGAAGGTTTTGAAAAATAATCCCCAAACGGGGACGCCAGGTCGCAAGAGGCTAAAAGCAAACAAACCCAATTGACTGCAGGTTTCCAAACCAAATTAACTCTGTTAATACAATGGGGCAAAAAGGATTTTCTAAGCCACGTGTCTTGGTTGTATTGATTATTTTTAATTTTTACAAGTGTTGTTTTTTAATGATAAATGTAGTTCATCTCTACAGGTCTCTATTATCCCACATTTTGATATTGATTCGTATATTTTTTAAAAATTGTCATTAAATAATCTTACTTTTTAAATATTTGAACCAATTTTAAAAAGTGGGTTGATAGAGACCTGTAGGTCATTTTTTGTTATTCATTAAGTGTAACAGTTTTTTGTTAAGTTTACAAATTATATTGATTATGTACTTATTTAATTAAATTTTTCTATGTGTGTTTTCAACGTCTAACATTTTCTAGCACAAGTTCTCCAGTATATCAAAAATTTGGAGAGAAAAGTTCAAGAATTGGAAGAAGGAAAACTGAGAGAAATGGTGAGGCAGTCATTGCTTTTTTTGTGTGTTTCAAAGTCTTAAAATTTCTTTAATTTTCATCAAGTTTTTGGTATACCTGGATGTTAGCTATAATTATTTATTGTTTACTATTATTAAGTTTGTAATTAAGTAAAAATAACCTGGTAATAAAAAAATATAACATTCTTATAATTCCTTTAATTTTTTTTTTTTACTTAGCGATGTTCTCTTTTAAATTTTATAAATTGTTAGCTAAAATAGTGTTTTTTAATTAAAACTTTGATAAATTAATTTTTGTTATCCTGCTAATGAACTTAATCCCTTTAAAACAATTTACAAAAAATATATGAACTCTTTTCTGCAATTATAATTTATAAATATTTTGATTTTATAACACATAAATTTTATTTATATTTTGTATAGAAAAGCAAACTGGGTCATAATTTTTATGGCAAAAACAGCTGGGCTGCTTCAAACTCAAGGGATCATCTAAAAGTAATCACATTTTATCAATCATTATCAAAACTGATGATATATAACAACTATCTACCATTTCAGGTGATATACCTCTTTATGCCTACCTAGGCAGATAATATATAAATCATTAGATAAAACACATTGAAATAGATAGTTCAATGTCTGGATATCTTGAACAAGAAAATGGAAGCATGAGTTTTCAATTATAGTGTATAGTAAAGATATGAAATATACACTGAAAGGTTTAAAAAAGGTGTGGCAATGATAATTTTCAGAATCTTATCAAAAGCTTGTTTTCCATTTTAATGTTTTATGGTAGTATGAACTAAAAACTAAAAGGTTTGAAAAGATTCTTGGTATGAACGAATGCCCCTTTGAGGGATTTGCCAATTTACAAAATTGAAAACAATTTTTCACTGTATGATATTTAAATTTTTGAATCATGATTTTTTAATAATTATTTTAGATTTTGAAATCTACATTCAAATGTATGACATATTATAATTTAAAACTCCCCAAATTCGTATATTTTTTGAACCTCAATTGTACTTAATAACTTATCTTTTTCATATATCCTTAATATCACTTAGTATTTTAACATCCCAAACACGGCGACAAACAGTTGCCTAATGCAATCGTTTCCACAGAACTTTCTTGAGCCATCCCCCTACACACTGACCTTTTAATACCTTTCTTATAACAAAATGTAAGCATTCTGTCCCCATCTATCGTCGACTTCCGATGACCAATTTATCATTTACCAATGCCTATCAGCTGAACAAAAAAGACTAAATTTTATCTAAGTTTCCCCGTCGAATTATTTTACCTATATGGGTAAGACGGACAGTTTTTGGATGGGTTTAGGAGTGAAGTTCCTCCCTCAAGTGATTGTAATTCACATCAAAATATATTTTTAATGAAATGCAATGAATAAATTTTAATTGTAGGCACCACTTCCATTTTTGTCTAAATATTCCTTTCTTTTCAGCTTAACGATAATATGGGATTGTCCAAACCTGAAGCTGTTGTTCATGCTATGAAAGTAGGTAAAATTTATCTCGCATTTTATCTGAACAATGGGGAACATTCATGTGACGACACATGGTTTGTTATGCATCAGCTCGGGAAGCACATGCTAATGTTATCCTATACAGCTATCGAAGCACATGCTATTGTTTTCCTACTACGCAAACCTGTCTAACCGCTTTATTTCATTCAGTGATTTGGAATTGAAGCTCAGGTGGATAAGGCTTGAATGTCCCCCATTAGAGCTATTGTGACCAGTAGTGCTTCTAAGGTTTTAAAAATTTACATGGTTCCTGCTCATCTTAAGGGGGGGGGGGGAACATTAATGGTCCCTAAATTCAAATATAATTTTAGGGTCCCCTAAAAAATCCTTAATTTTTTTTATTTACCCGAAAAGTTAATAAATAATTTTAATGTAAAAACCATCAAAGTATTTCAAACACTGCTCCTATCAGTACTTATTGACACTGTCAACTTTTACTGTTTATTGTACCCAGTAAACTTGTGAGATTTGAAGGCCAATTCAGTCAGGATTTTTGTTAACTATGCCTTTCGAAAAAGTAGTCAATTTATCTGGTCTGGAAAAGAGGAAAAGTTCCTAAATTTTACTAAAACCAATTTCTGCAAGAACCCTGATGGAATAAAAAAAAATTCCAATTGTAATTTTTTTAAAAATAACTTTATTCTAAATGTTCTTTAATGTTATTTTTTCAGCCTGTGTTTTTGCAGTGCCTAATGCATTGAATTTTTCTCTTCAGGTTCTGGAGGTCCATGAGCAGATGGAAAAGAGCTTAGAGAGCGACCTTGAATCAGAAGAACTCGCCGAAGGGGAGAAGGCACTTGTTCGAGAGATGTGCAACGTAAGGAATTCATTTTGCTAACATAAGTTTCAGGCAGGGTGTCCGTAAAAGAATGTCCAAGTTTGAATGGTATATTACAGGAGTTTATTTTATACTAAATATAACAAATCATACATGAAATTGAAGGAAATCTAACCTAGTTTTTCCTATAAGTGCGCCTTTAGTGATACGGCACACATCCAAGCGAAAATGCAATTCTTTCCATACTGTCTGCAAAAAGTCGGGAAGCAACAGCCTGTGCAACTGTGAAAACGATGTAGGCGCTTATCTGAAACTGCTGGAGTTATTCTTTACCTGTCATCTTCAACCACAATTGTTGCACGATTACAGCTGATACTATTACAATTTGAAACTCGGACATTCTTTTACGGACACCCTGTATAAAAAACATCAAAAATTGTTAGAAATTAATTCATATTCCTGCAGGGGAGGGAGTCTAAATTTACCAACTTTAAACACTGTTTTCCCCCCCTTTTTTTCAGAATATCTGAATGAGATTGTTTCAAATGATGTAGTTCTCCAGTTTTAATTTTTTAAAAAATCTTTCTGTGATCTCTTATTAGCTGTTTCGAATGCAATCTCAAAATTAGCAAGATTTTTACTGTTTTTTTAACGATTTTAAACTTCTTTATGTGCAACTTTAGAAGGTTGAAATTCTGAAAGTACTCAAATAAAAATGTCATGGTTAACTAACATATCTAAGATAGGTTATGTTAGAAAACAATTCAATTTTTTTTGTGTGTGAATGAAAATTAAAGGAATGCTAGATTTATAAATCAAATTAATTATATTGATTTTGATTTCAAAATAAATTGATGATAGATTTTGTTTTCAAAACTTAAATGTTTTGTATTTATTTATTTTTTTAATAAATAAAGTATTTTTTTTGCTGGTTAAAAAATTAAAACATTGTTTTTTACTCTTTAATTTACAGAAAAAATATAATTGTGCAAGTAAGTCTGAACTAAACAATCTTTTCAGTCACATAGTGGGGCTTCCGATCATAATTTTTAAACAATAATTGGGCTGACGTATGTTGGGATTAATAAAAAATATTTTCTGATAAAAAATTGTATGATGATGCCAAATTGTTATTTCGACTGAAAGGGTTAAAATTACTTTTTACTTTGTCGAATTTTTGTTCTTAGTAATTTTCTGATCACTGATAATAGCCTATTGAACATACTTCACTTATACAGGGTGAGGCAAACAAAAGTGAGAGTTAGAATGTTGTCAAGTCTAAAACCAATACAAAAACATTTGCATTTTTGTTTAGGTTGTGTGGAGGAAACTGGAAGATGGGACTTCTTAAACGTGTGCCGTTTTCTAAAATTCCGTCCAAACATGGCAGCTTTCCCAACATGTTCTACTTGTTTACTTTACTCATTAAAGTAGAAAACTTCACTTAAATTGTTAGTTATACACTAGTTATGTATTTGTACATATCTGTTTACCTCCTTTTAAAATGCAAGTAATTGCATTTATTTAAAAAGGAAACAAAATATATACATACATTTCAATTTTAGCCGGTTTTATTTTGGCTGCTTGCAATAGTTACAGTGACTGTAAGCATGATTATGTTCCTGTATATGTAATGGTTGCTAAATTGTCATTATAAAACTATGTACTATATGTATTTTATATGTTCCTGGTTACTTTATGGGTTTACCTCAAGTTAATGAAGTAATTTTTTTATACTTGTGGTCTGAAGGGTATACTATAAAGTTCTTTAGATTTATATTCATGTTTATTGTTCTATATTTAGAAGTATTTTTGTACTTTTAACTTTTATACACTTGCGTAAAACAAAATTTAATCTTGAGAGAATCAGTGCCATCTTCTTTCATGACATTTAAATAAGAAATTTTTTTTATACATTCCATAAAATGTTGGTATTAATGCACTTGTTAGAAAAAATACTTTTACAAAATAAGCTATTTTATGCAAAGATTATATGATGTTGATATATTGCATTAGTACTTTATACTTTTTTTTATTCCCTTAAAAAGACTCATTGGTATTTTAGTCTTCCATTTTTTTTATGGTTTGATGCATTTCCTTAAATTCATTTTGTTCACTTTATCATCAGTCATTTGTTTATCTAAGTTAAGCATGTTTATTTAAAAAAAAAAAAAAACATATTTTTATATGGATATTTTTGTATATTTTACTCAAGTTATCTCTTCCCATAGTAATAAACCATGAATTTCTTCTTCATATTATATTGTATTATTGATAGTTAAGTCCTTTGTAATATTTTGGAAAATAAAATGTTTATGGATTTTACTTTTTTAAAAAAAATCTTGAACTCTTACAACAAAAAGTGAACGATTATATATTTTTTTAAATTGTGTTTTCTCAAAACTTATATTTGGATAAGTTTTTTGTAGAGTACCTCTTTTGAATTCGATTGACAATTCTGTTCGAAAATCAAATTGTAATTACATTTCTAATTTTCATAGCCATGATATCAAAGTTAAATAAACATTTAGCATTTGATATCTTTACTTTCAAATGTATTTCTGAAAATTATTATTCAATGAAAATCTATTTAAATAACTAGACAGGTAGACCTATTTTCAAAGAAGTACATGATTCCTTAAGTAGTAATCTCAGATTTATAATAAGATTTTTTTTTATGAAAATGTATTTGCTTAACACTAAAATCTTATATTGTTTTTGCATATATTGGTTGTTATGTATTTTGTGGTTTATTTTTACTTTATATGTTTTCTGCGATATATGTCAATTGAATTTGCTTCTTTTAAATTAGTTTAACCGCCTTTATGTTGTATTAAATAATATTTTAGTGGACTTAAAACCTATTTCTTCCCCCTTGAGTGTGCTTTTGAACATGTTTTTATTACTTGAAAAATATTAAGTGGTTTATGAAAAATATACAGATAGTATGCTACCCAAATTTGTCTTACTTAAAAGTATTTACTTCTTGTGGCTTAAAATCATCCTGTTATAACTTTGAGACATTTGCAGGATTCGTACTCCTCCTGAAAATCCTTAGAACTCCTGAATTTGATTTTTTTTTGTCTAACTGCCCTTATAACTCCTGAAATTTGTGTAAGAAATCCTGATTTAATGTTTTATCCCCAGAAAAATTACCTAATTTAATTGAAAAGAGTTTTCTGCGAATTTGCAAAATTTACTTTAAATAATAAAAAAAACCTTGAGATTTTATCTGTCTGGAAGCTTTATGATTTCTTTAATTGTTGCTGTTTGCAAATTATTTGATATTTAGGTTTTATATATTATGGTCTGTTGCAATTTTGCAAGTTTTATTTTAATTGACCCACAAGTTTTATTTAATTTCTGTTCAATGATCTGGATTTAAATGAAAAAAGGCTTTCTTTTTGCTTAAATATTTATTCTGACGGTATACATTAAGGACATTTGTGTTTGTTGTCTACTGAATTTGTGCTACCGTACTTCTAATATAATTCCTTAAAACTCCTGATTTTCACTTTAAAAAATAAAGTATGAACATATTAAAATGGGTACGAAATCATTTTATAAGGAACCGAATTTACATAGTTTTTTACCATATTGTATTGACCATCTATTGTGGTTAGTTTTGAATCTCACTATTTTACTTTTTAAACAGTATATTTTATAAATTTTATCTTGTTACTACTTTATTACACAGACGATATGTAGCCTTACATACATGTATTTTAGAGTAGTGATTTTGTAAAAAAAAAGATTAATAAATGTTTGTTATAGTTAATAATCTTGTCTTGGTTTTTTTTTATGAGAGAATAACTTTTTTTGCAAGTACACTCTTTTTTTATTCGTAAGTTTTGGGATAATTAAAAGAAATTGTGCAGGTATCCTATACTCAGATGTGATGACTAACATCATCCTTTTGTGTTATTATTTTTAACCTAGGTGCCAGTTTTGAATTCTATCTTTGGCTAAACAAGATAGAATAAATTATTCCATTTCTAATCGAAATTTGAAGAAGTATTTTAACTTAAAAGGTGATGTTTTCTTTCATATTTTTTAAGCAATACTATTTTTTTTATCTACTGTTTTAAATCTATAACGAAAACCAAATCTTTCTTGAAGTAACTAAACCATAGAGTTAGCTTGCTAAACACACGTATACAAAAAAGCTAGAATTAAGGTTAAATGATGGTACTTATTTACTCTTGCAGTTCTGACTCCTATCTAATAGCCTTCCTTTAACTTAAATGCGACCCCCTTTCTTTGGTTGTAGCCATAGAAGGTGTCTATGTGACTAACAAAAGCGTGTGGGGTAGGGTGGGCCGAAAAACACTTTTTATTTTATTTCGAATCGCTATAGTGCGGAAAAGTTGCCATTGGTAAAGACATGAAAAATGCACTAATTATTATTTTTTTACGACCATATCTTCCGTTCGCGCAATGCCATCAAAGTTGGCAAAAATTGTCAAAAACCGTAATTTTTCATAAATTTTTTTTAAACCCGATGTATGATTTTAATTGCTTTCCTATATCATGTTGTATGATTAAAACGTACAAAAAGTCAAAACTTTGAAATTTAGCGAAAAATACTAATTTTCCTATTTTTATACTACGTTGAGTGGTCGGAAGATCTGACACAAGTATATAATAACTTATTATACTATATATCATAACATTTATTATTACTAAGTGCTATAATTTATGGATTTTAAATACTTTTAGTTTAATTCATGATATAGGAACGTAATTAAAAACATCTGCCGTGTTTAAAAAAAAATATGAAAATTTACGGTTTTTAACAATTTTTCGCCAACTTTGAAGGCATTGCGCGAACGGAAGATATGGTCGTAAAAAAATAATAATTAGTGCATTTTTCATGTCTTTACCAATGGCAACTTTTCCGCACTATAGCGATCCGAAATAAAATAAAAAGTTTTTTTCGGCCCACCCTAGTGTGGGGACTTTCCAATTATAAACATACACAAGACAGTTCACCCTGTAGTTATGCATTCTAGCCCTTGAAGCTTAAAAACGTAGTTTGAAGTGCATTTCTCCCTCTTTTTTTTATTAAATAGTTGTTATTTTGATTCAAATATAAATTAAATGTAACAAAAAATTTACTCAATTCTTAAAAAATGAATTGTGTACCTTGATTAGGAAAGTCTTCGTGAATTATGATATCAAATGTAAGTGAAGATCTGTTATGTTTTTATGATTAATATAATCTCAATTTCTTTATGGTTATATTTTTTTAATGTTATTTGTAGAAGCTGTATGGTGTTAAGATTATTTGTCAATTTTCATTTATTTAAATAGCCAGCCATAGACTTTGTCCAAACTCGTGAAATTTTTGTTTGCTAATAATAATTTAGTATCTTTAATCAGAAATAAGAGTTTAAATGTGTTAGTAAGTTTAAGATTATTACAATGAAATAATTTGACTTCTAATAAGAATAAATTTTATCTATAATACTTTAATTGTTAATTGTCATTTTAAGCAACCAACTTAATTGTTAATTGTGATCAATTAAGTTTACGTTAAAGCGAAAACCATATTTTAGTTAGACATTGGAGAATGTGAGTTTTGCAACTAGACTTCGATTGATATGCCTTGGTGATTAAGTTTGATTTTCTGAAAATTTTTTTGTAGTATTGATTATGTAAATGTGGTTATGTATGATTTAAATACCTGAAATAGAAAGGAACTGTTGACACAATAATAACCAAAAATGTCTTATTTTTTCATAAAAAAAAGAGAACGTGTAATTCTTCTGCAACAATAAATCAAACTATCCTAATTCTTCTGGTCAAAGGAGGGGCTGGGGAGCCCGGTCGGTTAAGCACTCGCTTAGCATGCGGAAGGTCCCAGGTTCGGGTTCGGGCATCGCCAAAATAGCTGCCGACCTATAAACGGCCCGTGCAGCCAAAAATGTCCAACGAATAATACCCCGTGTAAGGGAGTGAACGTTAAGTATCCTTCAAAGTCCTAACGCTGTGTACGATGTCGCCCTTAACGATTGCGTTGGAAGCCTATTCAGGTGTTGGCTCGTCATCTGACTGTGGTTCTAAAATACGACGCCCGTCGCCAATAGCCCTCGTGCCTCGTGTATCTCTAGTGCGACGATAATTCAAAAATAACCTAATATGGTCAAAGGAGTGGCCCTCGTGTAGCTCTAGTGCAACAATATTTAAAACCTCTGGTCAAAGGAGCATCGGCCTACTAAAGTGTACCTCCCGAATAGGGATCGTCATATTTAAAAAGCTTATAATATAAATAATTTCAAACTGTTGCACATACCACAGTTTTTCATTCAAAAAAGAGAGAGTCTAGAGACTTGATAGATTGTCTACTGCTATTGGTGAGAATTTGACAAGTGCTGTCACCTGTTCAAGGCTACTGCCACATTTGGCTAAAAAGTACTGTTTTGGCATTTTTAACTGGATTACAGGCAGATTTTTTATTCCAAAATGCTCTTAACAGCCTTAATTAAGGCAAAAACAATACGTTGATTGGTTATTTATGCCCATTAATGTAGAGAAAAGAGCTTGTTTTATCATTTCACCAATCAACCGATTGTTCTAAAAACTGACTAATTATCTTGGCTACTAAAATATTTCGCCTTATGGTAACCTTTATTCTGACCAATAGGAAAATTTATTTGGTCATAAGCGTAAACGTTTCAAAATGATGGTTTAGAACACAACCGATTGGATTCTTCTATTCGTGGAAATCTGTAAGTGCTTGCAGAACTTCCAGATTTGGCAGACTATCACTATTTAAGTGATTTAGTCTCGAATAATAAGTTAAAATTCCTCTATTCGATTTCCAAAACTTGGCGAAAATATTGCGGGCACTACAAAAAAAAAAAGAAAGAAACAATATATCTCTCTCAAATATCTTATAGAAAAAAAAAATATACACCGTATTGTTTCGAAAACAGGAAGAATAAGCTTGGCTTCTATAATTACCAAAAGTTTTGGCATTTAATTGTAACTTGTAATTTAACCAATAGGAAAATCCAGCTGGTATAGAATCTAAACGTTTCTTGAAAATAAGTAAATAAACATGAAAACATCTGGAGCATAATCAAATAACTACCTTTTAAAATTTTAAATTCCATACCATTTAAAATGTTCTTTTATAATATTTTTAAATTTCTCATTTTTCTTGTTGGGTTACAAGCTATTAAATGTGTACAACACGGTAAGTAAGACATACATTATATTTTAAAAGTTCAACGAATTTGAGTTTATCTTTCGCATGTCATGAGATTAGTCAAACTGGTTTATTTGAATAGCTTGTTAAAGCCTTTTGCTGGTGTTTATTTTTGTGACTAACTCGTCTTATCAAGTAGCATCTGCAGCATAATCAAATAACTGCATTTAATTTTTTTTTAATTAAATACAATTTAAAATGTACTTATATTATATATTTAAAATTCTCATTTTTCTTGTTGGGTTACAAGCTATTAAATGTCTACAACATGGTAAGTAAGACATACATTATATTTTAAAAGCTCAACGAATTTGGGTTTATCTTTCGCATGTCATGAGATTTGTCAAACAGGTTTATTTGTATAGCTTGTTAAAGCCTTTTGCTGGTGTTTATTTTTGTCAGGTAAAATTATGTATACGTGTGAAAATTTTGATGTATTTAAATTAAATGTAGTTTGGTCAAGAAGACTTATAAAATATGGTATTACAAAATTATATGTTTTCGTTTTATTTATTTGTGTATTTGTAATTAAAAAATGTTTTTATGCTCATTAGAAAGTGAACAGATTATAATTGCAGAGTTGTGCTCAGTCTCTGTAGTTTCATTCAGTCATTCGTTTAGTAATATAAATATTTGCACTTTTATATTTCAGAGCAGTTCTCATAATTGCTTGTCAAAACCCAAATATGACAGCTAAACTATCTTTTTCAACACTGTTTGCATTTGTGTATTTGAGCTCATCATTCATCAGTTTACCTAATTTTTTAACTTTTATATTTCAGGGTACTTCTGGCACGTTTCGGATTTCCATGTCGATCAAAACTACTCGAGAACGGGAAATCCGCACAATCTCTGCCACAGTGAAAACGCGAAATCCTTTCCTGACAACGGGTTGTACGGAAACTTTTTGTGCGACTCTCCTCAGAAACTGATCAATGTGACAGTGTCATCCATGAAGCGCATACAGCCTAAGCCAGACTTCATACTTTGGACAGGGTTAGTATATATTAAGTTGTTTTAAATTCAGTTGTAGTGTAATTCAAAGAACTACACTTCGTGAAAACCTAACGTGGGTAAAAACGAAGAGTAAAAAGGCAGAGGAAAAAGTGTGATTGGGCCGTTAGTTGGAAACTCTTGTAAGGAAATATTTTCATACAAAATTATATGAATGCAATTCATATAACCAAAATACACTTTTCTTTCTGATAAAATTGCCAAATTTTCTTAAATAATATTCAAATCTGTTAGACCTTAAACGGAATTAATGTTTTAAACATATTTCCTGGATGGATTGATAAATAAATTATGGTTCTCTTTAGTGGTGTGGAAGAATCATCTCCATAGCATATTTCTATTTACCCAACTTAGGCTGGTGTATGTAAAATGTGGCATAATAAACAAGTGAGGATACAATGATTTTAACTATACTGGTTATAAATGATTTCACTTAGTATAGATTAGTTTAATGCCAGGTAACTTTTGTTAGATCAATTGATAAATGTGCATGTATATGTAGTGTGTGTAAACTAATATTTTTCAAAGAGACAAATGTAGGCTGGGAAGCCCAATGGGTTAGGCACTCGCCTAGCATGCCAAAGGTCCCAGGTTCGTGTCCGGGCATTGCCAAAAATAACTGCAGACCTATGCAGCCAAAAATGTCTGAATAATACCTCGTGTAAGGAAGTACACGTTAAATATCCTTCAAAGTCCTAACGCTGCGTATAATGTCTCATTTAACGGTTGCGTTGGGTGCCTATTCAGGTGTCGGCTCGTCAATTGACTGGGGTTCTAAAATACAGCGCCTGTCGCCAATAGCCCTCATGTAGCTCTAGTGTGACTATAATCAAACCTTACCTAACATTTTCTATTCCAGGGACAATCTCCCCCACACCGTGGGCTTTGATCCCGATTGGAACGTCACTTTCGAGGCCATCCGTAACATCTCCCAGCTTCTGCGGTCCTCGTTTCCCGGGGTTGCCATAATCCCCTGCATCGGCAACCATGACACCTTCCCCCCCAACATGCTAGCTCCCGAGGAGAGGATCGAGGAGTACAAGCAGTACTTGGAACTGGGAGGATGGGACCAGCTCATACCTAAAGAAGCATGGCCTGATTTCATACAAGGTTTTTTAATCATCAAAATTTCCTTTGTTATTCAAATTATTATATTAGGTATGACTTTCTTGGTGGGGGGCAAGTTTGCCAAACACTGCAACCTTAGGTCTATTGCATTCAACCCCAGAAATGACACAATCACAAGAGACACACAAAGAAAGAGATGACACAAACACATAGACAAATAACAGTATTTATTGACAGTCACAAACATCCATGCCATCACCGGGACTCGAACCCGAGCCCACCAGATCCAAGGGCCAACATGTTAACCATTGCGCCAGCGGCCCGGCTATATTAGGTATAAATATTCTTCAAGGGGCTACCCCTATTATAACATTATAATATAAATATCAATGAGGTAAATGGCTAAGAAAACAATAAATTACAAGATAAATGAGACAAAGTGTTGATTTCACAACTGATAAAATTTGCAGCAAATAACTGACGAAAGTAACAAGCTAGCTAATCAAATGAAGTTTAAAATGAAAGTTTGTTTAATGATACACAGAATGCAACATACAAAAATTTAACTTCATAGAAATATTGTTAGTCATTTCATAAGTGTTAATTTAACGAATCCAAGATAAGCAATCAATTGCTTTTTTTTTTATGACAGAAATAAAAATAAGTGAAATAGATATGGTATGTCAAGGCCTTAACTACACTCACTACTTATAGGATAGTTCTCATAAAACCAAGATAATTTTAACTGGGTTCAATTGTGTAAAGTAATTAATTGCATTTGGTTTTTCATACAAGAATGTATTCAGTACTTTAAGTCTTAAATATTATGCATGTAATATTGAATTTTCGTGATTAATTGAAAGTACATTGGGAAATATTTTTTCTATTTTTTTAGATATAAGCTTGAAAAGACTTTTGTGCATTAGGTTTATAATAATTTATCTTTCGGAAAATCTTTTTAGCCGTCTAGCATTATATAAACATTATATTGCATTATATGCTTTAATTCAAATTTAAAGCTATTAACTTCATCCTTATGAGTAAAATATTAAAGTCTGTTTTGTAAATCCATAAAATCTATGAATATTCTTATCTATTTATATCTCCTTATTTATGATAGAATTAAAATATAGTTTCTTAATGTATAGGTGGATTTTTTAGCATGCTTGTCAAGCCAAAGCTTCGAGTTATCAGCCTGAATACAATACTGTGGTATACTAACAACAAACTCACAGAAGATATTGCTGATCCTGCAAACCAATTCAAGTGGCTAGGACAACTTTTAAAAAATGCCACTAAGGCATCGGAAAAGGTAACTGTTTTCATTCCCTTAATGTATACAGTTTGCATCGAAGGTTTTCAAAAAACTTCTTAATTGCAAACTATGACTTAATCAATCTATTTGTTATGCTTCTTTGTTTATCGATCTTATCTTTTCGTTATGCACTGTCTGAACCTAAAATGCTGCAAACAAGTTTGATACATCAAGTTTTATATCGACATATAGTACAAATAATTTAATATGTTATCTAAAATAATAATGTTAATTTAATATGTTATCTAAACTAATAATGTTATTTTAATATGTTATCTAATTTATGTGTTATCAAATTAATAATGTTAATTTAATGTGTTACAATCCAGGGGTTCAACTAAAGGATAATCAAATGCCACAAGAGAGCCATTTACAAAAAGCCTGTTGTCATGTTTACTATGATATCATGTCAATCAAATTCAATAGCAGCTAATTTTTAAATTATCTAAATTTAAATTTCTCAATTTTATGCAACATAATAAAACAATAATCTGTTTTTATCAAAAGTGGTAGTCAAGGTACTATCATATAATTTGAAATGTCCCCAAAGCATTTTAAGTGTTAAATTTTTTTTCTTGCATACTCTGGGAATTTCAGACTCATTTGGCTACATATCTCGACACAAATATTTCAACCTTTCCTTAGTGTTATTTTGAAAGGATTGAAAATAAATTTAGGCTACTAACATCAGGGTTGGGGTTTTCCCTTCCAAAACTGATATTTCCCATCCCAAGTGGGACAACTGGTAAATATCGGGAGAAATTTGTAAATATCGCGAATAGCCTGGAAATACTTTCTTTTCTGAGAAAAACCAGGAAATACCTTTTTTTCTGGGCTATACCTTATCTGGGATATTCATTTGAATTAAAAAGCTAAAGCTTTCAAAATTAAGTATCAGTTTTTCTTTTTTTGTTTACATCCTTATCTTTGTATTCTGGCGGTGATTGCAATTGTGCCACTATAGTGGGGGCTTCTTTGTTAAGCTCACACTTTTTGTTCCCCCTCATCTCTACACAAAAACCACCCACTATAGTTTGCCAAAGCCTAGAAAAATAGTTTGATTTTATTTCTTGCTTCAGTAGACATAATTCAATAATTATTTATGCTATACAATATTTTAATGAATACTTTCCATAGACAATATTTTTATAATTACTTATGTTTATGCAAATGGGAACACTTAAATATTAAACAAAAGTACATGATTATTATACTACCATAGATGTAAAATAATTAAGGAAGATTTGTCAAACTATTTAGTCCATGATAAAAATTTATTAAAATGCACAATTGGGATTATCATTTGAATTAACCCATTAAATAGCAGTTGGTATTTAATTGTTTCAATAATTAGGTTTTTCCCAGGTCAGTGGGAAAAACATTATTTTTCCCAGGACGGTAAATACCGGTTTTTACACTGGTATTTACCGGAGGTAGTAAAAACCATGCCAACCCTGACTAACATAGTGATGATTTCTGTCTATTTGTTCCTCTTTTTTAATTTTTGTTCTATCAATTGAATTATCAGAACTTCTTAATTTAAAGCTGTGACATTATGAATTTAATGGTTATACTTCTTTTGAATTTATTTATTGATCTAATATTTTCTTCTAATTTTTTATACATAGCCTAAACCTTAAATTCTACATAAATTAAATACATGAAGTTTGACTTAAGTATATAATACAGATAATTTGTCAATATGCTAAATACCTTTAATACAGCAAACCAAAATCATCTATTTATTTTTAATTGGTCAAATTATTTTTTCTGTAATTTCTAACTACCACAAGAATTTCTGAAAAATGTTTTAATGTTAATAAATTTTAAATATAGGTATGTACTCTTGGTGTCAAACGTAATAAAAAACATTTTAACACCATGGATAAATAATATGTATTTTTTAAATGTTAAACCAGTTATTAGAAATTCTTGTTATGGTTCTTAGCACTTCAAGCATGGATCTTAAGAAATTTATTTCTTCCAACTAAAAATATTTTTATTTTGAATAAGCTTAGTTTAAAATATGACAATTTTTTTTAGTCTGTGACATGTATTTGCCTATTAAGTTCCTTCCAAACTTGTTGTTTTAACATTTTAATAAATTATTATTGTGTTGCAGGTCTACATAATTGGTCATGTTGCTCCTGGCTTTTACAGTCGAACAATTCCTGGCAAGAAAGGAGACAGCACCTATCATCCAAACAAGTTGGTCACCTTCAACAGGATTCTGCACTACTTTTCCGACATCATAATCGGTCAAATGTATGGGCACTACCACATAGATATGTTTACAGTCTCGCAATATGGAACAGGTAAGCATAATTTGTTGTTGGTTATTCATAAATGCTTTTTTAAGAAGTT
The DNA here is from genome assembly GCA_023701765.1 of Hylyphantes graminicola. Taxonomy (NCBI): domain Eukaryota; kingdom Metazoa; phylum Arthropoda; class Arachnida; order Araneae; family Linyphiidae; genus Hylyphantes; species Hylyphantes graminicola. Next base: position 4,346,996 of record CM043113.1, read on the forward strand.
CCATAGAGATAATTGCACTTGTTTTGTAATCACAACTTCCATGGAAGTATTGCTTTTGCTATGTTAGCCTGTTTTCCCCAAGTATGGGAATCAACATAACATCAAAATGAAGCAAATTTGAAACGAAATATGTTATCATGTTACTTAATTACATATTTTTAAAGTTTTAAAATGCTAAAAAATACTATTTTAGAACTTTAAAATTAATTATTAATTATATATTTGTAAAGTTTTAAAATGCTAAAAAAAAATACAGCAGATGGCAACACTATGTTAAAACTTCAAAATTAATTATTAAGTAACCGGATGTTATTTTCATTTCAATTTTGCTTTAAATTAATGATATGTTGATTCCCGTACCTGGTGAAAATGGGATAATATGGCAAAGCAATTCTTTTGCAAAAAATGTGATTTCAAAATTAATGCATTGACTCTATGGGACTGACAATTCCTCTCAAAAGATGAAAACAAATTCTGTTGTATGCTATGTTCATTTCTCCTGAAAACAATATTTAAAAAAAATCTTTTGAGTATGTCTATGCTCTCTCTAGTTATTGAACCATAAAATTATTTGTGTCTTATAGTATAAATTGACATTTATATCTTATTGGCATGCTTTTGTGTTAGGAGGATCCACATGTTTTCTGTAATCAATAATTTCTGCAGTGTCTTAAAATAAAATTGGTAACTTTAGTGCACCTTCTTCTTTGATTTGGGTTGTCCGATATAAGGCACCTCTGCTTTTTTGGGAGCATTTTGTACCGAGTTCCAAACTTTTCCTCCATTTCTTCGAGTCCCCTACTTTAGTGATAAAGTCTATCAGACCCTTAACAAATCTAAGATGTGGGTAGATCTTTAGTATTAATGATACCTAGACTCCTTGCCAACCTTAGTTGGGTAAATAGAAATATGCTATGGAGAAGATCCTTCCTCGCATGTAAAGAGTTCCATAAATTATTTGTGAATCCATCCAGAAAACATGTTTCAAACATTAATTTTGTTTGAGGTCTAACAGATTTGAATATTAATTGAGAAAATTTTATCAGAATGAAAAGTGTTTTTTGGTTAAATTGTATTCAGATCATATTGTATGTAAATATTACCTTACAAGAGTTTCCAACTAACGGACCAACCGCGCTTTTCCCTCTGCCTTTTCATTCTTTGTTTTTACCCAAGTAAGGTTAGCACGGAGCATAGTCGAGTATGGGCTCAATACTTACACTTGAATGTGTTTCAAATGAAGTTAATTTTGTAACATTATGATAAGTTATGAAATTATCAAGTAGTTGTCAACAATGTTAAAACGTTGTTCAATATGATAACATTTATCTCACCTCACCTTATATTTCTAATCACTTTTTTAATTGTTCAATAATAACTTATCCTCTGCCAATGACACGTAAATTAACAATTTCATCCAATTTGTAAGTAATTATGATTTTTTCCCTCCATTCCAATGGTTCAAGAGTTAAAATTCTTTATCATTTTCCACTGGATAGCTATATATATTTATGTATTATTTCTAGAAACGTTGAAGTGGTTTAACCCGCTCAGTCCCAGTGATGCCATTTGGAATAATCACTTTCAATATTTTTTTCCAAATATTTATGTCCCGTTATGACATCCAAACACATATCATTCGATTCTTCACACTTTGTTCTATTCGACAATAGTTTACATTAATCTCAATAGAAGACAGAGCTACTATTTTTTTTATTTAGAAAATAGCCAACAAGTGTTTCGCCTGATTTTTGAAAAGTTCACTTCAGTTCAACTTATTTAAAACACAATTTAAACTATTTTGGTTAAAATAATTACTAAAATTGTTTTTGATAATATGGTCAGATACCTTAAAATATATAACTCCAAGTGTTTTTAGGTAATATATATATTTTTACACAGTTAAAAAATTTAGGCATTATCTAAAAAACCATATAAAAAATTGAAATGATTTTTTTTCTTGTGTAACTCTTAATTTTGACCTAAAATATACTTATTTTGTGAATATCAGATATTTCTGTAGTGTAGTAAATTTTTGGGACTGAAAGGGTTAATTAATCATTACAGGTAACTTTGAAGGGTCTGCCCTCCTGGCTTCATCCGTCACTCCTTGGCACCAGGAAGGTTTGGCCAACGTGAGCATTCCCGTGAATCCGTCCATCCGTCTGATGCACTATTCCCTTCAAGACTCCACGCTTCTGGACTATGACCAGTTTTACATGAACTTGACCAAGGCCAATGCCAATCACGAGAGTAGCAAAGTGAGTTTTGTTGAAATATCAAAAGGTTTCAAATAGAGCTTCTATATTATATTAAAATTACCGAAAAATTCTTGAAAATGTGTGTTCTCCTAAAAGTTATTGAAATATATAAATAACAATTAAGGCTGTGAATATTATAATATTGTTTTAATGGAAATCGAATATTTTGCTAACAGACTTATCAGAGGCCTTTAATAAGACACCTTTCGAATAACTGGGAAATGCTTGGAAATAAGTTTAATTTTTACAGTTGCCAGGTAAACTTTAGAAATTATTGCTACTGTTGGAAAACACAAAGAATTATATTGAAGTCTGAGATTTTAATATTATACTTTAAACATTGACATTTTAAATTTGACCAATGTTTTTTATCAAAATTAAACTAGTAAAATGTCAAGGGAACAAGGAACATGTACTTTAATATTTTAAAGTGATTTAATTCCTTCAATCAATTACTTTTACAAACAAATATTCAAATTATTATACTCGTTTTTATCAAATTATATCTTGATATTTAATTTTTACCAACTGGAAAATATTCTTCTTAAACTACTGCTGTGTTTTTGTTTTCAAAAAGAATTTCGAACATTGTTCTATTTGGGATCAGAGTGAAAAAAAATGTTGACCAGATACTGGGTTCTTGTTAAAGTCTACATCTTGTGCCTTGTAATTTCATTTTATAGTTGACTAAAAATTGTTCTGTCGCATTTCTGAATAATATAACTTGTAATTTATGATTCTTAAGCAAGGTCTGTTTAGTTTTAGCTCCTTTGTCAGAATGTCAGTGTCCTTTAAAGATCCTTAACAACTTAACAAAATATATTCTTTCCTTTTAAACTACATGTAAGAAAACAGTGATTTTAAGCTTTTAATTTTTACTAACTATTTACTTAAGCTTTTATTGTGCAAGAGCTAAAAATATCTAGTTTGCTAAATCAAAATGAAATAAGGAACAAATTTTAACAATCAAACTTGCACCAAGTGAAAATTAGATTGTTTAAATATGTCTGAAGATTTGAAAAATTGATGACTACACATTAGTATTTAGTTTTGTACTAAAAAATATGCTGGTCATAAGCTGTTAAATCCTCATCTTTAGTACCAAATAACTGACTTGTAAGCACTAGGAACATGATTATAGCAATTAGCCATTTTAGTTTTTGAGTTGTCAATTACATCACTTAGTTTTTCTCTCTCATCTAATAAAAATTTCAAGTGCATAATTTTTTTAAATTTTATTTTGTGGCACTCTTGTGTATTTCTATTTGCAAATAAGGTTTGACAATGACAAGTTCTGGTCTATATATACTTCCTAGAGCCCTTTTCCGAATCATCTTTATTTACTTATTTTATGCTGCAAAATTATGATCTGTAAGTAAGGTCCATCATCACTCAGTAGTACTAACAAATATTCAAAATCTTGATTTTAAAATTACTTTTGTGTAAAAAAAAGTTTTTTCTAAAACCTATTTTCTAAAGTTTAAGAAACAAAATTCATTGGTTTACAGCCAACTTATTGACAATTTTAAATCAATGTTCAGGGCCTGTTTGCAAAACCTAATTTTCAAAAAATATTTTCAGGAAACCGAATCCCAGCTCTACGAGAAACTCTACACCTTCACCGAATTCTACGGGGTCAAAGACCTCTCCACCCAATCCCTGGTTGCCATCTACGAAAAGCTGAAGCAAGACCCCAAGCTATTCGAGTCCTTCTACATATTCTTATCGGCTGGAGAACAGTCCACAAAATGTGACGAAACCTGCAAGGTTGCACAGCTCTGTGGCATGGCTTGCACCAGTTTATCGGAGTATGACGAATGCATGAGAAACGTGGATAGCGTGCACCATATCAGGCAAAGGTTGGGGAGAGACGCGGTCCAAGTTAATGCTGCGTTGATCTATGGTTCGGTTGCGTTGGGGGTTGTTATTATCTCGCTTGTCGGGTTTCTGCTGTACAGGAGGTTCCGTAAGCCAAGCAACTACCGGGAGTACCAGGCGTTTGCTCATTTTTAGTGACATGACAGGGTTCAAATGTGGTCTTAATCATGGCTTATTTAACTTTAAGGCCACTGAAGCTTTTTTTTTTGGACGTCGCACATTGTGATCTGGGTTATCGTCTTTTCCAAAATATATGATTCGCACATTGCCGACTGTAGTTTTCAGGTTTCATTTCTATCTTTCGGAACAGCCGACAAGCCCAACCAAACAGATAGTGTTATGTCACTAAAAGCTTTTCTGGCCTTGTTGGTTGCCTTGCTATGCCTCCTAAATGGCCTTGAATTTAAAAATCGTTTTACAATTACCTGAAATGCCATACTTTTTTTAAAACACTTTAGCCCATCATTTTCTAGTTTAAAAATTTTTGTGGTTTTATTTTAAGAATATTTTAATCTAATGTTTAACATTAATTTTTATTTTTAATCATTTTCTAGTTTGACAACTTTTGTCTTTTATTTAATTTTAGGAAGATTTTAATCAAGTATTTACAATCTAGGAAATTGTGAATTATGGAGAAGAAACTTCCTCAAAGAAGGCTTGTATGTAATTTTAAAAAACGTTGAGTGAAAAGCTCCTACATTTTTTCTAATTCTCCTTAAATTTTGTTGTTTTGCTCCTAAATTCTCCTGAAAGTTGTTATGGGAACAAGCTTGCTTTATTTTTAAATTTTTTTTTGCATTTTATTGTTTAATTTAATTAAATGGTGCATTGAATCCTAAAGTATTTGATCTGTTTTGTGGTGGATTAAATGTTTTGTCAAAGTAGTTTTTTAAAAGTATTTTTCAATGTAAACCTTTTCTGTGTTAACATTGCAAAATCTTTTTAATTTGTGTTTGGTTGAATGCCACTTGGTCATTTAAGGTGATCAAAGTAAAATTAGTAAATATTTTTGTATTTTAATCAATCTTTTTAAATAACATATCATATAAGATATAAGTAATATAAAATGCTTTTTATTTTTGATGTTTTTAATATTGATTTTAATCTTAAACAAAGAATTTAATTATAAGTGTTTTTATGCTCTGGTGATTAATTTAGTGAAAATTTGTATTTAGGTATTTTTTTTATCAAAGGTAAATATATTTAAATTTCATTCAACCTTTTTGCATGACATAACAGACATGAGTGTTTGACTTTTAATAATGCTCTTGTAATAGCACATAAAATACTCAAATATGTTTTTCGTGTTCCTAGCTAATTGTGTTGTATTGTTAAGAGAGATTTTCAGATTCATAGAACTAATATGGATTAGTTTTGAAATCACAACTTCCACTGTAGTATTTGCGTTGCCATGTTAACCTTTTCCCCCCAACATAACATTTCATTTCAAATTTGTTTCATTTTAATGCTATCTAGTTATTGAATTTTAGTTCTATATAAGTTTTAAAATGCCAAATATATACAGCAGATGGCGACACTATTTTAGAGCCTTATCAACAATTAATAATTTAAATAACCGGATGTTCTTTTCAATTTTGTTTTAAATTGATGTTATGACCATTCCCATTCCTGATGAAAATGGGATAACATGGCAAAGCAATTCTTTTGCAAAAGTTGGGATTTCAAAACTAATGCATTAGCTCTATGGGACTGACAGTCCCTCTTAACATTTTGTGCTATAAGTTAGGCAGCTATGTTTTACAATTGCCTGTCTGTAACTCTCTAAATTGTATTATCTGGGCTGAGGCACCACTCGCAACCTAAGGGATGCCTGTCCAACGCTGCTCTTTTAATATTGTACTTGCACATAATTGTTTTGATAATTTTTGTTGGTATTTAATAATTTTTTTATGCATGTACTGTACTTACATATCAAAGTTATCCAGTCTTTCAAATTTATACATGTTATAAAAATGTGAATGTGTATGCGATGCTATTAGTTTTTAACATTCAAAATTAGATCAGTACTCTATATATTTAAAGTACTTAAAAAATTACCATGGATTAAGAGTATAATCCATTTTTATATGTGATTAAGCAAATCATTCAAAAAAGCTTTTGAAATATCAAGTTTTTAATAGTAAAGTAATAAATGAAAATTGTGATATATAGAGAGCATGCTACATTTTTATTGCTAGTTACTGCTATTAAAGTAAATTTATAATGTTATATAATAATTCTATCAAAAATATACATATTGATCAAAATTATGTGATTGAAAATTTTATGCCATAAATATTGAAATTTTGCTCTTTCTTTAAATTAGGTAACTGACGTAATTTAAATTTAGTACACTTATTGGTGTATATATATTTTTTTTCTAAAATACGATCTTGTTTATTTTAGGACTTTTGTTCAATAGTTAAGTGTTACTGGATTGAATAGTACTTCATGGATTTTACTAAATTTACATTTGTGCAACATAGATTTTATATACACTTTCCAATATTTTTTTAAACACTGTAAACAATAGTTGAGTTGTGCAACCTAATAAAAGTCGTTTTGTTAAATGTGATCAGTGGTTTTTTTTCCAATGTAAGCAGGGTTTAGTCAATCTATCCTTTTTTAAAAGCTATTTTTTGTGGCTGTAGGAAGTTTAAAACAAACTTGATATATATGTATAATAAATAGAATATTGGTTCATAAAATTATTGGCATGAAACACCACATGACTTTCAATTAAGAGTCGTAGGGTAGTGCAGGAGCCACGGACTTTAAGGGGGTCTGGCACCTCCATAGAAGCCCATGTTAAATTGTCCAACTTAGGGGGCATCTCAAGAATTAACTAATAGATAGATCTATTTCAAATTTTCACAGTTTCATCTACATACATTTTTAAGTATTTTAACGCAAGATTATTTTGAAAAACCAAAAACTAGATGAAATATGAATTTTTAAAAATATATTTGAAAAATGTCAATATTTTTAACCTAAAATATTTTTTTAGAAAAAAGTACAAAACTTGCAGGCTATTTCCTGTGTTAAAATGCTTAAATATACCTTGTGAATTACACTAAAAAAAATCAAGTATTTAAATGAATAACATATTTAGTTATGTGCCCCCAAACATTCACATGATTCAAAAATTGTAAAACTGAGACAAACCAATTTAAAGTTTTTATTGTTAACCCATTTCCTTACATAGGATTTTTGCTTCCTCGTAATATTTGATAGGAATAACATTATCGAATCTTTAGTCGTTTGGCCGTTCTGGTCCGTTTCGGTAAGGAAAGGGTTAAATAAAATGGCTTTTAATGTCAAAATTATGTTTACAATCATCTTGATACTTTGTGACATTATTAATAAAGGTTGTAATATTATTTTAAGGCAACAATTTTTTTTTTACTTTTTCACCGATTTTGAGGTACCAGACCCCCTTAAAGTCCTTTTGGTTTCTCAGCTGTAACTTTAAAACCAAAAAATTTTCTGCTCTTGTTTGACTTTCCCGAAAACTTCATACAAGTACTAGGACCTCGCTTAATAAATTTAAGTCTATAGCTCTTTTAGTTGAATTAGAACAAATTTCAAAAACACTTTCAAGAGGGGACAACCTTCAAAGTTTATTCTTTACATATAAATTTTAGCATATTCATGCCCAGAATTTTTTTTTTAAAGTTTGGGGGTGGGTTAGCTTTAATTGTAAAAGCCTGCCTGACCCGATTTGCCCTTTACAACCGGCGCACAGAGGGGTATTTGAACGATCTACGCGGCCAAAAGTCGATTTTAAAAATTTGAACCCAGAAATTAAATACAGGTAGATAAATGAAGATATATGTTCCGCGCATGTGATTCAACAATTTTTAAAGCCCTACGCGAACCCTTTTTGCTTTTACTGTCAGTCTCAACTTGGTCTTCATGTGAATAGCAAGCTTTGCTCCTTGCAATTTTGAACATAGTCTTACTTATAAGAGTGATTATTGTTTTTCAGATAAATACATTATTATTACTAGACATGGATTGTGATACACCAGTTACGTAAGCATTCTTTTGAAATCATTTTGCTGCAATTGATGGAATTATAGCTTAGTTAAATTCTGTTTAGAATGAGTGTATTTTTTATAAATTTAATCCGTGATTTTTCTCAAATGTTCGACTATTAGTTATATTTCCGGATGTTACCCGGCACTTAAATTAAATTTCCAATAATTCTCAAATTGTTTTCTTTCTAAAACATGTATAATTTTAGTGCGATTATCTGCGTTTTTCAACAAAAAGGGAAATGTAAATAAATGGAGATAAAACAACATAAAATTGATGAATGTTAATTTTTGTTAAAAACTGTTTATTTTTGGTTTCAGGACCATCAAATGTTATAGCTATGACTAGAAAACAATTGTTTACCTTTATGCTACATCAAAAATTATCTAATATTAACAAAAAATTATATTTTCTGGAAAACTATTTGCTGCAATTAGATGATCTTTCTGATGATCAAAGAAAAGGAAATAAATTTTCTCGTTTAAAATTCGAAATGAAACTAAAATTTAATGAATCATATAGAAAAGAAATTGCGTTTTTGGGAACAAATAGAGAATTGCTTGAAGGAATATTTAGTATTTCAAAGGTAAATAACAGACCAGGACGACCAATAAAGTCGTTTGATGAGTCAAGTGAGAGATCCAAAGAAGAACACTGAATAGCTATGTAAAGCTACTGATTTACTAGTACTTGTAGGTGCTACACAGACAAAGTTAAGAGAAACTGAAAAGAGAGGTGCTGCTTTAATGCTTAAAGGAATTAATAGTTCACCAAAGCGAGTTACAAAATATAACATAACTCTTTCTAATAAAAATACAACTATGACAGCTCAGTTGAATCCAAGACAGGCCCTGTCGATTTTTGTTGAGTCTGGACTTTCAAGAAGACAATATGAAGTGATTAGGAGTTCTAATAAAAAAATCTACCTATGCTACAGCATACTACAAAAAGCTAAACAGAAATGCTATCCTGATAACGAGGCATGTAATGTTTCTTAATCAGTTGCCGAAGTAAATTTAATATCAAAATGGGAATGGGATGGGGCGCAGCAATCCCAATATAAGTAGAAATGGGAAAATAATTCTGATACTGATGCCAGCTTACTCCAGAGTTTTTTTGTTCCCTTACAGCTTACATGTACAACGAAGAATAACATAATTTGGCAGAATCCTACACCTTTCTCTTCCAGATATTGCCGCCCTATAATAATGAGATTTATTAATGAGTCCACGGGCATAATAAACGAAGAAATAAGTTACGTTAAAAACACCGTAGATGAATTACAATAAACCAAATTGACGATATCAGGCAATGCTTATGCAGTAAAGCACAAGATGTTGCTCACCATGGTAGATGGAAAGGTCTGTAATGCTGTTACTAGCACAACTTCTAAATGAGATGCTTTATTTGGGGCATCACCTAAAAGGACTTCAACAAGTTAAATATCAAGAAAGAAGTTAATCAAGAGACACTTGGTGTCGGGCTCATAGGCTAGATTTCGTGCTAGTCCATTTAAACTCCGATGTTTTTAATAATGCTTTTTTTTCACCACTAACTATTTTTTTATCACTTAAAATACTACGGATAGTCTCATTGGCCCCTTTGGAATCGAATAAGAAGAAAAAATAATTTTGGCCGCTCAGATCGCGCAAATACCCCTCTGTGCGGCGGTTAGATGGCGCTGATTCAAAATTTTGAGTGTAAATTTGAAGTTTTATCGAGAAAAAAAATGCGTTAAACAGCAACTCCATAAAAACCATCATTTTTTATACAAATAACGAATGGTACAGGTCAGCTGCTTCATTATCGATATTTTTGTAGAGCTTGAACCTTCTCTTTTTTACCCGCACGATCGTGGATAGTTCGGTCAGAAAGGGTTAGACAACTCTATGGACTCAAATTAAAAGCAAGCGATTGAATAATTTAATGGCATGTTTCAGGACTAGAGTGGCAGTAGAACTGTGAATGACAAAAATTCTTTCTCAATCAATGCACGATCTATGTCACCTGGGGAACAGAGGACCACTCGGAAGAACCGATCACAAGAATGAAAAGCTGCTGCAAAGAAATTTCGTTATCTGAAATTCCGACATCGGTGCAAGACAATTTTCGCCGCATCCAGACGCATGCGTTTTTAAAAAAAAGAACCCGACCACTATTGCACCGTTTTGGCACTAGTTTTGTTTAAATAAAATTGTTGTAGACACACAATTATGAAAGTAATTGGCTTGTTTCAGGTGACGTATATGCCTGTTCTTCCGTTTCATTTGATCGGTGCTCCGACTGGTGCCCTGTTTTCACGTGACATTGATTCACCAATCAAGGCTTGAGGAAATAATTTCAGTTTGAGTATTTCTGTTGCCACTTAAGACCTGACACATGAGGCCAAGTTTTTGAGGAGGCAGATATTGCAAAAATAAAAAGAATACATCACGGATTGGATTGAAATGAATGTTTATTTCACAAAAGACTACAGCGACGCCCTACAAATGAAGTAAGTAGACAATAACAAAATGTACAAATATTTACAATTGTAGGAAAAGTTCATAAATACGCGTAGAAAAATTCGCTGATATGCTAGAAAATACGCACAGACACGATGGCAACACACAAAACACGGCACTAACATATGGAACACAGGTCTACGGAATAGAGTCCCTCAATATATCGACTCGTACAGAAGTCGTGGCAACATCTACAGTTTTGGCGGATGCTTCCTTTCACAGATCGAGGCAGTATAGTCGGTGCTGACGTTGCAGTGATAAGTGATGCATTCTAGGCCAATGGCGATCCAAGCCAATGAACTTGACTTATGACTTTCTTGGTGGGGGGGGCAAGTTCGCCGAACACTGCGACCTTTAGGTCTATTGTATAAGTCAATGAACTTTGTGGACGCTGGTCGCCGTATCGCCAAGGTTGTCACAACTCTGTCTACGTCAGTAGAGCCAATAACTAGCGACTCTACTAAAGAAGGAAATGTCTTTATTATCTGAAAATAAAAGAAACGATTTATGGATTAACGTGCATTGCAGAGAAGTTTTGTAATGACTAAAGAAAGTCAGGGTATGGTATGGTATGATGCATATATATTCCAGCTTGTGTGCTTGTTCAGAGAACCGCTTATAAGCTTTCGTCAAGTGGGACAGACACAAGAACAATTTTACAGTCACAAAGAAATGAATAACACACAGACAAATAACAACACATATTGACTGTCACAAACATCCATGCCTGACCGGGATTCGAACCCGACCTCAGCAGCTCCAAAGGCTAGTACACTAACCATTCAGCCTCCGGGGCGGCGTCAGGGTACATAAAAAGTACCCAACAAAGGACGAAACACAACGGTCGAGAAAGCTAAGTTGGTTTGTAAGTCATTCTAGGATGTTCCTTAATTTCTCAAATTAACATAAAGATACAAGAACATGGATAATCGTTCATACATTACAATGATATTCACGGCGTTTGATGTCAATATATGCTCCCGTGGGCAGGTAAACTGCAGTAACAAGACTAATGACTGCGACCACTCCTGCAAACTCTCAATTACTCTAACCTATAAGAAAGTATATTGAAAGACTTATTTTAAAAAGGGTCCAGATCATAGTTGTGGTTACTGCACTTTACCTGCCCACGGCATTATGGTACACCCCACGCTGAACCTGTTAAATCTTTATTCAAAAGGTATTGCTAAAAATTAATACTTATAAATCTACATAATAGTTGTTCATCCGACTTAAATTATAAATAAGACCATTGACAATAGAAACTAAAGCAAAAAGAGCATTTTCTTTAACTTTTTTTTTTGTCATTGTAGCGCGCATGGCCACTTTACTATACTTAGATATAATATGCATAAAATGTTAATCATCCTCACTTCGTTCATTGTTTAGGTGGCCCCCTGTTGACTGGGGGCGGCATGTCCCATGGCACATCGTACGCGTCATCGGAGGGGGCGGCCGGGGGGAAGAAGGCCGCGGTCCCCCCTTTGGCGTGGTGCGGCAGCGTAGAGTAGTAAGCCTCCGCGTACAGGGACACGCGTGCTAAAATTAAAAGAACACTACAGATTAATATTATTAACCAAAATACCTAGGAAATTATGGTATTACTTTGTTCTGTGGTTCAAATTGTAGCATTAGTTTAGTAAAGTGTAAAGCTGAAGAAACAAATTCACTGTCTTCATGTTCATGCTCCCATAAAGGACAGAACGTTATTTTTGTTTCTGTCGCTATCCTGCTAGAGTTAGTAGTAAAATTTAAAAATAACACAAATCAAAGATTTAATGATTATATTGCAGGGGAAACATTCGTTTTGACAATACAATAACAAGTATTGCCTATGAAGTTAAAAGCCATGTATGAAAAAATTAAACTATAGAATAAGGTATTTTTCTATACTAACTACTCTAAAAGTTGTATTAATTTATTAAAAGACCAAACAATTATTCTAGCTATCTCAGCACATTGGAAAAATAGCTTTGTTATAACTTTCTTCCACTTTGTACGATAGTGGGAGGTATTATAATCGTTTAGTTCGTCCGTCACTCACTTTGACAGAACGAATTGCAAGTCTCACAATCAACAACCGAAAAAAGCACGTTTTAATAAAGTTATTTTTCCAATGTGGCAAAATTCTCGGTAGAATAATAACTTAGCCTCCACACAACGTTGTATGGAAGCTAAAATGCTGGCAAGTATTAATATAAAAATGAGCGAAGCAATATTGAATAACAAGATTGAGGTAAAGACTTGGTCGAGTATACCGACCTGCCTCCCGCTCGTCCCTGAACTGGGCCTTCTTGACCCACACCCACGCGACCACGACCACGATGACGATGATGACGACGGACGCGGCCACGGGCACGATGAAGTGCAGCTTCAGGAAGTAGGGCGTGTCCGCCCCTTGTCCCAGCCCGAGTCCCCCGGAAGGGGAGAGCGCCTTGCCTGAAAACAAAGTATAAGTTAATAAAGTTGTCATCAAAGAGTTCTATAGTAGGGTAGAGGAACGACTCGTACTGAGCCGCCATTGGCAGCCATGGCTCACTACGGAGCCCAAATAGAGGGGCAGTTAAGCCTAATAAGTGATAGTTAATTTATAATTTTGATACTGAGAAAGGAAGTACACCCAGGGCAAATGCGAAAATCGGACCCGCACCCGTTACAACGCGCTGACTGCTAGGGGTACGGCCTGCGATCCAAACCACTCGGTCCTCGGAGACAATATATGGGCATTTGGGGCCCATGTTGGTCCATGATGCGGTTGGTAGGTTCAATCTCTACCCTACTATAGAACACTTTGGTTGTCATCATAACCATCATTGAATATTCATCCCATATGATAAAGCTTATCAGTATCATAGTATTGTAAATACATTAGCTTAAATAACATCTTTAGGTATTTGTATTAATTTTTCCACTGACTTGCAGGACGACCTTACTCAAAATAGAACGCACATCTGACTGAAATATCTTCATGCATTATGCGCGAAGTAGTAGATATTCTCTGAATATTTTACCCGAGGTGGAAACTCGAGTTCTGTAACTATCATCAAAACTTAGTACTCCAAAAGTTTGAAACGAAGCTTTAGAACTATTTAATTTTTCTAAAATTAGAATTCTCTGTCAAAAGGGTCATTAGGTGTCGGTCGTTAAGAGTGAGAATTTTGAATGCTAATTGGTTCTTTTTGATTAACATTTGTCATAGTGGGGACCCGGATTCTGTTATTTGTCAAAACTTACTATTCCAGAAGCTTGAAGCGAGGCCATAGAATAATTATTTCACAAAATTAAGCTACTGGTCTCGTTCGTTTAAGATTTTAATTTTGGAAGCCTGAATTCCGTAAGCTGCCATCAATGAATCCGTTAAACTGTCATCAATGAATTCCGTTAAACTGTCATCAATGAATTCCGTTAAACTGTCATCAATGAATTCCGCTAAACTGTCATCAATGAATTCCGTTAAACTGTCATCAATGAATTCCGCTAAACTGTCATCAATGAATTCCGTAAACTGTCATCAATGAATTCCGTAAACTGTCATCAATGAATTCCGCTAAACTGTCATCAATGAATTCCGTAAACTGTCATCAATGAATTAATTACCTTCCGTGAGCAGGGTGAGCGTGTCCGAGGGGTCCGATACTCCGGACTCCGAGTACGCAGTCAGGTAGACCTGGTACTTCGTACCGCTCTCCAGCGAGGTGAGTCGGAAGCGGCGGTCTTTGCTGGGCACGTGGACGCTGTGCCAGCTCCCCTCGGCTCCTGGCCGGTAGTACACCATGTAGTCTGGAAGAAGTAATTAGGAATATACATAATTGGAATATCAAAAAAAAAAACTAAACTTCCCGGCGCAACAGCCCATTACTGGGCCAAGGCCTGCCGTGCCCATTTCAGCTTTTGTGACCTAGGGCTCTGGGGTGCTAGGCATATGTCCCGGTAAGGTGGTCAGTGTTTAGTTCCCAAGCATGCTTGGTACCCATTTTATCGACCCACTCAAGGGATAAAAGGCTGCGTCAACCTCGCCCAGTCCGGGATTCGATCCCCGGACCTGTGGCGTGGCAATGCGAAGCACTACCACTCGGCCACCGGGCCCTATTGGAATATCAAGTTGTAGTAAAAATATGTTTGTTTCGTACTTATTAATGGTAAGCTTAGACTATATTTCCAAGATTTGACTATTTCATTTATTTATCTAACAAATGTTTATTTAAAGGCATCGTCTATAGGGCGGAGAGTGACGGAGAGCCTTTTACGAAATTAAGAGAGGCAGTTGTTGATCCGATGAAGAACGAAATCCATAATCAAGGTTAGGTTAGGTTTGAGTTATCGTCGCACTAGATCTGCACGAGGGCTATTGGCGACGGGTGTCGTATTTCAGAACCACGGTCAAGTGACGAGCCGACACCTGAATAGGCACTAGGCACCCAACGCAACCGTTAAGGGCAACATCGTACGCCGAGTTAGGACTTTGAAGGATATTTAACGTGCACTCCCTTACACGGGGTATTATTCATCGGACATTTTTGGCTGAACGGGCCGTTTATAGGTCGGCAGTTATTTTCGGCGATGCCCGGACCGAACTTGGGACTTTCGCATGCTAGGCAAGTGCCTAACCGACTGGGCTCCCCAGCCCCTCCACGATCAAGGAGAAAACGAAAGACTGGGAACTAAAAAGATGACTTGGACAATTATTTAAAAAAAATACTTCTTTCATTCTTCATAGCTGTTTTATCTGAAAGGAATTCAACAGAAAATTCCTTAAAATTTAAGAAAATCGACCTAATATGTACTTTCTTATTTTAAGAGAGATACACTACTTTAAAGCAATGACAGACATACTAAACTCTTATTTGCATTAGTCTATTTTGCGTAGATTTTATTAATACAATTTTGCAATTGATTGTTTAGTTTTATCACTCAAAGACATTTTTAAATTGTATGAAATATCGCAAGAAATGTAAGTCCATTATCTAAATAAAGGTCTTTACTACAAATGGTACACGCTGCAGTGATGTGTTAAAAACATTTTTAAACAACTATTTTAGTAATACTCACGTGTGAATACGTCTTCGGGCAGGTCTCTTGGGTGCTCCCACTCGAGCAGGGCCGCCGCGTCGCTCGTCTCGCTCACGTACAGGTGGGGCGGCTTCAGGCTATCTGCAGGTGGGAAAAATAATAATTGCTTTAAAAAATATAATTAGGATCAAAAAAGGATTTGGAACAGACTGAAACAAAATTAACATTGACATAAAAACTTTTTGATAAACTAAAATACTCATGTCTTTTGATTTTGGAAGAATTCTTTAAATTTTATTTCAAAATCTACTGATTTTGTTTGCTTTTAGTTAAAAACCAGTTGTCACTTAAACACAAAACCAGTTAAATTACATAAATCGATAATAAATAAAACGGGAAAAATTGTTAAGTACGTATAACTGTAAAAGAGGCTGAAATAACATATATGTTTAGTTTTGCATAAATTGGATAGGGGGACAACGTTCTTTAATGTCTAGAGATGAAACATTAATGTTCTGACATCTCAATAAAGATTGTGGAGAAAACACAATTTATACTATTTATACTAGAATATTTCTGAAAGGATCTCTTAAGTTACGAGACACACAGCCTTTTCAAAGTTTTACAGTTGTTCAAATACCTTGGGCCGTGGGTAGCCTAGTGGTAAGGCCTCGTTCTCGAAATCGGAAGGTCCCGCGATCGAGTCCCGATGCCACTGAAGACCCACCGAGTATATGAGGAGCACGTGCTCGTTAAATCTGTGGGTACGAAAGTCCTGTAGGCGGTCAAGCGGTCATGGCGCAGTTTCCCATGGGTACAGGTCCCTGGAGACTATTTCCTTCCCCTTCAGGGGCATGACTAAATTGCGGAGGTGGCGAGATAGATTGCTGCATCTGTCATTTATGCGTGTGTGTGTTGTGTCTGTCTTACTGGACAAGGGTTTATAAAGCCCTTATCAGACGATACGGACATCGCTCGTCAAAAAACTTTTGGGACAGCAAACGCGTCATCCAGAGACCGGCTACGACATGCTGACATCACAGACTTAAAGGCAGTACCATCGCGGTATTGGAGGAGGAGGTACAAGAAGGAGGCTCGGTAATGACGTCACGACTGAACTTCGTATTTGATTGGAGCAGCCGTTCGCTCAGCGAAAAAGTAGCGGATTTTTTCACGTCGATTCGAAAAAACTCAGCCAGCAAAAGCTGCTCGAAAAACCAGTTTTTGAAATGACGTAGAGACGTCGCTGAACGAACGAGCTCTCGTGTGATAAGGCCTTAAGCGGGTCTCTGACCAAGCACACAAACCTAAATATATATGGTTACCAACCAACCAAAGTACCTTTGTCCGATGTCTCCACCGTGAGCTCATGGGACTCCGGTCCCGATCCGACCGAGTTGAACGCCTTCACGAGTACAGAGTACCTCGTGGCCTTCTGCAGCCTCTGCAGTCGGAAGTCTGCGTGCGGGGAGCGACCGGCAGGTACGGTGTGGAAGGCGAACGGCTCCAGAGACCCCTGACGACGGTGGCCCACGTAGAACCCGAGTAGGCGGCCGTTCCAGTGCTCCCGAGGTGGGGCCTGGAATGAGGATGAAATTGATACATTTTATGTGTTAATTTATTGAAATTGATACATTTTATGAACTTCTTAAAATGCATTATAGGGTAGACTGACCAGTGAGTGAACAGGCCCCAGTGAATATGAACATTTGGTAAATACAATTAAAAAATAAGGATTGAAAATCATTCCACTAGATGGATTGGCAATACACCTCCCATCTAGTAGGAAGCTAAGTGACATGGTTTGTTGTCCGGGTCATTATGTCCTGGTGTTTATTCACTGGCAAACGCAGCACCTTAAACGTTCATTCACTGGTTAGTCAACTCTATTTACTATTTATTGAAATGTTATTTTATAGAAATAATTTGTTCTTGTACTCCAAAATTAATAGATATAAACTTAATTTAATGTTATTTTTTTAATTTTAAAGAGCGTGTGAAGAAGATATATTATATATTTTTTGACATTAACAAATTCATAAACATATCTATAGTAATAAAACTGGAGACGCTTGTGTGTTTGTTTATGCCGTCTATAGACTCTTAAACTAGACATCTGTTTGCTCATAACTTAGAGGAAATATGTTGTTCATACTAAAGTAACAAGATTTCAACTTGTGAAGCTTAAGATGTTTTATTTTTGAGAGTAATATTTTCGTGTGTGCAGGAGGACGGGTATTTAAAATGGTAGTACGAAATAAAGCATTGCTTTTATATATACATAATCGGATATATTTGATAAATTTTTGTGGTTTTCTACCATTTTGAATAAGAAAAAAAAACGCCTTGTAGTATCTTTTGTGATACTCGCCTTAATCGAATTTGCCCCCCCCCCCCCCCCATTCTCTCTCCCACTCTTCACGGGAAGGGGATAATCTGGGAGCACCGGGTTTCCATAACTACGGAATCGAATGAAAATAACGCTACGTCACTTCCGTGGTTCCGGACTAGACGATCAGATCAGTGCCAGACGAACGCTAACGAATCTTCTAAATGTATATTTATTGTGATTGCTAACTACAAAGCCATATATAAATGTTTTTAAGACCATTAAATACAATTTTGTAAAAATAAATTCTCCTAATTCCATAGTATGTATAGAATTATAATACGATGAAGGGCGTTTTGTTTAACTAACATTGATCAGGCACATCATTTTGTTCATTGATCGAAAATGAATTACAAAAGAAAGAAGAAATCGTTTAAGAAAAAGTCGCGATAAAATTGTGATCATAAAATAGTATAATGTAACGTAAATAATATAATAATGTGATAAGTAAATCCTTAAGTAAACAAGTGTTACGATATACAGCTGAGATGCTCTTAGATTTTTTCTTTATATCTAAGAGCATCTCAGCTGTATATCGTATCACTTGTTTACTTAAGGATTTACTAACGATGTTTCTTTTTTCAGAATCATTCATTCATGCTTCTTTTTTAGCGCTTTTAAAAGTTTTTTAAAGCCTTAAAGGTGTATTCGGAATATAGATAGCGAGCGTTATCTTCGGGCTAAAATTACGCAAATTTAACAAACACTTATACTATATATTGATTCAAAAGTAAATAATTAAAAATATTCAAGGAGAAAAACTATTTTTGCGGGATTTTACATTAAAATAACATCATTATACTTTAACAATAAAATAATATCGATTTTACGTATTTAACTGTTAAATAAAATATTTCATATCATGCAAAAATACTTTAATATCCATATTTGATTTTAGAATAGTTTTTAATTTATATTCAAAATTAACACTTTATCATTTGTAATTGTTTAGCCCATTGTTTTCCCTGCAACTCACTTGTAAGAGATGTTAAGTAAATAACAAATTCATCATTTTCATCTGTTCATCAATTAACAAAAACTAATTGTTCTTTGTCAAACGTGCAATTATGTAGTTTTATTTTTTAATTATTGATATTACATTTGACTGTTTTAAAAAATATTTTAAAGGAACGTACAAAGCAAATACAGTCGATGTAAACAAGGAAAATAAAAATTGAACTAAATTTTTAAATTTTTTTTTAACAAGGATATCTTATTGAGTTAACAAAGCTTTGAGTAACTTTTTTGCAAGCACGGAGCGATATCAGGTTTATTCTGATTGATATGATACGAAATATAAACTTAAAAATCCACCCTTACTATTTATTCAACCTGGAATGCGCTACACCTGATACGTCACAGGCAAAAAAAATATCGAAACCGGGTTCAATGAAAAAAAAATAATCTAAATATTTCCCCGTTGACGCACGCCAGCTTTCATTCAGCATCTGCTGGCTTCATAGAAGCAGATGGCGGCAGGGCGAGTTTTTCCCCCCCTTCTTTCTGTACTTGTCCCTCACCAACAAGGCCATCTTGTTTCCTGTCGATCGGTGCAGTCGAAACGCAGTAAAGTGAATGTAGGAAAATATCGCTGGCTTGGTTTGATGGCATTGTAAGTGGCAATATACATGACAATTGAATCGGGGAGTGCAGAAACCACTTATGGGGGAATGGGCGCATTTGAACGGGGTCTCCAAACTCAAGTGTCTCAATGTTAATCCAATGGGAAAAAAACTATTTTCGCTGCCACATTTCTCCGGCTGTACTGAATATTTTTACAAGCGGATTTTTTTATGTGATAAATGTAGCTGACTTACAGGTCTCTATAATCCCACTTTTTAAAATTGCTTCGAATATTTTGTGTAAAACAATTTATTGAATATTTAAAAAAATATTCGTACTAACTTCAAAAAGTGGGATTGTTGGGACCTGTAAGTCAGCTAACATTTATCACATAAAAAATCGGCTTGCAAAAATATTCAGTGCAGCCGGAGAAATGTGGCAGCGAAAATAGTTTTTTCCCCATTAGATTAACATTGAGGCACTTGAGTTTGGAGACCCGCTGTCCAGTTCGTCCATTCCCCCTTAAGTAAAAAAAAAAAAAAAACAAAAAAAAAACAAAAAACCGAAAACTCGTTTTCAATGAAAATAAGCGTAGAAAGGCGAGATGCTTGTTGGGTGCAAAAACTACGATAGTCTGTTGAGTAGTTCCGTAAATACAGGACGTTTGTTTCGAGTGTTGAGTGCAGAAATAGAGGAGGAGTTAGTACGTTTTGTCTCCCTCCTGAAAAATTTGAAATTTGTGACTGACGTTGTTTCTGCACTCACCGATTCAATTGATATTGAGATATATTATAAACTATAACAACATTAAACATGCTGAGTCGTTCATAAGGATTACTTGCGACCTCAAGTTACTTAAATATTTCAAATAAATATGTTTCATGTTACGTATGTAGCTCTTGCCTCTAGACCGCTTGTAAGATTAGTCTTTGAAACAAAGTAAATGAAATATAGCCCTTACGTAAGGACATTTCACGTGACAAATTATCCTTTAAATACATTTCATTTGGTAGATTCTTCTTAATACGTTGAAAACAATTTCGATATATTTTGCAGTAGAGTTATAATTGGCACATAAATTTTAAATGTTTTTAAAGTAAGAGGTTTGCGATTTTTCTTTACATCTTTTTAAAACAAATCTTATTATAACGACAAAGTAGAAAATTTTAAAAATGAATGAATATGAAATAAAATGTGTATTTGTCTCCGCAAATATTTATTAGATGGGTTAAGTTAACACATTTACACTCATTAAATAAATTTACTTAATAATACAATTCCCTTAATAATAAAAATTGTTACGAATGAAAACTCTTAAAATCTTGCAATTCAAATAGTTCTATGTATAAATCTTATTGTTAGACAATTAGCAGACAAGAGGCAAATGAATTTTAAAAATATAAATAAAAGAATTAAACCTCACCTTCCACGTGACAGAGACACTTGTAGGTCCTGTAGCTATAACAGTGACGTCAGTGGGTGGTGCGGAAGGGGCTGAAACAAACAATGGACATTAGATTTATATAAATTGCCATTTTTTGCAAGTGTCGTCATTTTCTGCAGAACCGCAAATTAATACAGTAATCCGAACCCCTCGCTATAACGCGCCTCGTTACATAGCGCATTCGGATATATCGCGCCTTGTATCATGTCTCCCAATTTTTCCCCAATAATGTGAACTGCTATATTTGTCAACTCGCTCGTTATATCGCACATTCGGTTATATAGCGGTTTTTGGCTTGTCCCTCGGAAAGCGCGATATAACGAGGGGTTGACTAATTTTTTTTTATTGTTTAATATTATGTGTTGTCTGGAAGGACCCGGGGGACCCTTGACAACCAATATATTTCTGTGTTTGAAATAAAAAGTTTTCTTCTATTATTCTAAGTGGCTCACTGGTTTAAGAGCTTGTCTAGCCAGTTAAGTTAGTGGTCCGATACCAATCATATCTATTTGATTTTTCTTAACACTGTAAAAAAAACATGCAAAAAACCGAACATTTCTGTTATTTTCCTACAGAAATTTTCCGTTTTCTCAAACTACGACAGTTTTCTGTCAAATTATATCTCGGTATATTTTTTACAGTACACTTGTAAATTTCAATTGATGGATAGTTAAAATTTTAAGTGAATATAAAATAAATTTATTAATCCTCGTCAGTATTGTGGTTAGTATGAGCACTTGTCACTTAGGTGACACGGGGGGGGGGGGAGGTCGTTTCATTTTTTCGTCTGTTAAAAACAGTTTAGTTTGGAATATCGTTGCACTAGCGCTACACAAGGGCTATTGGCGACCGGCGTCGTATTTTAGAACCACAGTCAAGTGACAAGCCGACACCTGAATAGGCATCCAACGCAACCGTCAAGGGCGCCTATCGTACGCAGCGTAAGGGACTTAGAAGCATATGTAACGTGCACCCACTCCCTATTCGCCGGACATTTTTGGCTGCACGGGCCGTTTATAGGCCGGCAGTTATTTGGTGATGCCCGGACCCGAACCTGGGACCTTTCGCATGCTAGACGAGTGCAAAACCGACTGGGCTCCTCAGCCCATTTGTTAAAAACAGACTTTGCCTTAAAATTACAAATTATTCGAAGAAAATAAACATCTTATGATATCTTAATTTCTTAATTTTACAGTTTTTTTCTGTAAAAACAACAGACTTTTTTTTTAACAGTGCACATTTGCTCACTGTGGTGGTTGGTTACCACACACGCAACCTCAATATTCTATGAACAACTATGTGGCGCTGATTTACCGCCCACGTTCCTACCACTGTTTCAAATTACAACGTTAATAGTAGTATATAAGCCAAGATAACCCATCTCCTCCTCGAGTAATGCTCTTGTCTGGGAATTTGTAATAGTAGCCAGTGGCTACCAGAGTGAAAAAAAATGGTAGCCACATTTGCATTTTTAGTAGCCAGTTTTAAATTTAAGCATTATGACAAAAAGAAAGTGTTATTTTCCACAAAACAATTTTTTAAAGACATTTTTTATACGAAAAGATTGACAGTAAAAAAAGGATCGTACCAAATATGTAAGTATGTGATTGGCCATTATTGAAAGGAGAAAATTATTTTATGTACATACGGTTCAACTACAGAGGTGCGTAGCGAAAGTTCATTATAAAAATTAGTCTTTCTTCCCGACAGAATCGAATTGGAGCGTTTTATTATTATTATTATTATTATTTTAGAAATGCAGCTTCAGTATTAATTCTTTGTAAACAAAAAGGGAAAAATTATGATCGCCACTTTTGGCGACTGGGGTTCGATTTTTAGGTAGCCACTTTCGATGTAATAGTTGCCAGTTGGCGACTGGCGACCGCTAATCTAGAGCTTTATCCTCGAGGATCCTTTTGGAAGACAATGAGTTATCGAGGCCGCTACACTCACCTTCCTCCTCCGTCCTGAGCTTGAAGGGCTCGCTGGACTCGCCCCTCCCGACTTCGTTCTCGGCCACCACCCGCAGCAGGTACGTGGTGCCGGGGTGCAGGTCGCCCAGCAGGACGCTGGTCTGCGTCGCGCTCACCCCCCGCTCCTGGAGGCGGTGCGAGGCGCCTGTTAACAGAAACAGATGTTTAGTAGTGGATTTTAAGGGGGAATGGGCCTGCAGGACCGGGGGTCTCCAAACTCAAGTGCCTCAATGTTAATCCAATGGGAAAAAAAACTATTTTCGCTGCCACATTTCTCCGGCTGTATTGAATATTTTTACAAGCGGATTTTTTTATGTGAGAAATGTAGCTGACTTACAGGTCCCGACAATCCCACTTTTTGAAATTGCTTCGAATAGTTTGTGTAAAATAATTTATTGAATATTAAAAAAAAAAAATTCGTACTAATTTCAAAAAGTGGGAAGATAGAGACCTGTAAGTCAGCTACATTTCTCACATAAAAATATCCGCTTGTAAAAATATTCAATACAGCCGGAGAAATGTGGCAGCGAAAATAATTTTTCCCATAGGATTAACATTGAGGCACTTGAGTTTGGAGACCCCCGGTCCTGCAGGCCCATTCCCCCTTAATGACGGCACATTTGTAGTAAAACTATTATAATAGCAGCATATTTTTATATTTGGTTGTTGAACCATCAATTAGGTTTTAGAAGCAAAAACGTGAAATGGTTTAACCGAAATCTGAATACTAAAAATGTGATGTAACATTTCACCACACAGTTGTAGACAATATTTTACCATTTGCAGGAACCAATATTTTTTGGTGGAACTTATATCGTCAATTTGTCAAATTTTTAACGGTGTTGAAGGCTGTGAGAAGCAGATGTGCAGCAAAACAGATTTAATTTTTAAGTACTTTAATGAACAATAGCGAAATTGTATAAAGAATTAATTTTATTAAGATTACTACAAAATAACAATAAATATGTTTCAGTATTGTAGCAGGAAGCAAGCTACACATAAAAGTGACACTGGTGGGGTCACTACTACACAATTTCTGTCACTACTACGAAATCTACGATACTGCTAGTGGCAGCATACTACTCAACTTTTTTTTAATTAAAAAAAATACGCACAAATACCCTATCGTTTCTGAATTCGACCAGAAGTAATCCAGGGGGTCTATCTAGTGAACGGTCCATTTTTCGATCGCAGAATTTTGTGAAGTGCCTATAAAAGGGCCTAATATATTCTCTAAAACGCAGACCCCAATAACTTACCAAAATATTAGGGTACGGATAAAACACACTAATCAGTAGTACCAGGGCCGTGTGGTGCTATGATGCAGAGAGGCGGCCGCATCAGGCGGCAATTGAGTAGGGGGCGGCAAAATTCGAGATTCTAACCCATTTTTTTTTAAATACTGCGTAAAAAATTTACTTAGTATTTACTACATCTGTGTAAAATTAATACATACTTCTAAATCTTCAAATGTAGGAAGAAAAAGAGCGGCAATTCTAAAGAATATCCGAAATAGTTCTACATAGCAGTTGGTTTTTAAAGGGAGGAGGATGACTTTATTTGCATTAAGATATAACAAAACTTATAAGAGTTCGATATGTACTTTGATTTCCTCTGTAAAAGTAAGTGTTATGACATTTTACTTATGTTTTATATTACAGCTGTATATTAGCTGCTTTAGAAAATAGATTTTGATTATTTTACTTCTATTTAATTATGGTAGGCGAATACCCTAAATTCTAAAATGTTTACTATTATAATCTTTTCCATAGCGATTTGGAAATGTGAAGGCATAGAGATTTCCTATAGCGATTTCAAATATAATGAACAATGCTATTTATGAATTTTTTTATTTAAATATAATTGATTTATTTTTAAAGGTGTTTTCAACTAAAAAAAAAAAGGTTTACGCTAACACTTCTAGCATAAAAAGTTTTACATTAATTTACCTGAATCTTTTTGCAGATGCTATCTCAATATATATCTGTGCTATAAACCTCTAACATCTGGTGCAAATATAGTAGTTTTTTTTTTAAATGTCCAAGTGTAAATGAATCGTAAAAAAATAATTTTTTAGTTAATTCATAACATTTTTCTGAAAAATTCTTTTCTTGTAATTTGTATGTAACTCTAGAGGGTCATTGCATGTGTTAGTTCAAAACGAAGAACTTAACAAATAATTAATGCTTATAGGGGGACAATTCAATGTGGCAGACTTGTTAACGTAAACCTTTTTTTTAGTTGAAAAACACTGTTTAACATAAATAAATTGTATTTAAATAAAAAAAATTGCCTAAATAGCATTGTTCACTATATTTAAAATCACTATGCCAAATTTGGAAAAGATTAAAGTAATAGTAAAAATTTTAGAGCATTGGGGAATTTTGGGTATTCGTCTACCTTAAATTCAGTAATTTTGTATCATATATAGATGAACGTATTTTTCTTAAAGAATATTTTTAAAATAAGATTTATAAGATTTGGCAAAGCTGTCCTTCAATCCTCCCCCCCCCCCCCATTAAAAATGATGATTTTGGGGCATAACTTTTGCATAAGCACATCCGAAATAGTAATTTAAAAAAGTAGCGAATATCAATGTAACATTGTACCTTCACCGACGACAAAACAGCTTTGGCATTTTTCAAGACAGCAACGCACTCACGTCACTCTTTGCTCCAGGCTATCTGCCGGGTGGTCCTACTCCTAAGGTCCAAGAATGTCCTCATACTCACCCCTCTTTTATGCCCGTGGGTAAAAGAACGGTGTCGTGGGAGAAATTTCGCTGCCTTTGAAAGCTGGCGATTGGGATCGTATAACGCCTTACAGGAAAGGACAAATACAATAGGGACTGAGGACGTCTAGACTGATGTGTAGATTGTCCAGTCATGGCAGAATTTTTTTATGCAATAAAAAATAGTGACCACGCGGGGGCTGCAACGGTACGGGATAATTGGACGTTGACTCTTTGTTGTACATTTATGCTTTTCTCTTTGCTCCTGCTTGTCCGAAGAAGTTTCAGTGCTACAAGCCAATGCAAGCCCCAACTTATGTCCCACCTCAACTAAAGCGGCATGAGGGATACTTATTTTTATTTTTCCAACCATAAAAAAAAATCTTTACGCAGTGCTTAAAAGAGCTAACAGATATATTAGCCATTGTTTTCCAATTATTTTTTTTATATAGTTTGTTATTCAAATGTCACTCGAAATGGAAACTACGGACGTTATTCATTGATAATAAGGTAAGAAAATATTAACATATCTACAAAGTTTATAGTATTTTCAAAAATATAATTTTTCAATTAACTGTATAATTTTAATAAACAATTTTGCGTGAGATTACGACTTCATCTATTGGAATTATTGAGATAATCCTTTTTTAATTCTTGTGTTTAAAATCAAATCTTCTACTTTTATATAATTTAAGTTTGCAATTTTTAGGACTCTTATTTCAGAATAAGCATTTTTGTTTGCAAATAAAGTAATGATTTAAAAATGTTCTAAAAAAATTTTCATTTTGAAAATGCTTATTATGTAGCATATCACATTTAAAAAAATGACAATGCCCTCAATTTTATGTCAGTGTGTCAAATATGTTTTTTTTTTGTGATTAATCTATAGTTGTTGAAATAAATTTAAGAATTGTCAAATTAAGAGGGATTTGACTTTTTGAGTCAATAGTGTAAAAACTCACTTTTTAAGAATTTAAATAATTGTTTTTTTCTTGATAATTTGTCCAGTAATTACTAGACATTTAAAAATGTTTGCTTTAAATTTTGGCTTAACAATGGTTACTGATGCCTTAAATATGAATAGAATATATGCTAAGATTTTTAAAACTAAACTGGGACTTTTCAAATCAGTTTATAGCAAAACTTAAAACAAAGTAATTTTTGTTTTTGTAAAGTAATAATGTTTATAAAAGAAAGATTTTTCATGCGCCAGAACTATACCATATCTTCATTTGGTCTTTTTAATTGTGTTTTTTTTTTTGGTGTAATAGATGCACGTACTGATAAAAAAAATATATTTTTCGTCTATAATTTCACTCATGTGTCGGCTCGTCACTTGACTGTGGTTCTAAATTACGACGACCGCTTCCAATAGCCCTAGTGTAGCTCTAGTGCGACGATAATTCAAACTCACCCAGCCTTCTAACAAAATTGGGTTAATTGGTGAACATTTTTTTCTTCTACCTTGCGAAATTAATTGAAACGAGTTGTTATACTATTAATTCCCTCTCCCCCACCTCCTTAACTACTGTTATAAAAATGTTCATTCAGTGTAAAAATTCTTAAAAATACGCCAGTTTAATTATATACTATTTCCTTTTTTTAAATACGTCGTTTACTTGTAATCATAACACTGAACTTTAAATTCAAATATTTTAAACTTTTCATTATGCTCAAAAATTAGAAATGATTATTTTATATTTGAACTGCACATAGCAGGTACTTTTCCCGATTTATTGCAACAAATTTTTGTAAAAATTCTTTCGAAATGACAGTTGTACTTGCTTTGGAAATTTTCATAGAATGTCAACCAAAACTTATACATTCAATCAAATACATTTACTACATATTAAATAACTAATAGCTTAACCATACAAATAACTTAAATTTTCACACTTTTTGTATATTTATTATCTTTACATCATCATTATTTTTATGAATTAGTTCATATTATTTAATAGTATTTACTTAACAATAAATAATAAAAAATAAGTTACACGATTTAATTAATATTCATAATTTAATTAATATTTAATACTGTACATAGTTATTGAAAATAGTATGCATTGAAAAAAAAAACTATTTAATCAAACTTCTAATAAATGTAAATATTGTTTGATAACCTAAAAAATATTTATTTGTTAAATGATATAATATTCTAGAGGAGAAGGGGGGGGGGGGGGGGGATGGGGGGATAGATCGAGGCATTTCTTGCCATACCTCTAAAAAATAAGTTCCGGCGCCACTGTCCCGCCTGAACCACGCAAATCATCATAGAGCAAAATTATAAGCATATCTTAATATCTGGCTTAATAATTTCATTCATTGATAAAAAAAAATATAAGCCGAGAGCAAAATAATAATAATAATAATACGAATTCTATTCAAAAATATTTTTGACGTCTTTTGACCAAAAATTCGGATGAAAGGCCTCACTGTGCGCTGGCTTTGAAAGATTACAAATATCAAAAATTTTCATTAAAATATCAATTTTAACTTTATAACTATAAAAAAATACATAGTTTCTGTCATTATACAAACCCAACTCTACCAAATACTCATTTTAAATTGGGGATTCTCTGTAAACTTGAATTTTTTAAGTCCCCATGTATTTTTTGTTTTATGTGCCTATTGCAATTGTAAAATCAATAACATTTAATATAATTTGAATAACTTAAAAAAAAAAAACTAAACGAAATATGTGTTTTTACCCAACAGTTGTGAATAATGTAAAAATGATTAAAAATAGCTTTCATAAGGGTGATGGATAGCAAATTTTTAAGTTTTTTAGTTAAAATATAATTATATGAAATTTTTCTTTAAAAGATCAAGAGCGGCATTTTAACGATTTGCATCACATGTAAAAAACATACCACACGGCCCTGAGTAGTACGTGAATTGTGACGCATACATTAATATAATAATGTGTAATATGTGCGGAAATTGTGCGTATATACTTTCTATGTCCTTCCATGTGCAATAGTTTGCGGATATAACACACTAATGAGTAGTACGTGAATTGTGACTCATACATTAATGTAATAATGAGTAATATGTACGGGAATTGTGGGCCTATATACCTTCAATGTCCAATAGGTTACGGATATAACACTCTAATCAGTAATTGTGATGCGTGCAATAATGTAATAATGTGTAACATGTGCGGAAATTGTGTGCATATGCCTTCCATGTCCAACAGGCTACGGATATAACACACTAATGAGTAGTACGTGAATTGTGATGCGTACATTGATGTAATAATGTGTAATAATCTGTGCGGAAATTGTGATGCATGCATACCTTCGATGTCCTTCCAGTAGTGCACGAGGTACTGGGTGATGGGCGAGTTGCCGTCGAACGGGGCCGACCACGACACGGTGGCGGCGCGGCTCCACACCTCGCCCACCTTCACGGACACCGGTCTCTCGGGGGGCTCTACAACACACCACATATCATATGAATATTAAGCATTATGTATATTGGTAAGAATAAACAGATCTCACTATTTGTGAGTGTTTGAGGTTTTACATTATATCCATTATAAATTTAATCAATTATAATTACATTAATACTGCTTGGAATTTTTTTTTCTACCCCTTACATTATTAAATTTTAAATATATAAACCCAGCAAGATTTGTCTGATTTTATATAATTAGAGCTAAAAATATATGTTAATTGTTCTCTCAAAAATACAAAACCTTATATTTTGTGTGTGGAGCACACAAAATTGGCTGGTCGCAATTGTACTGTTACCTACTAATTTAATCGTTAATCGGTATTGTATTACATTAAATTGTGTTAAAGATTTTCGGTTTCAGTGAATAAATTTTTTACTTACTCACTACATTTTAGGGGAGCATGATTTTATACTCTTTCTCCCCATGATTGTTGTCCATTTAGAATCATCAGATTGCAATTTTTTTACTGATTAAGTTTTTAAGCTTGTTCTTATGTATTGTTTCGATTGAAAAGTATCAATGGCTTTTGAAGAATTTAATAATGTTTGTTTTTCAAGTAATTGAAAATTACTTAGCAAAATATAAAATTCCACTGTCAAAATCTTGTAGAACCAATTAAACTTATACCCGTAAATTCTTCTTATATGCACTTTTTTTTTTTGGATGCTTAAAAATTGTTGTTAACCTGTTTATATACAATTAGTTTTGAAAATTAGGTTTTGTGTGGATACATTTATTCAAAGGTTAGGTATTTCAATAATTGTAACTTTAAATGTCAGTTTTTAAATAATAAATTGAGAAATTTCACCCCCCTTGTTGTATTTATTATTTGACTTTTGTAGGCATTTTATGAATCTATTTCAAATATTTGAGTTTTTTAGATATAAAAAAATAAAAAGTTGTGACCTGAACGCGGTAACCAAAATCTCGCAAAAGTCCCTTTCTCTTATTGTTTTGAGCAGTGTCTATTTATCTGATTTACGGTGAACGTATTATGCTTTCATACGATTAAATAAAATTTTCAGTAACTATATTTAGCTGTTCAAGAATTTTAATTTGGCTTATTCAAACAAATGATGTGTTGTGTGTGTCGGTGTGCACAATGTGGTGTTCTGTCGGTTTGCCATCCAGGCCATAACCTGAACGACAAATTCCTCAGTAGGCACAAGGCTTCTTGTGTTCCCTTGAGAGGGATGGATTATGTCTGATTTCTATTACCGATATGGCGCACAACACCTCCTCCAATTTTAGGGCATGTCGACTAGGAGGAGAGGGGCAATTTTCTCTAGACGACTGCAACCCTATGGTAAAAACTGCGTCTATGTATCCGACCATGATGATTTCGGGACCCATCTGATTTAACGAGCACGTGTTCTCCGCCATGTTTTACAATAACAAATATCCATGCAGTACCCGGGAATTCGATTCCGGGTACCACGCGCGTAGCACAGCGAGGGGTGACTACCATCGCTATTACTAGCAGGGGCAGAAATCTTATGTTTTAAAAAGGAGGAGAAAAAACAGTGTTTTGTACTGAACTCCATATTGTACAGGGTGACTGATGGTTGCATTTGTATCAGGATCGACATGTCACACAACCTCTTTGTGCAGAAATAATTATTCGTTGATCATCCTGAATGAAATAATTTTTATTTAAACATTTGATACAAAAATGCCAAACTTATTCCTTGCCATACTCCTCTTAGTTGGGTAAATTGAAATTTGGCTATGGAGGGGGGAATATCTTGCCGCACGGATTGCAAAGAGTTTCAGATGATTATTTGTGTATCCTATTCAGAAAACATGTTTTAATACCTATTTATATTTCGTTGTGCAGGTTTCGAACTCAGATTTGAATATCTTTTTGAGTAAATTTCGGCAATTGTATCAGAATGAAAAAGAGTTTATATTTTGGTTAAAGTGTTTTCAGATCACTTTTGTATGTTAAATTTCTTCCTTCAAGAGTTTCAACTTAATCGGACCAACCGCTCTACGTTGTTCGCTCTTGCCAGTTTTTTCACATCTTTGTTTTTTTCCACTAAGTTAGGCGTGGTGGTCGGTAGGTCAGGCAGGGCCTGTTTTACGGCAGGGGCAAACGGAGGTATCTGTGCGGGGTGGGTTAACGCGGGGTTCGTTGCCAGGAGACTTTTAGCGGTGACCCATAATTTTTTTTGATGATCAGGTATGCTCAATATTATCGGCTCCTAACTTTTTGTTAATATGATGTATGCAATTAAATTTTTGATACAAAAGTTTGACATATGATTATAGGGTCTTAAACTCTGAATTACATCAATTCTACACATAAATAAGCTTTATATGTCAGGGGACTGCCGGATTTCGTATAAATAATTTATTTAGCATGCCTTTTTAAAGCTTCACATTAAATGCGGATATTTTTTGGGTTAACACTTTTTGGACAGGAAATTAATTGCAAATATTTTATCGTGGTATGTTTTTGGGCCGGACCCTCAAATATCCTGCATCGTCCCTGGGCTCGACACTCTTTATATACTAAAACGAGTGATTTGAATCAGTACTGAGTTTTTATTCAGCCTTTCCGGTGTCGATACAATGCAATAGTCTCCGAATGGAGTGGTTTCAGTCTTGTGTTTTAAGAGTGTTACTCTCTTTAAATACCAATCAAGAGTGAATTCAATCAAGTTGGAGGATAAGTACAGTGCATTTTTCGACCCCCTGGAATACTAGCATGCATATTTTCTCTGAGCTGAGTTTAAATGCACTCCCGTTTGGTGTGATACCTGTCGGGAGGTTGAACAACACTAAGGATCCCTCTCCTACTCATGGAGAGTGCAATTTTTCAGTCTGGAGGAGTGAAATCCCACGCGACCTGAGTTAAATTAGGAGTGTTTTGTTTTAAGTGTGTATACTTGTAAGTCGGGGTAGTTTTTCGTGCCCCGTTTGAAAGTTGACATACCGACTTTATGCGCAGACTACGATGGTGTTGTTGCAACCTACGCCGAAACTTGTTCCTGGCGAGCAAGGTGTACGACCCGCCGTAGCTGACGGTGGGTTCGAGCTGGATGGGTGGATATACGGGGCGATCCCAGCCCGTCGCCAGTACTGCTCCTCGTTCAGGTCTGACCCTGTGGATGACAGAAGGTAAACAAATATTTAGGTTTTTAGAGGATAGAGACAAATAAATTTGGTTGCTTTTTCTGTTTTGATCTCTGATGTGGGTCGTTTTAAGATTGTGACGGAAGAAAAATTTATTGTTAGTGCCATTTCGTTGCTCAGGAGCCGGTCATATTTTTGAAAATTGTTTTTTTTGCTGGATTTTTTGCCCCGTGGGGGAATTTTGGATGCCCGTCGTCGCATATATTTGCAATTATGATGGAACAACTACTTGCCAACAGGTATCTTCGTGCAAGTTATATTTAAAAAACAAATGCTTATTTAAGTGGTGGATGTAGGATTCCAATACTACTTTTAGATTACGCAAACGTATTGAAAAACTGTGTCTCTAAGTTTTTTTTTAATAAGGGTTTCATTATTGATACAAGGAACGTCAAAAAGTTGTACAAATAAATGAACATTTGGAACAATAATATTTATAAGTGTTTACAGGGGAATGTGAGAACCAAAAGGTGGATCGATTTCATTCTTACATTACCAATAATGTATAGTGCAAAGGACTTGTGCTTGGTTGATACCAAACATGGCCCACCCAGTACTAATTATAAATCTATCTTTTCGGTGTAACAATTTTTACTTTTGCGCTACGACTGTCCGGCTCTGGAGCTCACTTCCGCTTTGACAACTGTACGCTGCTATAAGCTCCGGAACGCAGTATTTATATGTTATTACAATGTGGGTTTGAGCCCTGTTCTTAGCATAATGATGGCGAAATCTATTCACCAATTTTCAACGATTACTATTACATAATACTAACTCAAATCGATTGTAAGGTTAATTTCAAAGGTAACTAAATTAACACAAACAAAACGAAATATAAACTAACTACTCAAATACTTAAAAAGAGAAAACATGGAAAGGAAGTAAAACTAATTGTCATTTTCATCGATGCTTGAATATATGTGTCTCGATATTTTTAACATGATTATTATAAAAAAAAGTCAATACTATCTTTACATTATTTTTATTATATGATATTTTTAAAAAAGCTGGGAAATGGTGTTAGAATTGAGTATTTTCTTCTTGAAGCATACGGATATAGGGCAAGTTAAATAATTGTGTGGTCACAGGTTACTCTTTGTCGGATCTGGATTACATTTTACTTGTTTTGGCAGGAATATTTCTAAATTGTTTCCTTTATAATATAAGCGTTTGTTTTATTACATTACGACAACTGCATTTACCATGCGTTTTACATGGCTGTAGATTAATTATTATGGTGAAACAATAGAGTGTCTCGGACATAGTCCGGACAGCCGAAAAACCCCGAATTCGCACAGGGCATCATATTTCCTTGTTGAATGGTAACGTTTAAGTTACTTTTATGTTGGCTCTTTTCTGTTAACAATTCGAACATTTGCAGCAAAGAACGTGATATCAGAAACTATATAAAAACCAATTTCAATCTTACATTGATTTATTAAATTACACTACATTTATTATAGATTCCATTTATTATATTTATCCCCATTCTTACTTCTCTACCTATTGTTTGTTATTTTTTTTGGTTTATGTATTAAATATTATTATATTGTTATGATAGATTGTTGAGGCTTTCTTCCTACCGGTTTAGTCGATTGATGGCTTCGCATTTCAGGAGTTTGCGGCTGAGAGGTTTGATACTCATCCTTTCATGCAGTCAGCGTGGATCGCATACATGAGGACACAATCATGCTTCGGGAACTAATACACTTGGGGTTCCATGTGAGGTTGACCCACCTAAACAGGGATATCATATTGATTAACACCACCTGTGAGCCCTTGGTCATATGTTGTAAGCTGAACATGGGCTCGGCTGGCCACTTGGCCCCACTACCTAACGGGCTGTTTGAGACGTAGGCCCGAGGGGTTTTTTTTATTTGTAGTGTCTTATTTACAAGTTTAGATTGTGATTGTCTTTTTTTCACACTCTAATGGCACATATGTAAGCACAAAATACGCGTTGTGTGTTTATCGGAAGGTGTATCTCATAAAAAAACTAAATTTAAATCATATGATCACCTATGTTACTCAAGAGGTTTTATGGATGACTATTATAAGTCTAAACACTTTTTTTATATATCTTATAGTGAGTTTTTTGTCTCAGGTTATTGGTAGGTCGTTGCCTGCCCGCAGTTGGTTTTGTGCGCGTAAGCCACGTTTTTGTGCCATGACCGTCTGAGTGGTTGTGTTGCCCCTTCGGCCTCGCACGGCTAGTGGTCGTCGAGTCACAGCCTTGTCGAGCTCGATGTATCTTCAAGACGAGGGACGCCGTCGTCCAATGCGGCGGCTTGGGGCTGGAAAACACTACGGCTTTATACACATTTTTTAAACCATTTTTTTCATTTTAATAAGAGTATAATATATTTATTTTAGAATTCTTCTACATCAAAATATATTTGTTAGATTTTTAAATGAATTTATTTTCTCATTCCTTCTTTTATTGTGACTGATATAGATTTAATACACACCTTAAATAATGAATTAAGAACGAAAGAGAATAATTAAAAATATGTAATAATACTAAATTTCTTATGTCATAAGTTACATGTAAAATTACATAAAAAAAAAATTAATACTAAAAAGTATGTTTTCTATAATTGTTAGTAGACTATTAGACATTAAAAAATAATCGGGGTGAGAGAAAGATTTTTTGTTAAGAGCCCCTATTTTGGACATGTGGGGAAATAAATGTGTTGTTTGGAGAAGTGATAGAGGGAGGGGGGGGAGGGGGGAGGGGGGGAGAAGCGAATATAAATAAACATTATGTAACGTGGCTGGTTTATTTTATTTAGAGAGGGAAGAAAGACCTAATTAATATCATTAAGGCCAAAGAGAAAGAATTTCATGGCCTTTTCGGGACATTATGGCAAGATATGGACGGATGGGGAGTGGCAACTATAGAGGATTTTCAAAGAACAGTGGTCAGATAAAAAAAAAAAAAAAAATGAAAAAGATTTGAGAAACCAGAAGGAAAATGGATGGAATGATCTCAATTTGCTTAATAAGATTTTTTTTAAAATAATAAAATTGTAAGCTGAAGGTTTAAAGTGACAGTCGACTTGTTGTCTAATTGTTGGAGTCCCTTTGGTTCATACATGGGCTGGGCACGCAACTAAGGTGTTAGTTTTAGACCTAAATAAATTATCGCTGTTATCCTTAGTCGTTTTAAAAAAACGAGTTACACCATTTATTATTGTCTACTTGAGTACTTTTTCGCAATACTTCCATTAAATGCATATGCAACTATTGTTTTTTTTTTTGTCTTATTTTATTTTCTCACTAGCTTTTTTTACCTTTATACTAACCACACCTTTGACTTGACTCAGTTTTTCGTGCGAGCTTGGTTCGATTGCCCTCCGCCGCCCACCGCCCTTGTTGGCCGGTAAGGTGTACGTCCCCTCCGTCCCCTCCTTTTCGATGCGGGCGGAACAGCAGAGGACCGTTTGGTGGCACGCGCGCGGCACCCTCCGCCATCGTGTTTTGTCCACGGGTTTACCAGTTTTCCGAGTGTCGGCGCCATCAGTATCTGCAAAAAAACGCCATTAATACTGCATCTTTTGTAGTCCATTGATAAAATTAGTTTTATGGATAATAATTT
This sequence comes from Hylyphantes graminicola, assembly GCA_023701765.1. NCBI lineage: Eukaryota > Metazoa > Arthropoda > Arachnida > Araneae > Linyphiidae > Hylyphantes > Hylyphantes graminicola. The sequence goes on from CM043113.1 coordinate 4,382,983, forward strand.
GTAATTATGTAGTTTCTATTGGTGTTGGGATGTAAAAGTTAATTACTTTAATTTAAATTAGAGTTTAATCGTGAATAATCCCGTACTGGGCGAGGTTTGTCCCATTGCTTTTATGCTTCCCTTGAGTGGGTCGATATCGATAGAATGGGTGGTACCAAGTATGACTGGGGTAACAACACTGGGGGGGGTTCCGAGTGAGGAGGGACAACCTTTAAGGGGCTATGCCATAGCGCCCAAGAGCCCGAGGTTCACCGGTAATAGTGATTGGGCAACGGCAAGCCTTGGCCTTGTTTAGCCGAAATCAAGAAGTGTTTATTGTTGCGCCGAGGAGGGGTTTAGTTTTGTGCGATAAATGGGGCTGGTTGCGCCGGAGGAGTTTTTTAGTTGTGTTTCGGAATTAGTGAAATGATGCGATGATGATTTTTTATTTATATTTAATGAGATTTGGCTATGGTATCGTTTCAATGTGCAACCATGAAAACTTGAACCTTGTAATTGCGGTTTGTTTGTATTATGGTGTATGTTTATTTATATTTTGCCGTGTCCGATCTATATTTGTTATGTTCTTTACTCTGTTCTATTAGTGGTATTTTAATAATTTAAAAATTTTTGATATTGCTTTAACTTTTAAATTTTGTTGGAATTTAATATATTTTATCTGGGATATACCATACGTGTACTAGTTAACTACATACACAAGCTTCGTGTGAATGTCGTGCTTGTTTCCTTTTGACATGCACAATTTATGTTCTGGATAATATCGTTTTTTTGTTTGTTCCCCTCACAGTAATATTGTTTTTCAAAGATATCTGTTTTAATAAGAAATGGAATGAAAAATGCCCATCGTTGGGAATAGACAAGTGTCTTTGACACACGCGAGGGGCCGTGTGCTCTCTTTATTTGTCCTCTTCTGATAAATTAAATATCAAGTTAGTTATGTTTGTAAAACAGGTCCTTTACTCTGACATCGTCGTTGATAATAATCACAAAAATCACCAATTTAGTGACACGGGGGCTACATATTTTTATACAATTTCTATGGTCATGATAAGTTGCGTTTCTGTAGTACTCTGGGGGACATAACGTTACTTATGCGCAACGTGCGTTTTAATGATAACTGTATAAATAACACACAATTATTTAATGACGGCGCTAATATTTTAAATTTTCATTGTCAAAAGTGATGTTACTGTTTATAAAGTTCATTTACTGTAACGTTCGATTTGATTAACCAGATAAGAACCTTATAGCTATCCTATTGTTTTATGTACCTTTATATAACATCAAGACTAGAGACTTGATGGAATGTCTACTACATAAATTTGGGATCCTGGCAATGTTAGTACACCCATTCGGCTTCTAAAGTTCCTATTTTTTCTGTTTATATTTTGGCTGATATCTCTTTCTGCACTGCACGACAATCACATTGACGGTCAATAATTCATAAGTGCTTTTCTGCACAATTTAATTTGTTTAGATATATCCGGCAGTGCCTTCGATTAGTTCCGTTATTACTTTTTTTTTATGCAATACTTTTGAGGCTCCTTCTCGATAATAAATAATCTTTGCGATTGGTGATGCTATTGTTAACCAAACCAGAGGGGTTAAACAAGTATGGATGTTTGTTACCAATCTGAATCAACCTCCTGCATTGGCAGTTTGAAGGGAGTGGATTTTTTAATCAACCTGGTTGAGGCACTACGGAAATTAATTCAGCCACTGGGGAACGGAATAAGAATAAATCAAAGGTGTGCAATATGACATTTAGTCTACCTATATATACATTTTTTAATTAATATTTGTTTTTTTTTTTAAATTTATAATACTGTTTTTTCTTTAACAGAGGAGGCTTAATTCGATGCTAAAAGTATCCATTTATGTAATACCTTGTATATACTGATTGCGTAGCCTACGAATATGCCTTTTTCTAAACTATTCCTTGCATGGTGCGTTTGTATGTCGGGCGGCTCGACGTGAGGTTGTCGTTCTACACCCCCCCAGCTCACTCCATACCCCCCCCCCCCCCCACAACAGCCATCCCCCCAACTTTCTTTGCCGGTCCCTTTGAACTTCCCTGTTCTATTGTTATTCCTCACATACTGTCCCTCACTATCTCCGATGCAATATTATTTAGGAAAAGCAATATCGAACCATCCCGATAAAAAACAAGATAAAATATAAAACGATTTGGGGGTGGTTGAGATACACAAGATAAGGTGCGTGGGGGATCACTTATTCTAGAGTCTGCAGTCGTTATATTGACAAGGGTTCATACGTGGTAAATCAACGCCTCCTGTATATATTATGTGAGGTTTCCTCATATTATACTTAGTTTAATTTTTTAATTTCAAACAATATTAGCCGGATAACTGCAAGGTCCTACACTGACTGATAACTAAATATTTGTTAAACACTAATGCTTCATTTTATAAATGTTTCTTTTCTCATACATCATTTAGCATTGGGATATAGCTATGCAAAATATAAAAGACATTCCTACAGTACTATAACATTTTAAAATTTAAAGTTAATTTTAAAAAAAATGATTAAGTTTATGTAAAAAAAAATCATTGTGGTCGCATAGGAAATAGAAAACCTGGACACTCAAAGTGACCGGCTTTATATGTATGCATCTTTACTTAGGGTTCAAGAGTAAATGAGGTTAGTTTTTTAGGTTTTTGAAGTTTATCATCGCAGACATAGAGCCTCAAGAGAGGGATATACGGCGTCGTGGCACGTCACGCGTTTAAGGCCCTCCAATCATGGGAACGTATGCCCGTCACCTGGTCTCGAATAGGAACCTACACGCAACCGTCTTGTTTTATGGCGGTATATCGTTCGCGGCAGTCTAGGATACTTTTTGAAATGGTTTATTCGAACGGGCATCTCCCGCCAACTCGGGAGGTATTATGCGGTCGGACTATTTTTTGGGCTGCATGGGACGTTTTATAGAGTCATGCAGTTATTTTGGCGTATGCCCGGACCCGGAACCTTGGGACCTTCCCTTTCGAGTGCTTGGCGAAGTGCCTACAACCGATACTGGGTCTCTTTAGCTACGGGCCCTGTTGGCAGCTATTATGGGCTCGAGTTTTCTGTCCGGACCGAACAAGGGACCACTGTTATCATGCACTAGGCGATTGCGCATCTCTACACAGATTCACGTCTACTCGGGCTCCCCATGGCCCCAGTGAAGGCGTTTGTTTATGTGTCGTTTTAAAGGGTTAATGAGTGTCCGGGTCATTCCCCTTACCCTCCTTTCCTCCGCCCACTGGATGGTTGGACTTTCGTTTGGCCTTGGCGGGTGTTGTCCCTTGATCCGAACGCAAAGGTCAAGGTGACCGCCGTTGCCGCTCCCTAAGCCGTCGAAACATGGTTGTCCCGCGGTCTTCACGGCAACCCACCCTGCGGGGACACTTGCGGTGAAGGGGGAAATAAATAAAAGATCATGGGTAAATTCACGTGGGTAAGATGGGCATTTTTCTTGACTAAGGTATCCCTGATCGTTCTAGAAAAAATCGAAGACAACAATCAAAAGTTCGGATTGCGGGTGTGTATGAGTTGTTTCTGATCCTCTTGAAACCTTGGCAGTCCCCACAAATTTGTGTTTTTTTTGTTTTTTTTGTGCGGGGGGGGCGTGTGGTGTTTATATATTTGGCGCGGGTTTATTTTTTGTATAATCCAGCCAGATCAAATTACTTGTACGTGTTTAATAAGGGACGGAAATCGACCTGTTCTCGAATTGAGAATAGTCGGCATAATATTTTAGTCTTTCAGACTTTGATGAACAGGTATCTCGTCGTTTTGTTGGGGCTCATTTAAAAATTATAAGAGTGGATTATAGAGCTCAATACGATTATGCACGATGTTCTTAAAAAAATTAATATCTCTAAAGTATTGGTTGCAATACTATTCATCTATGGTTCTGTTGTTAGAGGTTTATTTTAAAGGAGCAACTATTTGCTCGATTGATTTAACAAGTTGTTTTCGTTAAATTATACATATCTGTCTAACTACAATATGACGAGTGGTTAACAGAAATACCATAGGCCCTTTTGCTGCGCATCTTACGACAAGCGTTGCAAAAACAATAATAATAAAAAAAACAATAAAAAAAACTATAGTATTTTTATCCATGAGTTATTTAAGGCGTTTGTCGCAGTCTATAGTTAAAACCTCATAAATTTATATTAAGCATTTTTTTTTAATAATCTATCTTCCACAAACGTTACTCGTTTCTTTAGGGCACGAAAATTTGTATGAAATAACTCGGTATGTCTTAATATGTTGGGTAGCAATTAAGAAATATTCATTACAGTCGGTCTCAGAGAGTCGTATTGCTAGTGGCCAAGTCTTAAGGAGGGGGGTAAATGGATTTATGCATGCATAGAGTGATCAGGCAATAAAACTTAATCATAGTAGTACATATAAGAGCGGTAATACCTCTAGCATACCATGATTGTCTTTTTCAAAGAAGGTATGGGATAAAAAGAATGGTTCCGGGGGGGGGAGAAGGGGGGTCTCCGATTAAATAGTACATTTACATGCGATACATATTTGAATAAATCACAGTAACATTTGAAAAGTAACAGGCTTATCGTAACACTTTGAAAAGCATAGAAACATGTTCTAACCACTAAAACAATATTGTAAGGAAAAATATCATTAAATTGTTAATTAACAAATGTCTTAGTTTATTCAAAGTGTCTGACACAATTTTAAATAAAACTGAAATTTTTTGCATTATATATAACGATATGAAGTAAGATAACTCTGATGATGATTTCCTTCACATTAATTTTACTTGTTTTTTTCCTCCACTTGATAATAAAAAAAAAAGTATAAATTAATTAATATATACCTATTTTTTGTGTGGTTTTCAAAAATAGTGGCATTAAATCTATAGATTGTATTTAAAACAGATTTTTGGCCACTCTATAGTATCTTTTGAAGATATCTCTATGTTTGCTTGAAGACTAAGTATTAGAAAGGATAAAATATAATCCATATATCATAGTCAAAATGTAAGCATAATAATAGTTTAATTAGAAATCGAGAATGTAGGGAAAGAAATAATAAAAATTGACTATATTTGAATAATAGATCAATTTCATAGTTGAAAATAATATGAATTTCACGAATATATTCCCTATTATAAGGGATTATAATCGATCATATACTACTATAAATGTTTAAGGATCATTCGAGTTTTTGTAAAAATGAACTAAAAAACTTTTTGGTCACTGAACATTTAAAGATTTCCTACGCGTGGTTGGTGGGGTAATATCGATAATATCAGGTATTTTTTAGATAAGGTTAAGTTTTATTTAAAATTAATGTTTAATTAAGAAACTTGTTTTTTAATAGAATATACCCGCATCCCTCATTCATATTTCATGGGCGCATAATGGGTACAGCTTAACATTAGGCTACAATGTGGGGGGGGGGGGGGGTGGGGGGGGGGGGGGGGGGGGGGGGGAATATATATGTGTGTGTGGGGGGGGGGGGGGGGGGGGGGCTTGGGTGTTAGAAATTGTTTTTAAATGTAAATTCAGTTTCCAAGAAAAGTTATGTCAAATTTTTTTTTAAAAACAATGTTCTTATTTCTACAGAAAAGTCAGTGAAACAAAGTACATTTCTGGACTATATTCAATTTTGTGTTTTTTTTTGTTTGCCAAATGGCACGTAGGATTGAAAATACAATAAAAAATTCATCAACATATTACATGAAAGAATAATTTTATATTTCAAGACGGGAAAGATATGCCTGTAGAGTGTAAATTTTTATTTAAAATTGTATTAAAAGAGGCATCAAAATGAAATATCGTACTGGGCCTGTTAAAAATCTACCCCCGCATGGGACTCCTCTAAACTGTTGTATGGGGGGGGGGGGGGGGGCCCCCCAGTGGGATTAAGTATATATAACCACCCATTATGCATAAAAGGGGGGGGGGACACGTCCCACGAATATATTAGGAAACCCAACAAAAACGCTCTTAACGGTGGCTTAAATTGTAAGGGGGTTCATAAAAAGAAAAGATGAAAAGAGAAAAATTTATTATTTCTTCCCCCCCCCTCCCCACCATCCTTCATAGTCAATAAATCCAATGTTGTCGACTACCCCACATTTTTCATTTTTGATAACGCGGTGGTGGGGGGGGGGGGGGGGGGGGGGGGGGGGGTGTGAGAAAAGCCACGGCAGAATGCCCATGTCTTGGTCCACTCGCGCGCGGATCATTTCAATGGATCCGCCATGTTGTGGACGTAGCGGAAGGCGGTCTGATAGACGGAACGCTTTACGGTATTTCGACAGAACACCCTGTGTCAGCGTCCTTTCTTCATCTGCGGTTATTCCGCTCTCGTCAGAGATATTTGAAGGGACATTTCTTAAGGGATTCAGGATACAAGTGAATCGCCAAGTGCATTGTGAAAGCTTCTTGTTGATTTTTAGAGGTTTTTGTGTGTGTAAAGTTAAAGATTTATAAAAAAAAATATTGTTACATTTTAAAAAAACCAATTCTGTAACAATTGATGCTGCCTTAGCTGAGCTACTCACCTGAACTTCCGCTTTTTTTTTTCATTATTAGGCATCTGAAATTCTGCATAGTTTAACTAGGCTAACTCGAAAATGACAAAAGTGGGACTTGGGTTTTCAACTTGTACCTCTGAGACTCTCAATATAAAACACAGACGCCAAGGAAAAGTGGTGTTTTATTGCCAAATAGTCAATAGTTCAATTCAAGAGTACCTTAAGAAATTTGCTTTTAAAATGCATTGCAATTCAATAAAGTATATCACTGTACCCTAGAGCCACTGGATATAGGATACATTTTAATTAGATAAAGTCGTGACAACTTGTCGATTTGTCAACCCACGGTCACCGAGGTTATTACTTTGTTGAACGCAAGGAGGATCACTATTGAATGAAATTGACTGAAGAGGTGAAAGGAAGCATTCACCCTTTCATCAAAACACCCCTTAGTTGTGTCTATACATCACACGTCCTGACTTAAACACAAGACATTTTTTGACTTAAAAATATAAGTTTATGAGAGGGTTTAACCCCAATTGAACTTAATACTTTAAATTATTCAGCTTAATTTGGGGTTAAAAATATAAGTTTATGCAGGTTGCGGGTTTAAGTCAGGATATGTATGCATAAGTACAAGTCAACAGTGAGTGACTCTACTATATCCCAATATTCATACTTTTCAATTAAATATCATCTATCCCCAGAGCTTCAAAATTCCAAGTATTTCAGTATTAAAAAAAACTCGAGACGTCATATTTCTACAATAAGTCACTTTTCTTCGTCAGTAATAATCAAAGGGCGTTATGTCGCGTAGAGGAATATCCTCCGCTTGACATTACGGGTGACGTGTTTGTCGACAATTTTAGTCACGTGGTGTGTAAATGATGACCCTAATGATTAGAGGGATGGATATTGTTACAGGCCCGCTTTCTTCCGCTTAAAGAAACAAAGCTATGACAGCTCTTGTGTTTTCTCCAATACAAGTCGCTTATTCAAAACAAACTTGAATAACTCCTAAGTTAGTCATTCATAATGTTTTGAAATAAACATTTTAAAAAATCACCATAAGAAAATTAACAACATTCATTCGATAAAACTTTTAAGTCAAATTTCATTTAAGATTAAATCGAGTTAAATATTTGAAGCAAACATAATCAAAGTAAAATCTATCAATCTAAAAAATCAAGTTGAATATTTGTGCAACAGTAAAAAAACTTTTGTGTAGATTATGCACAGTTATATCAAAGTAAAACAAATACACTGTAAATATTACTCATTTTAACATAGTAATCATTATCATTGATAGTACTTATAATATTACATTATCAAAACACAATATTACGATAAATACGATAGGATTTGGAAACTAATTCGATATTTAATATTTGATCGTCATATTTTCTCGTGATGACCTTAATATGATAAAGTTCATCACTTGAACTTTGTTCTAAGTTACGAGGCGCAATTTTCAGCGTTTTAGTTCCACATGAAAAAGGCTAATAGATATAGACAAACGGAAAACGTACAACTTACCTACCTAAAATAAAGTTAAAAACACCGTTAAAATATTTCGTTAACTTTACATTACACATAGTATTTGGAGTTGCAATAATAATATTTAATCAAAAAATAATGATAAATATATTCGAAATGTATGTTTTGTTAAATCGTGACCTCTCATGTTGAGTGTGTCCGACTTGTGGTCGTGTCCCTGGGCGTTGGACACGCTGCACGTGTAGTTGCCGTTTGAGTTTGCGTTCAAAGACTCGATGGTCAATATCGAGGTGAATGTGTCGAAGTGTCCGATGGAAATGCCTTTGTGGTCTGTGGTCAGTGGTCGTCCGTCTTTCGACCACTCGAAGTTGAAAGGAGGGTCGCCGTCTGCGACCACACAGACGATCGCGGTCCTAAGACCCTCCCGCAGGTTGTCTGTGAAATGGAAGGGCTTGATCTGAAGACCTAGAATTAAGGGAGAAATTAATATCAACAGAAAAATTGATTGAAAAGAAAAACAGATAGCAATAAAAAAATCGATAGGTTAATACGCAAAGAATGAATGCAAAATAAACACAATTCATGTATTTTATAAGTTAAAATTTTAGTACATAATATTAGGTTAGTAAAAATTTAGTAAAAATATAAAGCATAAAAATAAGTGAAAAGATGTGTCTTGAATTTTAAGAATTTAAAATTTGGTAAAACCAAATTAGATTACAAAAAAAAAACCCTTGAATATCTAGCAATGTCAAATACATATTTAAGAGTTCCTTTTTTTAAAAAAAAGTTTTGAGTAAACTCTTAATTTGAATGAGTTCGCCTTCTTTATGGACTAATATTCTATATTTCTTAAGTAGAACAGGAACAGGTTATGAAGGATTTAGTTATAATTATCTATATAAGTACACTACGAAACTAATAAGGAAAATATCTTGAGACAAACACAAGTTTTAAATGTATTTAGTACGTATGGAAATTACAACGACAATACTACACTAATTCGTAAGATATTAAACATGTGCTTAATGGACAAAAATAATAATTGAAGACGTTAAGCGCAAAACAAATTAAATCACTTTAAAAAAAAACAATTGAGTTGGTTAGCTTTTCATACAGATTAAATTCATATTGATAATTATGAGTGATTATAATAGTATGGATATATACATACGATTAAACTTTTTTTGTGGGCAAATAAAAATGTTGGGGGATCCCTTCCTACAATGCCTGTATGAAAAGCTACCCAACTAAATTTTTTCCAAAAAGTGATTTTGACTTGTTTTGCACTTGAGCTCTTCAATTATACTTAAAGGAATATGTTTAGAAGCTAAATAATATTTTCTTAGAGTCAATAAAAAGTAGCACGTGCTCATAAAAAAATAAATTTTGAGGTGTAAAACGACTTACCAAAAGAAACGGAGCAGAATCCTTGAATAAATAGGAAGAAGAAGATATTTCGCATCTTTGCCATGACTCGACTCCCTGTCGGCAGTCGGATACTTCAAAGAAGGCTAATGAAACAGCACATAGTAACGAGACATACTAAATGTTCAAATTGTCCACATCTCTCTCTATATATATATTCTATAAATTAAAATCAATCTCTCGTATTTATGTCAGTAAGTTTTTCGTTTTTAACTAAAATACAATTCCCATCAACGGAAGATGCGCTTTGTAAATGCGCATAAATGTTTTGGCGTTGGCGTTGTGTATCAATTCATTCAACAAAACATGAGATGAATACAGTATACTAGCGCCACATGGTGACTAAAATTCAACCAAAAAGTTATATAAACGAAACATTAAAGTGTATACAAAATCGTAAAAGTTTTCCATAAATTTAAATAGGCTGCTGTTTGGTGAAGCTTAAATATCTTGCAATAATTATAACGTTAATTTGTACAGTTCCATTTTCATATTGGTCATAAAATTGCACAAAAATTTAATATGTATAATAATTTATAAATGTACAAATAAAGTCGCGCAAAAAATTTATTTAAAAACACAGAAAACAATTTCACTCAATGCAATGTTTAAAGTGACAATATAAAATAAATTTTAATGCATAGAGTAAGTTTAAACAAATCCTTAACATCAAGAACGAGATTTTGTGTATTTCTGTTTAATATTACATAGTATAAGGCCGTAAATTATAAAAAGTTGGTATAAAAAAACTTCACCCAATAAATAAACTAATACTTTATCAAATTATTAAACTATCGTAACAACATTTTAACATGAATTGACATGAAACAATGGGAAAGCGAGTAAATTTTTCTTTAAAAGATCTCAACTGTATGGTATGTGCTAATAAAATAAAAATACACTTCAAATCCGATTAAAACATTCTACATTTTTATTAATTTTTTAAATCAAATTATTAGTAAGAGATTCTATATTTCATTTGAACATAGTATGCAAATTTCAGTTAAAATTGAATTGAAATGATAACACAAACGACCTGAATAAATATTGAGAGGTAAATATAACATAACATTCGTATTTGGGTGTATTGAAAATGAAATTTAGTCCATAATATTTCACAAAAGGAACCTCATACAATATTAACTACAAAAAATCATAAAGCATGGAATACAACTCGTATTAAAAAATTTCTATGGCAACTTCTTATGTTTTAAGACTTTACTGCAAAATCCAACTTGCAACTTACCTTTCATGTTGAGCGTATCTGACTTATGATCGTGTCCTTGTGTATTGGACACTTTGCAAGTGTAGTTTCCATTCGAGTTTGCGTTCAAAGACTCGATGGTCAGTATCGAGGTGAATGTGTCAAAGTTTCCGATGGAAATGCCTTGGTGGTCTGTGGTCAGTGGTCGTCCGTCTTTCGACCACTCGAAGTTGAAAGGAGGGTTGCCGTCTGCGACCACACACATGACCGCTGTCCTCAAGCCTTCGCCTAGCTCACCAGGAAATTGAAATGGTTTGATTTTTGGAGCTCTCTGACCTGTTGGGAGATACGGTTTTGTATGTTTACGTTAACAAAACACATAAAAAAGTTGATAACTATACCAAGATAAGGTGACTAAAGATGACACTAAAGACTGGTTGTTGCTATAGAAAGATTTTTTTTCATTCAGCAATGAAATTACATAACACAATGAGTGGTTATAAATACTAATCAAAAGCAAAATATTGTCAATAAAATATTTTTCGCAACTAGAACTCCCCAATCATACAAATTCATTTAAATTCGTTAGCAAAGTTGTCTAATTACCATAACGTTATTTAGTTATTTAGTCATATATGAAAATCGCTAAATTTGTCTTAATTTTTATGTTTCAAATTGCTTGGAATTATTTTATATTTAATCAAACTGTGTATTCAGTATTATTTACATTAATTTTGGTTAGCATTAATTTTTATCGTAAATATATAATGAGTGCCGAAGTATAAGTACACAAAACGTGAAATATAAAAGTTTCAAAAATGTACTTACCGTAAGATACAAAGCAGAATCGTTGTAATAATACGAGGCGAAGGAGAAAGATGAAGAAACTACGTTCACTTGCCATGATTCCCCCCGTCAGTCGATCACTTTAACAAGAGCTAACAGAACAGCGGATAGTAACAAGACAAGGAATAAAATAGTTGATGTTCGAACAAATGCATACTCCAAAATTTATACATATATAATTGATCTAGTGGTTTTAGTAATTATATATAGAAATGCTTGTTGTGTATAATTTACGACGGTGTCGTAAACAGAGAATATGCTCTGATAGTGCGCATAAATGGAATGGCGTTGGCGTTGTGTACTGATTCACTATTCACAGAATATGACAGAAACACGGTATACTAGCGCCACATAGTGACCAGAATTCAACTGAAAAGTTACATTGACAAAATATAACTCGAGTTAATATTTTTGGAAGTCTATTCGGGAGTCGAAATTTAAACAGCTGCAAAGTGGACCATAATTTTCTTTAGGACATTAGCTATGAGATGAAGGAGCATATACAAGTTTATACTAATACAATACAAATACCAAAGAGAATGAAGTAAAATAGTGTACAGATACAAATTATATTGCTCAAGTAACAGTTGTTTTTACTAATCCTCTACTTGTCTGACAACTGTCAAATAAAAGTTAAGCTGTTTAAATAAATTCGCTAAATAACGTAGAAGACGAATATGAATGTAAAAAACACGATTTGAGATTGTGGATAGAAAAATTAGAACCCCATTTAAAGAAAATAGAGAATTATTATTATTATGAACATATATCAATCAATGAATCTTGCTAGATGTCATTAACAACCTGTAAGTTCTTTTCGTATTAAAAGTAAGAACATATAAGAAATCGTACAAGACATGATCAGATAGAACCATGTTAATAGATATCATAATATTGTTATAGAAATCATGTAATAATAAGAAGTTTAGGAAACTGTATTTCTTAAAACAAGCCCCCAGATAATTGCAAATCAAATTAAATACGTAAAGGCATGATACAAGTTAAGTAACACAATGTAACTAACAATCTTAAGACGGTATGTTTTATAAATGATTTGACTACAAGAAATTAAAAAAAAATATCCATGAAATATTATGTAACAAATATTTTTAAGCAACAAATCATTTGCGGCTGATAGTGATACTTTGGTTGGTACTCGAACTTTTTATATCCTGCATGCTTACCTCTCATGCTGAGAGTGTCCGACTTGTGGTCATGTCCTTGTGCGTTAGACACACTGCACGTGTAGTTACCGTTAGAGTCAGCAGTCAATTTTTCGATGTTCAAGACCGAAGAGTAGTCGTTGATTTTTTGGATTGAGATATCTTTGTGGTGTGGGCCAAGTGGTCTCCCATCTTTTGACCAAAGAAAGTCGAATGGAGGGTCTCCGTCTGTGACCACACAGATGACAGCCGTTCTCAAGCCTTCACCAAGTTCACCGGAAAACTGAAATGGTTTGATTTTCGGAGCTCTCAGACCTGTTAAAATGTATAAAAGAAATGTTAAAATATTTGCCAATGTCATCAATGATGTATTAGAATATGTCTATAATAGTCGTTTAAGGTCGAATGCTATAAGTGTACTTTTATATACAGCATCATATACTGCAATACAATTGCATAATATAATAAATAATTGAATAATCCCCGTAATTACATTCAACAATTTATTAAAATTCAAGTGTAACTTTTTTAATTTCTAAGTGTTTACAAAGTTTTAAAAATATAAACATTGGGTTTCTCTTTTCAAACCAATAATAATTAGACATGCACAATAATATTTGAAAATATTATAAGCTAAGTCAATAATTAAACCAAATGCAAAACAAATGAGATAATTTTTACACTTGTGACATTAACTTGCAAATAGTATGTTTAATTGTCACATTATTACACCAATATTGTGAAGATTAACAATTTATTGAAACGTAATAGTTCAAAATTGTGCTTACCTTCAGATAGGAAGCAAAATCCTTGAAATAACACTAGTCGGAGGAGGAAGATAAAACTTCGATCTTTTCCCATGATTTATTTCCTTCAGTCGAACAGTTTACCCGATGCTAATGGAACAGCGGATTGTTACAAGACAACGGATAGATGATCGAATTACATATTCCAAACTTTATAATGCAGTAATTGATCTAAGTATTTTATTAAGTATATATCAAAATGCTTGTTGTTTAACCTACACCATATTCACAAACACAGAACAAGCTTAGAGAGTGCGCATAAATGAAATGGCGTTGGCGTTGTGTACCGATTCTTTCAACATAATACAGAGATACAGTATACTAGCGCCACATGGTGACCAGATTTCAACTGAAAAGTTGAGCTGATAAAATATGACACGACTGAATATTTTTAGAAGCTTATAAAAAATTTAATTAGTTTACGAGGCGCAAAATTAAATAAAATTTTCTTTCAGATACAAACTACGAGAGAAGAGAATATATTTTTTTAATGATACAAAATACAAAGAGAATGGAACTAAAATATTGTATTACTTTTTCAATTGTTTAAAAAAAGCAGTAAAAATTGTTGAAAAAATACTTTAAAAATTAGGTAGAACACTTGTTTAATGCATCTGCGTGTTGAAAAACAAAATTTAGGAGGAAAAAAAATGCACATCATGTTTGAATAAAATAGAGAATGATTTGGTAATGGTTATGAACAGATATTGAACCAACCAAATAAAAATATTTTTATAATTAAAATATTATTTTAGTAGTCACATTAATATGAAGTTATAGGTAAAAAATATTTCTTAAAAGAAAAGCCTAGATAAATGAAAACCGAATAAAATACGTATAAAGGCATTATACAAGTCAAATAAGACTACATGTAATGATGAACATTCTTAAAAGTATACAATGCTTAGAAAATTGGTTTCAACAAATAAAAAAAACTGGAATAATTTGTAAAATTTATTGAATAACTCTCACTATCTCCCGCCGTAACACATTAAAAGCATACCGTTACCATATGTACACAGCAAACAATGATTTGTATTAAGTATGATCCTCGGTTATCTTATAAATCATGTTTGTTTTGCACATGTCGCCTTAATAATAGCTTAACTTATACATTATAGATTTCATTTCCATAATAAGTTTTCAGTAATTTTTAAAAAATAGTACTTCGAATCTACGTAGGTAAAATGGCGAAGAAAAAAATGGTACGTCAAACTAATTGCTAATATATTCGAATGTTATATTTCGTATTTCGATGAACTTTTGTGACAGATTATTTTATTTACAGGTTACAAGTAAAGTATTATAAAAATATTTCAGGTACCTGGCTTGGTCGATACTCGAAATCAATCTTTCGTGTATGCTTACCTCTCATGTTGAGCGCGTCCGACTTGTGGTCATGTCCTTGTGTGTTGGACACTTTGCACGTGTAGTTGCCATTAGAGTCAGCACTCAATTTTTCTATGTTCAAGATCGAAGTATAGTCGTTAATTTTTTGTATCGAAACATCTTTGTTGTCTGGGCCAAGTGGACGCCCATCTTTTGACCACACAAAGTCGAAAGGAGGGTCACAGTCAGTGACCACACACATGACCGCAGTCCTACGACCCTCGATTAACTGCCCAGCAAAGTTGAAAGGTTTGATGACAGGTGCCGTAAAACCTGAGAAAAAAAATTCTATTTAAGCAATTATAAAGCCGAACAATTTAATGGTTAATATGTATATAATGATAACATTAAAGAATACAATAAGCTACATAATTTGAATAGAAAACCACCCTTATTAGTAACTTGAAAAATAGAAATTAAATCTATTAGAATAGCTTTACATTATTTATATTTGTATATTATAAAGAATATTTTAAAATTGTGAGCTTTTTAAGCAAAATAAGCTATATTTTAAAAACACCCTTAATACTAAAATAAAATTGTATAACATAGTTCTTGTACAATCTCCGTAATTACATTCTACAATTTATAAAAATGCATGGGTAAGTTCCTTAATTACAAAAAGTTTACAACGTTTTATAAATATAAACATTGAGTTTCTCTTTTAAATCAATAATAATTAAACATAATCTGCACAATTATTTACACGTACTAAAGCTAAATCAATAATTAAACCAAATGAAATACGAATGAGTTGAAATTTAATTTTGTGACATTAACTTTTTATGCATGTTTAAGTGTTACACGATATGTACACAGAAAGATCAAAAATTGTGCAGATTAGGATTTCATTGATACATAATAGTTTAATATTGCGCTTACCGTAGGATAGGAAGCAAAATCCTTGAACTAATACGAGTCGGAGGAGGAAGATAAATCTTCGTTCTTCTCCCATGATTTCTTCAGTCGAACGCTTTAATGGATGTTAGTGAAACAGTGGAAAGTTACAAAACATATGAATAATATTTGATGTTGATGCATATTCTGAATGTTATAATGTATTAATTAATCCATGTATTTTATTAAACATATGAAAACCATCGTTGTATAACTTACGACCATCTTCATAAGCACAGAACGAGCTTTGAGAGTGCGCATAGATGAAATGGCGTTGGCGTTGTGTACTGATTCATTGAACATAATATGGCAGAGATACAGTATACTAGCGCCACATGGTGACAAGAATTCAACTGAAAAGTTAAGCTGACAAATATATGATACGAATGAATATTTTTAGAAGTCTTATAGATATTTAATAAGATTACGACCGCACAAAATGGAGCAAAATTTTCTATCAGCCGCAAACTATGACAGAAAAGAACATATAAAGTTTTTACTGAAATAAAATACAAAAGAAAATGAGACTAAAATATTCGAGAACTTTTTCAATTGCTTGAAAAGTTTAAAAAAAAAATGGTTCAAGAAATACATTGTAAGTTAGGTAGAAGACGTTTTTAAAGCGTTTTAAAAATCAATTGAACATATGCGTTGTATCAAAAATCAACTCATGTAATCATTAAATCAATTAAACATCTGCATCATCATCCCTCAATTAATATCTGCGTGTTGAAAATCAATTTAAATATAGGAGATAAACAAATTGCACATCATGTTTGAAGAAAATAGAATGATTTGATCATATAAGTAGATAAATGAACCAATAAAAATAATTTTTTATAACGAAAATATTGTTTTAGGAGTCATACATCAATATGACGTAAAGTAAGAGTATTTCTTAGAAGAAACACCCAGATAAATGAAAACCCGTATAAATGTGCATAAAGTCATGATACCTTCCACCGTAACCCATTAAAACATAGAATTACCATTGTACATAGCAAACTATGATTTGCATTAAATCTGATCTTCAGTTATCTCTTAAAACATTTTTGTTTTGCACATGCACACTTTGAAAAAGCTTTATAAATAACAGATTCCATTACCATTTTAGGACTTTCTTTGAGCTTCTGTTATTGTTTAAAAACAATAATTTATTTTGAATCTATACGCAGCAAAAATTGCGAAGAAAAAAATGGTATGTGTAAGTTCTTGTTTCCTTATATATTTTAAAAAACATTTCTTTGCATGGTTACACTATAAAAACTTAACAGATGCATGGCTTGGTCGATACTAGAAATCAATCTTTCGTGTATGCTTACCTCTCATGTTGAGCATGTCAGACTTGAGGTCATATCCTAGTGCGTTGGACACTTTGCACGTGTAATTGCCATTCGAGTCGGCATCCAACTTTTCGATATTGAGGATCGAAGTAAACTCGTCAATTTTTCTAATAGAAACAGTTTTGTGTTCTGTAGTCAGTGATCGTCCATCCTTCGACCATTCGAAGACAAATGGTGGGTCACCGTCAGTGACCACACACATGACCGCAGTTCTACGACCCTCGATTAACTGTCCAGCAAAGTTGAAAGGTTTGATGACAGGGGCCGTAAAACCTAAGAGAGAAAAATTCAATTTAATCTATTATAAAAGCCGAAGAATTAATGATCAATATGTATATAATAATTACATTAAAGAATAAAATAAATTTCATAATTTGAATAGAATATCTTCATTATTAGTAACTTGAAAAAATAGAAATAAACAATCTTTCTAAACTACATGTATATTTGTATACTATGAAGAATATATTAAATTTGGGAATTACTTAAATAAAATAAGCTATATTTTAAATACTTTATTAATACTGTAAAAAGTTGTATAATATAATAATTGAAAAATTACCATAATTACATTCTACAATTTATTAAAATTCATGATAAGTTCTTAATATATAGTATACGTTTCAATATATAAACATTATGTTTGCCTTTTACATCAAGAATAATGTAACATAATATACACAATCATTTACACATATTAAGGATAATTTAATAATTAAACCAAGTGCAAAACGAACAAGATAATTTTTAATTTAGGCACAAACTTTAAGTAAAAAGTATATGTTTAATTGTTAAAAAGTACACAAAAAGGTCAAATATTGTGCACTGAAAAAATAAATTATTGATGCAATATTGTTTAAAATTAAGCTTACCGTAAGATAGGAAGCAGAATCCTTGAAATAATACGAATCGGAGGAAGAAGATAAATCTTTGTTCATTTTCCATCATTGCTTTTCTTCAGTCGATCACTTCAATGGATATATATGGAATAGCGGATAGTTACAAGACCAGGAGTGTAATATTTGATGTTCACACTGCGCATATTCTAAATGTTATAATGTATTAATTAATCTATGTATTAAATCAAGGTATGTATGTATCAAAATACTTGAATAACTTAAGCCATCTTCATATACACAGAACTAGCTTTGAGAGTGCGCATAAATTAAATGGCGTTGGCGTTGTGTACTGATTCATTCAATATAATTTGTCAGAGATACAGTATACTAGCGCCACATGGTGACCAGAATTCAATTGAAAAGTTATGCTGACAAAAATATGACACTAGTGAATATTATTATTTAAGTTTTATAGAAACTTAAACAGCGTAAAATGGAATTTTTTCTTCTTTCAGACGCATAAACTATAGGAGAATAGATCATATAAAGTTAACTCTGATAAAAATCCAAAAAAGAATAAAATTAAAATATTGCGTTGCTTTTAAATTTGTAAAAAAATATTTTAAAAAATGGTTATAAAGAATACTTTAAATATAAGGTAGAAGACGTTTTTAGCTGAGTGTTGAAAATCAAAATTTAATTAGGAGATAAACAAACTGCACATCATGTTTGAATAAAATATAGAATGTGTTAAGAGATATTATGAATAGATGAAGCAATAAAAATATTTTTATAGCGAAAACATTGTTTTAGTAGTCATACATTAATACAAAGTTAGGTAAAAATATTTCTTGAAAGAAATCACTAGATAAGTAAAAACCGAATAAAAGGCGCGGAATAAAAGGCGTAAAAGAACATTCTTAGAGAGATTATAATGAATTTTTTAAATCAGCTACAACAAATGAAAAATAACCCTGGAATAATCTGTAAAATATATTGAGCTGATATATTGAACAACTATCAAAATCCTCCATGACCCACTAAGGCATAGCGTTACCATATGTACACAGCAAACAAGGAATGTTATAAATCATTTTTCTTTTGCACAAGTGGACTTAATAATAGTTTAACTTATCCATAACTTATGTCCTTACTATTTTAGGATATTTTCGTGTTTCTGTAATTGTTTGAATTATTTTCGAAGCAAGTGATGAAGAAAAAATGGTATGTCTAACTTCCTGCTTATTAATATATTTGGAAAAAGTTATTTGCCTGATCACATTTTTAAAACATTCTAGTTACCTGGCTTGGCCGATTCTCGAAATCAATCTTTCGTGTATGCTTACCTCTCATGTTGAGCATGTCCGACTTGAGGTCATGTCCTTGTGCGTTGGACACTTTACACGTGTAATTGCCGTTCGAGTCGGCGTCCAACTTTTCTATAGTCAAAAACGAAGTGAAATCGTCCATATTTCGGATAGATATTCCTTTCTGGTCGGTGGTCAGTGGTCTCCCGTCTTTTGACCACTGAAATGTGAAGGGTGGGTCACCGTCTGTGACTACACACATGACCGCAGTCCTGCGACCCTCGGTTAACTGTCCAGCAAAGTTGAAAGGTTTGATGACAGGTGCCGTAAAACCTAAGAGAAAAAATTCAATTTAACTAATTATAAAGGCAAAAAAATAGTAATTTAAGTACATATTACGATTAAATTAAAAAATAATATAAGCTACACAATTTGAATAGAATATCATTATCGTTAGTAACTTGATAAAATAGAAATAAATATTCATTCGAAACTATATGTATCCTTGCATATTATAAATACATTAAATTTGTGAATTTCTTAACAAAATATTAAGATATATCATAAATACACCATAATACTGCAATAAAACTGTATAATACTCTTAGAAAATAACCTACATTCCACAATTTATTAAAATTTACAAGCAAGGTTCTAATAGTTATTAAAAGTTTCAATGTTTTATAAACATAAACATTAGGTTTCTCTTTCAAATCAATAACAATTAAACATAATATGCACAATTATTTTCGCATATTAAAGCTAATCAAATAATTAATCCAAATGCAAATAGAACGATTTAATTAGGAAATTTATGATATTTACTTGTTATGTAAATTATGTATACAGTATATGTTTAATTGTCTAACGATAAGAAAACAAAAATATATTATGCAGATTAACAATTCATTAAAACATAATATTTTAAAAATGTGCTTACCGTAAGATAGGAAGCAAAATCCTTGCAATAATACGAGTCGGAGAAGGAATATAAAACTCCGTTCTCTTCCCATGATATCTTTTCTGCAGTCGAACACTTAAACGGATGTCAATGGAGCAGCAGATAGTTACAAAACAGAGGATATAATATGTGGTGTTCACACACTAGGCATATTCTAAATTTTATAATGAATGTATCGTACTAAATATGCATCAAAATGCTAGTTTTTTAATTGTGCCATCTTCATAAACACAGTACGAGCTTTGGGAGTGCGCATAAATGAAATGGCGTTGGCGTTGTGTACTGATTCATTTAACATAATAATACAGAGATACAGTATACTAGCGCCACATGGTGACCAGAATTCAATTGAAAAGTTACACTGACAAAGATGAATAATTTTTAAAGTATTAATAGAAATTTGAATTGCTTTTGTGATTGCTGCAAAGTGGAGTATAATTTTCTTTTGGATATTAACAATAAAAAAAGAGAACAAATAACAAACATATGCTGATAAAAATACATAAGAGAGTACCACTTGAATATAGGTTAATATTTATCGATTGTTCTGAAAAGTTTTGAAATTTATTTAAAAAAACACTTTAAAAATAATATAGAAGTTTTTAATAACGTAACCCAATACTTAAATTTTTATATAAAAATTATACGATATGTTTAAACAAAATAGAGAAGGATTTAGTAGGAGTTACTATGAGTATATATTGAACCAATAAAAAAAATATTGAAGTCATTAAAAATTGTAAATCGTTCTTTGTATTTCTTAATGAGAATGAGACACAGACGAGTACACGAGCAAGACATGATCAAACAGAGATGCATTGATGGATATAGAAGCCATGTTGAAAATATTGTTTTCGGAATCATTCATTAATCAGAAGTTAATGTAACAACATTGCTTATAAGAACCCCTCACCTAAATTCAAACCAATTAAAATTTGTAAAATGGGTATATTTGGAAATTGCGTAGAAACTTTTAAAAAAGAGGCTAATGTTTTATAAACGAACAATAGGTAATTTACATTACTGGGAGTTCATCGCCGAACTCGTTATTCGACATGAGTAATCGCTAGCTTTAGCACTTCAGTCCCAAAAGCTACAGAAACAGTGTTGGTCACCAACCTCGTATGCCATTAGGCCCGGACAGACAAAACATTTTTGAATACCAAGCAAAAAATATATTACTGGAATTATTTGAAAAATGTATATTGAACTAATCAACAATCACCATCTTCTACATCAATATAATTCGGTGGTCAAAATTCGAGGTCAATCCTCCATGTATGCTTACCTCTCATGCTAAGTATGTCCGATTTTTGGTCAAGTCCTTGTGAGTTGGACACTTTGCACGTGTAATTGCCATTTGAGTCGGCACTCAACTTTTCGATGTTCAAGATCGAAGTATAGTCGTTAACTTTTTGGATTGTAACATCTTTGTGGCCTGGACCAAGTGTTCGTCCATCTTTTGACCACTCAAAGTCAAACGGAGGGTCGCCGTCTTTGACCACACACATGATTCCTGTCCTCATACCTTCACTAAGTTCTTCGGAAAATTGGAAAGGGTTGATTTTTGGGGCTTTCTGACCTGTTGGAGAGTAAATAAATTTGTTTATACCTTAAGCACGTTAATTTTTTTAAATATTAACTTGTTGATAATATTATAAATTAAACAAGAAAGATAATTTAGACAGAATCTAGCGATTATTCGCAAAAATATGCATACAAACTATTGTTCTCAATTTCTTCTCAATATTGTTTTTATATAAATTATTGTTCTTATTTTGTAAGTTTCTCAACTAAATTTTTCAATGATACTTTAATTGTACTATGAATCATTCCTTGTTTAAATTAAACGAATACGAATAATTTCTTGTTTAAAATTTGTCACATTTTGTAGATTTTTTATGTGAGATACAACGCTTAAAAATATGTACATCATTTCAACATATAATCATACTTAAACTTCATATACTTCTTTAGGAAATTTTAAATTTTAATTTATGAATTTCTTGTTACAATTTATATTTTGAATATTAAATAAAACTACATTTTTAGAATTATTCACATGAATCTTTTGAAAGTATTTTTTTGTTGTTGTAATAATGACGAAATATGTTTGGATTTTTAATGTAGAAGTATATTTTGGATGACAAATTAGAGTCCTCTAAAGATCACATACTGCACAAAATATTATCCTTCTAACTAAATAAAAGAGTAAAAAATATACTCACCGCTAGATAGGAAGCAAAAGCCTTGAATTAAAAGGAGTCGAAGGAGGAAGATGAAATTTCGTTCACTTGCCATGACTTCTGGTCATCAGTCGAACACTTTAACGAATGCTAATGAAACTAGAGGATAGGAGCGAGACGAAGAATACAAAAGTTGATGTTCTAATGAGTGCATATACTAATTCTTATTAATTTGTTATCAAATACATGGGTACTTTAATAAATCTGTATCATAATGATTGTTGTATAACTTATGCCAGCAGCATAAACAGAGAATGCGCTTTGAGATTGCGCATGAATAAATTGGCGTGGCGTTGTGTACCGATTCATTCAACAGCATTTAAATCGAAATACAGTATACTAGCGCCACATGGTGACTAGATTTCAACTGAAAAGTTACATTGACGAAACATGAAACTGATAAAGAGTTTTTGAAATCTTACAGAAACGTACTGATGCGAAGTGGAGGATACTTTTCATTCATACTTTAATAGTGAGAGGAAAAACAAAAAACAAGCTTATATTAATACAAATACAGAATAGAGTACAACAAAACCAAGAAAGAATGTATAAATTCCGACAAAAATTGTTTTTACTGAACTTTAAAAGTTATTTTAAAATAAAATATACAAGTTATTTTGTACTTTTAAAAACAAAAGAAAAAACATTACTAAAAAATGAATGAATTGGAAACGCATTACATCATTGTATATTGTATCAATGTGAAAGCACAACGTACACAAAGAGCAATATTTACAACCCGAAAGCAACTAACTTTTAAATTCAAGTATTAAAGTATTTTATTAATACATTTGATATACTCTTTCCCAAAAATTAGTGAAAAAAGCTGCTGAAAGAGATTTTAAAAATATGCTACTCGTGTTAAAATAAATACTTGCTTGTTCAACACTTTGCTACAATAAACAAAGCAACCAATGAAATCGCAGTTCGGAGCGCGTGACGTTACGAAAACGAATGAGCTTGTTTCAACACTGTCAAAGAAAACCAAACAACCAATGACATTGCAGTATGAAGAGGGTGACATCATAAGAAATATTTCCATACCAATGTAAAATTAAATATCCTTGCGAAATTACACAATTTTTAATGGAATCACGCAAATGGTTAAGAGGAAAACATAGCTAATAATAAACAATGAGTTTATTTTTTTACAAATGTTTTTAGTTAAATTTTTTTATATATATTATCTTACCTCTCATGTTAAGCGCGTCCGATTTGTGGTCGTGCCCTTGAGAATTGGACACTCGACACGTGTAATTGCCGTTTGATTCCGCACTCAACTTCTCAATGGTCAATATCGAAGTGAAGTCGTCAATCTGTCGCAAGGAAATGTCCTTATGGTCCGTGGTCAATGGGTAAGCATCTTTCGACCACACAAAGTCGAATGGGGGATCTCCGTCTGTGACCACACAGATAACCGCTGTTCTCAAGCCTTCACCAAGCTCCCCAGAAAATTGAAATGGTTTGATTTTCGGAGCTCTCAGACCTATTGGAGAGTAAAGTCAAACGTAAACTATTTATTTACGCTATCAAAGCAAGTTGCAAATTAAAATACATTTATAGAGACGATGAAGGATGACAGTTACTCTACTACTGACTGAAAAAAAAAATATTAAATTTATTCAACATAGTACTTGCTTGAACTGAATGAATGAAGTTACATACATTGAACAAAATCTCATTAGTAACTAGAAATAAACAATTGTTATAAATATAGCATTAAAATTTTTAGTAACTAAATGTATTAGAAAAGTCAGGGAATATGAAATACCAATTTTTCTTTTCGATTAAATTCAATACGAAATATTTAAGTGTTAAATTAGTGATTAATACGACACTACATCATTTAAATAAACACAGATATAGACTACACGGATTTTCATTAACTGTCAGATATTTAAAATTGTTCATTTACCCTAAAAACACCTAATAGTTATAAATTTTTAATAAATTAGCTTAAAAGTGTGAAATGTACTTACTGTAACACAGGAAGCAGAATCCTTGAATCAAAACGGATCGAAAGAGAAAGGTGAAGCTTCTTTCCCTTGCCATGATTCCTCGTTGCCGAAAGCTTTAACAAACGTTAATGGAACAGCGGATAGTAGCGAGATAAAGAATATAATAGTCGATTTTCGTATTGTGCATATTCTAGTTTATATACTTACAAATTAATATTAAAGTTTAGAAATCATGTTAAAAAAACTCTGTAGTTATCGGCATAAACAGATAATACGCTTTGAGTTTGCGCATAAATGAACTGGCGTTGGCGTTGTGTACTGATTCATTCAACATAATATGAAGCTTGATACAGTATACTAGCGCCACATGGTGACCAAAATTCAATTGAAAAGTAACATTAACAAAATACGATAGAAATAAATAATTTTTTAAGTCTCTTATAAATATGAATGGTTTAAGACTACTGAAAAGTGAAGCATAATTTTTTGAGGCATCAACTATAGAGAATGAATATATCCAAGTTAATACCACAAACACAAAAAAAAATATTGTAATATACGCATAAATTGTTCACATAGAAAAATGAAAGTTGTATGATTAAAAAAAATCAAGAATAATTTAGCAACAGCCATATTATAAATTTACAATATTGTATGAAATTTTAAAGTAAAAAAAAATCATACATAGTAATATGGGGATATTTGGTTGTAAATAAGTTTTTAATATATTTTATATTGTCAGACACATGATTTTACCTCTCATGCTGAGCATGTCCGACTTATGGTCATGTCCTTGTGAGTTGGACACCCTGCACGTGTAATTGCCATTGGAGTCGGCATTTAAAGACTCGATGGTCAATATGGAGGTGAAATCGTCGGTTTTTCGAATCGATATACCCTTGTGGTCGTTAGTCAGAGGTCTTCCGTCTTTGGACCACTCAAAATTAAATGGTGGTTCACCGTCCACTACCATGCATAAGACGCCGGTCCTCAAACCTTCGCGAAGGTTGTCTGAGAAGTGGAAGGGTTTGATCTCCAAACCTGCGTGAGAGAAACATGACTTTACATACATTCAATCTCACAATAACAACCAAATACATGTATCAAGAATTTTTTTTTTTATTTTCAATCTCCAAAATTACCAAAATATTCCTTAGCACTGGACAGAAAAAAAATTTAAAGGAATCAGCAGTCTCATATTGTTAAATTTTTTTTTATATTGATCCCTTATATTTTTCATAGTATAGTTCATTGAAGTAATGTTTAAAATATACTGTATCGTTCACTTACATTAGGTATAACGACAACTCCAAATGTAACACGAAAAGAAAAAAAATACTTGTAACACTTAATAATTTAAGACATACACAAATAATGAACTTACTAACAACATGATCAACTGTATCTCAAGTTATTCAATAAATTGTACCTAACAGCAACTTTGGGACAAATTGTTTTAATTTTAATTTGCACTCTTAAATTAATATAAATAAAACAAGCATAAGATTAAAAAAATTTCAAGATCAATAGTTACAGAAAAGTCCTTTTGAAATAGAATACTAGCAAAAATATTGAGATCGATTTTAGAAAAAAATATCCTATTATGACAGAACAAAATGATCAATATTAAAATCAGCACAACAAAAACATATAAACTCAAACTCAACTTGAATTTTTCAAAAAGTTTAATTTTGCAGGTCCAAGTTACTTACGTTGAGAAAGACTATACTTACCGGAAGCCAGGAGGATAAATCCTTGGATGATTAAGAATCTCAGTACAAATGTAAATATCCTAGACAACAATAATATTTTGATTATTTTTTATGCTGAACGCTTGTTGTTTATGCCCGTATCATCAATGGAGGAGTCTTTTGAGAGTGCGTATTGGCGTTGTGTACTGAATACCCCAACATAACATCAAGTGATTTACAGTATACTAGCGCCACATGGTGAATAAAATGTTACTGAAAAGCTATATTTAAAATATATACATAAATGATCCCACACGGCCGGTAGAAGTAGAAATTAAGCACATTGCTTATTTCTAGAAGTAAATTGATTTGGCAAAATACACTTAAAATACGTTATTTAATCTGTTTATATCATTTATAGCAAGTATTTTTTTAATACATATAATAAATAAGAATAACAGTAGATATTTGATTTTTGCGTTTAAAAATATGTTTAAATTCTGCGTTTAAATAAAAAATTCAGTTTTTGACAACCGCATCCTATTGATGTGAAGACGCGTGACTTACAAGACTATGTTACCATATTGCAAAAATATAAAACATATTTGTTACACGTTTACATAAGATAGAAATCACACAGTATTGAATTTCATCAAAATGAAAACATTGAAGTATATTATAAAAACGCAGAAAATTTGAACATGTTAATGATGGATTTGCTTCAAAGTCCTGCAATAATTTTTTTCTCCGAAAATGATTTTGGAAAACCTTGTTGAACCTCTGACCTGTTGTTGGTCGACAACTTGTAGAATATAAAATGTTTAATAATTTGTAATTTTGATAAATATACATTTAATTTTTATAATTTGTGTTGTTCTTTGATTATTATCTCAGCTAACTATATACCTCTCATGCTGAGCACGTCGGACTTGTAGTCGTGTCCCTGAGCGTTGGACGCTCTGCACGTGTAATTGCCATTCGAGTCTGCGTCCAACTTCTCAATAGTCAGGAGTGACGTAAATGCGTCGAAATTTCCGATTGTGACCCCTTTGTGGTCGGTGGTCAGTGGTCGTCCGTCTTTTGACCACTCAAATGTGAAGGGCGGGTCGCCGTCCAATACCATGCACATGACTCCTGTCCTTACACCCTCGCGTAAGTTGTCTGAGAAGTGGAAGGGTTTGATCTCGAGACCTGCAATGGAAATAAATATTTCCCCCCTTAGTTTCAAAGACAATGAAAGAAAGTTATCAACATCAAAATTGCTATTAAGTAAAAAAAATGTTTATTAGGCGCTTAAAAAATAAGCAAACTAAACTCTTAAAACAAAAGAATCCACTCCAGTTGGAGAAGTGCATTTTCGACACTGGAAAGGATTGAATATTAACTCAGACTGAGTTAAAATCACTCGTTTGGAGTGATTCTGTTGGAGGCTTAACACACAAAGAATTCCCTCCTTCAGGGTAAGTGCATTTTCCAGACTGGAGGAGTGAAATTAACTCAGACTGAGTTAAAATCGCTCGTTCGTTTTAAGAGTGTATTAACTCGAGTTTAAAGATCCATGTTAAGGTAATAATTATATTATTTTACTTTGTTATTTAATAACGGTACAAAATTTATATTACACATAAGTAACAGATATTAAGTGTACATTTATGAAAAATATCTGACAAAGGATTCTTCACTGTAAAAATAAGGGATGAAGATCCATAAAAAAAATTATAATTAAAAGAATCTACGATGAAAAATGCTTCTTAAAGTATATTATAGTAATTTGTATTTAACACACAGTTCATTACCAAGAAGGTCCCGGTAACCAAACATTTAATTTTTGGATTGCTTATACAATTGCTTTTGATATATGCTGTTAACTTCATAATACTTTATCTGCGACTACTCTATCAGGAAAATAAGCATATATTGGTCTAGTAATTTTCTATTGAAATCTCATTTGAAACGTATATGCTTCTAAAAATGTTATTTTTAATCGTACCAGCAAAAATGCTATAAAAATAAGTAATAAAAGGAAGGAAAAATGAACTCACCATGAGATAAAATGCAGAATCCTTGTAAGAGTAGGAATGGAAGAAAAGCGTAACTTCGTTTTCGAAGCATAATAAGTCCTCGTCAGCCGAACTATTCGACAAATGCTAATGGAGCAAATTACAAAGACTGTTCAAATTTTAGCATAATCCACAAGAATTACACGAACATTTAGGTAATAAAGTTTTGATTCTATCTTAAAATGCTTGTTTTCAACAACATCATCAATGGAGGATTGCTTTGTGAGTGCGCATACACAAATTGGCGTTGTGTACTGAATTACTGAACATTATACGAAGTGACATACAGTATACTAGCGCCACATGGTGAACAAAATACAATTTAAAAGTTACGTGACAAATAGATAGAAATAATTTTATAAGAAATTATTGTAACGAATTCCATCGAACATAAATAAACGATCACTTGTTCGAACGAGTATACAACTTGAATACGAGTAAAAACAAGCTAGAAAATATAAATTTAACAAAGAACTTGTATATATTTATGTATTTTTATAACATAATGGTCAGATAATGTCGTACGAAAAAAGTTATGTCAGAAGAGCGATTTGATATTTCACACTTTGGCATGTGCTAGAATATTTTTGATATATAGTAACAGTATCATATGAACACTTAATAAAGTACTATAATTAACGAAAAACGAATAATGAAAAATAGCAGCAGTTAACTTTAATAGAATATGTATTTCAATGTCTTGCAAATAATTTTTAAAAAAATTAAATTTTTTTAATATCCCCAACTATACCTCTCATGCTAAGAGTGTCTGACTTGTGGTCATGTCCTTGTGCATTAGAGACACTACAAGTATAGTTGCCATTAGAATCTGCTTCCAACTTCTCAATAGTCAGAATAGAAGTGAAGTCGTTCATTTTTTGTATAGAAAGACTTTTGTGGTCGGTAGTCAGTGTTCGTCCGTCTTTCGACCACTCGAAATTGAAAGGTGGGTCACCCTCAACGACCACACACATGACAGCGGTTCTCAGGCCTTCTCTAAGGTTGCCCGAGAAGTGGAAAGGTTTTATTTCAAGACCTATGATCAAAAAGATAAAACACCGACTATAATCCATTGCTGTAGATATGAAAATAAAACCAAGTTACTTTTACTAAGCTACTAAGAATAAGCTAGAGACTTCTTAATCATAAAAATTTCTTTTGACTACGAAAGTTAAAAATATCACTATGCAGTAAAAAACATAAATAAGGATAATTTAAGCGCATTTGTACTGTAGAAGTTTAAAAGTACAAATGAAGAATTTAAAATTCACAGAGTACTTAAAAATAAATAAACAGAATTAATGCAAGCCTTTCAAGTTTGCATTAACAAAAATATAATTTTAGACAGTAGAAAGTTTTTTTATTTTTATTATTGCTACAAATCAAAATTAAATATTGGTCTGTCAAAAGTTCAGTATTCGACCAAAACAGCATCTTTATTTAAAATAATTCAATTGTGATTGTTCCAGTTTAAAATAATGTAGTTAAATTTTAAACGGAAGCTTTATTAATCAAATAGTTAGAAAGGGTTACGAAGAGGGTAAAACATAACACTTTAAATTAGCACACATTTATTTACTTGGCAGAAAAAGTGCCTCTTTGAATAATGAAAACTCACTAAAAGCATGAATAATGCATTTTTCTAATAAACAATAACATATCTGCCTTTAAATATTACATACAAATCCAAATCTTGTTAGGCGTTAGCCATAGAGACTAGCAAATGGGCAAAAGCGTAAAGTTGTTTTCCCAGCTTGAAAGTAAAATATGATTTTCTATACATATTTTAAATTGTAAATTTCGTAACAATTGCTTTAAAAACTTCGAAATACTAATAAATGTTTTAATACAAAAAACATTTGTTAAACCATGTATGTTGTTGGAAAATTGATATTTGTATTTCTCGTCTGTACGGATAGAAGTCTGTACTTTTATTTTGAGTGGATAGGTTAAAAATTTCAAACCAGTGTATAACACATGTAACTCATCGTTAAATTATACATAATGGCATGTACATTGATTGTCTACATAATATTTTTTAATAAAAATCCTAAGGTGCAAATATGGGAAATGATACTCACCATAAGATAAGCAGAATACTTGGAAAACTGAGAAAATAACAATAAACGATTCTCGTAACGCCGCCATGATTCCTCTTGGCTAATTGAACATTAATAAAACTTAATAAAGAAGTAAATTTGTGTATTTTAAAATGTGCATTCTTCACACAAACTACATCATTTTAAGTAAATTTTGCTTCGAAGGGCTTGTTAGTTGATGTCCATAGACTATCAACAATGGTGGACGACTGGGAGACTTAGTGCGCTTTGTAAATGCGTATAAGAGATTGGCGTTGTGCACAAAATCTCTCTGAAAACATAATACAAGTACAGTATACTAGCGCCACATGGTGAACAAAAATCAACTAAAAAGTTATGTTACAAATTTATATATAAAAGACTTTTGAAGACATGTCGAGCTTAGTTCAACAGATCAAGAGTACAGTTTTGTACATTTAAAACATGATAAAAAAAGAACCATTTTAAGTGGTAATTGAGTACTTTAATAAACCATATATCAAAACATTTTCGGAACAGAAAAAGTATATATTTGCATAATGAAGTTATGAGTTTGGATTGCTACGAATTAACAAGTATTTCAATTAGTACTTAATACAAGGCACTTAAAATAGCATGACGGTATGACAATTTTTTTACGTATGACTTAATGAATAAATTATCGGCAGAAAATATGAATTTTATTTATTAAGTCGCAATTTACATAAACGAAACGCATTTTATTAACAATAACCTTTTTTAAAATAATAAAAACATCGTACAATAAATACCAAAGTTCTCTAAAGTATTTCAATTTATGGCACCTTACTAAAATTTAAGTAACCCCAAAAACAAGATACATAAGTACTTTTTTTTTCAAAATGTTCACATTTGTCAATTGATAAAATTAATAACTAAGTTTTCATAATTAATAACCAAGTTCTGTGTGAGAAATGTGTGACCACCAAAACTTCTAACAAATGTGCTTCATCGTTGTCTATTTCAGTTGAAATTTAGACAATTTTCTTTAAAAACGAAGGCAGAAAATGTTACATTGTAAATATG
Organism: Hylyphantes graminicola; assembly: GCA_023701765.1. Classification (NCBI taxonomy): domain Eukaryota; kingdom Metazoa; phylum Arthropoda; class Arachnida; order Araneae; family Linyphiidae; genus Hylyphantes; species Hylyphantes graminicola. Next base: position 4,414,266 of record CM043113.1, read on the forward strand.
TTTAAGCAATTTAAAAATATCAAAATAATAATGACATTTACCTCGCATGCTCAGCATGTCTGATTTGCTGTCATGTCCCTGATCACTGGACACTTTACAGGTGTAATTACCGTTCGAATCGGCGTCCAACTTTTCAATGGTTAGAAAAGACGTAAACTCGTCCATTTTTCGGATAGATATACCCTTATGGTCGGTGGTCAGTGTGCGTCCATCTTTCGACCACTCGAAGTTAAAAGGTGGGTCACCATCCATAACCGCACATACGACCACAGATCTCAGACCCTCGCGAAGATTGTCTGAGAAGTGAAAGGGTTTGATTTCAAGACCTGGTGATGGAAATACGGAAATTGATTATTGTAGTTATGGATAATCACGACTATATAGTTTGAATATTTAATAATGGAGCTTATCTTTATACCCCAAAAAGCAAATGTTATCTTAATGTTTCAAAAGCTTTTTAAACAAAGTTTTCTTAAGCACATTGATTACATTGATACTATGTTCTATTACACTGGTCAACATTGAAAATGCGAATGAGATGAAAGTACCAAATTCTGAATGATTTCGACGTGCTAAACACGAATATCACCATAAAAAATGAAAGTTAGCTCTTGTTTTTGAGTTACGGTCGTTTTTTCATTGCATAGGATACAGTGAAATGCAGGAGCGCACCAAACGCAAAATTAATTAAAGTCAATTTTGTTTACAGAAAACCTCCTTATTCCTCTTCTATTACACTGGTCAACATTGAAAATGCAAATGAGATGAAAGTACCAAATTCTGAATGATTTCGACGTGCTAAACACGAATATCACCATAAAAAATGAAAGTTAGCTCTTGTTTTTGAGTTACGGTCGTTTTTTCATTGCATAGGATACAGTGAAATGCAGGAGCGCACCAAACGCAAAATTAATTAAAGTCAATTTTGTTTACAGAAAACCTCCGAATTTGAGGCTTATACAGATTTTATTTTATATTATCAACCTGAGAGTGGGAAGAAATGATAACTTTCAAGGTTTTTGCAACCATATTAGCAGCTAAATAACCCTTCTAAGCAACGTAATTGCTCTCATCTCAAGAGGTGCAGAATAAAAAGCAATAATTTCCTTTATTTCGCACTTGGTTGTTTTAAATGCTGTAGAATATCAAAAATTAGTATTGGTTATAAATATATTACTGTAATGTGCCTTGTAAATGCATTAATCGAGCTAATAACTTCTGTTATATTTGCGACAAAGTGCAATTTTTTGAACACAAAAAGGGTCATCACTGCAAAAGTAAAGAAAGCTTATCATTTGCATTTTGGTTTCAAGATTCGAGACTAGGAATAATTTCGGGACTCCTCACTTATGTAGTTAAACTTGTGTAGCAAATTTGTCACTTTGACTTCATCTAGGACAACAGATAGTGCCGTATGCAAAATAAAATCTAATGAAAAAAAACAACGGAATATCATTTTCTGATTAAAAGGGAACAAACAAATCAGATTAATGACTTATTTCTGCATCATCTCATCAGTTAAATGAGGTGTTATTTAGAAAAAGATAAATGTTAAATAGCCTAACATTCCTTCAACCCCGTGTCCGGTCCAACACGACACTATTTACTAAAAAGTCTCCAATATTTTTTATAGTTTTAACGAGGATAATAGCCATGCGTCTGCTAAATATTTTACAGCTTCTAAAAACAACCACGAAGAAATGTGATGAATTTAGTGCTCTTTTTTCCCTGCACCTTTTAAAGTGAGAACAATTATGTTGCGTAGTGGGGTATTAAGCTGCGAATGTGTGTAAAAATTCTTGTAAATTATCATCTCTTACCAGCCCCATGTTGATAATAATAAATTAAACCTGTATGAGCAAAAATTAGGAGGGTTTCCGTAAACAAAATGGACTTTAATAAATTTTGTGTTTGGTGCGCCCATGCATTTCGCCGTATCCTATGCAATGAAGAAAACGACCGTAACTCAAAAACAAGAGCTAACTTTTAATTTTTAAGGTGATATTCGAGTTTAGCACGTTGAAATCATTCAAAATTGGGTACTTTCATCTGATTCGCAGAAATTTTTTCAAATTTTGTTGTCCAGTGTTATTAATGTAGCTTTCCCCAATATATAGTTTATAGTAATAAATTAACATAAATTTGTTTGGAAAACAAATTGTTAGGAAATTATATCCATAATGGATATTTATTAAAAAAATCCAGTTGTATAAGGTTTTTATTCGTATTTAGATTAGAATATTATTTTTTAAAATTATCAATAAATTTATTTTGAAAATAAATTATTTCTTTCGTTTTTATGCAATATTAAATTTCTATATTTAATTGAAAAATCAATATGAAGCACATACGCGTTAAGGAATTTTAGTTGTTTATTATAACAGTTATTTTACCAGAATGTATCAAAACTGTTTGCACTCCAAATACATTAGATGCACAGAGTAGAGTGTATGAAATCATAGACACAAGCTACTTAATACATAAAGTAACATTTTAATGATTCTTTGCACGATTATAACGTTACGGTATAAAAACATAATTTGTATAGAGTTATAAACCACGAAATAAAAAAAATCATTCTTTTAGTATGAAAAAGAGAAGGAGAAAACGTACTCACCATACGATAATATGCAGAATCTTTGAATGACAAGTAGAAATGGAAGAACATATTTTTCTTTTGTCATGATTCTCGTTAGTTGAAGTATCATTGATTAATTATTAAGTAGCACAGAATATAAGAAGTAATACCTAAAAAAGTCATTTATTTGAATGCATTGTAATCAACTTTGAGTCGAGCAGTTTTGTTATTTTACATCATCGGCATCAATGGTGTCTAAGCTTTGTAAGTGCGCAAAAGCGAATTGGCGTTGTGTACAACGCCAAATCATCCCCCCAACACACACTAAATGAAATACAGTATACTAGCGCCACATGGTGAAGAGAATCCAACTGAAAAGTTATATTACAATTACATACACAACAAGTGATACAAACAAGGACTTAGAATTTAACAATAAAGTAACTCTTTCGCGTTTTATGCGCGTAAATACTATGGAAGAGAACCCTGTCGAAAAATAAAAATAAACGCCAATTTACATTGTTTTATAGTATTTTTTTGTTTGTTATTAATATATAAATATAGAAACTTTCAAATAGATGTTTATTAATTCAAAGAAAAATAATGTAACCGATTTGCAAGTAATAGTATACAAACAAAAGTTGCAAATGGATAAATGTCGAAATCGTCATAAAAGAATATTAGTATAAATTGTAGTTAAGTATAAATTAGTTATAAAATATACAAATTAAATGCATCATTTTCATAGGAGTAAATTAAATGTAGCCTTAATTAAGTTTCGCTACCAACTTAAAAAAAATTAAGCACATTTTTCGGGCAAAAACTTTAATATTTCCTAACACTTTTATAAGAGGGTCGTGTTTTAAAAATTATACCAACGAGTTTGCACATGAGTACCGCGAGCGATATCCATATGATATTGATTTATGCTAGTGTGGAAAAGTCAAAATTTCTCATTTATTGCACAGAGAAACGTAGTTTTTTTAAATGTTGATATGTTGTCAAATTGAAATTTTTTATAGCTTTTCTTACCTCTCACGCTGAGCGTGTCCGATTTGTGGTCAAGACCTTGAGAGTTTGACACCTTGCACGTGTAGTTTCCGTTCGAGTCCGCATTCAATGTTTCAATGTTCAAGATGGAAGTAAACTCATCAATTTTTCTGATGGCGACACTTTTGTGGTCGGTGGTCAGTGGTCGTCCGTCTTTTGACCACTGGAATTCAAAAGGAGGACCGCCGACCACTACCACGCACATGACCGAAGTCCTGATTCCTTCACGCAGATTATCCGGAAAGTGAAAGGGTTTAATTTCAAGACCTAAAGAAGAGACGGTATGTAAATTCAATTTAATGACAAATTGAAATAGAAATACAATATTCTTAGCAATAAAAATGGGGTACATTTAAAAAGCAAATAAATTTAAGTTTCAAGGCAATACTTGAAACACATTTTTTAATTTTTCAAATGACTATATGAAAAAAATTCGATACAGAAGTTTACAATTTTAAAATCATGCTACTGCTACCAGCTATTTTTTTTCAAACTTTCAATACATTTTCAATGCAAAAGTACTAAATTTACACAGTTCTATAGAATTCGATAATTTTCTAAAAAAAAAAAGCATCACAAATTAATATTTTTAATAATTAATCGGAGCACATTTTCCCACCATTTAATAAGTCAATAATAAGGAATTTTAACAAAAGCATATATTTTTATTTTGTTATTAATTAGTTAGCAATCAAACCTCATTAATAAGATAAAATGTAGTTTTAATATATTTATTACAATTTGAATTCTTACTATATTCATTTAAAATTTTAATTGATTAATATGCGATACTAATAACAGAGTATATTATTGTCTTTAAATGTTTGGATTACCTTATAAATCATTATGGATAAGTGTTTAACATTTATTTTAAAAAAATCAGAAAATTAATACAATTTACTAGTTAGTAAGATTTAATATACTATCAAAATTTAGTACAAAAGTTTAAGATTTCGCAATTTCAATACATAACAAAATTTTCACAAGAAAGAGATATACCAAATTTACTCACTGTTTGATAAAACGCATAGTCCTTGGATGAGAAGAAATGATGGAAGGAAGAAACTTAGTGCTCTATACATGATTCTTCTTTAGGCAAATCCTTTTGATAAATGTTCTTGTTACAGTTGAACACAGTAACAGGATATAGAACTATTCAAATTAATAATAATATAAATATTGATACATTTTCATGATAATGTGTGTTGTTTTACAGCATCACCAATAAAGGATGCGTTTTAGGAATGCGCGCAAGCGAAATGGCGTTGTGTACTGAATTCACATTTAACAGAACATAATTTGAAACACAGTATACTAGCGCCACATGGTGATCAAAATGAGACTGAAAAGTTAGGGTACAAATACAACAATAATATCATAGTTTTTTTTTTATAGTAAAACTGTAATATCTTTTGTACGTAAGGCACGTCTATAACTGCAGTACTTGTAAAAAATTATACAAAAGAACTTAAAAAGACGTTCTTGTACAAATAAATTAGATTATAGTATATAGCTGAGAAAAATTGAGTAATTATTAAAATATATGATGTGAAACAAATGACGTAATTAGAGCGTAGAAAAACTATATTTCGGTTATGTTTTAAGAGCTTAAGTTTTCGCAAATGGTAAGGTTCGAAAACAGTTTCATTAAATAATAGGATAATTGCTACTTGTTATAAATATTCGTCATTTAAAACTTATTATTTGTAAAATATTGAATAATTTCACGGAAAAAGTACAGGTGGGGAGTATTAAACGCGTAATTTCCGAAATTATAAAAGAGACGAAAACGTCAACAGTTAAGACGTAAAATTTGTCCAATTTCTTTTATATGATATTTTATTATTATTGTAATGTGGCATTATATATTTGATAAATTTATGTGATTAATTTTCATAGCAGATTGTTTTGATAACAACCCTCCTTACCTCTCATACTGAGTGTATCTGATGTTTGGTCACGTCCTTGTGCGTTGGACACCTTGCATGTATAATTACCATTAGAGTCGGCATCTAAAGACTCAATAGTAAGAATGGCCGTAAAATCATCAAATTTTCGAATGGAAATGCCTTTGTGGTCTGTGGTCAGTATTCGCTCGTCTTTCAACCACTCAAAATTGAAAGGTGGATCGCCAACCATGACCACACACATGACCGCGGTTCTGACACCTTCGCGAAGATTGTCCGAGAAATGAAACGGCTTGATTTGAAGACCTGAAACAAAGAAATGGTTTATTACGGCTATTATACATTATTTTCCATCCTAATTATTTCATTCAAAAGAATTTAAAACGGTACATATTCACATGACGTCATAAATTAAGTGATCTATAATAATAAAAATGAAGTTTTGTGTGTGTGTGTATGTGTGTATGTATGTCTCTCCGAAACTCACAAACTAGACATTTGTTTGACTCGTAACTCGGCACAAATGCGTAGTTCCTACTTGAGTTACAAAATAAGAACTTTCAGAGCTCAAAGTGTTCTATTTTTAGAGAAAATTCGAATTTTCTGGGAAAACTACACCACTTTGGCTCAAATCCGACCATTCCTTTACTTTCCTGATGCCATCTGAAGAAACAATTAGATAAAACTTTCAACGAAAATAAATAAAATTGAAAATGTTTATTTTATTGCTTTGCCATAACTTTCAGAAACTAAATTCATTATTTGAAAATAATTGATATGTTTCAAGTGACGTATTTCCGACAAGTCTTGATTCCTGGATTTGTTATGGGTTTAGTTGATGATTTCGTCAATGATGGTTCTGTTGATTACAAATATGCATGTTCAGGCAATAAATGTGTAGTTAACCTATAAGTTCTAGAGCTGCACATTAGGTCTTTATTTTCTCGCCAAATAAGTTGCCAATCCCGCCAAATTATAATAAAAACTCCCCAAATGGGCAAATTGTTTGTTAAGCTATTACTGAACAATGATGGTTAATAAAGGTCATCGCACGAGCTGCATATTAGGGTTTTATGTCTTTACTTTTTCGCCAAATACGTTGCCAATCTCGCCAATTCATTGATTAAAACTCGCCAAATGAGCAAAATGTTTGTTAAGCTATTACTGAACTATGATGGTTAATAAAGGCCATCGCACTAGAGCTGCATATAAGGGTATTATGTCTTTATTGTTTCGCCAAATATGTTGCCAATCTCGCCAAATTATTTATTAAAACTCGCCGAATGGGCAAATTGTTTTTTAAAATAATTTATAAGCTGGTTGGATATGCTAAGGTCGTTGTGTTAGAGCTGTATAATGGGTGTGTTTGTAGCTATATCTATTTTCTCGCCAAATTATTTCCCAAAACGAGCCAAAAGAGTTAAAAGGTTTTATGTATTTATGAGGGAATTGTGATGACATTTATGAGTGCATTTTACAGCGTATTTTTGATTTTCGAATATTAGGGCAATGAATTGAGATTTTTTACTTGATAACGGGAAGAGAATATCTTAAGTTTCTGATTTTATAACAGGTTATATGGTACACATACTTGGATCGATTTGATATTTATTTAATCCGTGCGAAGTACGGGTATAAATTTGCTAGTATCTAATATACACTGATCAAAACAATTAGGGGAGCACTTTTAATTCCAACTTTAACTTCACTCCCAACTTTTTAATTTTTGTCCTATAAATCTAAAATTTGTTAAACAGGTTCACTATGCATTCGAAATGAAATAGTAAAAAACAGGAGAAAAAAATCTTAAGTTTTTAATACTTAAATTTAAAGGGGGGAAATGGAATAATAACTTTTTAATGAATTATAACAATAATTTTTTCAAAATCTTTTTTGTTAAAAATAGTTTAAATATATTTTTAAACATCTAAAAAATGCAAGCATGAAAAATTTAGGGTCAATTTATTTTCTAAAACTGTTTTAAAGTGAAATTTATTTTACCATATTTTTCATATTTTTATTAATATAAAAAAATATTAAATTCTTCAAAATACGTTATTATTCCATCTAACGATGTATCTAACGATACATAAGTGGCGAATTTAACTTAGTCAGAAAAAAATCACAAGCTGATGATTCCCAATTGAATTATTGGGAGCGAAAGGGTTTAAAACATGTGCTCCCCTAATTGTTTTGAGCAGTGTATTTCTTGTACTTATTTTAACTCTAGATAGATATATATATTTTAATATTAACTTATGAAATTGCTTAAGGTACTCTTTTAGGTATGGCTATTTTAAATTTCCTATAACTCGTGATGTTTATTTAGTTAAATGAACTCTACACATTCCATTTGCGCATGACATTAGTTTTAAATTGTGTCCGTTAAATATTTACGAAGATTTAATTAACCTGTTGTCAGAAATTAGCACGTTTAAACTATTTGAAGATAAGAACTAAATAAGTGTATTGTGCATACAATAACAATAAGGTTTGCCACAAAAACTGTAATTAGAACTACTTCCACACAAAATTCACACGTCAAACACAGCATTTAGTTCTATATGAAACTTTTTAAGTTAAAATTAAACAAACTATTTTTCACCGAAAATTTAATGATTATTGCTTATCGTTTGATAAAATTATTTGAATTTCGAAGTAGTATAAATATGCCATATTGCTCCACTTAAAAAAAAATTTCTTTTAAAATTAATGCAATATATATATTTGATAGACAATATATTTTTATTTGATTGTAAGTGGATTCGTAAGTGAATATAGCTATATTATTTATTAAAAACCGTTTGTTACTTTTTTTAAAAAAAATATTTAAGTTTTACGAAATTTATAGCGAAATTTTATAACACGATTATTAATCGTTATATAAATTCCATACCCTGCAATACAATTATAGCCAAAATAAAATTATACAAAAGATATCTAAATAAGATGAAACATTTGTAATGAGTATTCGGGACTTTAATAGTTTTTTTTAAAAAATTACCTGAAAAAATTACTGAACAATATATTCCACTATCATTTATAAAAACAAATTATTATGGGAATACTCACCATGAGACCCAATAGCGAATGCTTGGATAAACAAGAGATGCAGAAGGACAACATTTTGTATTTTGACCATGATTCCTCTTTGTAAGAAAAAAATCCAATACTTCAGATTGAATTCACGACTAAGTGTATAAGAAAGGCGTTAGTTTAGTTTTAGTACATCATAATTTGTCGAGAATTCTGAAAAAGAATGCTTTGCTTCTCGTTCTAACACATCAATGGTGGATGTGCTTTGTTAGTGCGCATAAACAATTTGGCGTTGTGTATTCAATTCAATAGAAATTGAAATACAGTATACTAGCGCCACATGGTGACCAAAATGTAACTGAAAAGTTAGTTTACAAACATATGCAGCACATCTGTTAGCATCATTGTTTCTAGAACTTAAAAAAAAGCCCTGGTAATGAAAGCTTATTTTGATTTCAGTAGAAAAATACTGTTAAAAGTTGTTAAAGCATAGATTTGTAGAATAATAAAAAGTTCTGAAAATAACAGTAAAAAAAGGATTTTAACAATATTTAAAGCATATACATGTTTTTACGTGAGGTTGTTCTTAAAATTACGTATAATAGAAAATAAGTATATAGAAAATATAACTAGAAAATTTTAATTGAACGCATTTTATACTTTTAAATACCTAACAAGAATTTTTGTAACTTTACTAGTTTAGTTTATTATGTCATCAGCTCTACAGATAATACGCCAAGTTGATACTTTATGAATTTAATTCAACAGTGATTTCAATTGAAAGAAATTGGCTTAAATTACACAATGGTTTAATGATTCGAAAAAACAGGGAAAGCATTATCGACAATAAAACGGAGAAGAAGTTAACTAATTCAGGTATATTTTTTCAGAATTCAAATGTATTTTAAACTTCTTAAATTTTTCATTCGCATTTTCAGATTGAAAAAATTACAAGACACACAACACACATGATATCATTTTACCTCTCATGCTGAGGGTGTCAGATTTTTGATCATATCCCTGTGCGTTTGACACTTTGCAAGTATAGTTCCCATTGGAATCGGCATCCAATTTCTTGATTGTCAAGATGGAGGTGAATTCATCCATCATTCTAATGGATATCCCATTTTCTTCTGCGGCCAGTGGTCGTCCGTCTTTAGACCACTCGAAGTCGAATGGCGGGTCACCGTCTAAGACTATGCACATGGCTCCTGTTCTCAAACCCTCTCGCAGATTGTCGGTGAAATGGAAAGGTTTTATTTCAATGCCTGCGACAGAAGCATATTTAAATAAAAAGCTTTTTAAATTGGATAAATATACACTTATATAAAAGGCATTTTAAATTGGAATACTAGATGTCCAAACAGTTTTCATGAAATTTAAGCAATATACACTGCATAATAAATTTAATTTTATTATAGTTACCTAACATTTTGCAATTACACATTTTAAAAGCTTTCAACTTGCAAGAGTAAAGTATTTAATCATGTTATAAGTTAATTTTATGAAATATTCCTTTACATTTAGGAAACACATAAAAGATAGCAAGTTAATCTATAAAATATTCCTATACTATTGCACCGTTTTTGTGAGGACTTTATAAATTTGGTTCAACAAATCAACATGTAATAAAGATCATTATGGTTTATATTATGTCATCAACACATTAAACACCTAATCAAAACAAGCATGTAAATGTAAGTAAACAAATATGCATTGATGTAAATTTACTTTTATTAAAAAGTTATATTTTAAGGTAAATAATACGGAATGGTAGGTATTAAAAAAAAACGTTTTAAAAATCAATATCATTACCTTTCTTGATCTAAAATAATATACAAAATATAATAAAAAACAATGTCTAGTTTAAATTAATCTAATGCTTAAATTTGAAAAAAAAATCCATAATAAAATTCATAGAATCGTAAAATCCCAAAGTATAAAAATGAGAACATAGCGATATCACTCACCATAGGCAAGGAAAGAGAATCCTTGGACCAACAAAAGTTGAAGGAGGAAGAATCCTTGTTCTTTGGCCATGTGACTCCTCTTCGTCAAAATTTTCATTCAATGCGCATTAAATCGTAGTAAATTTACAGGATGAGTTTATAAGTAGGTGTTTACAAATGTTTATGAAATCTGTGTCAAAATTATTGCATTTTGCACCATCGTTATAAATTGAGGATGTGCTTTCTGAGTGCGCACGAACCAATTGGCGTTGTGTACTGAATCACCCAACGCCAACAGAACATAAAACGAAATACAGTATACTAGCGCCACATGGTGACCAAAATTCAACTAAAAAGTTACAAGACAAACAAATACAATTAGGATAGCATTACTATTGAAATTAAATTGCCGCGTCAAGAAGTTTCCTCCTTCTTAGCCCTGTTTTATTTTAACAAAACCAAGGTTATCGAAAGAGATATTTTAATTGTTTAGAGTACGTATGCAGTGTGATTGCAAAAGAAATTTGGAATAAAAAAAAACTGATTGTAAAAAGTATTATAATGAATTACAGTGATCTTGAAGTTTTATCCCAAACTTTTCCCCAAGAAATGTTATCTTATTAAAAGTGCAGAGTGGTTTAAAACTACTTTTTTGCCTTTATATAAATGCTCATTCTAACAATATAACATATATTTTTTGTAAAGTAATTTGATATCACAGCGAATATATCAAGCATGTATTTTTCAACAATATGTCAGTACTACTTACGGTGCCTTTATTTTATATTTTTCATTAGACTTATTGGAAATTGACCTAGTAGTTTTAGAGACAAATATATGAATAAACGAATGATTTACTGAACGAATTAAAATACAACCAATACATGCATATTTTTAAATTTACAAAATGTTTAGCTTAAACCATTTATGACTTGTTTACCTTTCATGCTGAGCGTGTCTGACTTGACGTCATATCCCTGTGCGTTGGACACTTTGCAAGTGTAATTACCGTTTGAATCAGCGTCTAATTTCTTAATAGTCAATATGGATGTGAACTCATCACTTGTTCGAATCGAGACACCTTTGTGGTCGGTGGTCAGTGGTCGTCCGTCCTTCGACCACTCGAAATCAAATGGTGGGTCACCTTCCACGACCACACACATGACAGCTGTTCTCAGGCCTTCGCGAAGATCCCCAGAGAAGTGGAATGGTTTTATTTGTAAACCTGCAACAAAACCGAATACTGTAAATCACAAAAAAACTAAAACTTGAAATACTCTTTTATATCATAGTACTTAATTTATTTTACTTCTATGATATAGGCGTGTTACATCTAATACGACCCAGCCATATTTCTATATTGGACCCTTTTGTTAAAGATTAGTTTATTTTGTTTTAAACTTTCTGTTTTGAGCTAAAATTAATCAATTGAGAGTTGTCCTGGTGTTGCCATTGATCTAATAATGGATATGATCGTTTAATGTACAAGGGAAAGTATGGCTTAAAACCACCTTGTATGATATTTAACTTTCGATCCTAATAAAACATGCATAAAAGAAAATTGTGTTGGAGGTTTAAAAAAATGTATTTTAGTGCACAAATCGTGTGACACGACAACAAACTTTACTCAACAATGTGATCACCTTATTAAAATTTATTTGAGTTTTATATTCAATTTTAAAATTTCATATAACTTTAAGGCATGTTTTATCAATTAGGAGTTAGTGGTTTGTGCTCTAAATTGTCTGAGTGGTTGTTATTTAATGTTAATTAACTTTTATTCTTATAAACAATAATAGTTCTTAATACATTATGATAGCTCTTGTGCATTATGGATAAAGAAAGTTCGCAGTTTTAAGTTAATAACAAACTTTTATTAAATAAAAGTATTTCAATGGTACTAATTAACAAGTTTTAAAAATCAAACTTAAAGAATATCGGTAGTCAAAATATCAGAATATATCCCGCGTCATATATTTTAAATATTTCAATGCAATCATAATATAAACTGAATATACTACATTTATTTATAATAAGCATGGTTATATATTTTAATATATAAAGGTGGCTATCAAGAAAAAATAATTTTTTCATCTTTTTTCTTGTTCATAAAATAACAAATACTATAATTGATTAGTGACGAAAGAACTGATCGGTGTATAATTGCAATAATAATGTATAGTTCAAATTTAAAAGAAAGGATAAAAAACAGTATTAAAAAAAGTGGTATGAGCAGGACAATAATATACAGAGATATTACTCACCGTAAGCTAGTGAAGTGCATCCTTGGAAAAACAACATTTGAAGCAGGAAGAAGCTTCGTCCTTTCTCCATTATTCCGTCAATCGAACTTATCAATGAATATATTAAAAAACACATTGACTAGATTTAAAAGTAAAAATAGTATAATCCAAACCGATAAAATAATAAAAGTTTGAGATTTTTCCTTAAGAAGGCTTGTTATTGTACACCATCATCATCAAATATAAAAGGCGGTGCTTTGCGAATGAGCATAAACGATTTGGCGTTGTGTACTGAAGCTCTCATCGGAATAAAAACTGAAATACAGTATACTAGCGCCACATGGTGACCAGAATTCAACTGAAAAGTTATATTGTAAACACATCCAGTATCGTTGTAATTCAAACGATGGACACAAAATTACTACCAGAAACAAGATTTTTTTTAAAAAAAAGTGACATCGCTTTTGAGCTATGAGAGTAATTTTTTTTATTTTTCTGTATCATTTCAAAGATACTTTTCATGTTAAAACAACAGAAATGAATATTTGAAATACATAAAAATATAGCCATCTAAAACTAATTTTAAATAAATTACTATGTCATTTAAATTAAAAACACATTACACTCCCTACTCATCTATTAAAAAAATTAGCGTAATATATTAACTTAATCTTAACCTTAATCTATTAAAAAAGAAAACCAATACAAAAAAAAGTGAAGAAATTAACAAGTACATAATTATAAAATGTCTAAATCTTTCTTCTTTTGAAATAACTGATTCATCAACACATTTAATTCCAATAATGTGAATACATGGTTACCCTTGGTATTATTAGAGATCCTTAAATGATTTTTTAAAAAGAGAACTGAAAACAAGATACAGACTTTGGAAAATTATTATTTCATTTAATTTATAGCATAGTGATAATAACAATGTATTACATACGTTTTTAAAGAAATAGAAAAAAAAATCTCCATCTTTAAAAATAAACTTCGGTATTAAACTCTGGCGTTACATTTGGTTTTGTTTGAAAATGATACTTTTTTCAATTGACCATTTATTTTGTACACGTTTTTAGTAGCAAGATAATGTGATTTTACGCCACATATGTTTGTCAACTAAACAAAATCGACAAATAATGCGTCAATGGAGCTAAATGGGAGAGTCAAATTCCTTAAATGTATATAATTCGGTTATTACTTGTTACTACCTTTAAATTCAGTACAAGACCGGATGTTTTTTTAATACTTTTGCAGGTTTTTGACAGTTAACAAATCCAACCTATGTATACGGGCAAAGGCATATGCTTACCTCTCATGTTGAGTGTGTCCGACTTGTGGTCGTGTCCGTGTGTGTTGGACACTCTACACGTGTAATTGCCGTTCGAGTCCGCATTTAGTGACTCGATGGTCAAGATCGATGTAAATTCGTCAATTTTTCTGATAGAGACGCCCTTGTGGTCTGTACTCAGTGGTTGTCCATCTTTCGACCAGTCAAAGCCGAAAGGCGGGTCACCATCTGATACTACGCAGATAACGGCCGTTCTCAGACCTTCCCTCAAATTGTCCGAGAAGTGAAAGGGTTTGATCTCAAGACCTGTGACAAGAATGAATAATTAAAAAAGTAATAACTTAATTTGCTAAATCTAATAATCTATTTTCATCTTCAAATCAATGAAGAAAAAATTAACATTTGCTGTAGTAATTAGTAATACATCATAGATATTTCCGTGAATTTATTCCTCCACGATTCGTTTATTCATCATAATTACATTCTACTTAACTATCAAAGCAAAGTAATTCAATTTCAAATTTGACTCATTATCAGAAAAATATTTTTTTTCAACCAAATCGTTTACTTTAAATATTTGTTGATAAAAATGAAGGAGTAATAACAAATATTTTTTTATTGGATACAATTTAAATAAAATAGTTTGGTATAATTTAAAATAAAATAATTTAAGATTACCATTTTACTTCAAATATAAAGATGATCTTTAAACTCCGCATTTAAAGAGCAACGAAATTGTGAAATGCACTTAAATATTCGGCATTACTACTTGAATATTTTTATATAAAAGAATGACGAGTCTTCCACTCCCCAAAATACACATTTTAAACTTTTATATTCCCCCAAAAATTATCAAATAATTTTATAAATAAATTATTTTATTTTATAAGATAATACAAAATGTATACATAGAGATAGTACTCACCATGATTCAGAAATGCCAGTCCTTGGAACAACAACACTTGAAGCAGGAAGAAACCGCGTTCTTTTACCATCATTCCTTCTCATTGGTTAAACTCTTTGATATAATTTATAAATAGTTGAATTGAAGTACAAATCATACATATTTCAATATTCAAAGATAATATAAAATGTAATAGTTTGCTTCCCAATACATAATTGTACACCATATAACCATCAATGGAGGATGTTTTTGCGAATGCGCATGAGAAAGTTGGCGTTGTGTACTGAAAACGCTAAAAAGAACATATGCAAAATGCAGTATACTAGCGCCACATGGTGACCGAAATTCAACTGAAAAGTTATCTGATAAACGCACACATTATTACTCTTACTGAAAATTATTGTGAGAAAATTGTACATCACAAAATGAACTATTCGTTTCCGTAACACTAGAATATCCAACTTATTAAGATGGAGAATAAGAGATACCTTTTCTTTTAAAATATTTATTACGTTGTTTAAAAAAATCTATTCCAGAAACGTTTTTCGTAAAACATAATCGAAAGTTTAAACTTATACGTGATATAAGAAATATAGTTAAAAGGTTTGACATGTAAACAGGACACATCGTTGCAGAATTCTTTGAAAAACTCCTGGTTATTCTCGAATGAAAATTAGCGATTGATTCAGACAGTTTCATATAATTATTAAAATAAGATAAAACATGTTTTTAAAACGGAGTTAAATTCAAGGATGACATTATTTGTTTAATAAATTTTATATAGATGATTTATATAAGACAAAGTAACTTTTTCATGAGTTTTGTAAAATAATATCGATGTTAGGGGAGGAAAAAAGAGTAATAAATTACAGGAAAGAATAAAGCTCCTAATATTGTAAGAAATTAGGTGGAAGTTGCTTATCAAAACAAAAAGCATCTTATAAAGCATACTATTATTATTTATAATACATCTATTATTTTTACTTGTTGCACTTGATAACGACGTGATCAAAATACTATAAAATATTCTGCACATATAAAATAACTTATTAAACCAACACATTCAATAATAATGTAATAAAAATGTTAAAAAGTGAATGCAATACCTTATGCTACGTTATCGAACGTTTAAGGATATTTTAAAGAGAGAACAGGGAACAGTATAGACCTTTTGAAAAATAACGAGAAGTAGGTGGAAAAAGGATTTAAAATTACACCAACTCCAACGTAATTTTCAATTCTTAAACCGTATTATCTTGAAATTAAAGGAAACGCATGTCTTGTAGTTAGAGCAAAGAGAGCCATAAATGAAGTCATAACAGTTCATAGATATTCGCTGAGCGAAAGGCATACATAAATATATAATACAAGAAAAAAAAACGTGTCAAAAGTATTTCAAAATCTTATGGTGGAAAACAATATTACGCATGCCTTTTTGAACCCATTGAAAAATTCAATTGGTAGTAACTAAGTAAATGTATTCCAGAAATGTAATATTTGTTTTTATTCAATATTTTTGTGTGTTCAGATTTTCTACAATAAGGCAATTTTACACGCACCTCTATCAACGCGGTGAAAATTGCATTATTGCATTTACTCGTAATAAGCAAATGAATTGTGCATAATAATGGTGTTTATTGTTAATCACTACCATTCGTTTTAGTATATTTACTACAAGAAACTATTAACTTTTTTTAAGATTCCTTGCAATCGAAAAAATATTTCCAAAAAAAAAAAAAAAAAATACCGTTCATACAAACTTACCTCTCATGCTCAGGATGTCTGACTTGCTGTCGTGTCCTTGTACGTTGGACACCCGACACGTGTAGTTGCCATTCGACTCAGCGTCCAACTTCTTAATGGTCAACATGGATGTGAACTCGTCATTTGTTCGAATTGAGACCCCTTTGTGGTCGGTGGTCAGTGGTCGTCCGTCCTTCGACCACTCGAAGTCAAAGGGTGGGTCACCGTCTAATACGACGCAGATAACGGCTGTTCTCAGACCTTCCCTCAAATTGTCCGAGAAGTGAAAGGGCTTGATCTCAAGACCTGTAACAAGAATGGATATTTAATATAAGTAATAACTTAACTTAATCAAACAAATAAAAATTGTTAAATCTCAAATTATCTACATTAATTTTCAAAACATAAACATTTACGTTAGTAATTAGTAATGTACTGCAGAGATTTTCTTTGACGGATTCATCCTAAGATGTGTTATTCATCATATTTGAATTCTAATTTTTTTGGAAAAAAAATCAAACCAAAGTGTCATTTAACTTCAAATGTTAAATTTTAACTTTTACTTATTTTAAGTGAAAATTTTATTAATTAAATTAAGTTTCATTTGAGACACTTTGAATATTTGTTGCTGAAAATGAAGGAGCAATAACTAATATAGTTTTTGAATAGTATATAATTCAAATAAAATATTTTGATATAATATTAAGTAATTTGATGTTCCCATTTTAATATAACGATAACGACAAATATAACAATATAATCAATAAACCATTTAAAAAGCAACGAAAATGTAAAATACAATTTTATGTATAAGATATTTTGTATGTATATTTTAAGAGATAGTACTCACCGTAAGTCAGAAAGGAGAGTCCTTGGAACAACAACACTTGAAGAAGGAAGAAACCACGTCCTTTTGCCATGTTTCCTTTTCATCGGTTCTTCAACGTTATTAATTAATACTTAAAGTAAAAATCGCATACACTCGGATATTCAAAGATAATATTAAAATTTATAGTTTGTTTCCCAACACTGTTGTACACCATACAACCATCAATGGAGGATGTTTTGGCGAATGCGCATGAGAAAGTTGGCGTTGTGTACTGAAAACGCTCAAAAGAACATAACTCTGAATACAGTATACTAGCGCCACATGGTGACCGAAATTCAACTGAAAAGTTATCTTTGTTGAAAAACGCTAGAAAATCCGACTTATATAAAGAAAAGAAAAACAGGATTTTCATTTTTGTCCAAAATTTTGTCTTGCTCAATTTATAATATTCAATTCCAGAACCATTTGTCGTGAAACAACTTTTAAAAGTCAATAAGAATGAATGTTTCAAAATAGGAAAAAGTATATTTCTATACTAATGTTGAATTAGTACTGCCTCGAAACGCATTCGAGGCAGTAATCATCACAAATACATTTTTTTAAAAAACAGTTTAGTTCAACTTTAATACTAGATACTAGATATGAAAGTTAAACGTACTGTGTTAGTTTCAAAAAACAACGTAAATATAATCCATTGTTTTTGTAACATAAAATTGCTGTTATAGTTATAGGGTACTTAGTAAAAAAAACGTTGTTATTTGAATAATTCAGATAATTTTATTGGATTGTTAGAAGTGCACATGATACTACTTCTATTAGTCTTTATTTTACTCTTCCCCAAACATAAATTTTACAAAACATTTTGCTATAGTGGAAACAATATTTTTACAGTAAGAAATACGTTCTTACAACATAAACGGTTACTAATGTGAATACCGATTGCTCATGTGAATACAGATTTTATAAAACGTTTTTTTTCTCCATATGTTGTATATGTTATTCTATAGGGCGTTTCATCCCTCATAACAGGGACAAACGTCTCGCTCCTTAATTAACATAATATTTTGCAATATATTTTTAGAGAGAATATTATTAGAGAATATATTTTTTTAAAAATAACTTAAAAACAAAAGAAGTTTAAAAAATCTTAGATCAGAACATAAAAGTATTCTACTATAATGTGTAAACGTCCAAAATATTACCTCTCATGTTGAGTATGTCCGACTTGTGGTCATGTCCTTGTGCATTGGACACTCTGCACGTGTAATTGCCGTTAGAGTCGGCATTCAATTTTTCTACCGTCAATATTGAAGTAAACTCGTCTATTTTTCTAATAAACACCCCTTTGTGGTTGGTGGTCAGGGGTCGTCCGTCTTTTGACCACTCGAATTCGAAAGGTGGGTCACCGTCTAAAACCTCGCACATGACCGATGTTCTCTGGCCTTCTCTCAAATTATCGGTGAAATGGAAGGGTTTGATCTCGATACCTAAATCGGAAACAAGGTTTTATGTAAAAATAGACCGGAGTTTGAATAAATAGGTTTTTCATAATTTAGTCAACTGTAATGTTGTATGAATTGAACAGGGCAATTTGTTCAATCAAACGCAACAAATTTATTTTTGAAGTATATATTTTTAATTCGACAGAATCCTTTTTTTTTTACTTGTGTTATAAATATTTAAATTAAATATTTAATATTTTTCTAATTATATTTTAATTAGTTCTGGTAATAATTCAATTTTTTTTATTAAAGATAGTTTGATATTCTTCAGTTTCGAAATGTTCAAAAAGAGAACTAATTTGTTTTATCAACTTAATGTTAGGAACTGTAAAAAAAAAGCATTTTAGCTTATTTACAAATTTGAAATGAATTGATTGACCTATATTAACGTTTAAAAATATTAGTGAAGGAGCACTCCTTATATTTTATTAACTAACAATATATTACATTAAAACTAATCAAATCCCGCATATAATCTTCATTTGGAAATATTACATGCATAGATTCGCAAATATCCATTTTTATAAAAGATAAAAAAAATCATAAATATTGTATCATAGGCGATTTATATTTAATAATTTCTGCTACAAATAACGAATATGATATGAGTAGTATGTGTATCACTTACCATGAGCTAGGTAGCACAGCAAATGGACGAAAATAAATTGAAGCAGTAGAGAGAAACACCATCCTTCGGCCATGATTTAGTTTTGTCCAACTCTTTAACGATTGGTAATGAAACAGTGGGTGATCACCGACTGGTTTTAGAAATTGAAATTAACAATACAAAACTAAATCAGTTTGTAGAAAATCATTCTAGAGATGCTGGATGTTTTGTTTTAAGATATCAGCATCGTCAATGTGTGATGTGCTTTGTGAGTGCGCAACGCCATACACAATTTGGCGTTGTGTACTAAATAACATGAGAGAACATAAAGCGAGATCAGTATACTAGCGCCACATGGTGACCAGAATTTAACTGAAAAGTTATGCCACAACAATGTATACATATGCTTTTTGATAGGGAAGGATATGGTACGTCATTTTCGGAACAGCGCTAGATCTTCATTCCTATTTTTTATGAAACTAGTAAAAAAAAGCCTTTTAGACGAACATGTATTATTTAAATAAATACCTGCTATTTTTAATGTAAATTCTTAAATATAAAGTATAATAAAAAAGATCGTTTTATAAATTATAAAGGAATTTTTCTTACAATCATAGATTCTAAACAATAAATAATCAAGATAGATATAAGTAAAAGATATTGCAAAAATTAACTTGACAAATATCAAAAATTTTTAGCACAGTTTACTAATATAATAAATATTTTATTTTGCATGTATTATGCAAAAAAACATAATTTTATAAAAAATTGGACGAACTTTGAAATCTATTAAGCAATCGAATGATTTACATGAAAATTAAAAGCATTTCCGACGGAAACTGAGAAATAAGCTGATTTCATTCATTCAGAATTTTAGATGGTCAAAAGCAGTAAATTGAATCTCTAGGTAATAATTTAAAATCAATCAATTAAATTAACACAACAGTTTTTCATTGAAACTATTAGTATTTATTTATTGTGATTACGAAGTAATTTTTAGTAGTTCGATAGGAATAGAAAGAACCGACTCTATACGTCAAGAATTTAAATGATTATTACATGATCATTTAATTCAAGAACCACAACAAAAAAAAGCATTTCATAAGGCAATTAAACATATCGTTTTAATAATTTGAAGCATAATTTTCTTTCATACCGTTAAAGATACCTCTCAGGCTAAGATACCTCTTATTTTTATCTCTCATGCTGAGGGCGTCCAACTTTGCATAATTGGTAAGATTTGTGAACTTGTATTCGGAGGTTCAAGTGTTTGGTAAAATTGGATAAAAATGAGTCGTGCAAGAAAGATACTTTTTTAAAAAAAAGCCTGATATTATTTGTGGTTGTACGCTAAGACGCGTTTAATTTGGTCACAAACATACAATTTATACAAAAAGCAGTCGATGTTAAAAAAAATTCAAATCCAAGAATATACTGTTTACCTCTCATGCTGAGCGTGTCCGACTTATGGTCATGGCCCTGTGCGTTGGACACTTTGCACGTGTAATTGCCATTCGAGTCGGCACTCAACTTTTCTATAGTCAAGATTGAAGTGAAGTCGTCGAATTTTTTAATTGAGATACTCTGATGATCTGTGGTCAGTGACCGTCCATCCTTTGACCATTCGAAGCTGAAAGGAGGTTCCCCGTCCGAAACGGAGCACATGACCACAGTTCTCTGACCTTCTCGCAGATTGTCAGAAAAGTGGAAAGGTTTGACTTCAAAACCTGTAATAAAGATAAGCAGCTTACATACAAACACATGCATGATTAATATATTCCTTGACCTATAAGTATAAAGAGTAATGAATATAACAAATGCAGTTTTTAAATTAACATAAATCGCTACTTCAAAATATATGAGATACATGTTAGTTAAAAAAAAATAGGGAGTAATACTTCAATAATAAGTAAAAGGATTTATTATTTAAGTATTACATGTTAATTATACGTTATTACAATACACAGGACAGCAACTGACCTTGATGTTTTTAGTATTATTTTTAGATTTTTGTCTGCAATAATGTTTTATCAGAATATACTTCATAGATACAAAAGTGTCGATTTAAATTGAATGTTTGAATTAATTCAGGCAGTTTCAAATGTATGAATTTTGTTTCATTTAAAAATTATGCTGATTATAAGATATCAGAACTTTTCTAGAAATTTCAAAAATTAAAATTTTACATATATTTTATAAATGCTTTAAATATTGGACCCAAAGCAAGATATAAATATTTGCAGAAAATGTTAAAATTGGTTAGGCATTATTATTTACGGGTTGAATTATTACGAAAGTTTAATTTCGGCAGTATTTACAGGAGAGTGTTAGAATTTAAACTTATTCATAAAGAACAAACTAACTTTTCTTGCTTTGTTTGCTAATAGTTAAAGACAAAAGTTAAAAGAGAAAACATACTCACCGTAAGTCATAAAAGTGAATCCTTGAATCAAGATCATTTGAAGCAGGGACTGGGAGAAGCTTCGTTCATTCGCCATGATACTTTATCGTGAAAGAAACTCTTCCATAAAAAAATATTCAAATATTGGACGCTTAGGTTATAGTTCGAACTATTTAAATTAAATACCGAATATAATTAACTAATCGACGAAAATGATAAACTAAATTCTCTTCATAAGCATTGTTTTTTACACGAACATCGTAATGGACAGCGAGCTTTGTTGTTTTGGGAATGCGCTCGAACAATTTGGCGTTGTGTATTAAATAATACATCAGAGCAAAATCTGAAATACAGTATGCTAGCGCCACATGGTGAGGAAAAATACACTAAAAAGATATCTTGTATCAAATGTGGCCATCAGAGAAAGCGAAATAAAACAAAAAAAAAATTCTTTTCTCAAGAAGCAGTTTTTTTGTGATGTAGGTAAAAAAATAAGAGAAAAAAATAAGGACGATGACAGTTTGCATAATTTCTTATAATTTGTAATAAAATTATACTTAAAATGCATGATACTTTGACCACCTTAAGATAAAATAGGTTTACATCATTTGAAATACTTGTAAACAGTGTTTAAAGTCAGATAATTATAAAACATCTTAAAACATGGAATTTACAATTTACAAACTAATTAAAAATGAGTTATTTTCGACACTTAATCGATTAACTAATTTCTTATACATTAGTAAACGTTTATAAAATTAATAATAGTTACTAGTGTATGGAAACTGAAAGAATATTGTAATACTTATATCGCAGAAAAATCTAACATTAATGCACAATTTTGATTTTCAAAATTACAATTTAGTACTATAAACACTTTATATTAGTAATATAAATAAACAAGAAAAAACTTAATTCATTAATGTTTTCATATTTATAGTAGTAATATACCCAGCATAATGTGATATATTGTACTTAATACTCCCAGTTCTAAGAAAATTTAAGTTCGGATGTTTGAGAACCAGAGCTCTTTACAAGTAGTAGCATTCTGTATCTTTTTTTTAATATAAAATATGTAATTATACACTTAAGATATAAGAATGTCAATAGAGAGTTTAATTTCAAGAGCATATAAAAGTATTTTAGTATCGCGTGTTACCTCTCATGCTGAGCGTGTCCGACTTGTGGTCGTGTCCCTGAGCGTTGGACACCCTGCACGTGTAATTGCCATTCGAGTCGGCGTCCAACTTTTCGATGGTCAGGAAAGAAGTGAAGTCGTTTATTTTTTGAATGGATATAGCCTTATGATCGGTGGTCAGAGATCGTCCGTCCTTCGACCACTCGAAGTTAAATGGCGGGTCACCGACAGCTATTACGCATACGACCACAGTTCTCATACCTTCACGAAGATTGTCTGGGAAATGGAAGGGTTTGATTTCAAGTCCTGTAATGGAAAATATAAAAACAGATTTAAATAACAAAAATCGTTTTTGAACAGTGTCCTTTTTTATAAGTTGAAATTTTTTCATTAGGTATAGTAAATTTAAGATCAAACATATTTTACAAAAAGCTTTAACGGACAAAAAACATTCTTCAAAAAGAATGATTTATCTTAAGTGAGCATAAAATATGTAAAAAAAAATCGAAAGAAAATGCCATAAATGTATTAGCTCAATTTTTCGCATACATATTAATGTCTATAGTTATTAAGTACAGATATTTATGAAGATTTAAAAAAAAATAATATATGTAGACTAAAGAATCTTATTTCATCACAAATAGCTTAAAGTTTTTTTTTTTAATAAAATGTTAATTCTTTAAATCCATATTTTTTCAGTCACGTTAATATAGCGTTACATTTATGCACACATTACTTTAGGAATTTAAATTGCTGGCAAATAACACTATCTGGAATGGGAAGTTTAAAAAGTTAGAATAGTTTATTTACTCTTTTGCATAGAAAATACATTTTTTTTTCAATATACATAAAAATCAATGTTATGTCGGCATTAACAATATCTGAGCACATCTTGAGCACAATATTAGTTTTTGAATTTTTAAATATCAATTATTACAAGCATTACCGAATATTAGACAAATAAAATTTATTTAGGAAAACTAACTCACCGTGAGAAGGAAACAGGAATCCTTGAATCAGCAGCAATCGGAGAAGGAGGGAGCTTCGTCCATTTGCCATGATTCTCTATCGCCAGTCAAACTTTTAATGAATGTTTTAGTAACAATCAATATACAAAACACACGTGAAAGTGTGTAAGTTTCAAAAGGAAACCTTAAACTTACATTAACTTTGTCTCATAACGGTATTTTCACAAGTTGTTTTGCGCTAACCATCATCGAAATGGAAGATGTGCCTTGTGAGTGCGCATAAGCATTGTGATTTTGGCGTTGTGTACTGAATCATTCAACAAAATATTATAGAAGTACAGTATACTAGCGCCACATGGTGACAGGAATGGAAAAGAAAAGTTATGCCACAAATATATGCCAAAAAGATCCAGAAAATCATCTACACAGAAAAGTACATATATCAAAGGATTTCTTCTCTTTTCTTTTTCTTGTGTTGTTGCGTATCAATCTATAATTTGTACGAATTATGTTGGAACATAATTTTAAAATAAGATTAGCTTGTATAGATTGATTTTATAACATAAAATATTTGTACAGAAGTACTTTACCCAATGGAACGTAATAAATAGATTAATGAATGGAATCAAAGGTAAAACTAGTAGATAAATTGAATATTTTGATTTCGCGACTATACTTATGCATAACCTCAAAGATAAAGTAGATTATTAATTTCAACTGATAAGAATTTGCAGGAAAACCAACAGAAAAATTGATGTACATATTAATAGCATTACTTGAATCTGTTTAAAAGTTCAGAAACGCTGAATAAAAATAAGTTACATAGGAATGCCTTTTCTCAAGAGCGGGTTATTGTCTGGATTATAAGTTAACAAGTGTTACTATTATTACTTCAAGCATACAGTATAAATCAATTCTAACATCTTTTAAAGAATTTATTTCACATTTTAAAGAATATTATCTTTTTCTTGCAATTACCTCTCATGCTGAGCGTATCCGACTTGTGGTCGTGCCCCTGTGCGTTGGATACCCGGCACGTGTAATTGCCATTCGAGTCGGCGTCCAACCTCTCGATAGTAAGGAAAGAAGTAAACTCGTCAATTTTTCGGATGGAGATTCCACTCTGTTCTGTATTTAATGATCGCGCATCCTTGGACCATTCAAATGTAAAAGGTGGGTCGCCGTCTAAGACCACACACATAACAGCGGCTCTCAGACCTTCACTCAAATCTCCAGAGAAGTGAAAGGGTTTGATCTTCGGGACCCTCAAGCCTGAGAAAAAGAGGAAAAATATTTTATTTTGTCTTATGAAATTTTAAATAAATATTTACAGAATGAAAAATGCATTGATGCATAAATCGTAACTGTAGTATGGTTAGATTAGGTTTGAATTATCGTCGCACTAGAGCTGCACGAGGGCTATTGGCGACGGGCGTCGTATTTTAGAACCACACTCAAGTGACGAGCCGACACCTGAATAGGCACCCAACGCAACCCTACAGGGAAACATCATGCGCAGCGTTAGGACTTTGAAAAGTATTTAATGTGCACTTCCTTACACGGGGTAATATTTGTCGGGCATATTTGGCTGCGCGGAATAATAAAGACGCAAAAATATGGCGAAATTTTTGCATTCAACGATATTATAATAAAAGTATTTTTCGTGTATTAATTTGAAGATAAATTCTAATAAATAGAATAAAAATAAAAGATAAAATAAAAAATAGCTTAATCAGTGCTTTCAAAATTTTTAAAAGTAATTAAATTTTTTAAAATGAACAGGGAGGTATTTAAACTGTTATTGAAATATAACAGAATCACTATTGTAAGCATTAGCATATTAGCGTTATAGAATTGTCGGAATTGTAACAAAAACTTCAGTATTGCAGATTTTTTTATTTCATAATGAAAGCTTACTTGCTCAATCAGTTATTACAGTAAGTATGAGAAAACGATTGCATTAATTATAGTACTCACCGTGAGAAAGCAGACACAATCCTAGGATCAGCAGCAAGTGAAGAAAGGAATGGCGTTCATCTGACTTTGCTTTCATTCTTCCGTTGAATTCATTTATTGATATGGACAAAATTAGAAATATTTGTTGCCAATATTTTAGTGCTTTAGTACAATGCGCATACGTTATATATTGGTGTGTAAGGTGGTACAAACAGAAATGCTTCTTTTGGTACAGCATTAGACATCATCCACTGAGTGCATTTTGAGAATGCGCACAAGCATTTTGGCGTTGTGTACTGAATCACTCTTTATGGTATGAGAGAGATATGGTATGCTAGCGCCACATGGTGACAAGAACTTAACTGAAAAGTTATTTTGTATGTGCACTGTCTGAAACTTTTGATTGAGTAGTTAAACACAAAGCAGTTATACTTAATCGGAGCTATAAAAAAGTATTTTTTGCGATAAGAATATTCTAAATCACTAGAAACAAGAACATACTTAATTATTTAATTTTGAAGAAATGTTATTTGCTTTCGAATAATACACTAAATACAAAAAGCGAATAAAACCAATACTTTGCAATTATATTGTGCTGTTCATTTTGTTCTTAGCGGCTTAAATTAAAGGTAAATGTTAAAGCAATGAAAATGAAGTAGAAGTTCCTGTAAATCTAAACATGCAAGTTGACGTTATTCTCACCAGAATTACACCCCAATTTCCAATAAAAACAGTTATAATATAATTAAAATTAATTTTATACGTCTCGAAAATATTTAATGTGAAAATAAAAATGAAATTATTGTTTCATTGATCATGATCATAGATCATGTTTCATTGATTGATATGCACTTGTATATAAAATAAAGGTCCTTTTTAAAGCTTATTTATGGCTTTTAAATTCAAATACATTTATGGAAACGAATGGACCTGTTTAAGAAATTCAAATCTAAGGAAAACAAAGTTGGTTTTTACAATGATGCTCACTTTTCTTATTTTCAAATTATTTTTTTCCGGGGATGTAATCAATTATATCACACATATTAAAAGAACAATTTATTTACTCCTATACCTCTCATGCTGAGCGTGTTGTTAAAGGCAATTTATTTAAACAGTTTTACGATGTTACTTGCCTCTCATGCTGAGCGTGTCCGACTTGTGGTCGTGTCCCTGTGAGTTGGACACCCTGCACGTGTAATTGCCATTCGAGTCGGCGTCCAACTTTTCGATGGTCAGAAACGATGTGAAGTCATCCATTTTTCGGATGGAAATACCTTTGTAGTCTGTGGTCATTGGTCGTCCGTCCTTCGACCACTGAAAGTCAAAAGGTGGATCGCCATCTGTGACCATGCATATAACTCCGGTTCGTAGACCCTCCTCCAATTCATCGGAGAAGTGAAAAGATTTTATTTTTGGTGCTCTCATACCTAAGAGTAAAGAACGTGGGTCTGAGTATTATTTCAGTTAGCATGCTCTAGCAAAAATTAGAAGTAAATATTACTTAGCTAATATAAAACTACATGAAACTGATACTCTTTGTATTGAAATGTAACAACGCATTTTCCATATTTTATAATTAACGAAAAAAATCATTAATAACAGTTACTAACTATATATTTTTATTTACAATTGTTTATTCATCCAAATTGGTTTTATTTAATGATTTTTATTGATATATAAAGTTTATATATAATCATGAACCATCAAAATCATCAGGCGTAGAAATATGACGAAAATTTAGCATTCATCGATATTATAAGAGTTTTTCACGTATTAATTTCGAGATAAATTAAAAAATTAAAGTGTATTTTAGATTAAATAAAAAAAATAACTCGATCAGTGCTTTCACAAAAGTGTGAAAAAATGTCTTAGAACAATATTTTTTTTTTAATTAACAGGAAAATATTTTAACTGTTATAGAGAAAAACAAGAGAAACACAATATTGTAAACAACTAGCCTATTAGTAGGATATAATTGTCTGAATTTGAACAAAAACTTCGAATCTGCAGATTTTTAAATTCATTACTAAAAGTTAACAAACGGGCTCAATCAGCTATTACAGTAAATATGGAAAAACGATTGCATTATTTATAGTACTCACCGTGAGAAAGCAGACACAATCCTAGTATCAGCAGCAAGTGAAGAAAGGAGCAGCGTTCATTTGACATTGACATCATTTCTTCTTCTGTTGAATTTATTAATTTATACGGACAAAATCATAAAGAGTTGTAGCTAATATTTTAGTGTTTTAGTACAATGCACACATGTTATATATTGGTCTGTAGGGTGGTACAAAACAAAAATGCTTCCTTGGTACAGCTGGGGAAAAAAAAAACGAATCACCCCTCGTTTCTCGTCTGATATTGATCAAGGAATTTTGTGTAAGGTGTCAATTTTCAGGAAATAGCGTGAGGAATTGGGAACTGGTAACAAAAATTGTAATAGGGGTCGTCTACATATTAAAATGAGTACCAACTTTGAAAATTCCAATGGCAACACACAATTTTTTTTACATAAAAATGTTCAGCACCTTCAAAATACCCCATGTATAAAAAAGAATTATTTATTTTGCATTATTTGCTGAGATATTAAAGCCTTAATTTTGAACTCGTTTAGGGGCAAATCTCCTAAGTGAAAGAAGTTAATATTTTAGTTGTGTCTTTTCAAAACGACAAGCTAAAAAAGGGTTAGCATAATATCGCCAACGGATGCTAGAATTTAACTTTCTTCAGTAATATTGGGATTTTTCGACTGTTTTTTTTTTTAATTTTGGATTTTAAAATTCAGAAATAAAGTAAAGGCTAGAAGATGAAAAGTTTTAATTTTAAATAAGGTCGCATGCATATACGGTTATTTATAACGAACAGATTTTCAAATGCTATTAGTTACAATCAGATTGAAAAACATGATTATTACACTTATGGTTTTAAACTTTTTATGCAAATTTTTGTTTCATTCACATTGTTGCAAAAAGTTTGTTTAAAATTCGTCGCACTCTATCGGTAATATCGGCCCAGTGGCTTAATGGTAGTGCTTTTTTCGCATTGCCACGCCACAGGTCCGGGGACCGAATCCCGGATTGGGCGAGGTTGACCCATCCTTTCATTGCTTAGTCGATAAATTGAGGACCAAGCATGCTTGGGGAACTAAACGCTGGGGGTTTCGCGTGAGGTATTTCACATTACCGGGACATATGCCTTAATGCACCCCAGAGCCCTTGTATCACGAAAGCTGAAATGGGCACGGCAGGCCCTGACCCACTAATGGAGTGTTGCGCCGAAGAGTTTAGTTTTTTATCGGTAAACCACGTATTGCAAATTGAGGGTTACGACCTTAACACGATATTTAAGGAAAGCGAAATAAAATTACTCGACTGCAGAATGATTTGGTAATGATTTTTAACCAACGCAGTAGGCACTAATCATTTTAAATAATTAATGTGGTAACAATCAAATGTATTTAAAACCGAATTCCAATAATATTTTAAGGTATTTAATTTTTAATATTAAACACACTTTTTGAAATTATATTGGAAATAACATACATTTAAAAATATAGTAACCGATATAATTTAATGTTAATTATACAAAAAAAAATACATTGTATGCACTTGAAATAAGAAAAGATTTTTAGACATTTGACAGAAATCGATAATTTGAATAAATATTTACCAACAAACGCTTTTTAATCACCAAACGATAATGCAATTTAGGATCAAATTTTTTGAGTAATTTTTTTACACGGTCCCTAAAATTTGTCTTTTTCAGTTTTTTTACAATAACTCGGCAAATAATTGTTATTGAATTAAAAAATTCGGGATTTTGATTCTACTTGATCTACTTTATCGATTTATGTAAAAAAAAATTGGGGTTGCTATTCATGTTTTATTTTTTCTTATTTAAATTTAAATAAAAAATTATTAAAAATGAAAAATTGATGAAAAAACATGTGTGATTTGTTTTTGGAAAATTAAGAAGTATATAATGAAAAAAAAATCTTTGTTCAATTCATTTTATTTGTAGAGATATGAATAAAAGTTTGTGAAACTTTTTTAACATTATGGGCGTTCAACTTTGAATACTTATATCTCAGCAAATAATGTAGAATAAATAATTCTTTTTTATACATGGGGTATTTTGAAGGTGCTGAACATTTTTATGTAAAAAAAATTGGGTGTTGCCATTGGAATTTTCAAAGTTGGTACTCATTTTAATATGTAGACGACCCCTATTACAATTTTTGTTGCCAGTTCTCAATTCCTCACGCTATTTGCTGAAAATTGACACCTTACACAAAATTTCTTGATCAATACCAGCCGAGAAACGAGGGGTGATTCGTTTTTTTTTCCCCCAGCTGTACAACATCAGTCATCATCCACAGAGTGCATTTTGAGAATGCGAACAAGCATTTTGGCGTTGTGTACTGAATCACTCATTATGATATTTGAGAGATGTGGTATACTAGCGCCACATGGTGACAAGAACTCAACTAAAAAGTTATTTTATATGTACATTGCCTGATAAATTTGATAAAGTAGTTTAGAACGGAGCAGTATAACCCGTTCGAAGCTGCAAAACATTTTTTTTTTTTGTAAAGGGAATATTCCGAGTTACTAAAATAAGAATATATTTTTATAATGGAATAACTATACTTGTTTTGAATAGAATAAATACAAAAAGCGAATAAAACCAATACCATGCAATTATATGTGCTATTTTGTTCTAAGCGCCTAAAATTGTAGATAATGTTAAGGTAATTAAAATAAAGTGGAAATCCCTTTAAATCAAAATATTATATACAAGTTGATGTAATTCCCATTAGCATAACCCAATTATTAATAAAAGAATTTATTAATATGATAAATGTTAACTGTGATTTTAACTGATCTTGAAAATATTTCTTTAGAACAAAGTCGAAGAACAAATGTTTTTTTAAACAAGAAATTAATTTTCGTTAGTTAAATATGATTTATCCGTATTTGTACATAAATATCATGATAAAGCTTGTTTTTTTTATTTTTACATGAATTGATATGGAGCTTTTAAACAAATTCAAATCAACGGACGACAAAATTGGTTTTTACATATTGATGCTCACGATCCTTACTTTCAAATCTTTTTATATAAGATGTAAACAAGCATATCACACATTAAAAACGCAAGCATATGAGATATGTAATTACATACAGAAGAAATGTGAAGAAACTCTAAGAGTTT
Organism: Hylyphantes graminicola; assembly: GCA_023701765.1. NCBI lineage: Eukaryota > Metazoa > Arthropoda > Arachnida > Araneae > Linyphiidae > Hylyphantes > Hylyphantes graminicola. The sequence continues at coordinate 4,445,585 of CM043113.1, forward strand.
TGTTTCAACCGATTATAAAATTATTTTATTATCCCATATAAACTTTCGAGAATGTTACCTCTCATGCTGAGCGTGTCCGACTTGTGGTCGTGTCCCTGCGAGTTGGACACCCTGCACGTGTAATTGCCATTCGAGTCGGCGTCCAACTTTTCGATGGTCAAGATGGAAGTGAACTTGTCGAAGTAACCTATGGAGATCCCTTTGTGGTCTGTGGTCAGTTTCTGGCCATCTTTGGACCACTCGAAGTCGAAAGGCGGGTCACCACCTTGCACCACACACGTTACAGCAGTTCTGAGACCCTCTTCTAAGTCATCGGAGAAGTGGAAAGGTTTGATTTTCGGCCCTCTCAGAGCTATAAAGTAAGTGATAAAAGGTTAATTCGTTTTTTTTTGTAAGAGTAATAAAGAAATGACTATATTTAGTACATTATCTAGATTTTAGTATATAGATAACTTAGCTAAAACGTACGGAAACAACATGTCTCCAACTGGGCTATCTTTTTAAGAACTCCAAACAGATTATTATGAGAAGTTCACAGACTTGTAGCGATTGTTCAATTTAAAAACAGTGTTGATATCGAGTAACATTGGAGTATAAAAAAAAGGTTTGCAAATGGTATGATTTAGGTATTTCAAAATGTTTTGATTAATATAATAATAAAATCTTTCATATAATTTTATTGATAACAATTTATATATTCTTCCAGCTTGTACAAATCATTCAATTAGTCACCGTAACTTTCATTATAATTGTAAAAGCAAAAGTTTGTTGTGCTTGTTATAAATAGGCACCTTATAATAAAGAACTGCCTTTTTTTTTTAAAAAAAAAGTTTAATCGTTTTATAAAATAGGATTATACATTTTTGACGGATACAAAAACTATTATAATGAATAGTATTTTTTAAGAATGCATACAGCTTCAATAATTTTTCAAATTAATTTTTTGTTCTATTTAATAAAGTCAAATGTTAAAAAAAAAGAGCACGAGTTTTTGAAAAGAGCAGCAATACTACCTAATTATTCTCAAAAATTAATAAAAATACAGTGGACTGAAAAAAAACCTCAGAGAAATAATACAAAATTAATTTTTTTTATTTAATTTATAAGTTCGCCTACACAAACTCACACTTGATGAAATAGAAAAATGGTGATACTAAAAACTTACTGAAAAATTATTCATCTGTATATACTCATATCCGCAACGCAGATTTTAATGTTATGCAAGCAACTATTTTAGCGGGATTGGCTTTTGAGTTTCTACAATGAATTGTAAATTATATTTTTGTAATTTACGAAAGTTTAAACTTTAATCGAATGAATCAAACATATAGGATATCAAAATTCACGACTCACCATAAGACAACACAGAGAATCCTTGGATCAGCAGCAACTGGCTGAGAAGGGAGCGTCGAATTTTCAGCATGATATCTCTTAGTCTTTCATTAAAGATGGGCAGAAATCGAAGATTTTATTAAAATTACTTTCTGATTTTTAGTGGATTCCACTATTTACACATTAAACACATCCTGGAATCGTCTTAGAATGTTTTGTTATTAGATTATTAGCTTCAGTCTCCACTCTCCAGAAGAGCTGATTTTATTGAATGCGCAGCACAAGCGTTTTGGCGTTGTGTACTGAATCATGGAACATAATGAGTGAGGTACAGTATACTAGCGCCACATGGTGAGCAGAATTCAATTGAAAAGATACGTTAAAATACATTGATAAAAATATTCTAGAATAAATTATTTAGAAATGCTGTTTCGGAGGCGTTTTCGGCTTGTTTTCTACGCATTGAAACTTTAAAAAAAAACATCGAAAATTTATGCATACATATTTTTTCATGAAAAAATTATTTAACCGAATAAACTTCACGACGACGCAAAATTCGAACGCGTTCTCTACTTTTAAAACCCAAGAAATATTTCCTCCCAAACTGCACACATCCAAAGCATAGTCAAATATGAAACACAAGACAAAATGCTAAGCCAAAAATACATTTTTTTAAAACCCAGTAAATAAATAATTAAATGTTTAAACTCTAACGAAGAGTTTAGAATTATACAAAAGTTTAAAAATCATTTTGAAAAATACACACCGTGAAATTAAAATTGCTTAAGCAATATAGAATTATATTATATATGTTATTGTGAATAAGTGTTTAATTGTGCAAACTATAAACAGAACGTCTTACATATATTTATAAAATTCTATATTTTTTTTTGTATTTGGGTTACATATAAATAATAGTACTTGTATTCCTTTTATCAACACCATTAATTTTTAATTGAAGATAAGAAAGTTTTGATAAAATAGGCTCAATTTTGTGACAAAAACGACAATTTTACGTTTTTTATTAATATTTCTTGATCAATTTGAACCCAATAGTTTTTGCATACCTCTCATGTTGAAAGCGTAAAGTAATAATCACATGTTATAAAAAAAAGGGTAGTTATATTAATATTACAAAGTTTACAATATCCAATTTCACACATTTACAAAACACTTTTCGGATGCACAAAAAACAATCAGTAATCGTTCAAATATGTCGTTCGTATTTTAACCAAATTCAGGGTACTGGTAATTGCATTTACAATACACTTTTAGCCTACCTCTCATGTTGAGCGTGTCCGACTTGTGGTCGTGTCCCTGTGCGTTGGACACCCTGCACGTGTAGTTGCCATTCGAGTCCGCGTCCAACTTTTCTATGGTCAGAATCGATGTGAATACATCGAGATTTCGGATAGATATTCCTTTCTGGTCGGTATTTAGTATTCGTCCGTCTTTTGACCACTGGAATTCAAAAGGTGGGTCACCTCCTGCGACCACACACATCACTGCAGTTCTCAGGCCTTCCTCTAAGTCATCGGAGAAGTGAAAAGGCTTGATTTTAGGGGCCTTTAGTCCTAAGAATATAGTTAAAGGAAAATTTTCTAGTTCTATTTTGAAATGTAATAAAATTGAGATTTTTATTGGTAATAATTGCATATAGTTCTATGCTTAAGTGACGACAAATCCTATACATATAGATGCCGTTGATGATATTTAGTGCACATTGCATGTACCATTGTTAATATTTTGATGTTATGCATTAAGCATCTATTACATGCAGAAATATTAAGATTATTGCATTAATTTCGAAAATTACCAATATCGATATATCATGGATTTGGTTATCATAAGTTAAGGTAACATTAAAATAATTGTTTATTTCTTGGAAAAACAGAACACTATGCTAATTACTCACGAGTACGTCATTTATTAAAGGAAATAAAAAATCATTAAAATTCAATTATATACGACTTGAAGTTGGCTTTACATGCGTTATAAAGTGACTGAAAATGAAAAAAAAAGAGCAGTTTTTTTTAATGCAGTAAAAGAAATGTTTCACTTATGAACTAGTAAAAAGAACTAACAATATATATGAGATATTTATAAATTCATTTCAATCACACTTTAACTCCTAATTTTAATTTTTATGTAGTAAATACCGATAAGAAAACGTTAGTAAATGGAGGGAATAAGCATTTCTACTCACCGAAAGCCAACATACAGAGTCCTTCGATCAGCAATAACTGAAGGGGAAGGGAGCGTTCTTTCACTAACATGATTCCTTTCCTTTACTTTTCAATTATTGGAGGAAAATATAATTCTTGCTAATAATATTTTTTTTAGTTTGGTTTGAATGCACAAACATAATGTAAATACTAGTTTTTATTATTTCATGTTTAGTAATGGTCCACTGTACCTCACTTAGCCACAAAATTCGTAGTTTCTGAGAATGCACACAAACGTTCTTGACATGGCGTTGTGTACTGAATCATCCAACTAAACATAATGCGAAATACAGTATACTAGCGCCACATGGTGACTAGAATTCAACTGAAAAGTTATACAAAGCATACTGAAAGAGAGCTAATAAAATTCGTATAAAGAGAAAAGTAATTTGGGATGCTTGAATGGAGAAACATTTTCTGTAATAAAGGTGTAGAATAGGTAAATTAGTACCTAAAAGCATTAATTTTTTTTACTTTATCTGAAAAATCGAATATTTCTTTAGGGGATAACGATATTTACAGAGCAAAACCCAACGAAGTTCTTAATCAATTAAACGTCTGCGCTTTTAATTTGCACGAATAAATGAATAACTAAATTTATTGGTAATGGTAGGTGAAATTTTCTGAACAAATTAAAACTACGTAGTATAGTTTCATGACATAAAGAAATGTTATAAGTTAGTACATTGAAATTATAGTTACAACTTTGTAGTAGACACAGCGTTGAAAAAATATCCTCAAATGTGCTTCTCCTAATCTTCGAATATTAGGGCTTTATATCAGGGCAAGGAACCTTGTCCATATTACCATTACGATTATTTAAATTAGAAGTTACTTTTTATTTTATTACTTATAGATAAACATAAAGCAAGAACACACATTTGTACATTATTATACACAAGTATTTTGCACATTAAATCTGAACTTGGACTTCAATTCACGAATAGCATTTAACAAAATATTTTTCATACAAGTCCACTTTCAATTTCCTCATCCTATCTTATTTGCAATAAAATAAATTGAAACTATCAATATAGACCCTCAGATTATCATACGATACCTATAGTATAGATGATGTTACGTATAGAAATGGATAACTCGTTTTAGGTATTATTGAATATAAAAGCTTTATTCATACATATATTTATGTAGAAAAGGTAAAGTTAGTGTCGTGGCAATACCAAAAATGATACATTACATAGGTTAGTAAATTTAACACTTTTGAAGAGTTCAACTAAAGATTGTCGACATTTGAACGTATATTATGAAATATAACAGTATCTATTTAGATACAGGAAAATATCGTTAGCAGTCCCAAGAAAATCTTAAAATCCAATGTTTACCTAATTTGTTGTATACAATAAAGTTGTACATTAGTTGTAAGTTAAATAATGCAAAAATTGTACATTAAATAATCAAAACTTAAAGAGTCACAACTTTTTAATGGCGCTACTATTTTATAATGGCGCTACTACTTTATAATGATGGGTAAAAGAAAAAATGGGAGCAGCGATATTACTAAACAAAGACAATGTGCAATTCGACACTTTTCCTCTATTCTTTCACAAAATATTTTTTAGCCACACAAAATGAAAATCAGTAAACAATTAAATTTCTATTTTGTCTTTTAACCAAATGCAAAGGTAAGGTCTGATCATTTATCATTGATATCCACTTTTTACCGTACCTCTCATACTGAGCGTGTCCGACTTGTGGTCATGTCCCTGTGCGTTGGACACTCTGCACGTATAATTGCCATTTGAGTCGGCGTCCAACTTTTCTATCGTCAGAAACGATGTGAATTCGTCAATTTTTCTGATGGAAATATCTTTGTGGTCGGTGTCCAGTCGTCTTCCGTCTTTTGACCATTCGAAGTTGAGTGGAGGGTCGCCTTCCAAGACCATGCACATAACTCCAGTTCTCATTCCTTCTCCCAATTCACCGGAGAAGTGAAATGGCTTGATTTTAGGGGCTTTCAGACCTGCATATAACATAAGAAATTGTTAATGTTGTTGTAACCGAAACGTACAAAAAGGTAATAATGTTTTTATATTCATAGGTTTGTTTACTATAATAACTCCTTTATTATTGGATGCAATATCCTTGTAATTTTATTAATTATTATTGTTTTATATAGTATTATGCTTAAGTTAGCTAATATAAGTTTAAATTGTCTTTGAGAAGAGACTGTTTCGAATTAAGTATTACTACGCCTAAGCAAATAGAACCACTCGTAGAATACTAGTTTAAAATTTAATACTCAATTTTCCTTTTTTTAAATTTTGTATAACATACGAAGTATTTACATACTTAGTTTGATTATAGTCTCAATTATAATAATAAAACGAATTCGTGAACAGAAATGTAACTATGAAAATAACATGATGAGCGACTGTATATTCTAAGAAAATAACAGAGTAGTCTAATTTCTTGGATCTCTAATTCCTTTCGATAAACTTTAATCAAAGTTGTAATTCCAGTTTTAGTTAGAAACTTTAAGGCATGGCGATTAAATAAACTTAAATGAAGATTAATGAAACTTATAAGAGTAAAAAAAGTAATCACTACTACTAACCATGGGACAGCAACCAGAAAGCCTGGGACACCATCAAATGAAGTAGCAGGGAGCGTCTTTTGTTTAACATTCTTCTTCCTCTTTAGAACTAAACAATTCGTTTGTTCGAAATTCAAATTTTGATTAATAACAGTTTTGTTTCAGTAGGAGCATTATGCAAAAACACTTTGGCACTGTTTTTATTTCAATTGAATCACATAATCAACCACAGAAGTATTTTTTGAGAAGATGCGCACAAGCGGTTTGGCGTTGTGTACTGAATCATTCAACATGGAATTAGCGAAATACAGTATACTAGCGCCACATGGTGACCAAAATGTAACTGAAAAGTAATACATGCCTTATCTTAGAAAGAAGGATATTAGAAGTATAGAAGAAGTATATTAGAAAGGATAGTGAGAAGAATATTAGAAAGGTCTCAAAAGAGGTAATTAATGATGATTGTTTGGAGAACCATACAAATTCTGCACATGAAATAATGTCGAAGAGTAGATACAATTACAATTAAAAGGTGAAAATGGATTATTCGTACAATTATTTCACAGCTAAAATTATATTCATAGATCTAAAGTTTGACGCAATATGTTTATTGCATAATATTTAAATTGTTTAGATTAAAAACTAAAAACTTTGTCCTTCTTTCCTTGAAAATCAATGAACATGCAGAAAATGTGAAACAGTATTCAATTTTCTTTGTGCAAAATCAGTCGAATTTACACTTTTGTTATAATCTTTATTCTTTGCTATATTGTGACTAAAATCAACTTATTAACTTTTGATTGAAAAAACACACGCCCATTACAATATGCGTCATGGGTTAGATTTCCCGTTACTTCTTAAGAATATAGAATGAGAAATATCAAATATTATTGTAGGCAAAAATTGTCGCACATAACGTTTTAAATAGTTTACCGATATTGGTCAATAAAATTGTATATGAAATATTTTATAACGTAAAAAAAACAACGTAAGTAAGTTTAAAATTATACATGCACATAAAACTTTCAAAGAAGATATTAGTTTAAGCTAAGTAATATTAATGAAAATGAGCTGAAGAACAAGAATAATTTAATTTACTACTAAAACACCAGTGCATAAAAATATATTTAAGGTTTACATAGCGTAAGCTATTTATATCTTCTTAAACGTAATAAATGAGCACACTACACGAGAACTAAAAAAAAAACTTAACTATTAAATTCAGCTGCTGTTCCTTAGGGTTCTTAAATATTCTAGAGACAAAATTCTAGCTTAAGATAGACATGATATTTATGAAAAATCACAATAGGTGACGCTTTATACATAAGCCAAGAATTTTTGCATACCTCTCATGCTGAGTGGTATGCACGAGTAGTTGCCGTCCAATTCGGCGTTCAACTTTTCGATATTCAGGATTGAGGTGAATTCAGGTTGAGGTGTCTTCCGTCTTTCGAACACTGAAATTCAAAAATGGTGGGTCGCCATCCACCCCAGCACACATGACCACGGTTCTCAGACCTTCGCCCGATTCCAAGGTGAATTGAAATAGTTTGATATTCGGCATTATACCATTTTTCATATATTTTTGGTCTCATTAAAAGTACAATAACCTTTACTACAAATAATAATTACCTCTCATGCTGAGAGCGTCCGACTTGTGGTCGTGTCCCTGTGCGTTGGACACCCTGCACGTGTAGTTGCCATTCGAGTCGGCGTCCAACTTTTCAATTGTCAGGAAAGAGGTGAAGTCGTCCATATTTCGGATGGTCACGCCTTTGTGGTCGGTGGACAGTGGTCGTCCGTCCTTCGACCACTCGAAGCTGAAAGGGGGGTCGCCGTCCATGACCGCACACACCACCACAGAGCGAAGACCCTCTTCTAAGTCATCGGAGAAGTGAAAGGGTTTGATCTTTGGTGCTTTCAGACCTGTTGATGAAAGTTGAAAGGAGCTAGATAAAATAATAATTTTATTTATAGAGATAAAAAGTAATATTTTTTATTTAAGTTGAATAAGTTGAGACTTTCGTGTTTCAATCCTAATAACTTTTTGAAACAATAATCGTATTTATTGAAAATCACGAGATATTGTATTAAAAATAATATTTTTTTTTTAAATAATTTGAACAATTAATGTAATATTATTGCAAGTATTGTCTTATTTGGAAGTGTTGTAATATACAAAGTACTGTTTAAAGTTAAATTATAATTATGTATTTTTATGAGGTTACTAAAAAAACGTGTAATGATGAAACATTATAGAACTTAAAAACACAAACAGTGCATATATTTGATCTACTCCTTAACTTAAATTTTAAAGATACGATTTTTTTTTTAAGTTGAGCTAATGAAATAATTTGTTCGGAGTTGTTCTGAATTAAAATACTTATTAGTACGCAGCAATTTTTAACAACAAACAGTTTATATATTTAAAATAAGCATTCTAATTAGAAAGAAATCGTGAAAAAAAATAATAATGTTTCTAGTGCCTGGTTTTTGGCCGCGTCTATATTTGACCCTTTCAGGATTATAGCCTTTCGGCATTCCGGCTGGTTAATTCTATTATTCAAAAATTTTTATGGAACTTCAATAACTCATGCGAAATAAATTATTATAATTTTAAACAAAAATTCCATTATAAGTGAAATTCTCTATTTATCACTCAATTTATTTACACTTCTCTAAGCTTCATTATAAAAACAAACTAGAAATGAAATTTTTATGCCAAATTTTTAAAAATAAATAAATTGGGTAAACTCTTACTGCTCTTTTACGTCTATAAATTTTATCTTTTAGTATTACATACATACAAAATATAAAACACGTAAGTGGTAGTGGGTGCATTTTAAGATTATTTTTTTTAAACAAAATTTAACTGTAAATTTTGTTTATGAAATCGAAAAGCATTCATGGGCTTGCTAACAAATACAAACTTACTTATTTTTCCTCTTAATTTACTTAATGACAAAATATTTATGTAGAATTGATATTTCAAACATTACAGATTAAAACTCTTTATAGGCATTTCTATCGTGATTAAGGGGGAAATGTACGTTAAGAAACTAGCACTTAATTGAATAATAATTTAATACTTACCCTGTGAGAGGAGACATACGCCTTGAATGACCATCAACTGAATGAGTAGAGAAATGCGTCTATTAGTAGCCATCATTCTCCTAATGCGTTAGTCAGACAGTTGAATAGATAGTCATCAAACGTAGAAATGCAAACAGTTTTAAAATATTAGTGAATTTTTCATTTTTTGTGTGTCTAAGTTAACGATATTTTGGTATTGCTAGGGATCCTGAAATACATAATACGAATCGAGATATAATATGCTTTGTGTGAATGCGCTTAGGTGAAATGGCGTTGTGTACTGAAATCTCAATAAAATAAAAAGCAAAATGCGGCATACTAGCGCCCCATGGTGACGAGAATACAACTGAAAAGTTTCTGATTTATGTAAATATTGAGCTTTCTCCAGAGGCTGAATTTAGATTTTGAAAAAAGAAAAAAATCTCTGGAACTCTAACAAGTGCAATGGGAATGTCAATGAAATTAAAACTTGAGTATGCATAAAGGTACTCATGACAATTTATTTAAATATATTGCATAAATTTATGATTTTTAATACTTACAAAGTTGGTTAATATGCATTTTTCACCCCAGGATACCAACTCTCCAGAAAAATTCATAACTTACATGGGAATTACAATAGGTATGTATTGCCAGGGCATATTTTCGGTGTTTATTTACTTTATAAGAGTTCAAAGATTTATAAGAATTCTTTTTCCAAGAACATGATATCTGTATTTACTTAATATGATAAAAGGTAGGGTAAATTTCACTCCGTTAAATATCATTTTAAACAAAACCAACATTTATTGATTTTTTATATAGAACCGTTCGCAAAAAAAATCATAAAAGTAGTTAATAAAAGTTCGCATAAGAAATTAAACAAATTATTTATGTTGAAGCAATTACTATTTAAAATATATAAACATCGACTATAAATAATCCTTCATGTTTACCTCTCATGCTGAGCTCGTCTGACTTGTGGTCGTGTCCCTGTTAGTTGGGCACCCTGCACGTGTAGTTACCATTCGAGTCGGCGTCCAACTTTTCTATATTCACGATCGAAGTAAACTCATCAATTTTTCGAATCGAAACACTTTTGAGGTCGCAGTTCAGGGGTCGTCCATCTTTGTTCCACTGAAATTCGAATGTTGGGTCGCCATCTACCACACACAGCACACAGGACCACGGTTCTCGGGCCTTCCCTTTACTCTCCGGAGAAGTGAAATGGTTTGATTTTTGGTGGCTTTAGACCTACGAATAAATAAAACAGAAATCATTAGAAAATAATTGTTTTCTGAAAATCATTAGAAAATAATGGCCTTCTGAAAATCATTAGAAAATTATAGCCCGCTGAAAATCATTAGAAAATAACAGTCTTCTGAAAGTCGTCATAAAATAATATTCTTCTGAAAATCGTTAGAAAATATTAGTCTTCTGAAAATCATTATAACAATAGCTATCTAAAAATCATTAGAAAATAAAGGTGTTCCGAAAATCATTGGAAAAAAAATAGTCGTCTGAAAATCCTTAGAAAACAATAGTCTTCTGAAAATCGTTAGAAAATAATAGTCTTCTGAAAATCATTATAACAATAATAGTATTCTAAAAATTATTAGAAAGTAATAGTCACCTGAAAAGCATTACAAAATAATTGTCCTCCGAAAAGATTTAGAAAATATTCTTCTGAAAAGAATTAGAAAATAAGTCTTGTGAAAGAACTTTAAATGAGTTCGTTTAATGCATTCAATGTCCATTAAATTGCGGATTTTTAAAAATATCCAAATATGTATGCATTATACAAATGCATTTATTATAATGTAACTAAATGCAATATATAACTAAAACATGAACTTCTTGTGAAAAGTGCATTTTATATTTTTTAATTAAAAATGCAGTTATTATGAATTTAAATACACATATATAATTCAAATGCACCGTGCTTCGAATGTGTTGGGATATAAATAAATTAAGACAACAATTACGATAACTTTATCGAGTTATTATAAAATATTTATTAATCTCATTGGTGGGCAAAAGTGTGGACATTTCGGCACAAGTTTCATGTGAATTTGAGTACTCGTAAAATATATTAATTTTCACTTAAATACTAACGTTTATACTAAAATGAAGTTAATTTAATGTAGAATTTAGTAATAAAATTGCCAAAAGTGAAAATTAATATATTTTACAAGCACACAATGTTGAAAAACGTGAAACTTTCAAAAAATGTCCACACTTTTGGCCACCACTGTAAGATGAAGACAGAATTTATTTTTTAAATCGAATGTATTCAGAATTCTTTATTTGTTAAAGATTCTACCATAAAATGAGGATAACTAAATATTAATTTCATGAGAAGGTACTTTAATACAAAGTATCAAACGTAAATAATAACTGAATAATGTAGCAATAGCTCATTTATTTTGCATTCTAATAACAGGATATTAATTTAATAGGGGGATATCATATCTTTTCATAAAATAGTTGGACAGCAACATGGACACATATTATGGACATGGATTATAATAATGCATATAAGTATAAATGAAATAGTAAAAACTACTAACCGAAAGTCATAAAATAGAGTCCTTGAATAAACAGCCACTGAATGATCAGAAAGTTGCGTCTTCCCGTAGCCATTTTTCCTAAATTTAACAGTTAAGTTCACTGAATGTCGATGTAACATGTATATTAAAAGTTTGTTACGTAAATCAATTAAGAATTTTAAAATAATAAACTATTGAAAATTCAATCCTTGAAAATGTGTTTTTCACCTTAACAATCTAGAAATGAATTTAATAGCTATGAGATAAGAGCAATTAAGAATTCCTAATGTTACACATATTATACATTTCCCTTCCAAATCAAGTTCCAATGAAAGTTTTCCTTACTAGAATTGAAAAATATTTGAATGTATAATATTATCATAAATTAATCAACAAAGAGCTATTATATAAGCTTTCGAAAAGGAGCTTTTTTTTGGAAAAAAAAGGGTATTTTAAAGTAGGTGGATACCTTAAATAGTGCGGTGTCATACATTCCAAGAAGAATTTAAAAGCAAATTATATTAGCTCAGCTCAGCTATTATATGGTACCATATTTTTTATCAGTAATGCTTAAAAGATCCTGCAAAACATAAATGCAGTTTATATTTCGATAAAATTTAAAAACTATTGCTACATAGATTATAATATTTATCAATTATTTCTGAGAATACCTGCATCATGACATCCTTAGTAACTAAATTGGAACTGTACGCAACTAGAATTGATTCACGTCAGGACTTTGAAGCATATTTAACGTGCATTCCCCATGCACGCGGCATACTTTAACACTTTCAAAAATTTCTAAAATTAAAGGTTACTTTGAACGCTTCCGGCTATCTATTTCCTAAAGTAAACATTTGATTGTCAGGTTGGATTGAATGTTTCCGTCTGTCTATTTCTAGCCTCCAAGGAGCTTTGACACAGCCAAATTATGCCATGTAATTTAGAACTGCGGTCAAGTGACGAAGTCGACACCTAAGCTGGCAGCCAACTGAACTTCGAGCGGCATCGTACGCTATCGCCGTAGATACTTTGGACTCCACAGATTTAAAGGGAAGTCCTGTCCTAGTGTAATCGGGAAACTCCGTAATTAAGCCCAGCCGATTTTATTACTTTGTTTTGCCAACAAATATATGGCTGGTTTATAACGCGGGACATTCCGTACTAGAGGCCGATGTTCCGACTACCTACTATGCTACTGAGCACATTGGATGATGGTTGGTTGGTTAACATATATTTTCAGGTTTGTGTGCTTTGTCAGAGACCCGCTTATAAACCATCGTCAAGTAAGACTGACACAACACACACACGCACACACATACGTATCGCGCGCCACCAATTTAGGCTTGTCCCTGAAGGGGAGGGAAATAGCCTCCAGGGACCTGTACCCGTGGGAAACTGCGCAATGACCACCCACAGGACTTTCGGACCCAACAGATTTAACGAGCACGTACTCCGCATATACTCGCTGGGTCTTCAGCGACCATGACTCGAACGTGGGACCTTTCGATATGGAGATCGAGACTCTGACCACAGGGCTCCCCACAGCCCCACATTGGATGATAGTTTGGTAATTTACTGTATTCCGGTTGTCTATTTCTAGTCTCTTTAAAAGATTTAATACAGCCAATAACACCCCATAATTTAGAACCGTGGTCAAGTGACGAAGTCAAGACCTTAGCTGGCATTAGAGCGACATCGTGCGCTAACAAGGTAGGGACTTTGGACTAAACAGTTTCAACAGGCATGTCTCTCCCAGTATATATTCTGATAATTTTAGGTGGATTATGGTTGCATATTTCCGTCTTTAGAAAAACAGTAACTGCCACTGTTATTGAAAAAGCGTCTAACGCTTACGAGCCGATCTGGGCTGATAGCGTGTCTAACGCTATATCTAAGTTCTCGATATACAGGGTGATTATAAAATAACGCTCGCTATTCGGAGCGGTCTGTAGCTTGAATGAATAATCCGAATGCAACAAAAATTGAGACACTTACTAATCAAGAAGGGGGGAAAAACAATGGAATCATAAAAAACAATAGACTCATAAAAATAATCATAAAAAAGAATAATCATAAAGAACAAACTCGTATCTTTGCCAGGGTTCTAAAATAACGCTCACCATAAGCAAAGCTACTGTTTTTGGAGGCGTGGTTAATTATGGCCAATTTCGGCCAACACAGCTAATTACGCCTCGTAATTTAGACCACTGATCAAGAAACGAGTTTCTTTTTTTCGAAAAAGAATGAAGTAATAAAACAGAAACTCGTCTCTTGACCAGGGTTCTAAATACGAGGCGTACCCAATTATGACCGATGACGGCCAACACAGCCAATTACGCCTCGCAATTTAGAACCTTGGTCAAAAGACGAGAATATATTTTATGATTCCACCCCCCCCCCCCCCTTCTTGATTAGTAAGTGTCTCAAAGTTCGTTGCTTTTGGATTATTCATTGAAGCTGCAGACCACTCCGAATAGCGAGCGTTATTATACAACCACCCTGTATATCTCGATTTCTAATTTGAGGGTTAGTAATTACATGTATTTCCGGCTAGTGAGCTTGATCAGAAAACCGCTTATAAACCTTCTTCAAGTAAGGCAGACACAAATAGAATTTTTACTGACGTTATGACAATTTTTACTACGAGGGGACACGGCAGTCGGAAAGTCCAAGGCTCGAGTCCCGGCATGGATCTCTGTGATTATCTGTATTTGTCTTGAGTACGCTGCTAATTTATTATGGGTTTTAAAGAGTTCTGACTTTAAGATCGCATTTTCTTCTCACATATATTTTTTATTAAATAAAGAATTTAAATGGTATTAAAATACCTTAAATAAAGCATTTCTCAAATATAATCTACTTTTATGAATAAAGATGGTTGGACTTGGACCTTTTAGAATTTAAATAAATTCTATTAAAAACAAAAACCTTAGGGTTAGTTTTCAGTTTCAATGCATGATAATAGATGGCAGCACAACAGAAATGATTTTGGTTATAGTGTAATTCGTATCCAATAGATGGCAGCACCACGACTAATACATGCATACATTTAGTGGTATCTTAAATCTTAGAGGGGGGGGGGGGGGGGAGATCTTAGTCTTTTTTGCTTTGTTTGTTATTTCTTATTTCCTTGGGACTGGGGAGCCCAGTCGTTTAGGCATTCGCCTTGCATGCGACAGGTCCCACGTTCGGGTCCGGTCAGCGCCAAAATAACTGCCGACATAAAACGGCACCTTTCAGCCAAAATGTCCGACAAATAATACCTTGTGTGGAGGAAGTGCACGTTAAATAACCTCCACAGCGCTGCGGACGAAGTCGCTATTAACGGTTGCTTTAGGTGCCTACTCAGGTGTCGGCTCGTCACTTGACTGTGGTTCTAAAATACGACGCCTGTCGCCAATAGCCCTCGTGTAGCTCTAGTGCGACGATAATTCAAATAAAACTAAACTAAACCTTATTCATTTGTATAGGTTCTTTTTCTTGTTCTTGAGTTATTTTTGAATTAAGGTGGGCGAATACCCAAAATTTCCCAAAATTCTAAAATTTTTACTATTGCTTTAATCTTTTCCAAATTTGGCATAGTGATTTCAAATATAATGAATAATACTATTTAGGCATTTGTTTTTATTGAAATATAATTTATTTATTTTAAACGGTGTTTTTCTACTAAAAAAAGAGGTTTACGCCAACAAGTCTACCACATAGAATTTTCATCCTATGGACATGTATTATGTGTTAAATTCTTCGTTTTGAACTGATACATGCAATGACCCTCTAGAGTTACATACAAATTACAAGAAAAAAAGTTATTAAGAAAAATGTTATAAATTAACCACAAAAAAAGGATTTTTTTTCGATTAACTTACACTCTGACATTTAAAAAAAAAAAAACGTGTATACTTACACCAGATGTTAGAGGTTCATGGCACAGATATATATTGAAATAGCATCTGTGATTAATTTCAGGTAAATTAATGTAAAACTTTTTATGCTAGAAGTGTTGGCGTAAACCCCTTTTTTTAGTTGAAAAACACCGTTTAAAATAAATCAATTATATTTAAATAAAAAAAAATTGCCCCAAAACCATTGTTCATTATATTTGAAATCACTATGCCAAATTTGGAAGAGATTAAAGTAATAGTAAAAATTTTAGAATTTTGGGTATTCGCCTACCTTAACGCAAAATATATATCATTGGCATCTCATTGATTAATTAGCTAAGTATTATTTTAGATTAGGTTTGAATTATCGTCGCCACTAGAGCAACACGAGGGCTATTGACGACGGGCGTCGTATTTTAGAACCACAGTCAAGTGACGAGCCGACACCTGAATAGGCACCCAACGCAACCGTTAAGGGCGACATCGTTTGCAGCTTTAGGACTTAGAAGGATATTTAACGTGCACTCCCTACACGGGATCGGACATTTTTGTCTGCACGGGCCGTTTATAGTTTGGCAGCTATTTTGGTGATGCCCGGATCCGAACCTGGGACCTTTCGCAAGCTAGGCGAGTGCCTAACCGACTGGGCTCCCTAATAGCCCTCTATCTTTTAAATGCAAAACTTCGACTTGACAACCCATCCCCACACTTTCGGTGTTTTAGTGAGGCTTTGTAGATGTCTTGTCTTTTTTGTTTGTTTTACCTTATTTCCTTGGGGCTGGGGTGCCCAGTTGGTTAGGCACTCGCCTAGGATGCGATAGGTCCCGGGTCTGGGCATCGCCAAAATAACTGCCGACCTATAAACGGCCAGTGCAACAAAAAATGTCCGACGAATAATACCCCGTGTGGAGGAGGTGCACGTTAAATATCCTTCAAAGTCCTAACACTGCGTACGATGTCGCCCTTAACGGTTGCGTCGGGTGCCTACTCAGGTGTCGGCTCGTCACTTGAATGTGGTTCTAAAATACGCCCGTCGCCAATGGCCCTCGTGTAGCTCTAGTGCGATGATAATTCGAATAAAACTAAACACAAGCTTATTCATTTTACAGTTTTTTTCTTGTTCTTGAGTTATTTTTGAATTAGCTCAAAATATATCATTAGCATGTCATTGATTAATCAGCTGAGTATGAAAAATATGTAAAAAAAAATGTCTTTTTTATTAATTAAATTAAAAAAGATAAATAAGTTTTTAATTTTTTGTTGAGTAATTTTAGGGTTGTGGGTATTTTGTGCTGATAACCAAGAGAAGTTCTTGGAACAACCACTGTCAGGAACCAATTTTTTGAGTATATAAAAAAAGAGAGACTTATAAAAAAAAGATCACAAGAACAAAACTTTCCTTCATAGAAATCGCAAAATAATAATTTGAATTTTTTCTGTACACTGCTGAGTTGTAATTACCTACCCTATTGTAGTTTTGTTCATAAACACGGAATAACAATAATAATTTCAAGAATTAACAAAATTGAATAAAACATTCTTGAATCACAACGATAATAAACAGTTTTGCCAAATTGGCAAAATTATCACCAGAGAGTTCAAGTAACAACCCTTGCAAAGAAAGCTGTCAAAACTTCCAAAATATGCAAATAAATAGTTTATCCAATAAAAAGCCTCTTTATCTAATTATTCCAAAGCAAGATGGAATCTAACCTATCAGAATGCTCAGTCTTTCGTCGCCAAACTTGCCAAACCGCAGGAAATATTTCAGTGCATTAGTGCATTTGCTTTTCGTCAAGCAAGAAGGATGTGTCATGTTGTTCCCGTAAGTTATTATTATTATTTTTTTATGTTATAGGATGTGTTATTCATTTTCTATTTATTGGTAATTAATAAGTTTTGGTAATTAATAAGTTTTCAGGTTATCTGTTTCAAATACACAAGGTAATTATCTAAATTTATTTGTCAACGCGTAAGTGTTATTTCTTTGTTGTCGTCGACACATGTGGTAAAATGTTTATCGTGCTAAATGTTATGTTTTTGTTACTCAGCTTCTTGTGATTTGAACTGTTTCTAAGTAATTACGTGTTTTAACTTATACTTATTTTACATAACATTTACTATCTTGTTATTTATTCCCGAATACAGTGCTCTTTTATAGAGATATTTTCTTAATTGTGCTGCATGCTAACCTGTCCATTGTTCAAACGTTTTGACACTTGGTTCCTTTGTATATGGTCCAGAGTTATTTCTCAAATTGGCAAAATACTATTCAAGACTGTTAATGAAGGATCACTTGCACCTGACAAAAAAAATTGTACAATGTTCAAGGTTTTATTAGTGCCATGGGCTAGTTTATAGGGTTCCTAAACCAGCTTTTCGTATAAACTTGGTTCTTGGGTCTTCTTTAGGTTTTTTTTCTTCTTAAAGGCCTTTGGGTAACTTGTCATGCTAACAGGTTTAGATTTTTTACTGGTAAAAACTAGTTTTTACCAAGAAATGATAAAAACTAGGTATTTACCGGTAAAACTTTTATATTTCGTATGCGTAGATACTTCACAATGTGTATATAATTTACGCTTATAATATATATATACACACACACTTATATATACACATGTGTGTATGACTGGCCATGTTTTCTAGTAGATAAAGAATGCTAAGCTACATTTTTATCAAAAGATTACATTTTTGGCTAATGCATGGGGGGAAAGGTTTTTCTACTGTTTAAAAGTTTTAAAACCTTAACTTAAGGTAATTTTTCAAGTATTCTCCCTTTGTACAGGTGTCTTTGGGTAAATACCATTTGACTTTTCGTATAAGGGTAGGATTGAAGACAAGGCAAATTGGCAAAATACTATTAAAGACTCTTGATCTCTCATCAACTATTAAAGATCACTTGCACCTGACAAAAACGCCTAAAAGAATTTGTACTATATTCATGGTTTTATTAGTGCATGGTCTCTAAACCAGCTTTTTGAATTAACTCTATTCTTGGGTTTTCTCTAGGTTTTTTCTTAAATACCTTTGGTTAAATTGTCATGCTAAGGAACTGGCAGTATTGGGGATAAAGGAATTTGTTTTTTTAATTGCTGTTTAATTAACCAATAACTGATAATATACTCTCATTTTTTGTTTTCAGGAATCTTCTGTGAATTGGGTCTGGAAAATCGAATGTCGAGTAATCCCATTTTTCTTTTGTGGAATCTAAGCTCCAAGTGGATGGATCCAGATCAGTGTAAAAAGGTATGTTGACCTTTTATTACAAGGGAGAAAACCACTGGAGTAGTATTAACTATGTATATATATATTTTTTTTCAGTTTTGTCTAAACTTATTTTTTACTTTTTGCAATTGCCTTGTTTTTAGCCATTTTAAATGTTAACAAACCCTTGGTTGTGTTTTTCCTTAAATGTTGACTAGAGAAAATATTCAAACTAGTAGGAACTTGTATAAATATAAAAATAGTCTACTAGTTTTCAATCAACTTATATATTAAATGTTTAGCATGTTCCTGCAGTCAAATTAACATGGTTATTTTTTTGTTGAATATAAAGTTTTAATAAGTGGTTTTCTCCCTAATTTCTTTATTTACATTTTTAAATGATTGATTTTGAGTTTTATGTCATTACAATCTAGTAGCACGGTTTCCTCATTTGAAATTCATGCTCATTCTGTCTAATAAATGTCAATTACGTTATACGTAGTACGCATGTTATATAAAAGAAACTGTATAAATTCCTAGTTGTCATGGCCACTGTCAAGATTCATACTAAAGTTAAGATAAGTTATATATTTTTTTTAAGTTTAATATAATAAATTATTTTTTGAATTCTCCCGCTAGAGCTATAAGAAATATTTATATTTTTTTAAAAGAAAGGTTACATTAACATTTAATTATTTTTTTATTTGCCCAATAAATTGTAAACTTTATGTAAATTCAATATGTAATTTTTTATGCAATAGTTGTTTATTAAAATATTTATTTGGCTTTTCAAAGTGTGGGATAAGGGGCACTGCCAACTAGGAATTTGTCAAAATCATCTACAGGGCTGTCACGAGTAAAGAGTATTTATTTGATACTTCATTTAATTTTCAACCTTCATACCATGTCGGTTAAGTGGCAAAGCCATGAATGTGCGAATTCTAGGAATTCAAGTGGTTTTGTCATTTGACCCACAAGATTACTCCCACATTTAAAGTTAATAATACTTCCACAATTTACAAATAACAACCTCCACACACACAACTATTCTTCACTTTAGCAGTCACGAAACCTTACATTGGTCAAGATTCCAAGTTGCTATAAGACGATCCTCAGCCAAAACCTCAACATCACCACCACAACCCCACTGTAAACCAACAAACCCCACATTTTTTGCCCCAAATCCACACTATCCCACACACCCATCCAATTCCGCATCCACACTCTGATGTGAAGCATGTCGCAACCGATGGACCTACTTCCACCCCCACACATTGTCCACATCAGGATGATCATCTGTATCCAATATCCAGACCACCGTGTTATCCGACCTCTGTTCCCCCCAAGCCTGAAGCGCCTGGTTAACCGGACCTCCGTATAGCGTCGGTATTCGTATGTCTCTTTTCCACGCAGTGTCCGAACATTGGCTGTTCATATTCTCCAAGTTCCGTTGTCTGAAATGACTTGCGCTGGCATCGATTCTCGTGTTTCAAAGTTTGCATGTCCAATGGGATGTTTGAAGTATTTGTTCGTTCATGTTTTTGTGTTAAGCGTTGGAAAAATTCTCATAAGTTGATTTGAGGGAGTTTTAGAGAACTGCTGGGAGGTACTTGTGTATTATCCTACCAACCATTTTTACCAAACTCAATATTCCCAAATGCAATATATAAGTATAATTTATAAGAAATATAACTACTAAAGTATAAAGAATATAAAAAATGCCTAGAACAGAACAAACAGGCAGGTAATAAGTTTATAAAAATTAATACAAATAAGAAAATTTAATTCATAATCATTCGTAATTTGTTTTAATCATTTTTTTCCCATGGGAAAACTAATGTTAAAGGATTTGGCGAAAGTTCACAGGTTAGAAGATAATACACAAGTACCCCCAGTGACTATTTAGTTGACCAGTTCCAAGTACTAAGAAGGAGAAACCAGTTAGTTACACTTGACTAAACTTTCTTTCAATAAAATCTCCCAATCCTTGGCCATTATGCCCATTATTGCACCTTTAACCTAATTTTGTTGAAGTAAATTCGCACATAGTATTTATCAAAATACATTATTTTCATTTCCAGAATTTTAAGTTCCAGTTTAAGTTAATTTAAGTTAAGTTTTCCAGTTTTTATTAAAAGAATATCATTCCACAGCATTTTTGTCCCTGCACACTAGAACTTAAGATTTCTAAAGAAATAATATTGTTTTTTTTAGATAAATATCAACTTTTTGGTTTCTGCATTTAAATTAGTTTTCGTTCAAAATAACATTTTAATTGTAAACTAAATATTGACCATTAAATTAAAATAATTAAACTAAAAGGAACCCTTCACTTTGATGTATAAGGGCCATTGTGTAATGCTGCAAGTGTTTGTGATAAAAGTTTTTTTTTATAACCTAGTTAAAAGTGTGAGTGCTGATAGTTCTTGCTGGTTAACTTCAATTTCTTAAAAAAAAAGTATTACTTGTTTTTAAATAATAAAATAAAGATTCAGATTTTTTTTTAAATCGCAATCCTTCAGATTTTTTTTTTAAATCACAAACCCTTCAGAAAAAAATACCCCTATGTTCCTTAGTTTTTCTATTAGATAAAAAATAAATTTATTGTATTTTTCAATTTATGTAGGTTAAACATTGCAGGAACTGGTCACTAAATAGTCACAGCTTCTACAGAATAATGAAACATTTATGCTAGTGCCTGTAAGGTGTTAAGATGGCGCAGTAATTGTACTTTTCAAATATAAACAATTTTAATGGAAAAATCTGAACTCTTAGACATTGTACCCAAAGCCTAGTTTAATTGTTTAAAATAAAGTTTAAAAAAATAACAAGTTTTAAACTATTTAGATTGTTTTATACCAAGGTTACTTAACTATGAGCCCCTTAATGTAATTATGTGCTTCCAAGATCTCCTCATAATAGTGTTAGTTTTATGTTTAATCATATTTTCTTTTCATGCAAGCCCTGATAAAATGTCACTCGAATCGACATCTCCTTAATAAATCATAAAGTTCAAGAATAGTTCCTTACAATTGAATGGTTTGTAAAATAATTTATAAGTAGGTTCTAAGGTACTACTACCTTCAATTTTGAGAAATGTTAGTAATAGTTTTTCTCATTAACACGTTGGATGCCACTGACTCCTTAGGGAGTCGCGTGGTTCCGATTCACCGATAAAAGCACATTCTGATGAAATTCATAGTACCACTTCGTAAACCGTTCTTATGAGTTCAAGTTCGTTTGTAACTTTTGCAACCGATCCTTCTGTGCTTAGAATAATACTTGTTGATTTGAAAGAGGGCATTCTATTTAATATTACGAGGAAATTAAATCCTTCGTCTCAAGTGTAGGGCGACCCGACACATGACATACCGCATTTCGTAAAGTGATTCAGTTTGTTATTCAACAATCTAGCAATAAAAGAATTGCAAATTGCCTGTTTTATTTTTTTTTCAAACAAAAACTACCCAAAAAATATGAATTAGGAAAATTTAATGATTATTTCTTATTCGAAAAGTTAATCCCTGAAGCAAATCTAGTAATTCAATTTTTAGTGACAGATGATGAGTTATCCGGTTGGAAAAGGCCAGGAACATTCCCTTGTATTTTTACGACTAGGTAGTTATCGTGTAGCTTTAGTTAGTGACGTTAATTCAACCTAACCTTGCTATTTTACGATCTCGAACTAAGATTTGTACTTGGTCAATAATGAACAGTTAGTTTATTTCCATTGTAACGAACAGGTTTAAAAAAAGGATGTTTTTCTACTTCATCAGCCTCTATGATTTAGTGGCAGCGAATGTGTTAAGTTCTCAAAACCTATTTGGAAAAGGAATTTAAATCAACCATAAGGCATATGATGCTTTGGGGAAATCAAACAGAGGTTCAAGTGTCTTTCATGATTGTCAGTGTAAAATAAAGCTTTAAACTATCATTATTTGATAGTAGGAATTAATACTGAATGTTAGATTTGAATCCTTTATTAAATAAATGCTTGAACTTTCTAATACTAGTTTCTCATCAGTCAGTCCTTACAAAAGTACTGATTTCAGTAATCAGATAATGAGTGAAAAATTTCTGTGTTGTGTCACTGTTTTTGCTGAAAAAAAATGAATGAATAAAAATGCAAAGAATTAGGATTATTAATTGGGGGTTAAGCTTTATACTTTATACCGAATTTTAAAATAAAAATAATTTAAGGCCAAGTGTTTTTTAAAAATGGTGATTTTTTTAGTGAAGCCACTCCACTCAAGCAATGGGGGGTGGGGGGGGGACGTCATACTTGACTCATTCTGCCAAGCGCCATGTATTAATTAAAAAAATTGGCAAGAAAATTTGCCACTAGAAAATGAACTTTCTGCTTAAGTTTACCTAAATAAGCACCGTGTAAGACGAATGAAGGACTGTAGCTGGATAATTTAATGTGTTTATGTGAAACATTAGGTGACATGAAAAATGAATTAGAAAAAACCTCAAAGTAATCGTTTTTATTCAGAAATGAAAGTATAAATGGTAGTCATGATTAACCCTCTAATGCATACTGTTACCGTTTGGTAACAAGTAACATAATCCACTTTATTCTATTAGAGCTCCTACTAGACAAATCTGTGTTTTTTACATCGATTACATTTCATTTTAAAGTTTTAGTTACTAATAATCCTCATAGATGACAGTATTAAAAGTGCATTCAAAATTAAAGAGTGAGGTTATTAACTTTTGTGAAATTACGTCTTTGGTAGAATTCAAAGAATAATAATATTAGTACTAAATACTACTAAATTGTTTTGAAAAATTAATCATAGTTAAAAAGGGTTATTTTGAAATAATTTTAGTAGTTTTCCAGTCATTATTATCAAAATTGGAATTTTGCAGTTGGTTTTTGTCTTATGGGAAAAAAATTAAAAATTAAAATTATTTGAATTCTAATGCAGATCAATTTTTTTTAAAGTATTTTTCCCATAATGTGTGAGTATTAAAGATACATATATATTTTTTTGGGATGAAAATAAAAATTCATGCATTAGAGGGTTAAGTTGTCGATGGGTTAAGAATATTAATTTTCTTGAAAATTTCAAGATTAATTTTCATGAACCTGAATGTATCTCACTGACTGATTTTAATGTATCTTAAACTTGATCTCAGACCTTAGTAAAATTCAAATGGATTAATTTAATTTTATAATTCATGAAATTAAAAAAAATTATAATCATAGTAAGAAAAATATTGATACTTTTGTCTTATTTAAATTTGTTGTCTGGTTCTTTTATAGTTTGCCATAACCTGACACATTACTTGTACGTAATAAAATATAGTTTTTAGTTTGGGACTTCATTTTACTTTGATTGGAAGGTGGGTTTAGTTAATTAACTTGTGTAGAATCCGGGACAACAGAAAAACTGAGGTGGGTTTAGTTAATTAACTTGTGTAGAATCCGGGACAACAGAAAAACTGTAGGATTGAAGATTGGTTCACTTGTTTGAAGACTAAAATTTTTTTGCGTGAAATTCCTTATTTTTCTAGCTTTAACTTTAGCAAAAATAATTTAAAAGAAACAAGTAAAACATCTTGTTTGTTAAAAATTAATCAATTAGTTTGTGAATCGTTTAGTTGTGACATATCCCCTAAAAAATAACTAAGTAATCTACATCGGTTCCTGCTATTGGATTGGGTTGACACCCCTTTTATTGAGTTCTTGAAGACTCGACAAGTGTTGCCACTTAAAACTTAAAATAGATGTTCTTCTGACAAATATTTTTCTTGGTTAAATCCTAGTTGTCGTATTATAAACTAGCAGAATGGTTCCACCTTACTGGGAACCTGTTGACTTCGCATTGCTTCCTTTTAGAGGCATGCTTACTTGTGAAAATACACTCAAAACAAAATTAAATTTGCGTTGGCGCATGCACACTTAAAAAAGCAAACACTAATGGAGGATGAAGCAGCCTTAGGGCGAGCGGCATATCTCAACCAAACTCAATTAATCAAACTAATAGAGGATGGCGTCAAGCCCCCGTTTCGGTCCGGTCCATGTATTTTCAAGCCCTGTTATGGTCCCGCAATCCCACGTGGATGACGCTTTTTTAAAACTAATTATATTAATTAAAAATCACAATCAAATATGAAAAAACTAAGCCTCAGGTGCACACGTGGAATCTATATTAAAATTTTCGAATTTTTTTATGGCAGTCAAAGTAGGTCTTTTGCGATCCACAGACATACACACAGATAGACAGACACTCTTTCATTTATTATTATAGATGATAGTACCTACCCATTAGTTGACTATTAACTTCCGATCAAAATGTGTGTTGGGGAGAGGGGGGTTTTTTTCCCATAAAAGTAAAAGTATGTTCTTGTCACACTTGATACTACCTTTTTCATAAGTGCTGTTTCTTGATAACAGTTGCTTGATTTTCATAATTTATTCAAAATCAATGCTGTGATTAGTCCAAAATGTGTAATGTTGTTGAAAGGAGAGTTGTCAAAAAGCAAACAAGAGCAGTATTTATGTTACGCAGTTTTATTTCTTTTCTAACAAAACTAGAATATATTATAGAAATAAATGAACGAGGCCAAAACTAATCAATATCCGAGTTCTATTCTTCAATATAGATTATAAATGAGTTTTGTAATAACCTTTAAAACTTTTCTTATAAAATCAAAAATTGTCTTTGTGGAAAGGAAGGTTGATTATTGCAACTAATAATTCCAAAAGGGATCTTTCAAAATGTGCAGAACAAAGTGATTATTACTATTATAATACTATAGTATTTAAATTCTAAAAATGTCAACTTTTATTGTAAATTTTTAAAATTAAAATTGCAATTTAAATTACAACATGTGCGCTTTCAAAACTTAGATTGTTGCATTTCAATAATTCACTCCAATGCAAAAATATTGCATTTTTTTAATTTTTATAATAATTTGAAACAAATGATTTCCTGTAAAAATAAAGCTATCTATTAAACAAATGTATATATTTGGTTTTTCTTTTGGAAGCAACATGATCTGGTTTTCTTATGGATCAAAATGTTTTCAGATTTTAGCTGTTCAATTAGTTTTTCATTACTAGGCTGAGGAGGATATAAAACTATTGCATCAAAATTGATTGACCTGGTGAAAGCCTTATTTATTTTGCCCCCTGTAGGATACAGATGTATAAACCCGTTACTTACCACGTCAAGTTTTTTAGCAACATGCATAATTTTTCAAAAGCTTATTTTATTAATTTATTATTTTTCTAAAGTTTAAAATTTAAGGTATTGAGTTTTCATTTACTGCCATCTGCTATATAAATAAAAAAATAGTTTAAATAAAATATATTTTCAGTAAAGTTTATAATTTGATCTTGTGCAGTTGGGAAAAAAGATTGCACTTCAACCAAATTGCGTATCCCTCAGACAGTTAACTTAAAATTAACTTTGTTAATATTCCCCATAATCACGATCACCTATTAATATTCCCCTCAACGAAAGAAATGTTCTTGAAATAAACAGCATAGTCTTCATGCAGTCAAACATATTAAAATTTTTTCATTCATTCACCTCAAAACACTATTTCCACTCACTTCAAATGCTTGTTATGTAATTCTTTTGAGCATACCTCTTTATCTTCCTTACTTTGACAAAAGATCAAGTTTGTCCCTTTATATTTTCCCCCCTCAAAATGTTGGCCTGATCCAGAGCCTTATAAAGTATAGTAAGTCAGGCACTGAATTAAACTCGTAGTAGTTGAGGGGGGGGGGGGGGGGAAATGTAGATACTATAAATATTACTTTTAGCTTGACAATTTGTCTCTGACCTATTCCAATTGTATTTTGCCATTAATTTTTTTTAACTGCCTAAGTCATCTTAACCAATCTTATTAATTCTTTGTACATATATTTTGATATTAAATCAAAGTTCCTTTTAAAAAGTACCCAAATAAAATGTAATTGAACAACTGAGAACACCAAGATATGACAAAGCTTTTTTTTTTTGCCTATGGATCATTAGTATTCTTATGTGGGTTCAAATTTAAGTTCAATCGTATTAAAAAAAAATTAGTATATTTACGTTGTTAAATTACAAAAAAAAAAATTAGACTTGGAATAGATTGTTTTCCTTGATATTTAAGTTTTAATTTTTTTTTAAAGTTCAATCATTCTAGAATGTAGTTGCACTAGTGTTATATTTATCTTGTGTATCTGAGCTTTGTAGTTTATTTTGTTTTACTAATCATCGGATGATTTGCATTCCACCACCGAAAGTTCAAAATGTTCGAAAGAAAGCAACATGACAGGATATTGGTTTTATTAGCATGCACCAGCTTCTAATAGTTATGTTTCGAATGTTACTTGTAGTCAAATAATACAGTTTGATTTGCCCTATCTAACATTGGGCTTATGTTGCTTAGGAACTAGACTATTCAAGCATCTGTTTGAAATAGTCAGATTCTCTTGCTATATCGTCAAAAAATCTATGATTTCACTTTATTAATTTTTAACCAAATTTTCTATCATTCTGAACTTCTACAAGTTTAATATCTAAAATGCTCGGGAAAAACTAGATGCATATTTCGCTGACTAACGTTAAGCTCTTACGGCTGACTACAATCTAGGTCAGGGGTTCCCAACCTTTTTGCACATGCTTACCACTTGACTTTTTGAGAAATTTTGGCGTACCACCAGACCTAAAAATTTTAATAAACGTATAATATTTACTCTTCTAAAAGAGATCAAAGTTTTTTTGTAAATTCCTGAGAAAACTTCATTTTTAATGGTTATATATTTATTTATAACATGCTTATAATAAAGGACAAATAAAACAATTAAAATGATATTAATTTACAGTTTTATTTATTGCCTATAGGTCTAAAAACATAAAAAAAATAGCACAAACTCAGCAAAAAATTAAATAAGATAAAACAAATCGCAGTTCTTGCCGGAAGATCAAAGGTTACTAGTTTTTTTTTTATATACGACTAAGGAGTTAAAAATGTCTCTTTGACACAATGTTAACGTTTAAAATAATGAGTAATGTACCTGCCTGCTCACTGCTCATGTGTATTACAAAAGCTATTAATAGCGTCAAGTTGCTCACATCACTCACGCGTACCACCTGAAAGTCTCTTGCGTACCACCAGTGGTACGCGTACCACCGGTTGGGAACCCCTGTTCTAGATGATTAAGGTTAGCAACCAATTATACCTAATAAGTTTGATTGTATTTGCATGAAACGTTACCATGCCTTTAGTGTTACCATATGAATGTTACCATGCAAATGCAAAAAAGTTGCTAATGGGCACAAACTTGCGATTACTACCATCAATCATAGTAGACTCGTCTAAAAATCTTAGAAAAAAAAAGGGTTTACCTAACAGTTAATTTGAGAAATGTAGTTTTTGTTTGCGCTTGCCCCATTGTTAAATGTATATACCTAATCATTCGAAACTTAAATTATTATTATAGTTGACTTCCCAAACCACAAAACATTTTAGATGCTGTTAAATTTGACAATCCAAATGTCACCATACTTCCTAACTTAACTGCAATATGTGCATTGACTATTACAGAGTTGTGATTTACTTTGATGCTCTAGACAAAGCAAAAGCTTTAAGGATTTCTAAATAAAACAAAGTTAGTTCAATTAGCCTTAATCCAAACTATGCACAGTTATGATGTCATGGTTCTTTAATCACCGTAAAACTCCTGAACATTGATTCCATTTTCACATGAATGTCTCAGTGATAACTTCTGAGAAATAGTTGGAGCAAATAAGAATTGCTCCATTGCAATTGGACCCCAAGAAATTTCTTCCCCATTCCCCAAACAACTATTAAGATTTCTAGAATTTTTAAATTCGCATTTTAAAAATGTGTTTAACTGTTGTGTGAAAGTGAATTTTCAAACTTAAACTTTAAATTTGTTAGCTAAAATCAAACATAAATTAGATTCTCAATTATTGTGTTTAGGGACTTTAATATGATACAAATCTGAACTTATTTCAGCTGCTTACTGTGAATTGTAGATTTTCCATAATTTTATTTATTTTAAAATGTGCAATGTGCAACTAAACATGCAATGCCAACATCTCATTATTTACTTTAGTCTTTGTATGGTTAGTTGTTAAAAAAAATTTTGGGGAATCCAAACTGCCTAAATTGTTTAACTTTTATTACTTTTCGAGATATTTTTAAATTTATTATTTTTCTATTTTAAAGTCTACTTGACATAGAACGTCTTTAAAAAAACTAACCTAAGTATTGTGGGTTTTGTTTTATCCTGAAATATCTCTATTGGCTCCCTTTTAATAATGTTAGATAACTGGTGATTTAATGAGCAACATTGATTTACACTTTGAGTCTTAGCCCATCTAAGTTCAGCAAACCTTAGTTGTTTTTTTCCCTTTGTAACTCAGTTGAAAGTATATGGAATACGCATTTAAACGTGTTTGATTACATTGACTGATCATAGTTCAAAATTTATTAAAATTAGTTTAATACTTTTTATTTTTTGTGGCAAGGCAAAAGAGTTTGTAAATGAAATAAGTAACTGGCTACTAAATAAATTTTAAAGCGTTTCTTTCAAAATAAAATGTTCTTTTGACTAAATCGAAATTCATTTTTCTCATTGAAGGGAAAATATATTTTGAAATTGTTAAGCTCTAATAAAACCATGATTAATTTACTTAATTTTTGTTCAGAAGGTCATTTTTAAAATTAACATAGAGGAAAACTAAAACCTTTAAAGTTTATATCCTATAAATGAGTATAGATGAAATGTTGAAAAATCTTTTTTAAGATTTAATATAAATAAAGTAATGGTATTAAATGCATACGCAAAATGTGTGTTTTTAATTGCAATGGCTTCTTATCTGGCTTCATTATAAGTCTTTAAAATTATTCATAATGCAGTAACCCCTCGCTATATCGCTCCTCGTTATAACGTGCATACGATATAATGAGGGGTTGCTATAAATGAATTTTTTTGGTTTGGTAATAAATATCACTTAAGCAAGATTGATTATATTGGACTCCTAAGACTTATTACTTTATAAATGAAGTAAGGATAACATTACTCGATAACAACTGAAGGTTACCCCCAAAAAATATGTGCAACTAAGCTAATAATCTTATCTGTATTCTTCAAAAAAGTTATTAATAATTTCGATTTTACAAATTTCAGTGGTTCTTTAATTGTAGGTTGCTAACAAAAATATGTTTGAAAACTTTGTCTACTTCACCTTCTCTTTATTTATATCCCTTAAAAAAATAAGTTTTTCAAATGTTAATAGTATATCCCTTAAAAAAATAAGTTTTTCAAATGTTAATAGTAAAAATCATAAATATAAAATATCATATAAAATAAGTTTCAAATGTTAATGTATGTTTAAAGAAATTAAAAAAATAGCAAGTATTCCATTACTGTCTTTGAGCTACTAATAAAACGATGACGGTGCGTTGAAATAAACAATCGAATCAAACCAACACTATACTACCAGAAGTTTCCCAAATTTTCCTGTGTTGCTTTATGTACCTAATCAACGAACTATTCCATTCAACGAATACATTTTCATTGCACAGAAACTTGTCTCTATGGTTCAGAGAGAAAAAATCTCTTTAATAGTCGCTGTGAAATGGAGAATTTCTTACAGCAAATTGTGTCATGTTTTGTGGTGAAATAATTAAGCACAACACTTGCATTGTACGAAGATTTCTTAAGCAAAACAAGCAAGCCTCTTTGGCTCGAAAAATGTGTGACCATGAGACAGGTATGTATCATGCATTGAATAATTTTCCTGTACTTTCACCGCATGACAAAGTCACGAGGGTATCTTAGATGCAAGCAATAACTGTTTCCTAGTCATCACGAGACTAAGACCTTTTTCTGCAGTCAATCGAATCTCGTGTTTGCAATGAACTTATCACACATCCATTACATGAAGAGGTCTTAGGGCACTTAGGGAAGAGGTCTTAAAACAAGGCATAGCCAAGTCTC
The DNA here is from genome assembly GCA_023701765.1 of Hylyphantes graminicola. Classification (NCBI taxonomy): domain Eukaryota; kingdom Metazoa; phylum Arthropoda; class Arachnida; order Araneae; family Linyphiidae; genus Hylyphantes; species Hylyphantes graminicola. The sequence continues at coordinate 4,476,382 of CM043113.1, forward strand.
TTTGGTGCGAAAAAAATGCCCTTCAAGTCACCATGAGACTGAGAAGTCCTTTTGCTGCAGTAGTCGAATCCCGTGTTTGCAATGAACTTTTACACTTCTTTGCCATTGCATGAAGATAAGTGCAAACCATAACCAAGTCTCTTTGGTGTGAAAAAAAAAACTGCCTCGAAGTCACCATGAGACCAAGAAGACTTTTTCTCACATTCAATTGAATTCCGTGTTTGCAATGAACTTTTACACTCCTCTGCCATTGCATGAAGATAAGTGCAAACCATAACCGTCTCTTTGGTGTGAAAAAAAAAACTGCCTCGAAGTCACCATGAGACCTAGAAGACTTTTTCTCACATTCAATTGAATCCCGTGTTTGCAATGAACTTTTACACTCCTCTGCCATTGCATGAAGATAAGTGCAAACCATAACCGTCTCTTTGGTGTGAAAAAAAAACTGCCTCGAAGTCACCATGAGACCTCGAAGACTTTTTCTCACATTCAATTGAATCCTGTGTTTGCAATGAACTTTTACACTACTCTGCCATTGCATGAAGATAAGTGCAAACCATAACCAAGTCTCTTTGGTGTGAAAAAAAAAAACTGCCTCGAAGTCACCATGAGACCTAGAAGACTTTTTCTCACATTCAATTGAATCCCGTGTTTGCAATGAACTTTTACACTACTCTGCCATTGCATGAAGATAAGTGCAAACCATAACCGTCTCTTTGGTGTGAAAAAAAAACTACCTGTCACCATGAGACCTAGAAGACTTTTTCTCGCATTCAATTGAATCCCGTGTTTGCAATGAACTTTTACACTCCTCTGCCATTGCATGAAGATAAGTGCAAACCAGAACCAAGTCTCTTTGGTGTGAAAAAAAAAACTGCCTCGAAGTCACCATGAGACCTAGAAGACTTTTTCTCACATTCAATTGAATCCCGTGTTTGCAATGAACTTTTACACTACTCTGCCATTGCATGAAGATAAGTAAGTGCAAACCATAACCGTCTCTTTGGTGTGAAAAAAAAACTGCCTCGAAGTCACCATGAGACCTAGAAGACTTTTTCTCGCATTCAATTGAATCCCGTGTTTGCAATGAACTTTTACACTCCTCTGCCATTGCATGAAGATAAGTGCAAACCATAACCGTCTCTTAGGTGTGAAAAAAAAAACTGCCTCGAAGTCACCATGAGACCTAGAAGACTTTTTCTCACATTCAATTGAATCCCGTGTTTGCAATGAACTTTTACACTCCTCTGCCATTGCATGAAGATAAGTGCAAACCAGAACCAAGTCTCTTTGGTGTGAAAAAAACTGCTTCGAAGTCACCATGAGACCTAGAAGACTTTTTCTCACATTCAATTGAATCCCGTGTTTGCAATGAACTTTTACACTCCTCTGCCATTGCATGAAGATAAGTGCAAACCAGAACCAAGTCTCTTTGGTGTGAAAAAAACTGCTTCGAAGTCACCATGAGACCTAGAAGACTTTTTCTCGCATTCAATTGAATCCCGTGTTTGCAATGAACTTTTACACTCCTCTGCCATTGCATGAAGATAAGTGCAAACCAGAACCAAGTCTCTTTGGTGTGAAAAAAACTGCTTCGAAGTCACCATGAGACCTAGAAGACTTTTTCTCACATTCAATTGAATCCCGTGTTTGCAATGAACTTTTACACTCCTCTGCCATTGCATGAAGATAAGTGCAAACCAGAACCAAGTCTCTTTGGTGTGAAAAAAACTGCTTCGAAGTCACCATGAGACCTAGAAGACTTTTTCTCACATTCAATTGAATCCCGTGTTTGCAATGAACTTTTACACTCCTTTGCCATTGCATGAAGATAAGTGCAAACCATAACCGTCTCTTTGGTGTGAAAAAAAAAACTGCCTCGAAGTCACCATGAGACCAAGAAGACCTTTTTGTCACATTCAATTGAATCCCGTGTTTGCAATGAACTTTTACACTCCTCTGCCATTGCATGAAGATAAGTGCAAACCATAACCGTCTCTTTGGTGTGAAAAAAAAAATGCCTCGAAGTCACCATGAGACCTAGAAGACTTTTTCTCACATTCAATTGAATCCCGTGTTTGCAATGAACTTTAACACTCCTCTGCCATTGCATGAAGATAAGTGCAAACCATAACCGTCTCTTTGGTGTGAAAAAAAAACTGCCTCGAAGTCACCATGAGACCTCGAAGACTTTTTCTCACATTCAATTGAATCCCGTGTTTGCAATGAACTTTTACACTCCTCTGCCATTGCATGAAGATAAGTGCAAACCATAACCGTCTCTTTGGTGTGAAAAAAAAACTGCCTCGAAGTCACCATGAGACCTAGAAGATCTTTTTCTCACATTCAATTGAATCCCGTGTTTGCAATGAACTTTTACGCTCCTCTGTCATTGCATGAAGATAAGTGCAAACCATAACCGTCTCTTTGGTGTGAAAAAAAAACTGCCTCGAAGTCACCATGAGACCTAGAAGACTTTTTCTCACTTTCAATTGAATCCCGTGTTTGCAATGAACTTTTACACTCCTCTGCCATTGCATGAAGATAAGTGCAAATCATAACCGTCTCTTTGGTGTGAAAAAATAACTGCCTCGAAGTCACCATGAGACCAAGAAGACCTTTTTCTAACATTCAATTGAATCCCGTGTTTGCAATGAACTTTTACACTCCTCTGCCATTGCATGAAGATAAGTGCAAATCATAACCGTCTCTTTGTTGTGGAAAAAAAAACTGCCTCGAAGTCACCATGAGACCAAGAAGACCTTTTTGTCACATTCAATTGAATCCCGTGTTTGCAATGAACTTTTACACTCCTCTGCCATTGCATGAAGATGAGTGCAAACCATAACCGTCTCTTTGGTGTGAAAAAAAAAACTGCCTCGAAGTCACCATGAGACCAAGACCTTTTTCTCACATTCAATTGAATCCCGTGTTTGCAATGAACTTTTACACTCCTCTGCCATTGCATGAAGATAAGTGCAAACCATAACCGTCTCTTTGGTGGGAAAAAAAAACTGCCTCGAAGTCACCATGAGACCTAGAAGACTTTTTCTCACATTCAATTGAATCCCGTGTTTGCAATGAACTTTTACACTCCTTTGCCATTGCATAAAGATAAGTGCAAACCATAACCGTCTCTTTGGTGTGAAAAAAAAAACTGCCTCGAAGTCACCATGAGACCTAGAAGACTTTTTCTCACATTCAATTGAATCCCGTGTTTGCAATGAACTTTTACACTCCTCTGCCATTGCATGAAGATAAGTGCAAACCATAACCGTCTCTTTGGTGTGAAAAAAAACTGCCTCGAAGTCACCATGAGACCAAGACCTTTTTCTCACATTCAATTGAATCCCGTGTTTGCAATGAACTTTTACACTCCTCTGCCATTGCATGAAGATAAGTGCAAACCATAACCGTCTCTTTGGTGTGAAAAAAAAAACTGCCTCGAAGTCACCATGAGACCTAGAAGACTTTTTCTCGCATTCAATTGAATCCCGTGTTTGCAATGAACTTTTACACTCCTCTGCCATTGCATGAAGATAGGTGCAAAACAGAACCAAGTCTCTTTGGTGTGAAAAAAAAACTGCCTCGAAGTCACCATGAGACCTAGAAGACTTTTTATCACATTCAATTGAATCCCGTGTTTGCAATGAACTTTTACACTACTCTGCCATTGCATGAAGATGAGTGCAAACCATAACCGTCTCTTTGGTGTGAAATGAAAACTGCCTCGAAGTCACCATGAGACCTAGAAGACTTTTTCTCACATTCAATTGAATCCCGTGTTTGCAATGAACTTTTACAATCTTTTGCCATTGCATGAAGATAAGTGCAAACCATAACCGTCTCTTTGGTGTGAAAAAAACTGCCTCGAAATCACCATGAGACCTAGAAGACTTTTTCTCACATTCAATTGAATCCCGTGTTTGCAATGAACTCTTACACTCCTCTGCCATTGCATGAAGATAAGTGCAAACCATAACCGTCTCTTTGGTGTGAAAAAAAAACTGCCTCGAAGTCACCATGAGACCAAGACCTTTTTCTCACATTCAATTGAATCCCGTGTTTGCAATGAACTTTTACACTCATTTGCCATTGCATGAAGATAAGTGCAAACCATAACCGTCTCTTTGGTGTGAAAAAAAAAACTGCCTCGAAGTCGCCATGAGACCTCGAAGACTTTTTCTCACATTCAATTGAATCCCGTGTTTGCAATGAACTTTTACACTCCTTTGCCATTGCATGAAGATAAGTGCAAACCATAACCGTCTCTTTAGTGTGAAAAAAAACTGCCTCGAAGTCACCATGAGACCTAGAAGACTTTTTCTCACTTTCAATTGAATCCCGTGTTTGCAATGAACTTTTACACTCCTCTGCCATTGCATGAAGATAAGTGCAAACCATAACCGTCTCTTTGGTGTGAAATGAAAACTGCCTCAAAGTCACCATGAGACCAAGAAGACCTTTTTGTCACATTCAATTGAATCCCGTGTTTGCAATGAACTTTTACACTCCTCTGCCATTGCATGAAGATAAGTGCAAACCATAACCGTCTCTTTGGTGTGAAAAAAAAACTGCCTCGAAGTCACCATGAGACCTAGAAGACTTTTTCTCACATTCAATTGAATCCCGTGTTTGCAATGAACTTTTACAATCTTTTGCCATTGCATGAAGATAAGTGCAAACCATAACCGTCTCTTTGGTGTGAAAAAAACTGCCTCGAAATCACCATGAGACCTAGAAGACTTTTTCTCACATTCAATTGAATCCCGTGTTTGCAATGAACTCTTACACTCCTTTGCCATTGCATGAAGATAAGTGCAAACCATAACCGTCTCTTTAGTGTGAAAAAAAACTGCCTCGAAGTCACCATGAGACCTAGAAGACTTTTTCTCACTTTCAATTGAATCCCGTGTTTGCAATGAACTTTTACACTCCTCTGCCATTGCATGAAGATAAGTGCAAACCATAACCGTCTCTTTGGTGTGAAATGAAAACTGCCTCAAAGTCACCATGAGACCAAGAAGACTTTTTCTTACATTCAATTGAATCCCGTGTTTGCAATGAACTTTTACACTCCTCTGCCATTGCATGAAGATAAGTGCAAATCATAACCGTCTCTTTGGTGTGAAAAAAAAACTGCCTCGAAGTCACCATGAGACCAAGAAGACCTTTTTGTCACATTCAATTGAATCCCGTGTTTGCAATGAACTTTTACACTCCTCTGCCATTGCATGAAGATAAGTGCAAACCATAACCGTCTCTTTGGTGTGAAAAAAAAACTGCCTCGAAGTCACCATGAGACCAAGAAGACCCTTTTCTCACATTCAATTGAATCCCGTGTTTGCAATGAACTTTTACACTCCTCTGCCATTGCATGAAGATAAG